>CM042032.1:84815759-86072425 GCA_023525975.1 Smallanthus sonchifolius | reverse complement strand
TCTGCGTTCGCGGGCGTGGGTGGCCTTTCGCCATTGGGTTTACCCGGGTGACCGGTCATATAGTATTTGTTGGCCGTTCAAAAAAAAGATAGATTCGAATCCTATCCACCAAAATACCGACTTTCTGAACGGCCGCCGATATCTCTACAGACTCCGACATTCTCGGCTAAAGCTCGCGGCAATCGATAATGGCGTTGAATCGACAACTGTGTGAAGAAGGAAGCGTCGAAAACTATAGATCGGGGGTAAACACAAATTCAACTGACGAGCTTGTTGCGATCTCCGAGCTAACAAGGACTCAGGGTCGTCCCTGAGATTTCGGATGCCCTGTGGAACTAATAAAAAATGAGCCCATAAATATAAACTTATATATATATAAATCATTAAAATGACGATGCTTGTTATAACAATAAACAAAACAAAATTACTAGAGCAAAATGATTTATTTTATATAGTTAAACAAATCGTGAAACTCTCATAATATTTTTTAAAGCAAAGTTGTTGATTAATTATTCATAATTCATACTCTCTAAATAATCGTGCTCAATAACTATCATTACCAATCCATTAATTCTTTCTTAAGACATTGTGGGTAACAAGTAGACTTCAACAATTTCAGTTTTGAAAAGCTACTTTATGCAGATGTCGTCGTTACTGGAATAGTCAACAATACTCTATATGAAATTAATGATTAGTAAAACAATCGACCCGTTTGAAATATTTTAAAACATCAGTATGGTTTATGAAATTTGGCATCAAATAGTCAACAATACTCTAAATGGAATTTATGGAAACCCAAATCTGTCTACATCAATGTCGCAAAGTCGTTACGCGCTCCCTAGTCGAAGTTGGGAGTACTCGAGAAGTACTCGGCCTAGGCGGAGAGTACCCGGGGAGTACTCGGCCTAGGCTTAGAGTACTCGGGCCTCGACAACCTACGTTGTAGCGATTACTCGGGGAGTACTCGGCCTCGGAGACCTTGTTTTACAACATTGGTGTACATAAGTCGTTTCAAATATTTTAAAACATCAAATATTTTAAATTTAACGGAAACATTATGAAATTTAGCATTAGTACCCAAAGATGTTACAAAATCAAAACCACAAAACACATACTTGCAACCTTTTAAACTTAGTATCCAATCCTATTACTTTTCTCAAACCACATGAAACATGTGCGTAATTAACTCTAAAATAATATATGAAGATGAAAAAACGACCTCAAAGACATACAATCCCATCACCAGGAAATCAATTCACGATATTAATTTCATATATATGCATTTTAGGTTACTGCGATATTCAAGACATTAGAGTAACTCAAGTTGGAATCCACACGAAATTAAGGTACATATCATTGAACAACTTATGTACATAGATTTAGTTAAACTACGGTGATGAGAATAAAGAATTAAGTGTGAATATAGTATAATAGTATCATAATCCACTTTATTTGTTTTTCATTCAATGCCACTTTTCAATTTTAAAATAAACAAATACATGCCATAAATTTTCGATTTAATAATTTTTAAAATGCATCAATTTATATAACTTTAGAACATTAAAAAAGTTGAGTTATAGATATATCAAAGTGTTTTTAGTAAAAACTTTTTTTTGAACGGATTTTAATAAAAACTTTTCTTTCCCATTTATGTGTTTTAAATTCACATTTTTGCCGTATATAGGCCGAGGTTTGTTGAGGGTGGGGGTGGGGGTGGGGGTCGGGTGTGGGGTGGGGGTGTCTATACTCTATATATACATGCACCAGATGGATTCGAATCTCATCCACGAAAATAACGACTTTCTGAACGGCCGCTCGATATCTCTACCGACTCCGACGAAAGCTCCCGGCAATCGATAATGGCGTTGAATCGACAACGGTGTGAAGAAGGAAGCGTCGAAGACTACGGGTCGGGGGCAAACACAAATTCAACCGATGAGCTTGCTGCGCTAAAAAGGTAAACACTCATCTTCGTTATAGTCGCAATTCGTAGAGCTCTATAACAGAGTATATAACGGTACGGAGGTATTATTGAATGTTATGTTGGGGAAGGGACGGCGTGACTCGGAATTAGATTTTGTATCGAGTAAATGATCAATATTTGTTATAGAGAAGGTGGCGGAATGCGGCGGCGCGTGGCGTTGGAAAAATACTTGTCGAGTTCTAGGAGTTGAAAAATCCAACTAAGCCAACGGCAGAGACAGCGTACGCTCGGGAGTGGCGCGTGGAGTCTCCGGCAGCAGCTGTTGTGGTCAGAAAACGTATCCGAACAAAGCGGATGTAGCGGTGTCATGTAACTTGACTTGGAAGTGTGTAGATCCAACTAAGCCAACGGCAGAGACAGCGTACGCTCGGGAGTGGCGCGTGGAGTCTCCGGCAGCAGCTGTTGTGGTCAGAAAACGTATCCGAACAAAGCGGATGTAGCGGTGTCATGTAACTTGACTTGGAAGTGTGTAGATCCAACTAAGCCAACGGCAGAGACAGCGTACGCTCGGGAGTGGCGCGTGGAGTCTCCGGCAGCAGCGGTTGTGGTCAGAAAACGTATCCGAACAAAGCGGATGTAGCGGTGTCATGTAACTTGACTTGGAAGTGTGTAGATCTATTATGGAAGAACGTATCGGAGAGAGAGTGAGTGCCGGGATAGTACCGCCGGAGAAAGGAGAGAGACGGTGAAGGGGTTTAGAGAACGGAAGAGTTATTCAGCCAATTTGGCTCCCATATCATATAATTTTACATATTTATGTTTCATAAGACTCCGTTAATATTGATGGTACAGGGGGACAGGGGAGATGATGGTGATCCGAACATTACAGCGTTTAATCGGCCCTATTTTTGTACCAATTTTTAGGCCTTTGATTCGACAATTTGTAAGTTCTCTCTGTTTATCATCTCCTTCAATCTTCATCTCTTATTGCTCTGAATGATTCAATCACATTTTGTGCTGAATTTCAGGTTAAACATGAGATTGAATTGGCAAAACAGGAGCTTCTGATTAGCATGAAAGAGTAAATATAATTATAAACCCATTATCCCCATCTCTGATCATCTAATCAGTAATTATCTTGTACCTCAAGCGTCGATTTTCATTTTCTTATCAGGAACCCTGAAAGCAAGGCTACTACTTCAGTTCTGAAGAAGTTGAAGCTACAGTTCAGAAACAAGATTGCCCTGCCAGTCTTCACTGGAATGCCTCTTTTAGGAGAGAACAAGAAACCCATTGAAATAGCCTTGGTTGATGCTCTTAGCGGTGAGATAGTGATTTCTGCTGCAAAACTGGAAATACTGGGTTTTCGAGTTGGTGATGATGATCATGGTAGTTGGACATATGAAGATCTCCAAGAAAGGATTCTGAGTGCAAGGAATGGGAGACGAATCCTTCAAGGAGATACTCATTTGCAGCTAAAAGAAGGCGTCGGGTTTGTTCATAAGATTTCTTTTACTCATAATTCAACACATACCAGAAATGGTGTGTACAGACTGGTGGCAGTAGCTGTGGATGCTGCTTTGATGAATCAGGTGGAAGTAGCATGGACAGAAACATTTGTCATGAAGGACAAACATTTTATCTGCAAGTATTCTAATACTACTATACACACAAAAGTTGAGATTTTTTCCTTCTAACTGCAGGCATGCATTAACATTGACCTGTTGTTTTTATTACTGTGCAGATCGTGAAAAACATCCGTGCCCTTCTTTATCAGATAAGGTGTTACATTTACAGAAGATCAGCCATAATGGTGCTCGCTATAGTCGTCTGAAAAAGGCAAAAGTGTACACTGTGAACGATTTGTTGAGGCTACTCTACACAGATCCGAAACGGCTTGAAGAGGTAGCTACTCTTGCCTGTATATTATTACTTGCTAGCTTTAAGCTAATCATAATGCATCTTCTTTGAAACATTTGCAGATTCTTGAGCTAAAAGCTTCTTGTAAGTGTTGGGATGCTATTGTAAAAAACGCTCAGGCGTCCAGTGGAATGTTTTTGTACCTTGATCCCAGAAATGAACACAAAACCGGAGTTGTTCTTGATGCCAAACTACAATTAAAGGCAGTAATAGTAGAACCTCATCTGTACACAGCAGTTAACCAGCTATCTGAACAGCAAAAGGTGAGTGCCTATTTCTCTCCTAAACACACACACTCTCTCTCTTTAGGGTCATTCTAATTGATTCTATTAACAAGTAGAAACTCAAGATTTAGTGAAGTTTGCATCTGAACACTTCAATATGCTCCGCCCTTTTGAACATGAGAGTTCTCTTAAAGAACATCTTCAGCCGGGCGCCTCGTTGCCATCTGTCAGGATAACAGATGGACCACCGAGACTCTCTTCACAGGTCACTAAATCTTCACACGGTTTGACTAACTCGAACCACAAGCCATTTGTAACCACTCAATCAGAACGGGGGAAAGAGAAGGTACCTTTTGATGATGAGATGATTAATTCCACAAATGATTATCAGGAATATGTTCCAAACGGGCTTAACTTTGGGACTGCGACAGAGTCAGGTACCTCTTCTCGGGCTGTCGAGTCTTTCCTTGATATATTTGACATCAACGGTCCAATGTTGAGCGAGTCCCAGTTGTTTTCCCTTCTAAAAGACACTGTTGACTTTCTAAATGAGAGCCCTAATGAGTGCCAATCCAATCCAGCAACTGTTTCTTTCTGTGCTATTGCCCGGGAAAGATGGACAAAAGTATCCAAATTGCTTAGGCGGAACTCTGTGAGAGAAAGGATTAGTCTTTCACAAGCGATTGAACCCCTTAAAAAGCAGAGGTGCTGTTAATACAGCAAGGAATTACACGATGCACATACCTTTATTGCAGCCTTTTGTACCATTACAAGAAGAAATATTAAGTTTCTTCTTTTTTTTCCGGGCAGGAACATGTATGTTGTTTGGGTTATTGATGCTCTTGCTTTTGTAAATACAGTTGTAGAATCCCAAATTTTGTATTGAAAATTTGAACTCAATTCATAAGACATAACCATTTGTGTGTGTGTATATATTCAGCTATTTTTTAATCAAGTTTGTATTCGACTCTTATCCTTGATATAAAACAAGTGATTGTTTCTGTACAACATCTAACTTATTGACATGAAACATAAATTATTGTCATATGAAGGAAGAGATCCGAGTACTACATCCTGCAACTCTTGCTGTCATTGCATATTTCCTCCTGCCAATTTTGAAGAACCAGTTTAGTAAATCAATCTCGACACTTTGTAATTACTAGTCGAAAAATTAAGTATGCATAAAGAATTATCAAGACCTTTTTCTTTCTAGCCTCCAATACTTCTTCTAAAGGTGGTCGACCTAAAAAGATGAATGCTAATCAGTGTTACCACTATATAGACAAGAAACAAACTACATGCGTATGGCTCAAGTCGACAAACCTGTGACTTGGAGACGGTATTTAGCCCAAACACCATAAACAGCATCGGTTATCGTTGCAACCATAGTTACCTAATACGCGGTTCGCTCCGGTACGGGTACGCGGTTCGGGTACGCAATTCGCTAGAGTTAACGTATTCGGTACGGAGGGGGGTAGGTTCATTTCGGTACGAACCGGTACGGTGTACCATGTAGTTCGGTTCGGTGTACACAGTTCAAAAAAAAATTACCAAATTCTAAATCTAAATTACCAAAATTCCAAAATACAAAGTACCAAAATCAAACAGAAAATAGATTTATACAGTGTACCATGAAATTTGATATTATTTTTCGAAACTTTAATTCAGTGTTAAAGTGAATTAAAAAAAGAAAATAAGAGAAAAAAAATTACTTAGGATAATAAAAGTGGAATATATAAAATGATTCTATCACAAATTGTGTTTTAAAGCATGAGGGGTATTATTGTAATTATGGATGAGTTATGTTTTCTTTAGGTCATTACAGACGAAAAAAAAATCCACTTTCATTCTTCTCGTTTATAGCCATCGCCGCAGCCTCCTGCGCACCACCGGCGACGATGGATAAAAAGTCCTTTATGCTCACAACCACCGACCACCACGGTTGATGTCTCGATTTCCAGCGAAGATTGGGTTAAAGAAACATGGCCGTACCGGAATTGATTTGGATCGCCGTACCGAAGCGATTTGGATCGCCGTACCGGAGCGATTGGGAACGATGCGAATTCCGATTGGGTACAGCGCGATCCAATACGGGGATCGTGGGTATTATAGCGAATTCGGTAACTATGGTTGCAACCTGTCAATAACATGTTTTAGGTTCACCATAGTATAAGGATCAATGCTAGGCTTGGCAACTTTTACCCATTTACTTATCAATTGGTCAATTTAGGCCATGTATTTATCTCCAACGGGTCAAACAGGTCAAATGTGTCAAACAGGTCAAATGCGTCAAACGGGTCGCAAACTGTATTTTAATGCATAAAACTAAATTTTAGTATTATTGAAGTAATAAAACTTTGTACTCATATATGGCACACTAATTGTTTACAACAAAAATCAAATTTTAGAACAAAAGGTTTTTGGGTACCAAAATTACCCATTCTGATCGGTTACTCAACCTCGTTTTGTCACCTCTGATCAACACCCATCACATGATAAACATGCACAGTGAGACTACTTACAGGCTCGTATTTTGTAATTGCATATACCCATCCCAGACCAACTGCCTCATATAACTTCCGAAACGCCTGCACAAGTTCTCAAATGTTCAAACTGTCTATTCTTGGCAGAAAAATGTATGCAAATAAAAATACAGGAAAATATGAAGCCTTGAAAAAACATACATAATAGCATAATGAGCATACCTCAACATTAGTGACTATAGTTCCATCAGACATGATTGCATGAATTTTTCCCATAGCCTAAGAATGTTGAAAGATGTTCAAGTTAGATCCAAAGTGCCTAATCGAAAAAGGAATATCACAAAGTACTATAACAATAAATCAAGTTTTTTATAACATACAGTTTCATAGTCAAGGCCTTGATTATCCTCTGGTGAATAATCATCTGAACTTATATCAACAAAGTTGATAGCATTGTAGTTTTTATTCCTTTCCTTTAGCATGTTAACCTAACAAAAAAACCAAAATTTAGTATCGTGATTCCAGCATTCCACAAGAAATAGTCATCACGCAAAAATTGGTATATGATGGTTTTCTTTTCTTTAATAACTATGAGAACTCGTCATTGGAAAACTCATGGGGTGCCACCAGTACCCTGCTAATCAATAGGACCAGGTAAAACACAGCTTACGCTGGGCGGGTGGCCTTCAAGAGGTTAAATACAGAAACCAGTGAAAGTTGGATATGATCATATGATGGTTTTCTATATACCTCACGCATGCAAAGCGGACAATCACCATCATAGAGCATTTTAACCTTCCAATTTGAGGAAGATTGTGATTCCCCGATATTATCCCCTTTAATGGGAGTTATAGGGTCCGTTGTCGTCTCTTGTATTGCTCGAATAGAAAATCGGGATCCTGTTACCATTGACAATTGTAAAACAATTTGTGTATAAAATAAAAAAAGCTCCCCAAATACTGAAAATCTATGTTCATCATCCTGCCTCTCATTTCACCCAAAGGGTCCTACTTGCTAACCAAGGGATACAATGTATTAGTTTAAGTTTTTTGACATTTTCAACTCCAAATCAATTTTATGATTGAATAACAGGTAAACATGAATAGCATTAGATAAGTCAAATTGGAAGTTTTAGTGGATAGGAATTAGGAAATCAGTATTAGCATTATCAATAACTAGGTTAGATTTCATAACGAATACGATTTACATTTGAAATTTATGAATTCGATTCAGCTACAATTGTATGATCATAGCCCTAGATATGAAAAATACATGAACAGAATGAAGACGGATTACTGGTTAATTTACCTGTCGAGGAGAGAGGATAAGCGATGGATCGATGACGATGATTTAAAGCAGAAAACACAAATGGCTGCAAGCATAGATTTGCAGGTGTCAGTTGTCGTCTTGCCATAGAAACTGCAACCGCTCTTAACGCCATCAGATTGTTCGAATTTCCCCTCGGAAATTAGTTATTTTAAACTCAAGGAGGAGCAGAAGGCGGTGGTGGTGGTTGCCCGCTACGTGGCGCCACCTTGTTCATCCAATTCTTTCCGATCGCAAGTTTTACATCGTGCCGCCAACTGGGGAATAAAATTTTCCCAAAACGTTTATTAGAGAATATATTTTTTTTATAAAATATACTTTGATTGTGAATTTAGTAATCGATTAATAAAATTATTACTTTTAGAGTTTAAGGATCGTTTTTTATATAAAAATAATAATAATAATAATAATAATAATAATAATGCCTTACGAACCCTTGCATGTAAATGTAATTGAATACTGATCTATTTCATGTATCATCAACGATCCGTATTAAGTCATTTTCTTTTTGCAGTAATCATGAACGAGTTGTCAAAGACGATTCAAGTGGATGTCCCATGATGCATGCTATTTGTTGACGATATTGTGCTAGTAGTAGAAAGTAAACGGAGCCTGAATAAGAGACTAGGGGAGTGGCGAGCATCTTTAGAGAGCAAATGTTTAAGGATTAATCGTTGTAAAATTGAGTACCTCTTTTGTAACTTCAGTGGTGCAAACGTAGTCGAAGACGTCCAAATCACCATTGAAGGTCAAGTGGTCCAGCGTGTAAAAAGTTTAAGTATCTAGGATCGTTTTATACAGGGTGATGGGGACATAGATAGTGATGTAGCACACCACATCCACGCAAGGTGGTGTCGGTGGAAAGCAGTCACAGGCGTATTGTGCGATAGGAGGTTCCCAACTAAATTAAATAGGAAGTTTTATAGGGTTGCAATTGGACCGGCTATGTTATACGGAACAGATTTTTGGGCCATCAAGAATACACATACGTGTAGGCTGGAGGTAGCAGAGATGCAGATGTTGAGGTGGATGTGTGGGCACACAAGGCTGGACTGGATAAGAAATGAGGTTTTTAGGAAAAGATTAAGGGTGGATAGTTTATCAGATAAGATAAAGGAAGGGAAAATTAAGATGGTTTGGGCAAGTGAAGAGGAGGCAGGTGTCGGAGCCGGTTAGATCCTTGGAGACCCTCATAATAGAAGGGAGAAATGGTAGAGGTAGACCCAAACTGACTTGGGATGATGGATTAGGCATGATTTGCTAGATTTGCACCTCTCTCGGGACATGGTCGAGGATAGGACTTCGTGGAGTCATACAATTAAGGTTAAGGACTTTTAGGGGTAGGGTACAATTTTGCCTTAGTTTATCATGTGGGCTAATCTCAAACGATTACCTTAATAACCATCTCAAACCATTATGACCGTCTAATCTCACTGTCAACACCAACACGATAACACCTTTGATCTTTGATAGACACATCATTTTTCCTAGTCAATTTCTACAAACCACACTCATCACCAAAACCCTCAGGGCGGCTCAAGGGGAGTAAAATAAAGCAATCGCTTTGAGCCTCCACCTTTTTAGGCCCCTAATTTTATATATATATATGCTTTGGTCTTGAAATAGGGTTTATACTTTATAATAGTGATGTTTGATAAAGGGCTCCAAAATTTACTTCTCTTTGAACCCTCAAAACGATTGAGCCACCCATGCCCCTTTTAGAAGTTAGAACTATATCAATGTCACAACATACAAGTGTCATTATCAACGTTACATTAATATTTAGGGCCACATTAGAAAATTTTTACGTTTCAAATATGATTTGATTGCGTTTAATACAAATATATATATATATATATAGGGGATGGTTCCCCTAAGACGTACAATTTAGCTAAGAGGCTTAAGAAGCAATCTCATCCATTCAATTGGATGGTTAAGGTAAAGATTTAAGTGTAGAAAAAATAATGGATGGAGGGCATTCTTGGAAAATCCACAATTGTTGACTTTTTTCAAACACCCCCACTTTTTTTAAACGTACATAACTTTTTCATACGACCTTATTTTTTTTAAAAAATTACACCATAAAATCGAGAGTTTTTTACCTTTAATTCGAGTATAGTATTGCTATATTTTTTTTTGTAAAAACAAAATCGACACTTAATGAAATTGTGCTACTTTACGTAAATGTGTTGGTTTCTAGTAAAACAGCACAATTAACTGTGTTGTATTGTAAAACAGCACAAGTAACTATGTTGCTTTATCATAAAACAACACCAAACATAACAATTAATTGTGTTGTTTTACCATAAAACAACACCAAAACAACACGGTTAATTGTGTAACTTGCTCTTCTTAGCTAACCAAGCACAAACAAAACCAGCACAACAAAACTAGTATATCAAACCAGCACAAAACAACATTTTTGATGCATAAGCTTTTTGTTGTCTACCACTAAACCGTTTTGTTGGTGTATTGATGCTTTAATTTTTTATTTTTAAAGAATGCTACCAATTTAGGCACATAATAATTGACTAAAAGTAGCACAAATTAAAAAAACCAGCACATTTACGTAAATTGGGCTGTTTTACCAGAAACCAGCAAATTTTTAATGTGCTAAATTGTGCTGTTTTACCAGAAACCAGCACATTTACGTAAAGTAGCATAATTTCATTAAGTGTCGATTTTATTTTTACAAAAAAATATAGCAATACCATACTCAAATTAAAGATAAAAAAACGTATGATTTTATGGTGTAATTTTTTTTTTAAATAATGTCCTATGAAAAAGTTATGAACGTTTAAAAAAAGTGGGGGAAGTTGAAAAAAGTCAACAAAAGTAGCTATTACTTAAATACCCTTCCACCCCTTATTTTTCCTACACTTAAATCCCTACCCTTGATCATCCAATTGAATGTATGAGATTGCTTCTTAGGCTTCTTAGCCAAATTGGACTTCTTATTTGAACCTCCCACTATATATATATATATATATATATATGGGAGAGATATTCTAAAAAGGCTTAAAAGTGTAGAAAGTCACCATAGAGTGTCATGTGTTCAAGAAAGATTAAAAAAAAAAAGACAAAAACATAAACCATCATCCACATGCTAATCATATGACAAGGAAAATGCACATGCAAGTCACATGCATATTCCCCCACCTTTTTAAGCGTTCATAACTTTATTATGTGTTATTATTTTTTTTTTAAAAACTGCACCATAACAGCGAGCGTTTTTTTATCTTTCCAACGAGTATGATATTGATATATAAAAATTAAAAGAAAATCGTCGTTTTATGGGGTTTTTGAACTGGTGCGTTTTATGTTGTTTCGGAACAGGATATTTATGATGTTTTTGTACTGGGCGTTTTAAAGAGGTTGTTTCACTGTAAAAAAGAAAACACCATATGCAGAAAACACCATAAACCATAATGCTAATGGCGTCCAAAAACACTTTTTTTGTTTTCTGCACGATCGTGTACGAGCTCCTGCAACTCTGGCGTTCATAGAGCTGAACAACAAAGATATCGATTCTACAAAGGTGTTTGAAAAACACATTTTCTGTTTTCTGCACGATCGCAGTTCAAAAACAGCAGAAAGTTACCCAATTCAAAAACACCATTACACGCCCAGATAAAAAACACCATAAAAACTCTCAGTTCAAAAACACTATAAAAGAAGACACCATTAGAAAAACACCTAAAAACATAATGGTAATTGCGTCAAAAAGCATCATAAAATATCCTACTATGTACGAGCCCATGCAACTGTTGTGTTCATAGAGCTGAACACCATGCCTAGAATGTAAAACACCATGTCTAGAACACCTAGCCCTGTAAAACACTATGACCAGTTGTAAAACACCATTACCCGAATCTAAAACGTCATGTATAAAACACCATGACCAATCTAAAACACCATATATAAAACGGCCAGTTCATGTTAAAAAAATGATTTTTACACATCCAATATAAAACACCATGTATAAAACGCCATAGGTAAAACACCATGCCCAGAATATAAAACACCATGTCTAGAACACCTAGCCCTGTAAAACACCGTGACCAGTTGTAAAACACCATTACCAGAATCTAAAACGTCATGTGTAAAACACCTTGACCAATCTAAAACACCATATATAAAACGGCCAGTTCATGTTAAAATTAATGATTTTTACACATCCAATCTAAAACATCATGTATAAAACGCCATGGATAAAACACCATAACCAGAATGTTAAACGCGTAGTTCTAAAACACTATAAAATATCCAGTTCCGAAACAACATAAAACCCCTAGTTCAAAAACACCATAAAACGATATCAAACAAAAAACAATAATCGAATTTTTTTGTTGTCGATCTGTTTGTCATATTTGAAAGAAAGAATAGTTGCAACAGTCGCATAAATCAAGAGAGTTTGGGGTTGTTTGCTAAAGTGAAACAGAAACAAAATCAAAGTTTTGTTGTCAGCTCTTTGAAACACACAATATTGACTTTCAGGTTACCATTTGAAAAAATAAAAGTAAAATAAAATACTTGGACATTACTTTTTCATTCAAATGCTCTCCCTTACCTTCAAGTGCAGTGCCTCTGCTACTTCTTCACCATCTGGGATTCTAAAACACCATAAAATATCCAGTTCTGAAACAACATAAAACCTCCATTACAAAAACACCATAAAACGACGTTTATATATATATATATCAATATCATAATGCTCGCTTTTATGGTGCAATTTTTTTAAATAATAATGCATAAAAAAGTTATGAACGTTTAAAAATGATGGGGGGAATATGCATGTGACTTGCATGCGCATTTTTTTGGACGTAATTACTACTATACCCCCTCCAGCCACTTTTATTCCCCTTTATTTCCTCCATTTGAAGTGGCACATCCACAACCCTCCATCTCCAAGATCAATGGCTCAAATCCCTTCCTACAATTTTTTCTCTTCCTAGTAGAACCCTATACTATATATATATATATATATATATATATCATAATACAAAAGTAATTTCACATTGTAAACAAATTCCGATGAAGTGTTTCCAAAGAAGAGTTTCTAAAGTAAAACAACCTAGGAGTTTAACAAGAATACTATTATAAGGATGCATGATATGTTTGTTGAAGGAGGCTATAGAATGAATGTATGACATGCATAAAGGATGAGCAAGCGTCTAATGTCAATTCTTTAGAACAAGCTTCATGTTACTTTGGCTCCTTATCATTTCTACACCATTGTGCCCTAAAGAGGTTAAATTCTTACCCATGTGGTTGTTTGAGTTTCCTTACATGCATGTGAATACTTGTTATATGGGTTTTAAAATAAGTCTTAAGTGTTAACATGTTGCCACCACGTTTCCTACAATCTTTGGCAAACGCTAACACCCCTAACCAAAAACAAATTCAGTCCGTCAAATTTTCCCTTTTCAAACACAAAACCACTTATTTGGATCATCGTGAGCAAACATCTTTGATATACAAGGATAAAGACACCATTTTAGATTTTTTTTAAGGTAAGTTGAATTTTAATAGCCTAAACTATGCCTTATTGGCCAATAATAATCTGTACTGTCAATTTAATCAATGACACTCCTAAGTCTTAACTTTTACTCGATCAATCATAGACTTGCACTTGATTTCACTCATGAGGACGATTATGAGTGAAATGAGGAAACATACATTTTTCTTGTAAGCGAAATCAAATATAAATTGACTGTAAATCTTTGATAATTATACAAATGAGATTGACCTTGACAATAAAAATGAAAGCCAGAACATTGAGCAAGTTGCGAGCGTAAACTATTATCAACCAATAATTAATTACTTTCTTATGTTTTGTGTGCATCAATTATTCTCTAGAGAAATAAGAAAAGTAGAGGGACTATATCGAAACATTTTTTATTTACAACATCATTAACCAAGATCCAGCGTCGGATCGAATCCGTACCCTTGAACTCAGCTAACATCAATGGCTTCCTTGCTCAAAAGCAATACCTTTTCTAGCCTTCGTGCTCATCATCTTCAGGTATCAATCTCTGTATATATGTATTTTCAGCCGCGATCTCGCTTATTAACTTCTCAATTTGTTCGATGCGTTTGTTTGTCGATTGTCGTGTGTTTTCAATCGAATATTTGGTTTTGATTTAGGCGACGGAGGGGATACCATTGCAATCTAGACGTCAAATTCATGTAGAACCCGGGGCTCGAGAGCAAGCTGTAAGTGATTGTTTAATTTTCATCTGATGTTGATTTGTATCGATTACTCGCGGCGTAGGTTTCATTTCCATGTGGATAGGTTGAGAGCAGGAGATTGGTTCTAAGTAATCGGATTGATATCTGATTTAATATGGTTCCCTTTTATGAATTTTAATTTCTTATGCCATCGAATAAGTAACCCTAATTTAGTTCATGGTTTCTCATATGTTTCCATTTTGAAAAGCTTAATCCTATTTCAGGCTTGACTTATATCATCTCAGGGAAGTGATTGAACATGTCAAAGGGTGGTTTGGTTTGCATAATGTCTTAGAATAAGTTATTTGTATATTTGTTTTGTTTGTAAATATGTCAAAGAATTTGGGATGTAAATAATAGAATTGCCCTTAAAGAACATGCATGTCGGATCAACACCCTTTTTGATTAAAGACCCATTTGTCCTTTTTTTCAGCTTCAGCTTTTCTTTTCTTCATTAACATCATGTACATGGGTTTCTTCTTTGTGTTCTTTCGTCATTTTTTCTTTTGCAACATACTAATTGAGCATTAATCAAATTACTTTTAGTTACTTGACTGGGTATCTCTTCCTTTATTTTGGCATAGTCATCAACACATTGGTGCTTGCGGTGTTGTTAGCATTATAGCTTACATAAAACACACGCCATTACCCTACTAAAATCAACAATTAGTCCCAAATTCTCTAGGTAGGAAAGCTTTGTTACAATAGTAGAAGCCAGAATATGAAATTTTTGTACTAGGAAAGTGAGGTTATGAAATTTTTGTACTTGGATACCCAGACTGCATGATTAGGGTTTGGTAGAGAAGAGGACACAACAGTATCTTCTTTGTCTTTGCCTGAGGAGGAGACCGATGTAATAGTTGTTGGTGGACACGGAATCGTGCCATTAGCATAGCCAAATAAGTTGTTTGTAACAAGAAACGGTTGTATCATAGTCTTCCAATAGCCATAATTGGTTGGAGACAAGGTGAATCCAAACCTGTGAGAATTGTGTGTAGTCTTCTCGGTGTGAGAGAAAGCTGCAAGAAGGGCCATGTATGGCAGGTGGGAATCGCAAACAGAGTAGGGAAAAAATAGCAGAAGGAATCGCAGGGCTGCTGTGGCCTGCTGCTGCGATCGAAAAAAAAGAAGAGGTTGAGGAGCCTGGTTGCGATCGGAAAAAAAGGCTGAGGAGCCTTCTGGCGGCTGTTGTAAAGAATTAGGGTTAGGCTCTGATACCAAGATAATCTTGGTAATCAGAATTGTATTATTGTGTGTCATAATGTTATGATTACAAGGAGTATAAATAGGAAACATAATTACAGTCTAATCCCTATAATTACAAGTAATACATATATTGTCTAATACACACTATTCTAAATAGTTTTGGAATTTGTCTATTTTGTGTTTAGATTTGCTTCCAAACCTTACACTTTGTCCATTTGGAAAAAAAGAATCCACTTTTGATAATACCTTGCACTTTTTATATTCGCATGGATATTTTTGTCTCTTCCACTTCAATACATTCTACTATAGTAACGCATTGTTTGGCTATGCAATAATCAGCTTTTAACTGAAACAATTCTTGTTAGTTCATGATGCTGAAAAAGCAAACCAATTGATAAGCAAATGTCAGACTTAGAAACTTTTTTGGAATGGAGTACCATTTACCGAAGATCTGATCCTCTTAACTTTGTATTGGATTATTATCTCATAGAAAACCGCGTTACCTTGCAGCTTTTGGCTAAGGACCCAGCACTAGAGCGGTTCAAATCATATAGGAAAGGTGCTTCACGCATCAGAAGAGTTGGAGATTACCTCACTATAGCCGTCGTAGCTGGTATGTCAACCCTGTCTGATATGTATTTATAATTACTTGCTTTGACCCGGTTGACCTGCTAGTTTTGCCACTTCTCAAGTTTAGGTAGAGCATAGTGTAACATTTAGTTTTGACAATGTTGATTATTGAATATGATTTTTTGAGTGACAATGATATCTTGTAAAAGTGATAGGCTTATGTCAGTTGCTTTGGCTATGAGTAAATTTGTTAATATGAAATACTCTTTGCAAAATGATAAATGAACTTTTAGTCGTTTTGAGTAAGTTTCATACTTCCACATAATGTAAAGTTCTTCTAGAGCAAATAAATATTAAGAATGACCATGGTTTTCCACAAAACGGTTCAGGACAAATTGGACTCTGTGGACATAACTCATCAGAGTAAGGATTATTTAAGCATGTGGCTAAATCGATTTTCATATTACATTAGCATATAAGATTAGTTCTGAATTTTTTAATGCTAAAAGAATTTATTGTTTAGGGGATTTTTCAGCTTTAGATAGTAAAGACCTAGACAACAAGATAAGACATGAGCTATTTATGCCTTTGTTTGAGACAGCTTACAAGCTGATGTGAGGTTCAAGTAAGCTTCATAATCTAGAGGTGGCATTTCTGAGCCATTTATTTATAAACTGGGTCGGTTGGTTGTGTTTAATCTCAAGAGGGTCAAACAGGTCAAAAGTCACCTAATTTTTAGTGCACAATCTCCTAAATTGTTTGTATAAAGATTTAGATTATAATTATGCTGTTTTGTTTTTATAATCATAATTATTAATTGACATGTTCATTGTGTATAAAAAAAGATTAAAACTTGTTAGTGGGTCAACCAACCACGCAGGATCCGTTTCAACCCATTCTAAAGAATGACCCATTACCCAACCGGTTCATCTTGCAACCACTATTATTGTCCCTTACTGCATGTATTCCCACTTTTTGGTCCAACATATTGGGTCCCATCGTAACTTGTTTCATATCTTCTTGCCTTATGTCTTAGATTTAATTTGGATGCCGATTTGATGGCCTGCTTCTGATATCACACATTTTGTTCTAAATTTTCTCGAATACTATTAGATAAATAGCTCATACTGTTCATGTTCTAAATTTGCTGTGCGTGCTTCTGATGTCACACATATTTTGTTCTAAATTTATTACAGGATGTTGTTATGAGATCTACGTCAGGGCTGTCACCCGAGAAGAAGCTCGTAAAGCTCTCAAATCAGAGTAGCATCCTCATAAAGTGGTTGATGGTGATTTTTATTACCTTTATGCAATAAAAAGATTGTCAATAATTTATCATTAGGCAGTGTTTTGGCTTTTTTCAAGAAAATTAAGTTTCCTTTTATGGCACAGAAATGAGTGGTTTCAGACAACTGATTAGCCTGATTACTGAAAGCTTGTGCTTCTTGTAGTTTTCCTTATTTAAATAAAACCGAGTTACAAAATGTGCAGTGTACAGGGTTTGATTATCTAAACCACCCCCATATAAGTTTGCTTAGCTATTGAGCTCTTGTCATACCCATCTCCAGATCAGTTGATTAGTCAAAATGAGTCGGCTTGGAAGGTCTTCGATGTGTTTTGTAGACTAGATGATGCTTAAGGTATTCGATGAAATGCCTAAAAGAGATGTTTTTTCATAACGAGTCTGCTTGATGGCATGCCAAGTAGGGAGAAATGTCAAAGAGCCTCTAAATTTTCGCTACAATGTCCATGTATCTTGGACACTATTTCAAGATTTCTTGACCATGATATGCCAATTGAATGCCTTCTAGCCAATGCCATTTATCATTTCCTTCCAATTTATCACATTGAAATAGAAAAGTTTCCCACTAGTACACCTCAAGCCAATCCACCGGGAATGCTAAGTACTTGTTGGATTTATAAGGATGTGAATATTGCATACAAGATTATAGCATACATTGATCAAGGGTATTGTAGTCAATTCACTGGAAGTGAAGTGCTTCTATATGATTTTTTAAGAAAACGAGAAAGAGTTGGCAAAATACGAAAAGTGATGACCCACAAAAAAGTATGAACAAGTTCAGAATCAGAATCAAGCATGATGTAATTGATTTGAGGTGAGTGGCAAAAATCTTGGAGGGGATGTCTTAAATCGAGTTTTGCAAGCGACTATCTTTTTTTAACGTTAATTTGGATCACTGACGGGCCACTGACCCACCCGATCATCTCCACCTCCCTCAGGAGGAAACCCATCATAAGTGAAAAAAACCACTGGCCCAACTTGGATCCTTTTCTTTTGTCACAAGTGGGATTTGAACCCAAGACCTCCCAATTTTAGTGAAGTCTTGGGTATACACCTTTGCCGCTAGGCTAAGCTAATGGTTGTGCAATCGATTATCTGATCCTTTTGTTAACATGTCATTAGAAATTACTCAAATTAGTTATTAACATCTGGATATAGTAAAACTGCTACTGAATATTTGATTATTTAGGAGTCATATAATCAATTTTGAACAATTAGGAGTCGTTATAATAACTAATTATAATAAACCGTATGAGTCATTTTTACATATAAATTATTAAATAAAATTGCAAATAAAATGAGCAATTTAAACATGATCTAAAATAAGTGTATATTATGTTATACTAGGTTAGAAACCGTGTACTACACGGTTTGAACAATAAAAACGAAAAAATTTGTAAAATTGTAAGTATTTCTTATGACTGAAATTATATATAAGTAATGAATTTAAGTAATAAAGCAATAATATTGAAAATAAAAAAAATAATTATAATTCATAAATTTTTATAATTTGAAAGTTAAGGTCTCGAATTGATGTTTTCATAATATTTAAAATTTCTTAATTGTATTCAACTGAAAGTTAAAGATTCGAATTGATCTTTCCATAATTTCAGTTGAATTAGTTTAGGCAAGAAAAACTTTAGTTGACCTCATAAAAAGTTGATACATGGAAACCTGAGATAGTGATTTTTTATATAAAGGATTTTAACTGATTATTTAATTTAATTATTTATATTATACAATATTATTAAAAACTTAATAAAAAAAACAGTCCAAATTAAAGTCATGTGTTTACCCCTTGTTACTACCGTTTAATAACTTATTTCATTAGTTTTTTAACTTTTAATTTTTTATTTTTTGCGTGGGTCTTTGAACATGCGTAGGAGCATGCTATTAGTTGTAGCACATTTTTCATTATTATCTTCCTCCATAAAGACAACAACACTTGATTACTTCCTTCCCCAAAGCCCCTGTCCCTATGTTTTTATCATTTTATTAAAACTTATTTATTTTCCAGAACCACTTTATTTCATTTTTGGACAGCCGTTATATTTACTTTTACAAAAAATAGCCATTTTAAATAATAATATATTATTTTTATTTATTTAGTTATTACACAAGAGTTTCAACATTTATAATCTAAAAAAAATATAACTTCTTATAGATTATTTAATACGATTATTTGTGTTTTTTTTGTTGTGCTAAATATTAAAAAAAATTTTGAACGGCAATTTGGATCATTGACGGGCCACTGACCCACCCGATCATCTTCACCTCCCTTAGGAGGAAACCCACCATAGGTGAGAAAACCTCCTGACCCAACTTGGACCCATTTTTTTGTCACAAGTGGGACTTGAACACAAGATCTTCCCGTTTTGATGAAGTCTTGGGTATACACTTTTGTCACTAAGGGTGAAGGGGGCACCCTCGGGTAGGGCTTTTCGGGTTCACGGGTACCACGGGTACACCGCCACCGACGCTTCGGGTAAGAGATCGGGTAGGGTTTTGCGGGTATATGTACCTGAGATCGAAGGTTTGAAAGATAGCCCATGCTTTGAAGTCTGAAGAAATTCATGGTTGAAATAATTAATGTCGTCTTCTTGGAGTTGATTATGGGAGAAAGCTATTGAATATTAATGGAGGTTCAAGGTGAGTTTTTCATAGCCATGAGAACCAGTCCATGTTTTCTTGTATCTTTGAGTGGAAGATAAAGTGGTCAAGAATAGAAAATATTTAAAAAAGAAAAAAAATTGAAAAGGATAAATAAATTGGTGGTAACTTTTAATTTTAAAAAATATGATTTTTGGTGAAAATAAATAACAATGAAGTTGTTTTTATTAATTTTATTTTTTTAATTTTAATAAAGAATTAAGTTAAAAGAAAAAAATTATTAGGGTTATGCCCCCAGTCTTTTAAGGTATTAAGATAGTATTTAGATAAAAGTAAAATGACACATCCTTATTAAGTGTTTTTATTAGTGTACTTTTTGTGTGAGTGTTTTGCACCCTAAATTAAGTTAAGGGAGTAGTTGTCTAAATATTAAAATATATAACAAAATCTAGCATTGCTCAAAAAGGGTAAGTATGGGTGGGCCATGAGTTGAAAGAGAGAATATTTATGATTATAACGTGGGAGTGTAATAATTACCTTGACTTCATCATCAAATACTTTCATACTCACGCGCCTCCTATACTCCTATTCTACAAATATAAATTAACACCTTTAAGAAAAGATAACATTAAATATTAATAATAAGGCCCGGCTCAGAGGAGGGTGACGGTCCCGGGCCCGCTCTCTCATAGGGCCTGAAGTTTTTAATTTTTTTATATTATGTATATATATATGTATATCTAATTGTTTATAAATCTGAACCCAAAACTAAGAAATAAAAAAAAATCTATATATATAAGCCCAATTTAAAAAATATATATATATATATATATAAGTCCGTATTATGTTTTTTTATATATATGATTATTGAGTTTATATTAAAGTGCCTAATTTTTTTTACATGTCCCAGGCCCAAAACGTTTTGAGGATTCTCGGGACCGGCCATGTTAATAATTAAATATTAACAATAAACATTTGGAGTTAGAGTGATGAAGTTTCTTTTGAAGTCAAGGGTTCGAGCCTCGTCTATGGCCGGTTGGGGTAAATTATTAAGAGTAGTTTAAGGAGCTCTAAAATTGGGTATGGTGTTTATCCTTACACAAGTGGCGCATGTTCAAGTTCCAAGAGTGAGCAATAGGTATGTTTAAAAATGGAATTTTAAAAGAATATATATTGGCCGTTTAAAAAAAGCTAAAATAGTTTTATTAATAGCAAAAAACCAAAATAATACAAAAATAGTGTGTTTTTATTGAGAATCTTTAAAATTTTATTAAATTTTCTTTTAGGTATTTAGTATTTTTGATAACCCTTTACATTAAAGTTTAAACTCTTGTTATTATAAATCTTTTTAGTTTTTCTAATGATTTTACCCTTTTTAACATTCTTAACTCTCTTATAACGGCTTAACCTTTTAACTTTTGTTGTTTTTATGGTTTAATTTACTTTATTATAATTACTCTATTTATTTTAGTTATTATTGTTGTTACACTTGTTATTGTTATAGTATTATTCGATATGTTTACATAAATATTTAAAAGTTTACTTTATGTTTTTAGAAAGTCTTTAAAGAAAATCCTTAGTTATCATATAATAGTTATTGTCATCATAGGGATATCCTGATGATAATTAATGTATTCTCCTCATCAACTGATAAGTAGGTTCTTTAAGTTTAATTTTTTTTTTGGAAGGTGTGTTTCAGCCCAGCGGTGGGCGGTGACCCTTTTTTGGAGACCACCTGAGTTCGAGACAACAGGTACTTATCTCAATTTTTGAGTAGCTGTACAAGCGTACGCTCCCTATGGGAGTCGAACCCAGGACCTTTCCAGGAGGAAACGACAGCGACTCAGTCTTACCGAAAACCCCCTGACCACTCGGATGAACCAGCGATGGCAATTAAGCTTAATTAATAGAAGTAGATTACGTGTCGTTTAAAACACCAAAAAGCTCACGAAGTTTGTGAAATATAAGGATTAAATCTTATACTAAATAACATAATTAAATTATTGATAAAATAACACAAAAAAGTAATAATTACATAACAATATCATTATTCTTGTACATTAACTAGGAGTTGATTGCATTAGTCAATCTGTTCAACGAAAAGAAAGAGACCATTTGTTGTACATAATAAAAGATCATCATCATTCAATATAAAACCTAAATCTCATTTTTGGTTAACTTTGCATCAATCATCAAATCAAATCTCCATCTTCCAACAAAAATTCTATCAAGAAATTAAACATCGCGATATGAACAGATGTAATTAAACTAGCTTGTTGCCTCGGAAATACTGTTTAACGATGGATGCCATCCTCTCGGTTTGCCTCGGGAGGATTTATCTGCTATCCTCATCTGGTGGTGGGATATCCCCAATTGATTAGATCTTCCACTCTTTCCGGCGATCTCCGGTGGCTGAAAATTCTTATAGTTATTCAATTTCCTGTTCTTTTTCGCGTTTAATCCTTTCACCACCTCTGCAAAACAAATAAATAGGTTATTATCAATGTTTTCAGAGTCGGGCTGGATGACGCCTTACTAGTTCACTGGTCGAATCACCGGACGACGTCATAAATAATAGAAAAATCAAAATTATTTATATATATTTAATGTAAAACAAAATATGAAAAATACTCTCTGTTTTGAGGTACATTTACAAATTTAATAAAAAAGAAGACTTTCAGAAAATAAGATTATAAAGATAAAAATTAAATCCGGTTTGACCATTCGTGTGGTTCAATCATAATTGGCTGCTTCAAATGAAAACGTTCAGATAGGCTTTTCTGGATTGGTCCGGTTATAAAATCAGTGGTTATTAGTTATTTAATTAACAGTTATGATCAATTTTTTTTAAATAATAATATTTTACACATAAATATCATCTGACCTTACGCTTGAAAGAATTTAAACCCACACCGTTATGATAAATTGATTATGATTCTTCGAAATTGAACAAAAAATAATAAAAATTAAACAAACCTTGGGTGGTGATGAGTCTATAAGCATGGCCAAGAACGAGGTTGTCGGCGGGTCGGAGAACCTTGATGCGAGTAACACGGAGATGCTGGTTGGTGTTTGTAGGGTGGTTGTTGGGTGGCCGGTGGTCGTGGGCGGAGGAGGAAGGAGGGGAAGAGTAGGTGGTGGTGGTGAGGAGGAGGGCGACGTAGTGACCAGGGTGGAGCTTCATGATCTCTGCGGCGGAGAGGGGTGAATAGAACCTTTCTGCTCTGCCATTTTGCGTCTGTAAGATGAGGCTTGCGTTATCGACGGCTTGACAGTTGCCCATGTCCGGTGATCGGAGTTGTTGGGATGATGGTGGATATATGTGTGAAGTGATGATATACACCACGCCAGTCTATATATATATATAAGCAGTCACCCACCCCATCCTTATCTCTCTTCATTCTTTTCAAAATAAAATAATTTAAGACATATTTTAGAATTATTGTTTAAAGAAAATATATTATATTTTATAACTTATTTTAGAAACATATATATGTGTATAGATTCTAGTGGTTTTAAAAATTCTATTATAAAAACATGTTTACTATAATCAGAGGATTTTCACCGACTAACATGATTTGTCTGCTAATCTTTTGGTTAGAGGTGAGTAAATCGGTTTATAAGACCAAATTGACGGGTTCGGTTTCATTAAAGAAAGTTAAAATTGGTGTTAACCCGAACAGGTTCATATTAGAAACCGGTTTTGGATTGGGAAAACGACTGGATCAATTTGAAACATGTGTCGAACCGGATCGGGTCGATCTTAATTGGTTTCAAACCAGTTTTAACAGAAATATCTCTATCCTATTTCAAACCGGTTTCGAGCCGGTTTCAAAAGCGGTTTCAAATCATATCCGGATCCGGTTTAGAATCATGAACCCGTTCAGATGTGCACCTCTGCTTTCGGTGAACTTTATTAAGAAACTAAATGATTCGTTGATGATCCGCCAAAGAAAGTCTGTTTTGGAAAAAAAGTTATTTCTTTTATCATGTCGACAATTAAAATGGAAAAATATAAAGGACAAGAAAGAAATCTTGGTTTAATTAGTAAATAATGATATGATAAATTGATAATGATTTTTTTATTCAATTGAGAGGTAAAGATTCTAAATTAAATTAAATAGGGAGTTGGTAACATATTTAATTGTTAAATAAATGATCATCTATACTATATAATAAATAAAAATCATTTATGCCACATGTTGCGTCCACATCTCTTCTCATCATCTTTTTTCCGACCTCTCTCTCTTATTAAATACACATCTTTTTTTTAATAATGATTTATATTTAAAGAAAAATATTAATTATACTAATAAAACACATTTATTTTAAATTATCTCTTATTTTAAGAAACTTTGAAATTTAATTATGTAACTTTTATTTTTAACTAAATAGTGATGTAAGTCAAATTATATTAAATATAAATTAATGTATCCAAACCATGTGGGGTTTTTAAAGATATAAATTTTTTATTACTAAATATATAACATTACATTTATTACACGAGTTTTTTAAAATATAAATTTTTTATTACTAAATATATAATATTACATTTTATCAACCAATGTCATACACGAGATTTTAACCTAGTATGATGATAAAAAAAAGTGTTCTCATTTGTTGTGCATTTTAATTTTGAGGTCCTAAAATTAATATAAATAGTTAAATATTATTTCCATCGCATTAAGAAACTGCAACTTGTCATACGTAGCACTATATCCACATTTCACGTATACGTTACACACTTTTTTTCTGTTATGATATATATTCATTAACTATTTTAAAAGAGTCTTATATTACACGAGATGAATAAAAAAAAAAATAAATAGTAATTAGTAATGATAATTTAAAATTTATAAAGCGATTAAACAATTTAATTGATCATGATGAACAAAATTTTGATTTAAAAAGTTTGTGGATAAAAATTGAAACGAATTATTAATTTAGTTATCTAAAATAATAGAGTTAATTAAAATGTAAAAACAGTGCTGATGATATAATAACTATCTATAATACAAATTTATTTTATGAAATTAATAAATAACGTAAGAAATTATAACTATTCATAATTAATTTCATATTAAATTTATTTAGTTAATGATATAATAATTATTCATAATTAAATTTATATTAAATATGTAAAAATATATATATTTTTAATATCATTATTTAATAGAAGAGAAAAGTGGGAAAATAAGAGTGAGAAAGTAACAGAGGGTGACACGTGACTCCTTATTTAATATGAGAGAGACGGGAAAATAAGGGTGATGAGTCACAAGAAAGTGACACGCGTCCTATTAGATCTTTATTTATTAGTATAGATTATTTGAATAAGTTTTTTTTGAACAACAATTTCTTTTTACTCCTAAATACCATATAAACATCCACTTACAGGATTTGAACACGTATTATTTTTGTGGGGGACAATCACCAATGCCACTAAATCATCAACGGGTAGAAAAAAATCCTAAAAAAAAGCTATCGGTGAAACATGCAACAGAGCCGTAGAGGCCATTGTTGGTAATCTGTCAATGATGAAACGTCGATTATCTGCTGGTGAAGACGTTATATGTGATATGTCTGTGAGACACACCGTTGTTCCGACGGTAATATCGTTATCGATAATTCGCCAGTGAAGTTCGTGTCGGTGATCCATCGTTGAAGACGACATTGATTATTTATCAATGAAACACACCACTGCTCTGATGGTGATATCGCTGTCGGTGATCTATCGTTAAATGCGTTGGTGATCCATTGGTTAAGTCGGTTTTCCCAAAATACTTTTACATACAAATCATCTTCTTCGGCTTCTATCTTTACCAAGGGATTTCAGATCTTCATTCATGATCAAAGAATAGAAAGCATTTTATCATTGTGTGATAACAATTTTATGTTCTTATTAAAATTGCAATAACATCTAATAAATCTAAAACTTAGCTTCCTTTTTGAAAAAAAGAAAAAAAAAATACGATACAATGATTTCGTAAAACGAAACCAACAATAATTGAAGGGTGTGCTGATAAAACAAAAGTGGAGGGTGTAATGATGAGGATTTCATGCTTTTACTCACCAAAACATACCAACAAAGATCTGACACAACCAGTTTCCATATAAATTCCAATAATAATAACAGTTAAATGCGTCTAAAATCATTAATTGGGTGTGTTAGCAAACTGATATCCAAAGTTTTAGCAAATCGCATTAAAATTGTGATTGGGTCAGTTATCTCAGACTCTCAAACTGCTTTTCTTGCTAAGAGGAACACATTAGATGGGCCTCTCGTGGTGAATGAGGTTCTATCTTGGATGAAAAAATCAAAAGTGATTGGGTTGGTGTTCAAAGTGGATTTTAATAAGGCATTTGATTCAATTTCGTGGGGGTTTATTGACTCCATGTTGCAGCAAATAAACTTCCCATCCAAATGGAGGCTTTGGGTAAAAGGGGTGTTGGGCTCGGCCAAAGCTTATGTTTTGATCAATGGGTCTCCCTCCATGGAATTCTTTTGTTCTAGAGGGGTCCGACAAGGGGATCATTTATCCCTTTTCCTCTTTCTTATAGCTATGGAGTCACTGAACTGGATGATTCATAGGGCTGGGGTTCTCGGGGTCTTCAGGGGCATAAAGATGCCGAACAACGGGCTAATCATATCCCACTTTCTATTCGCAGATGATGTCATAATGTTGGGGGAATGGTCTAAAATGAACTTTCAGAATCTTTTATGAGTATTAAGGTGTTTTTATCTCGCTTCTGGGCTGGTAATAAACCTGAGTAAGTGCAGTTTAATGGGCATAAACATCCCTGCCAACAATGTGGCAGAATTGGCAGAACTTGCTAAATGTCAAGTAGGGCAGCTTCCATTCTCTTATCTTGGTCTTAAAGTTGGTGCAAATATGAATTTGTTCAAAAACTGGAGGCCAGTAATTGAAGTTTTCGATGCTAGGCTGTCGGTTTGGAAAGCAAAAAAGTTATCTATTGGGGGCCGGGTGGTACTGTTAAAATCAGTATTAGATAGTCTGTTGGTCTACTATTTTTCTCTTTATAAAGCCCCGGACAAGGTTATCAATACGCTAGAAAGAATTAGGAGAAATTTTTTGTGGGGCGGGGTTGGAAACAATCGTAGGATCAATTGGGTTAAATGGGATAAGGTTTGTTCTCCAAAAGCTGTCGGGGGTTTCGGTATTGAGTCTCTAAAAGTGCTAAACCTGAGCCTGTTATCAAAATGGTGGTGGAGATTTCTCACGGATGGAAACTCTGTGGAAGAAAGTCATTCTTAGCATTCATGGCCCCCAATGGAAACTGCATGCCTGCCCGATAGAAGGAATATTGGTGGGGTGTGGGGGAGCATTAAAAAACTAGAGGTCAAGTTCAACAAACGGAATTTAATTTTCAACGAAATGGTGGAGGCAAAGGATGGTGCTTGGACTTGGAGGCCTAACAATTCAGGATATTTCTCAGTTCAGTCTACGCGTCACCTGCTTAGAACCGTATGTGATAACCCGGGTGAATTCGTGTTTAATTGGTGCAGTTCGGTTCCACTGAAAGTTAACATATTGGCATGGCGTGTTGATCTTGACAGAATTCCCACCCGTCAAGCGTTGGCTAGGAGGAAGGTGAACATCGTTTCTGATTGCCGCTCTGTTCCCAGCACGTGGAATCAGTGGAACACTTACTCACATCTTGTTTTTATGCCAATATGCTATGGGGCTTCATTAGTACTTGGTGTAAAATCCCACCTATTTTTGTGTTCTTTGTCAGGGATGTTATGGAACTCTTAAAGGCTGATCTGGTAGTTACCCAAAGGCAGAAATCTCTCCAAGTAGTCATACTATCTGTAGTTTGGTGTCTTTGGAAGCTAAGGAATGTAGTAGTATTTGGGGGTAAAAAAGCTTCCTTTAAATGGCTCTGTGAAGATCTCAAATGTTCGAGCTATTTGTGGGCAAGCAACAGGAAAGGGGTCGGGGTTATCGATTAGGAAAAACGTTTGTTTAATTTTTAGGGGTGTTTTGTCATCCTGTTTTTCGTTGAGTTTTGGTTATGTTTTTTTTTCCTGTTTGTATGGCTCTGCCTCTTGCTAGTTCTTCTAGCTTTGCTTATATTATTCTGCCTTTAAAAAAAATGCGTCCAAAATCACAACCACTAGCATAGCCTAGTAACAAAGACTTTACTAAAATAGAAAGGTCTTGGGTTCAAGTCTCACTTGAAAAAAAAGGGTCCAGGTTGGAACATGGGATTTTCTCACCTATGGTGGATTTCCTCTTGAGAGAGGTGGAGATGATCGGGTGGGTCAATCGCCCGTTAGTAATCCAAATTGCTGTTAAAAAAAATGGGTCTAAAATCAAAATTAAAAATTAATGTTATATAATTTCTCTTTCCTTTTCCATTTTTACAAGCTATCACCCCCTACATGAAAATGCATATTGCATAAAAGCATTCGATACAAAGACCGAAGTCTTCAACCATCAAGGACGAGATTAACTCAGCCGACTCTCTTACCACCCTACCTCTTCATCTTAAGAATACATTATATTTTTTAGAACGGCTCCTAATTTACTCTTATTAACTATCTATATCTTCATCTTACATGAATTGAACTTTCACCTTTTGAATAGAGAGTAGGCACCTTACTACCAATAAATATATGTAATTGTATGGTGTGTCTTTACACTTCAATAATTACAATGAATACCATTTTTTTGGGAAATTTTGCACGCGTTTAGTCTTTTTCACTAAATGTTAACTTTTTTCTATTAAATCTAGTCATGTGTTTTGCATATAAGGGAAATATGGTCATTGATGTGTTAGAAATTACACATCTTTTTGGCATAAAACTTCGCTCATTTCACGATCAATTCTTAGTTATTTCCTGAGTTAAGACCTTATTGGCTTCATTTTCAGTTTTGTAGGTTTTTGTGAAGCTAATTGGATAAAGATGGAGATTCCAGGCATTTTTGTTGAAGACTTAGGGTTTCTAGGATAGATGCACGGTCGTGCCCCCTACCTGGCACGATAGCGCCAGCCTCAAACCCTAGTTGCCCCGTGCCTTTCCTCTACCATGACCGCGTGTATCCCCATGAGTCTTATTCATGACCTCATAGCCATACGACCTCGAAGCAAGGACCCAATAGAAGCTACAGATCGGTCAACCCTACTGTCACACGACTGCGCCCAACACTTGGCACAGTCGTGCCTCCATACCTGCTATGGTAGTGCCTCTTAATTCTATACATACATATATATATATATCAGAGCTTTTCCCAGACTTCATTATTCAACACTTTTGAGCAAAAACCACTGTTTTGTGCTCCGAATCAACCCTGCTCTAGCCACATTTCAAGCTTTTAGGAGGGATTACAACATCAAGAGGATCACCATACACCATCATAACAATATAGCTTGGAGGAGTGGTTTGATTCATGCATTTCAACCATGTTTCTCACTATTTTTCCCTGCTTGTTGTTTGTTCTTATGACATCCGACAATTTAGGGTTAACCTCGTTAACTATTTTCAGTTAAAGTTAACATAATTAACCAAACTCAAACTCCAGGGACTAATCCTGCCTATATCTAAACTTGTATACATAGAAATTGAGGGACTAAACTTGTAATTAGTATATAGTTAATTCATGTTGACTTTTATAAAGTCAATCTAACCTAAATATAACTTAATTAACTCAATTCTAACTACAAGGACTAATTCTGCCTATTTTCAAACTCCTATTCACATGAAATTTCAGGGACTAAGTCTGCCAAGTCTCAAAAGTTGACTCTTTAACTCTCTAAGTCAAAATCAAATGAATTTAAGTTCCGTCTGACTTTAGAAAGTCAAATCATGTACCTTTGATCCAAATTCGCAAGCCATAATCAATTTCTACTGAAATTTGTAACTGATCTCGCACGTAATCTGCATTAACGGTCATAACCATCCAATTAATCATTATCAATTGTCGAATTAAACCAAATAATGGCTAATTAACTCGAAACCGTAGAAACACATCATGTATTCATCGAATTCGATCAAATCCGTTCACCAATTGACAAACAAACACTCTGCGCACCTCATTTGAATCCAACACAAGCTTTTGCACACATCACATTCATCGGAGAAGCAACATAAGTCGCTGGGAACCAAGTCTGTAATCGTCGGCGGCTGTTTTAGTCGGACACCTACAATTCGAATCCAATTCTGGTAATTACCTACACTCTCACCTTCGTTTTCATTTGTTTAGTGAAAGCCCTATCATTTCCAGGGCTTATAACATCGAATTGATCAAGACCCTAATCTAGGGTCCATCCTCATTCGGATTCCAATCGAACCATATCAATTCGATACCAATTTATGAAATCAATCAAGTCCTCAGACTCGTCTCGAGGTCTAGATTGAAAGCCCTATCAAACCAATGGCTTATATAATCAAATCGATGATAAGCCAGATCTTAGGGTTCTTCGTGTGACCTAATTAATCGAATTCTAACCCACACTTGTTTTAAATCAAATTAATCTATACTAACAGATTCGAAACTCCATTTTTGTTAAAAGCCCTATGATTCTAACAAATTCTAATATCAGAATCCTTCGATTTGATTTTGAGTTCATGTCTAGGGTTTCGAATCTTGAATCTGGAATTAAACAAACCTAAACACATTGATTTTACAATTAAATCAAACCACAGAATCGCAAACCTTCGATTATCAAAACCCCTATGAATCCGTGACTCATTCATGGTCAAATCTGATGGATTTGGGACTGGTTTGATCGTGAATGGATTTGAGGATGGAGCCCACCAGAATTATTGACTAAAACCAAATGAATCCGGTTCTTGTTGCGATTCCCTAGCGGGCTGTGATGGTTAAGTGTGTGTGCTGGTGGGGAGGAGACCAAGGTTCGAGTCTCCCTCCCCTGTTTTTGATTTTTAATTACTTTCTAAGCATTATTTAATTATAAAACCTTTTCCTATATTATTATATTAGTATATAAATGAATTTTTAGCCCAGAAAACCACCCGTAGGCTCGGGTTTGGTTTTATAACTTATTTTTATTATTATTCCCACTTTTAAAAATAATATATTTATATTATTTTCAAACCATAACTTCGTATAAAATAATATGTTTATATTATTTTTAACCCGTGACTCATGTTATAAAATAATATATAATTTATATTATTTCGCCTCGTTTAATTAACTTGTGTGACGTTTTAAACTAATTAATAATATAATTGTTATATTATTTACCTACGTTTATATACTCGATTAAAATTAATATAATTATTTTTTTTTCACACAAATGATTATTTGGTTAATCCTACGAACCTAAAAATAATATATTAAGTTATATTATTTTCCTAAACTTTTGTAAATGACTCAAACGTATGAATTTATTTAATATTATTCGTTTTTAACGTTCGACACGTAACGCATTGATCTTAATAATTTATATTAAAGAAGCTATATTCTCGTAGACACGATCGTCTACTCATTAATCCTTAGAATGCATTAAGACGTTCAATCTTCCCTGTCGTCCTCACAAACCTCATATGACTCTAATTTATGTGTTTATAATTCTAGGGCTTACGTAAGTCGTCTAAGGCTTACATTTGTGGTTCCAACCTTTTCTCTTGTGTAATTCAACCACTACTCAAACTCAGGTGAGTTTCACGGCCCCTTTTACTGTTTTAATTTGGGGGAGAAAACATGCAAACTATTTTTGATTATGGTACGTCATATGATATCACTGTTGTGGCTAAGCGTATTGCAACTATCATTGAAAGTCCTCACACTCACATCGTACCGTTAATATGGATCTTAGCGTGGTAATGTTTAGTAGTACTAATGGTGCTTGACAAGCCCCACCCACGTTAGTCGCACTAACTCGATTGGAGGTCGAACGGGTGAAATATTAGCCTAATCACATTAGTCAGGGTTGATAGACCTGGCTGGAGGCAAACAATCAAACACATGTCAGCTTCGGTTACGAACGCTTTAGCAAAACAGGAACGTAGGTTAGCTACCTATAGATATGCATATTGTAATGTACATAATCTGCAAGTAGTGTTGCACAAAAGCCGGTTTTTGAACCGAACCGGTTTCGAACCGGCCCGAACCGGTTTGGTCAACGCGAACAGTAAACCGGTTTTGACCAAAACCGGTTCGGGTTAAACCGGTTTTGTAAGTATAAAACATCGAACCTGTTGAACCGGTTCAGTTCGGTTCTGGACCGGTTCGGGTTGGTAAACCGGTTTTTTTTTTTTTTTTTTTTTTAATTATAAAATATTACAAAATTACAAAACATTACAATACGAGAAAAATAAAAACATAAAGTTCAACGCTTATTCATATTGAAGGGGTTCGGAAATCACAAAACATTACAAAATTAAACATTACAATACGAGAAAAAAAAATATTTTTATTTTTTGGAGTTTTTTTGTTTAATATTAGCCGTCATTCTCGGAGTTACTAGTGGATCCTCGTAGTCTATCATCTTCGGCGAGTTCTTCATTTGTAAGTGGGCTCGCCAATCCTTGGTTAACCTCAGATTCGTGTATGAGTTCTTCAACTTCAATTTCGTCTTCAAGCGAAGCCCTATCTTGTCTCCTATCTACCGCATCCAAATGGTCTTTCAAGCAAATGCACATTTCCATTGCCACGGGAGTGAGTCTAGTTCTTCGAATAGATAAAACCCTGCCACTAAGAGAAAAAACGGATTCCGAAGCTACCGTGGAAGCTTGGACGGTTAGTAAATCACGGGCCATGGCGGAAAGGACCGGAAAAGTAGATTCGTTTCCTTTCCACCAAGCCAAAATATCAAAGTCCTCAAAAACATCCGGACTCATAAATGATAAAAAGTTTGTTCACGTATACCTTCCGAGTTCGCTACTCGGGATGGACCCTCTAGCCTGTTTAGTAAATTCATTTCTCATTTCGTTATACAAATTTAAGTTCACATTCCTCGAGCTGCTACTTAATGCGCCCGCGCCCATCGTATCATGTGGGGTTTATGTTGTACCATATTTATGTAAATAAATATCAAACAAATCTTGCAAACATTTGTTAAAATAAGTTTTTGTTACGGTTGAAAAATGAATATCTTCGGCATTCAAATCCAAATCGTAAGTTATTTTATCAATCAAGGTTTCAACACCGTAAACATTAATTGTAGGGTTTAATGCGGCGGCACAAGTTATAACCGGAGGCATTTCTTTAAAATATTTAACAAATTTTTCTTTCATCGGTTTTATCATTCTCGTAAAAAAAGTATTTTTATTTTCAAGTTCGGCTAATTTGTTACACATTAGAAATATTTGTTTAAAAACCAAGGGACTTGTGGGGTAATAAACCCCGGATAAAAAAGTAGTGGCGGTTTTGAAAACTTCGAGCAATTCGGTTATATTTTCAAGAATGTCCCAACTCGTAGACGGAAAACTTTGAATTTTACGACGCGGTTTTGAGGAAAGCATATCATGAAAAATTGATAAAGTATATTTTTGTCGTATAGCACTATGAAACATTTTATAAGTTGAATTCCATCTTGTTGGGAGGTCCCAATTGGGACCTAAGCAAATCAAACCCATATCGTTACATAATCTAATATATTCATGGTATCTTTTTTTACTACTACTAAAAACGTCTTTAAGCATGACTCGAAATGCATTACTTAATTCAATAACGGGTTCAACCGCAAGCCCGTCTTGCACGACTAAGTTGATGATGTGTGTAATACATCGACTATGGAAAAAAGCGCCGTTGCAAATCGGATTATATTTTAATATTAATTTTTGAACCGCATTTGTATTATTTGAGGCATTAAAAAAATACATTGAAAATAATTTATTTTGTAATTTAAAATCGGTTATCACATCATCTAAAATGTGAAATAAATTTTGACCCGTGTGAGGATATTCAAACATATCAAACGCGATTGTACGTTTCATCATTTGCCACGTATTGGGATCAACCCAATTAGCGGTAACGCAAATATATGAGTCGGGAATACCATGTGGAGCCGACCAAACGTCGGTGGTTAAGTTCACACCGGTTTCCAATTTTTCAAAACCTAAAATTAATTCTTTTTTTGCTTTTTTCCACATTTTTAGACAATCACGTCTAAGAGTATTACGACTTACTTGATGATAACGTGGTTGAAGGGCTTCTTGAATCATCCTCGTCGTGAGCGGATTGTCGAAGTGGTTGAACGGCAAACCTCTTTGAATAACTAATTTCGCCATTCTATCTCGAACAATATTTGGATCGAAGTTCCAAATTCCACCCTCGCTTGTCATAGATGCTTGACCCTCATCCGGAATTTTCTTCAAACTCGGGCAAGATTTTTCCATATGAGTTTTTAAAGTAGAATTTGAATCCTTTTTAAAAAACCCACCACATTTTTTGCAACGAGCCCGTTCCAACCCGTTAGACATCTCACATAGATCGTAGTTTGACCAAATTGCGGGGTTCCTCGTTGTTGGTATGATTCTCACAACGCTAACTTCGGAAGAGGAAACACCAAAACTTGAAGAAGTTGCCATAACGTTTTTTGACCCTTTTTTGAGCGTTTTTTGAGCGTTTGAGAAGTGTGATTTAACCAAAACACCCACTACCTATTTATAATGTGTTTGGGGGTTAAAATGGGTGAAAAAACGGTCAAAAATTGGTTCTAACGGCTATATAGCCGTTTTCCAACGGCTAGATTCAAAAAATTAACGTTAAACCGGTTCAAACCGGTTTATCAAACCGGTTCACAAAAAACCGGTTTTAAACCGATCCTCACGCAAATGATCCAAACCGGTTTTAAACCGGCGGTTCCTACCGGTTTGAAACCGGTTCACAAAAAACCGGTTCGTGGGCGGTTCGGTTTCCGGTTCCGAACCGGTTTGGATTTCCAAACCGGTTTTTTTGTGCACCTCTATCTGCAAGTGCTTTACTATGTTATTGAAACCTGTGAACTCACCAACCTGGTGTTGACTCGTTTTCTTACATGTTTTCTCAGGTTGGCACTCAGGATCACGTTAAGTCATGCATGTGTCTTGGATTACATTCAAATTATCTATCTATCAAACAATCTTTATGTTTTATTTGTATTTGGATTTGGGCGCGTTGTTTTGCGTATTTACTTTCGTTTAACGCTTTCGCATATTTACTCTGAACCTTATACTTTTATGAAATGTTATTATGAGTCTCATATAGAGTCGTTTGAAGTAGCTAATGTCTGAGATCCTGGTTTGTCACGTCCCAAACGGTAAAACTCTGTTAGTGGAATTTGGGGGTGTGACAGTTCTTGTGCTCATGATGAGCTTAAACTCTTGTTCACTTTGGTTTAAACGAAGTTTAGTTACATTTGACAACATTTATGGATTATTGGCAAGATTTATGTTAATGTTATGACAATCGTATGATTATTCTTCAATGAAATTACATGTTTGAGAATTTGAAGTTGTTTACAAGACTTGTATTTGTGTATGCTATATAATGTTGGAAAACTTATGATATATGCTTATATTCATGAATTTGTGTATTTTGTATGCTAGTTTATGGCTTTTGAATAGGAATGGTGGATGAAGTCTTGTTCATGACTTATGATTCTTGAATGTGTATCTTTATACTTATGTTTGGAAAAACAAAGTAATTGTTATGATGTTTCATGCGTAGTATTATGTTTATTTAGGATTTGTTGGAACAATCCCCTAGTTTATGTAATCTTTGTATGAACATTGTATGTTAAAGAAGTGCATATTGTTGTCTACTTTAATCAACTTGAGGTGGATAGTGTGTTTTTCATGTTATCTTTCCAACTTGTTGTTGGATTAGTCACCCTTGACCGGACACTAGTTCAATCTTCATAAACATTAGTATATTCATAACACGTGAACTTAATTGCATGATTTTAGGTGGTTGGTTTGTATAATTCATTCTAGCTTTCCGAATGGTCATTTGATTAGATGTCTTTGACGAGAGTTTAATCAACATATGTTTCGTGTACTTGTCATGTTTCTATAGTAGTTGTTGGATGTTTTCTAGATGGATTTGATACCGAAGTTTAGATATATTTACACTTTATACCCTATACTTATCTATTTGTTTTTTATTCATTAACCATTTTTTTGTTTTTTTTACTCTTATAGCTTTTAAAATTTAATACTTTATAAAATTTTGAATATACCGTTGCGACATGATGATTTTTATCTACATTTTGATGTATTTCGTTCAAAACGGAGTTGTGCGTCATAGTGTATATGTCATTAAAGCACAATCGCACAAGTTGTATTTGATTTGATGTTTCGATTTTTTTTTCATATTTTCCTTTTCTTTTTCTTTTTTTCTACGACTTTTAAAATATGGTGTTTTATAAAATTTAAATTTGTACGAGCTTATTTTTATCAATGTTTTTTCGTTGCGCCGTGCCTATTTTTATAAACGTCCCGACGTGAATTTTTTATCGACTTCGTTTTTTACATAAAGTTCCGAATATTATCAACAACACACAAGTTTGCGACGGTTTTAGTTTTTTCATATAAAGTTTCGAATGTTATCAACGACATCCAGGTTTCGTTTTTTTAATATAAAGTTACGTATGTTATCAACGCCCCCTTTAACGCGGGGGTTCGCGCCAACGTTAGTTTTTAAAATAATTATGTTTTGTTTTACGATAGGATGCATGAAATTTTAGATAGTTAAATATACATACTAATTTGTAGGGATATATATGAAATTCTTCAAAAAAAGGGAGAATTTTATATATATCCTACAAACTTGCTTAATATCATATATATATATATATATCCAAACCAAATTTTAAATATCAAATATATCATTTCCTTATAAATTTTAACCTTAATGACAAGTTTACCCTTCTTAAATATACTATTATTTTAAGCTTCTTTTAATTATTTTATGTCTCTTTAATTTTATTAGGTCATCTCTGTATACCGCACACAGTAACTATTCTCCAATCCCTACAGCAGCTTCACATAACCCATCAAGTTTCGTCCAATCCCATACGCAGGTGAGCAATTTTTCAATAGCATACGAAAGCAATTCTAAAATAAATGAAAATTGAGTAAAAGAAATATCACAATTTTGATTAATTTTTTGAGAACAATCACCGAGGCAAGCACTAGTTTCGATTAACATGTTAGTAGTTTTGATTAATTATGAATTATATTTAATGAAATATATTAAAATAATTAGATATGATATTTTAAGTATTAAAGAGGGACATATTTGATATTTAAATAAATTTAAGAGTAAAATGGTCATATTGTGAATTATTTCTAATAAAATATATTAAAATAGATAAATATGATATTTTAAGTATTAGAGAAAGATATATTTGATATTTAAATTTTGGTATTTGTAGGGACATATATGAAATTCTTAAAAAAAAATATATACATACTAATTAGTATGTATATTTAACTATCTAAAAATTCATGCATCCTATCGTAAAACAAAACATAATTGATTTGATAACACCAATAACATTGTTGGAGAAAAACATAAAGGATCCAAGATAAGTCTGTTTTGGTCTGTGTGTCTTCGAACCAGACGAACGACATTCCATAGTGGCCACCCACCTTTCTATTCTTCACGTGATTTAATTTTCTTTAATCCTGTTTTAATTCGGTTTAGGAATAGTAACTTTTTAATTAGAAGAATATAATATAATTTTGTCATTCCTTTCAACTATTTCATATGTGAAAATTAGGCCAAATTATAAAAAAACAATTAACATTAGATATTCATATTAATAAAAAAAAAATGATCTTCTAGAGTTATTTAATTATTTCAGTTCATTAGATTTATCTTTAATCATGCAAACAAAAAAATCCCCTAAATTAAAACTTATACGATTCACAATTAAAAAATATTAAAATGATATCAAAAGGCTTGCGTTTTTATCTTACGATGACAAATGACGAGTGATCAGTATTGCGACAAACGGTTTATTTAATTTTCGCAAATGTGTCGGAAGTTCCGACATAATTGCGACAAACAGTTTATTTAATTTTCTACTACATTACACAAATAAATAAATAAATAAATAGATTTAGTAAAAACAATTCTGTCGGAAATGTGTCGGAAACTTCCGACACATTTGCGACAAAACGAATTATTTAATTTTTATATAATTATATAAAAAAAATAAATAATCAAAATTAAAAAATAAAATACGTCGGAAATGTGTCGGACATTTCTGACACTTTTGCGACAAAAGGAATTATTTAATTTTTTGTATACGTGTATGAAAAAATAAATAATAATTAAAAATTAAAATTAAAAAATACATTCCGTCGGAAATGTGTCGGAAATTTCCGACACATTTGCGACAAATATTTCATTTAAATCTTATTATTAAAAAATAAAAACATTAGATAATTATGTTAATAATTCTAAGCATAATAAGTATTCTAATAATTATAATTAGAAATTGTGTCGGAAATTCTGACACAAGATTTTTGTCGCAATTGTGTCAGATTTTTTGTCGCAATTTTGTCGCAAATTATTTCCGACGAGGGTTTTTCTGACCGAAGGATTTTGTCGCAATTTTGTCGGAAATAGGTGTTTCCGACGCATTTGCGACAAAAAATTGCGTCGGAAACGCGATTTTTTCTAATAGTGTGACGGATAACCTAATTATCGTATTCATATATGTGTAGATGAGTGAGAGTGTAGAAGACGCATAAAAACAAAAAACTATAAATTTCAACTTGATTTTCATTTAATAAGTAAAAATCACGAGTTTTCATCGATTAATGAGATTGATTAGTTGTCATGTTTAATTTCTTGATTGTCATGTTTAAATGTGTTTGTTTAACTATTAGTTTTAAATTTCGAGATTTGCTAACGCCTGATAAATTTAGAATTCCGTATAAAAGAAAGTTTGATATATTACTTTTTCGACATTAAATAGTATCATATTTCCTTTCTTTTGTATACACCTTTATATGTTTTCCCTAAATCAGGTATTTATCAAACGTTTGCTAGAACGTAACTAGCCTTTTTTCCTAGCTTCCGCCCTCATCAATAATATTCAAACTGTTTGAAGAAAAGTGTTAAATCTTGTAATCATATGTAAATTATGTGAGACATTAAAATTATATAAAGTGTTTATGCATGAATTTGGTTGGACAACTCAAAAGTTAAAGAGGAAAATAACATTCTAATGTGTGATGTTGTTAATTGGTAGACACTTTTGGATTTGTAATTCCATTGCTGCTCCTTACCAGCTTAACCAAGAGGAAACCAATCAAAGCCTTCTTTCTTCCTGATTTGATTCATCTTTTCCGCTTTTCACTTTTTGTAAAGGAATATTGGAAAGTGAAAAATCCAAATACAAGACCAGAAGAAAGGGTGTTGATATTTTCACTTTTTTGTTTGTATTATAACGTGCGAGTACTATGTAACTGATTAAATAGTTATGGAGCATCTTATTTCCATGACCCAATCCGGGTTTGTAGGAGGAAGAAATATTTTAGACGGTCCCTGATTGTCAATGAGGTGGTCTCGTGGGCTAGGAAAACCAAAAGACAAATTATGATTTTTAAGATGGACTTCAAAAAAGCGTTGAATTGGAAGTTTGTCGATGCTTGAAAACTTGGGTTTTCTGGGTCAATGGAGGAAGTGGGTGGATGGATGCCTAAAGTCTGGGAGAGGGTCGGTTCTTGTGAACGGGTCCCCAACGGAGGAGTTTCTTTCAAGAGAGGGCTCAGGCAAGGTGACCCCCTCTCTCATTTCCTGATTATTTTAGCTTTGGAAGCGCTAAACTTGTTTATGGTTAAGGCGGCTAGGTCACGGGATTAGTTTTCAGGATGATGGGCCCTTTGTCTCTCATCTCTGTTTCACGGATGATGTTATTTTTCTTGGGGTATGGTCGGAGAGAAATGCTATGAACTTGCACTGTCACACCCCGGCTGACGGCGGATTATACACCGGGGCTGACACGGTTGTTTATAAGCACATGATCAACTATTAAATGCGTTTCAATAATTATTCATTCATATTAAATATCCGATACAAGGAAAGTGAGAAACATATAGTTCAAAGAAAAATAACATAAGCAAACTTAAATTTATTAATACTAGGTCCATAGCCCTAAGTGATCAAGACTGGTTCTCAAACGGGTGCACTTGAAATATGTTAACTAAATGTCAACTACAAGTAGTTGAAGAGTAACATAGGTTTTGACACCAACCAAGAGTTGAAAAATGATTTACAATTCAATATGTTCAAATCAAATCTAAGGCATAAATGTGAATACATACAAGATTCCAAAGTATACAATCAAACCACGTAATATGTATGCACATTCCACCTGATTGCGTGATGTAAGGTACCAAAATGTATGCACAAATCCGCCAAGATGTGTGTTAAGTAATGAATCGGATTCCCATATAAATGATCATGTTAGGTACTACCTTAGGCTTGCAACACAAGTTAATGATTGTACTAAACATGAACACATGTATCACCAAGTAGTTTAAGACATGAAGCACAAAGACCTTGCATAAGAACATAGTAATTGAATTGTGTATGTAAAGTAATTGTAGACATGTTCCACCCCGAGTATTTGTAAACAAAAATAATGTAAAAGGGGCGATGAAATTCACCTTGAAATGAATAACTTTTAATGTCACACAAGTGTGTTGTTTGTTGCACAACGTTCAAGCAAATCACAAGGGTGACCTATGTGTTAATGGTATAATTGTATCAATTATGGTTTCCAATAATTAAAGGAATCCTAATGCAGAGAGAGATGGATGTGGGTTTTTCTCATAAAATGACGGTGCGAGTTTCAAATAATGTTTATGTAATTTGGTAAATAATTGTGAAAGTTGGTAAATGTTCTTATTTGTCTTGTAAACAAATAAATGTATGTATGAGTAACTAATTTATGTTCTTTTGTTTATAAATAAATAATTAAATAAATAATTAGTTTACTCTTGTTAGTAAATAAATGAATGAATAAGTGAATAATAATTAGTTAAATAAATAGATAATTAGATATATAAATACATAAAACCTTTTATTTAGTTAGTTTAATCTTTATGAACAAAAGTGTTTTAAAGGAGGGTGATGATTTAATTGGTTAGAAATAAAACCACCAATGAAAGTATAATGTTCTAAATAAATAATTAAATCAAATTTTGAAATAAAGAGTTCTAATTAGATAATTAATTGACCAAAATTAATTATTAATTAAAAGCACGAAATATGTTTGAAAGTTTTATAAAAATAAAATATATAAAATGTTGTTAAGTTCCTTTACAAGATAAAGAGTTTATAAAACAATTGAGTTCAAGTACCCAAAGTGTTTTATAACTTGTGGTTCTAAATAACCATTTGTTTAGAGTAAAATATATAAATTTTAACTAAGATTTATTAGGTTCTAGCCCTAATAAAATAAGTGAACAGTTTTTAATAGTTTTAAATTTATAATACTGATTGAAGAAACCATAAGTTTATAAAAATAATTTTTCTATAAAATATTGGTGCTGGAAAAAAAACGTGTCAAAAATTATTGCGGGTTCTGAGGTTCGAACCCGGGTCTGCCCCGGGGATCACCAGTGCACTAACCACTGGACCAGGGGGCATTTAGTGTATTAGGTTCGATTTTATTTAATGTTAATCAGAAACAGAGGGGGAAACAATGAATTATAAATAAAACTGCAGCCGCAAGGGCTCGAAACCCGCGACCTAGGCTGGGAGGGGCTAAAGCTCTAACCAAGTGATCTGGGCAAATGCCTTGCAAGAAATGATTTCGTTTATTCTTTAAACAACTAGTCCCATGATCCTTCTTCCCCAATTGACTAACCCGAACCCTAGATCCCAAATTCAAAACTTTAATCGATCAATGGTTGCTTAATTAACGAAAAGAACTTAGGCCTTTCGTTAAGCAAGGGATTACGAATTCAGTGGTGTAAAATAATTGGATCTTTTTATTCATTTGCTGTACGTTTAGTTGATTCAAAGTAACGAAACCCTAGATTGTTCTTGAGCACAATTAGATTAGAATTCGATTGCAATATGGTTTAGTATCATGGGGCTTTCGTACTAGGCATAGACACGAAGTTAGGGGTGAGTTAATTACCTGGAAATCGGCTTTGGACTCATTGAATTGAACGGGTTTGTGTTTGTTCAAGGGGTGAAAACAACTCGTAACAACAGTTACTATGCGGATTAAGAGATCGTTTGGGTTCCCATTTGGTAGTTTCATGTCAATAACCGAAAAAAACTCTTTAATGGGTTCTAAGGCTTTGATTGTTCAATCAATTCAAATGATTTGTGTCCATATGGATCACAAGAGGTTTAGTAACCATTTAAGTAGAGTTTAACCACTGAATTTGCAGGTATTAATGGAGTCTTGGGATTGATTTTGACTTTTTACAAGTCAAAATAGCTATGAACAAGTTCTAGGGTCTGAGAATTAGAGAAGGGGTTCAACATGGGGGTTCAAGGCAATTAGTGGGGGGTTTAAGACTTGATTAACTAATTAAAACTCCTTTTTATTTGTATTAACTTTACATAATAAAATTGTTTTTATAAATTTATATAAATCTAACTATTGTTTGTTTAAATATGAGTATTTATAAAGGAGTACGTTTCCATTTGCATTTAAATTACAAATTGTGTAAATGTTTATTTATTATGATTAAATATATATAGTTACATATTTATATTTATAAATAAACACACACAAACACACACACACACACACACACACACACACATATATATATATATATATATATATATATAAAGATACCAATACACGATCAAAGCTCATAAGCGGAAAATAATCTACACTACATAATAAACAAGTAAAATAAGATGACACTTGTCATATTTCTAGGCTTCCTCATTCTTATTTTCCCGCCTCTCTCTTCTATTAATAATCAACTCCACTATTTTAGTCAACTAAATTAATTATTTGTTTCAATGTTTATCTACACATTTTTGAATTTAAAATTATGTTTAATATCAATTAATTTATTCATTCATTATTTTATAATTTCTATAAACTGAAAACAATTTTATATCCAACTAGGATTCGAATAAAAACTTTTAATCATATATTTATATATTCAAATTGTTTCTTTTTGACGAGTGTATATGTTATAGATTACATTATATTTTATTCAACACGTGTCCCGTATATTACACGTGTTTTAAAAATATAAACTTTTTATTACTAAGTATATAATATTACATTTATTCAAATCGTGTAATACACGGGATTTTAACCTAGTAATTAATATATATATGTGTGTGTGTATTTTTTCGAAACACATATATCGGTTTTAATGTACTAGGTTTGGTTAAATTAAATATAACATAAAAAACTCAAAATCCTAGTGAACTAAATTAATTAGTAGGCTAGTTAAATAAAACTTAAGCCCACGAAGTAAAGGGGTCATTAGGGTTTTGGAGATTATAAACAAGAGAGTTAGAGTATTCACAGCAGCTTCTCCATACTTATCTTTATCCTTATATTTATCCCTATTTAATTAAATAATAATTTTTTAAATATTTTTTATTACTTTTTCTTTTTCTTTCAATCATAACCACTCACAAAAAATATAAAAAAATGGTATAAGGTATGAATAGTATCTCCCTATATTTAGGGAGTTCCTAAAGCGTTCCTTTAAATTTTAAGGATGGGGTAATATGGAGTGAAAAAATAAGAATTTCTTGTATTCTCCCTAAATTTTAGAGATGAGGAGATGGAACCAAATGCGAATCCTCTTAGGGGTGGAATTTAGTTGCAACTAATATTCCATATGATTTTATTAATATCAAATTAAAAAACCCTAATCACATCCACTACTTGTGCCGCCACCACCTACAACATCATCACCGTCGACTGGTGGTCTCCTCCCACCACGATTTCGTCGCCGTTTGTGATGTCGATCGGAAAGGAAGACCAACTCATTTACAAGTTTATCATGGTGATTTGAGTTCGTTTATCGAATCAGGTATGGGAAGTAAAATACGAATAAGTTCGTTTTTTGATTCACAGTTAGGACTACTATCTAAGAACACGCGTTATCACGATGTGTGAACATTTAGTGGTAATCTCTCAATCTGCAATCAAATGTATGTTTTCGGAAACACCATATGGTTGTGTTAGCGGGTTTCTTTTCTGTTTTGCAAATGGATCACTAGACCGGGTTTCTCATTTTGACTTTTTTATCAAGACTTATGTTGCGTTTTATGTGTAAAACCTAACGGGAAAGCCTAACACTAAGGCCATAGTGGCATGACAAGAGGCACTATAACATGACTATGATGACAGATCTATGACTGCACCGGTAAGAGCTACGACTGTGGCAACTAGGCTTGTAAACGAACCGAATGTTTAGTGAACCGTTTAGCAGGAAGTTCGTTTATGTTTGTTCATTTAATAAACGAACGAGCATGAACACAAACTTTTGTTCATTTAATTAAACGAACAAACATGAACACATGTCTCATTCGTTCGTGAACGTTCGTTCATTTATACTCGTTCACTCATGTTCGTTTGTTTACTTTCATTTAAATATTTATTCAAATTCATTTATTACTAATATTAACTTTATATTTATATTTTAAACCTAATTTAAAATCAATTTGATATCTCTGTTTACTTTTGAAATATTGAATGTAAGAATGATGATATTTTAAACTTTAATTTATGTAAGGCCCCTTTCCCGGGAGGCCTCACTTATTGGATTTACTTATCAACACATAGCACTTTAAACATAAGACATTCATTAACACAGTGGAAACGATTTAAAACTTCAACATACACAGCGGAAACATACATGTCTAAACATAACTTGTCAAATACAACTGAAACTAGTCTTAATCAACATAATCAAAAGAAACATAAACAAGATGCCAGATGCTGATCTTCGGGTAACTCTTCTCGCCAAGCCAAGCATCCACTTCCATCTACTGCCACCTACACTTAACTGATGTGCATACTAAAAATCAGCAACGCTGAGTGAGTTCTAACGTTTACTTTAAATCAATTATACAAAAGATTTACTAAAACATATATACTGCCAATAAGGCTAAACTTAACACACTTTACTTTTCAAACAGTTTAAAACGTATAATAAACCGTCAATTCCTCTTTACTGTACTGCCCTCATGGCTTACATCCATGAACCGACAAGTACCTGGTCAATGCCCCCATGATCAACGACCATGAACCGACAATACCGCTTATCCGTCAATTCCTTGTCACTACTGTACCGCCCCCATGGTCAACGACCATGAACCGACGAGTACCTGGTAAATGCCCCCATGATCAACGACCATGAACCGACAATACCCTGGTCAATGCCCCCATGATCAACGATCATGAACCGACAATACCGCTTAACACTACGGGGAGGTTGCGTGGACCTCCCGAGCAACCGCCGTCACTCATCCCAGTTTTACAACCGTTAGCGAACCCAAAGGTTCTTACTAATGGGCGGAACCCATATCTGACATCTTGTACAAGTAACATCTGTCCCAAGGACCTTTATAGTTGGTACACATTCCCGAAGGAAAACTGTTCAATTTACTGTTCATAAAACTTTCTGTAAATCTTGTTCATAACTTAACATGTATTATGCCTTTGTTTATGTATATAAAAATATAGTAAACCCTTGCCATAAATACCTTTGCTTTTCCTGAAACATATCTTAACACATATTTTTGCCAAATTTGGACAACAATAAATGTGTGTAAACGAGGCTGGTTTTCTTGTTTTTTTTTTCTGGGTTTGCGTTGTATTGTGTTATGGCTTTGCTATGAAACAAACCGTGCTCAAAACCGAGCAACAACGAATGAGATATGGGGGCTCAAAGTTGGGCGTTTGGTGCTGTTGTGAGCTGAAAAAAGGCTCTTATTGGGTAAAAATGGGTGGTGTAAACTTGTCCCACATAAAAGGGGAGACAAATATTTGAGGGGCATATAAGGTGGAACCCTCATTAACAAGTGTTATCTTATAGGGGATAACACTTAGTGGGAATCAGGAGGGTGCGAAGCACCCAACGCGCCCCCGCTTGGGCACGGGCACGGGCTCGAGACGAGGGCGATGGGCGTAATGTGGCGTTTTGATGGCGCACTTTGCACTTCGCTCATATCGTCGCGAGATACGAGCCGCTTGAGAGCCTTCTAAGAATTTTTGCCCGCGTACGGGTGAACCATCAGGCTGCCAGCGCGAATAAGGTGGTGCGCGGGTTAGCGCAAAAGGCGAATGGCTTGGGATACTTGCTGCGATGTTCGCGTATGCGGGGCTAGCGTTGATTGCGCAATGAGAATGCGCGGAAGGTGAAGTGAACCAGGATGATGCGGATCAGATTCGGGTTAGCGCTGTTCGCGCGGTGAGTCCAAGTTACTGGATGAGGCAAGGGATTGCGCGCGCGGGTGCTGACTAGGTGCGCCGCTTGCGGAACCGTAGTAGACATGCTAGAGCTATTCGCGCGGTGGGTGGCCACTTGGCGCGCGAATGAAGCGGGGCTAATGCACTGCTCGCGCGAAAGGTGGAAGTAGGCTGATGTGCGAAATAGCACGCGTGGGATGCAGATATGGTCCGCGGGGGTAGCGCCTGCGGGAGTGACTGCCTGTGTGCAACAAATGCGCCTGGGGGTGACGCGGATTAGCGTGTGTAGGGTGTGGAGCTCGTCCGCGTGGTGGCGTCTGCGCGCAGGTTGCGTAGCTCGTCCGTTCCCACCCAAACAGATCTGAAACTAAAATAGGATAAAGCATACCTGATTTGCGGGATCTGTGGACAGTATTAACGTAACTCGTTTTCCAGAAAACCACAAAAATAGCTTGTAATACCCGCACCTAGGAGTACAAAACGAGAAAAAGTGTTTGAAGCTCCCTTAGGGGTAGATATGAGGGTTTTCCATATGGAAACCGCGCATGTAAGCTCAAGTAGTGCAGATCTGGCATTGACTGTCTCAACGAGCACATATATGAAGTCTAGAGTGTAGAAAAAACGAGATATGACTGTCGCCGCGTCCCACAGATGGCGCCAATGAAGAAACATATGTTGGAGCGTCGGGCTTCGGGTGTATGTTCCAACAGTCAAGAGAAAGACAACCTCATCTCGTTCATCCCACAACTCGATTCGTTCCTCTCCGGTCGTCGGGTTAGCTGCAACCACACGGAAAACTACGTCAGAGGGCCCAAGGAGCCTTAGGCTCTGAGGACACTCTGACGCTCAAGTCAAGTCGGGGCCTCAAGACAAGTGTGAGCTAGAGAGAGAAAGAACTCCTTGATTATGGTGGTGGCTCCTCTATTTATAGAAGAGTGGGAGAAAAACCCTAGTGGGCATTCTCTTGGGCCAGGTGGGGAATGGGCTGTTTGGGCTCTTTTAGACCCAACCTCTTCAAATAACTACCTCAAATAATTTTTGTAAAATCTTTCAAGTTAGCTTAAATCAAGAGTTTTTTTTTTCAAAAAGATGTAGGTGGAGAAAATATTTACCAAGTGAGTGTAGTTGGAAACTTATTTATCAAACTGAGCGTTTTTCTTTATTTTTAACTAATCTACTATTTAAACATGAAAAATCATATAATCCTTATTGGATTTCATCTGCCTCGTATTTGCACCCTTTATGCGTGCAGGACCCAAACTTATAATTCTTTATATATCTAGGACAAATTAAAAATCATCCACCTGGCGTGCATATCTTTAATTCAAGTTGCGGATAGTGAAATCAAGACTTGTCATTTTTGCTTGTTTAAAACACACAGGGAGGTTTGCGTTATAAGCCTAGTATACATGTCTTTAATTCAAGTCGCGGATGACGCAATCTAGACTAATTGTTTTTACTTGTTTAAGACACCAAGGACGAATTGCATGCTATCCGACTAGTATACATGTCTTTGATTCAAGTCGCGGATGGAGCAATCTAAACTTATTATCTTTACTTGTTTAATTCAACCATAATTCCACATCATTATCTTCTACTCCGATGCTTAAAACCCGGGCATATGGAATTCCGATTTCCGTTGGTATCAACGCCTCCAACCCGTACGTGACTGAATAGTGTTTCCCCGTTACCGGTCTTAGCCATGCCGGTCCAGTGCTTCTGGCATGCATCACATTTCCAAACTTCTTCGACAGCTGTCAAATGCATGCCGGTCTAGTGATACGCTACAGTCAATATTTTGGCTACAACCATCCGGGGTATGGCGTGCGGACCACACATGCCTCATGTATTTTGCATATAACATAGTTAGGTTCTTTAGTATCAACACCTCGACCCGAATCTCATTGATTTTAAATATGAATAATTTAACGATTTTTGATGCACTATGTTGAAGAGAGGCTGAGTTATTTTCTTTTCCTGCTTACCTCTTATGTTTTACGCTTATGCAACCTACAAATGCAATTTCCATTCAAAGGCACACTTTGTTCATGATACCACCGATTGATAATTGTACATTTTGTAGCGAATAATTAAGGTGTATGTAGTACACCATCTCTCCTCTCAAACCGGTTTGATACTAAACTGGTTTTGACTTTTGTTGACCAAACCGGTTTTGGTTTGGTTTGAAAAACTGATTTTTGATGTAGTATTTAAAAAAAAAAACAATACAAGCATGTTTATATATGTTGGAAGTTTGGGTATAAGTGTGAATGAATGTCTTAAATATAAAAGTGGTAAAAGCTTGTCCCACATCGGTTTGGGAACAAAATGAGGTGTTGGTTATAAGGTAAAACCTTTATTACTCCTTTGGAGCCTTATGACGTGTTTTACCACAAGTCCTACCCTCGCGCAGGGGGGTGCGAAAAATTGGGTTTCTTGACTAGAATTTCTTCGAATGCGTGCCCGCACGTCCCGCGTCATTTTTTTCCCGCCTCTCTCTCTTATTAAATGCACCTCCTATTTTTAACAACAATATATTTTATTTTAAATTTTACTAATAAAACACATTTATTTTTCATCCGTGTATATACACGGGATCTAAACTAGTAGGGGATATATGTAGTTCTATGTTTAAAAAATAAGGAAATATAATTAAATTAATGGGTTCCTCTTAAAATGAAGAAAAGGGGTTTTGGCGTGGATTAAATTAACTTTTTAAGTTCTGAAAAAGTGAAAATATGAGTAGAATATTCTATATTTCTATGATATGCTGCTGGCCGAATAAGCCTTTATCCAGACAATAATTTAATATCATCAATTTTCTTTTCTTTTTTTTTCTTAGTAGAATCTTTTTTTCCTTTAACAGGCTTTCAGGAATTTGATTATACCGTAAAAGTCACTTGTTTTTATATCTTAAAATGGAAAATGTACAATTATTATGGAAACATGACTAATGGCATCAATCTTGTGTGTAACAAAGGCCAAATAAAAACATTGGTTCAAATGGATGAGTATTGTTATTTGTAGATTTATTGTATGCACATATAGGGATATATATATATATATATATAGAAGATGGTTATACTAAAAACGAGTTTTTTCCTAAGAAACCTAAAAATAAGTGATTTTAGGCAAGATGTTCTTTCACTTTAGATATGATGTTTTAGTTTTATTTATGTGAATATATTTAAAAGTTGAAGAACAAAATGCCTAAAATTTAAAACACCATATACTTTTTAAGCTTCTTACGAAAAAACTCCTTTTTAGTATAACCCTTCCATATTATATATATATATATATAGGGTTAGGTTTAAATAAAAAATGTGTTTAAAATAAAAAAGGGTGATAAGGATTTAGGCCCATTAGATCAAATTGTAAAAATAATTTAATGGTTCAGATCAAATTGTTGGAGAAAAAGTTGTTGCAAGAGTATTTTATTCTTGGCCATTTTTGTTGATTTTTTATCAAGTTCCCCCCATTTTTTAAACGTTTATAACTTTTACATACGACGTTATTTTTTAAAAAAAATGACACCATAAAAACGAGCGTTTTTTATCTTTAAAACTAGTATAGTGTCGTTATAAATAAAAACGAAAAAAAATTACGTTTTTCAGCTCATTGTGTAATTAGTCAGGTCATTGTGTAATACAAGTTCATTGTGTTATATGTATTTATCATTGTGTTTTACGTTTTCCAGCTCATTGTGTAATTAGTCAGGTCATTGTGTAATACAAGTTCATCGTGTAAGTTCATTGTGTAATACAAGTTCATTGTGTAATACCATGTCTGGTCATTGTGTAATTAGTTAGGTCATTGTGTAATACAAGTTCATTGTGTAATACAAGTTCATTGTGTAATTAGTCTGGTCATTGTGTAATACAAGTTCATTATGTAATTAGTCAGGTCATTGTGTAATACAAGTTCATTGTGTAATACCACGTCTGGTCATTGTGTAATTAGTCAGGTCATTGTGTAATACAAGTTCATTGTGTAATTAGTCAGGTCATTGTGTAATACAAGTTCATTATGTAATACCACGTCTGTTCATTGTGTAATGACCTGGTATATTACACAACGACCATTATGCCCTCTCTTTAAAAACAATAAAAGGACACATGTCAAGCCTAGAATCCTTCTTACCCTTCTTATTTTTAAAACCCTTTTTACTATAACCTAACCATATATATATATATATATATATATATATATATATGGTTAGGTTCAAATGAGAACTCATAAATACTTGAGAACTCGCGAGAACTCGTCAAAAACCAATTAAAACCATTTTTTTTGTTTTCACTATCTTTATTATTAAAATATAACATACAAAATGATTTATCTCTTCAATTAATTCATCCATTATTTCTAAATTATCCTTAAAAAAATTATATACATGTGTAAATGGTAACAGTTACACATGTGTAAGTGGTAAACTTACACAAGTGTATATTTATTTTTAATATATGAAGACATGTAAATTTACATATATAAATTCATTTTTTATATTGTATTCTAACAATAAAAATAGTAAAAACAAAAAAAATGGTTTTGATTAGATTTTTGACAAGTTTTCGCGAGTTCTCAAAATATTTAGTAGTTGTCAAATGATCCATTCCATATATATATATATATATATATATATATATAGGAAATGGATCATTTGAGAACTCGTCAAAAAACCAATCAAAACTATTTTTTTTTGTTTTTACTATTTTTATTATTAGAGTACAACATAAAAAAATGAATTTATATATGTAAATTTTCATGTATTCATATATTAAAAAAAATATACACTTGTGTAAGTTTACCACTTACACATGTGTAAGTGTTTACCATTACCATTTACATATGTATATAAATTTTTTTAAGGATAATTTAGAGAAAAGGGATTAATTAGTTGAAGAGATAAATCATTTTTTATGTTATATTTTAATAATAAAGATAATGAAAACAAAAAAAAATGGTTTTAATTGGTTTTTTGACGAGTTCTCGCGAGTTCTCAAGTATTTATGAGTTTTCATTTGAATCTAACCATATATATATATATATAGAAAATTTTCAATACTTATTCTCTCCATGAATACTTAAACTCTCTATCTGATTTCTTTCCAGAAACCTTCAATCTCTTATTAGTTTCTCTAGCCCTTCATATTATATCCCAAATATAAAAAAAAAAAAAAAAAAAAGCAAAAATATCATCCGCTGTGCAAATCAACTCAACCTCTGCAGATATTATCAACCTTCAACCGCTACTAAACACTGTAAGTTTTAAATTATGTTTTATTTTAATGTTTCTATAGTATATAGGCTGGAAACCCGAGTTCGCAGGGCTACTGGTCCGAAGGAAGATAAACTTCTTTTTAGATAACATTCTTCATAACTCTGGTATAACAACGCCACGTACTAAAGAAACCTTTTTTCAATGTTGTTTTTAATGTTTTACTGTTAATTACACCCAATGTTTGAAAAAGTGTTTGAAACTCTGATGTCCCAATTTAATTTGGTATCAGAGCAAAGGCTTTTCTAACATCTAAAAGACTTAGACAGGTCCATATCAGGCAGCTTGATATGCTTAAGTCCTATTTATGTAGAAACCCGCTAAGGTGAAGATTAGGGAAAAAATTTGCTTTGAAACTAAACAAAACAAAGAAATCATTGAATTTTACACTTATTTTTTACACTTTATATTCTGTGCATATTTCAAGATTATCCATGTTAAAATTAGTCATTAAATTTAAAATATTGGGATATAAGAAAATATTTTAAGAGAACTAAAGAGATGAAGAGTTTTAAGAAGAAATCAGTTTTTTAATCAAAAAATTATTGAATCAACCAAGCCAACTTTCAAAAAACTTGAATTTTTAAACCTAGAATTCACTGATAAAAGCGATCATAAAAATATAACAAATAGTTATTATAATCATATTTGTAGATTTAAAGAGTTACATACACATAGTCTGCACACAGATAATACACACTTAAATAGTATCACAGATTTAATTATAAACTTAGGATTCAGCTTACAAAAAGAATCCATAAATAACAAATTTCTATTAGAAAAAGTTATATATATAATAAACAAACATACAGACGAAATTAAAAAATTAACAGATAACCTAGACTACATAAAAGAACAGAATAATCAAATTCTGCTAGAAATAAAAAATATTAATAAAAATAAACATCCAGAAGTAGTAGGAAACTCTACTGATATAAACGAACTTATAAATAAATTAAATAAAACACATCTAAGTGAAAAACCAAAAGTCTATAAACATTGGAAACCTAGAGATGAATAAACAAATCATCCAAGGATCTAGAAAATCTACTAGTAATATAAAAGATATTATTTCTTCAGACACCTTTTTAAACAGAATTTTAAGAAAAGGATCATCTTCTAGAAGTACACAACAAACAACACAATTAGAAGAAGAAATAGACTTAGACAAAAATATAAATCTCTACAATCAACATCAATTAGATATATTAAATCCTAGAACACTATATCAAACAGGTATGTTAAACGTAAACACAACTTTAATACAAAGTAGTAGGGAAGAAAGTTTAAGAGTAATAGATAAAATGGTAGAAATAGATTTATTTTCACCAGAAACAATCTTAAGGATTAAACAATCAGGAAAACAGTTTATACATACAGGACTAATAGTAATAGGAATTAAAGCCCTAGGAAGAAAAAACCTAGGAACTAAACTTTTAACACTAATATTAGATAAAAGTTGGAAATCAGAAATGAAAAAGGCAATAATCTCAGGAATGGAAAAAGATTTAAGCCAAAATACAGCTTTATTTTATTGTACACCAGGAATATTAAAAGACATAAAAGATTTACAGAAATTAAAAATAGCTTTACAGACGAAAGGTTATGAAAATTATGAAGGAAACAATATAGTAATAAGTATAGGAGTCTTAGGCAAAGCTAGTAATAGATCAGGAATGAAATACAAAGTAAATATAGAAGGAATAGTAAATACAATAGCATCTAAATCTATACAAATGATTGAACCAGTCAAAATAGATCCTGAAGAGTTAGCAGGATTAGAATGGCAAATAAATGATTTAAAAGAAATAGAAAGCTCAACATTAGTCCCTAAACAAAGTCATATATATGAAAACGTAGACGGCACACAGAGTCTAAGATTTACAGATTTTAAAAGAGAAGAAAAATATGAAGAAAGTACTTGTTCAGAAGAACCTCCTCAAGAACCACAATACAATTTTATGACCATAGAATCAGATGATGAATCTGAGTATGGACAACCAATATATGATACAGAAAATGAAGAAGATGAATACTTATTAGATTCAGAATTCTTAAAATTTGAACAAGAAGATATAGATTACAGCTTATTAGAAGAAATAAGACAAGAAACAAATACAATTTTTAAATCAGAAGAAATTAATAAATCCTACGAACAAATAATAAATAGAAAGTTTACAGAAGCAAATATATTAGAAGAAGTAGACGATATGATAGTAGAATGTATGTTAAACTTAAAAAAGACATATGAAGAAAGTTATAAAAAATTACAAGAAGATTTTAATTTACCTTTAGTAAATAGTATAGTTAAAGGAGATACGATGATCTCAGATTTTTATAAAAAACAAGATAACAATTTTATGAATCCCGAAGGTAAACCCAAAAGAAATTACCAACAATATGATTTAGGACAAACATCGAATGACACCATGGGTAGAGAAACTTGGACAAAACCAGTCACAAGTTATCAACAAGAATCTGGTTACAATGGAACCGGAAGAAGGTTACCTATAGGACAAATTTACAGTGGTAATATGTTATTATTAGAACAACAAAAACCACAATTATGGATAGATGAAGTTCTCATATGGGAACAGACAGTAGTAAGAATGTGGGAAACAAATAAGAAAGATAGTATGGACATGTTTGCATATTTAGAAACAACTTTAGGCCCAATAGCCCTAGGCATATGGCAAAGTAAGAAAGCCCATAGCCCAGATCAGATAAACAGGCTAAAAGCTATAGGAGATAATCCCTATAATTTCACCTCCCAAATAAGAGTTCTTATTCTAGGAGTTGATCCAGTAAAAAACAACAGCTTATTACAAGACACAGCCATTAGAAACTTAGAACAATTAAGTATAGCAGACATGAAATACATAAATGAATTTACATTAGACTTTACCAGATTATTAGCACAAACAGGACAAGCTATGGATGATAGCTTATGCGACAAATACTTCATAAAATTACCAGGAGACTTAGGAAAACATGTACATGAAGCATGGAAATTACAATATGGAGATATGCAAAAATTAGGAATTGGACCTAGGATAACATTCACATTCGGTATTTTAGAAGAAAAATGTAAAGAAGTAGCATTACAAGAACAGCTAAAAAGAAATGCTTTCGCATTCTGTAAAACAGCCATATACACTCCACAAGCCTATGGATACTATGACAAAAGCAGAAAAAAGAAAATTAGGAAAAGTACTACCTATGATAAAGAATACAAACCATATAAAAAATATCAAAATAAGTATGTCAAAAAACCTCACACTAGGACATGCAAATGTTTTATATGTAGAGATACAGAACATTTGGCCAATAGATGCCCAAATAGAAATAGAAATATAGAAAGAAGTAATTTAATAGAACAAATAAAAGATTATGAAATAGAGGCTATAGACACAGACCATACAGATAATGAGTCAATATACAGTATATATAGTGAAGAAGAAGAACCAATAGCAAAAATCTCATATACATACACAAATCCTGAAGAATGTAACCATGATTGGAAACATAGGAAAGGAAATAATCACATTAAATGTTATATATGCGAATATTACCCTAGCATAGAAAAAAGATCACAATGTAACATCTGCTTTAAAGAAATTTGTCATATTTGTATAAAAGACATTTATAACATAGAACCACCCAGTACTAGTCAAGATATAAATAAAAATTCTAGTAATTATGAAGAAAAAATAGAAAAATTAGAATTAGCCATAGAATTAAATAAATTAAAAATAGAACTTCTTAAAGATAGGGTTCTTAGACTTGAAAACCATATAGAAAAGAAGAAAGAAAAAGAATTTCCAGAATTAAATAATATGGCCACAGAACAAAACGCTATAATACAAACTGGAGAAGAAACACTTATACAGACCAGTGGATCGATAAGCATGATAAATATACAATGTAGACTATGGCTAGACGCCAATACACCTATAGATTTAACAGCCTTAGTAGACACAGGAGCAACAAAAAGTGTAATCTCACATAGTTTAGCCCCTGAAAAATTTCATAAGATACTTACATATAAACTCATGACAAGAACCGTAGAAAATAGATTAATAGAAATAACACATCACTTAGACCCTTCAGGAATACAATTTCGAGACTTTTCAGGAAATTACAGCATAAAATATGAAATGCCACAAATAAACATAAATCCTCAACACATAAAATCTAGAGACTTTGTCCTAGGATTAAATTTTATATTAGGGTTAAATGGTGCTATTACCATAACTAGAAATTATATAACAATTAGTAAACAAATTTACAGTTTTCCAACACTTAGATATAAAAGCATAGAAAATATTTCCAATAAAAAAGGAGAAAAAGGAAGTTTAGAATTCTTAAATAAAAATAGAAAAAAGAATGTAGAAAATGAAGCTATGCAATTACTTGTAAATTTTATAAATCATGAATTAGAAAAAGGTCAAGACATTACAAAAAGTATAAATCATCCTATAATAATCCATTTAGAAAAAATAGGATTCATAGGAGAAGATATTACAAAGTCTAAAGTTAAGTAGGTATGCAAATTCAAGATAAAAAATCCTGATATTACCATAAGAAATATAAACATAGATTATAGTCCTTTAGATAAAGAGGAATTTAAAAAACAAATAATAGAAATGACTAAACAAGGATTAATTAGAAAATCCGAAAGTCCACATAGATCAGCAGCTTTTATAGTTAAAAATCACAGTGAAATAAAAAGAGGAAAAGCAAGAATAGTTTATAATTATAAACGATTAAATGATAACACAGAAGATGATGGTTACAATATTCCTAATAAAGACAGTTTGATTCAGTTAATACAAAATAATAAAGTATTTTCAAAATTCGATTTAAAATCAGGTTATAATCAATTATATTTAGAAGAAGATTTCAAAAAATGGACAGCCTTTACATGTTCAGAAGGCCTTTATGAATGGAATGTTCTTAGCTTCGGGCTAAAGAACGCTCCTTCAATTTTTCAAAGATTTATGGACAGTATATTTCTCAAATACAAATTTTGCTTAGTTTATATCGATGACATACTAGTAGCAAGTGAAACAGTTCAAGAACATGAAAAACACTTGCAACAAGTATTTGAAGAAATAAAAAAGAATGGGATAGTAGTATCCAAAAGAAAAATGGAATTATTTAAAAGAAAATTTTCGTTTTTGGGATTAGAAATAGGTAATGGAAAAATAGAATTACAACCACATATTTCTACAAAAATTTTAGATTTTCCAGAAAAAATGACAAGTTTAAAACAGATACAAGCTTTTTTAGGCTTAGTAAACTATGCCAGAAAGTTTATACCAAATCTTTCAAAACTAGTTGGACCGTTGTATAGTAAAACCACAAAAAACGGCCAAAGACACTTCAATAATGAGGATATAATTTTGATAAAAAAGATTAAAGAAAAGGTTAAAGAAATAAAACCTTTATAATTACCTCTTTTAACAGATCACATTATTATAGAAGTTGATGGATGCAAAGATGGATGGGGAGCAGTCCTCCTTTGCAAACCAGATATACATAGTTACAAAAAAGAAGAAAAAATTTGCTCATACTATAGCGGAAGTTTTAAAACTGGATCCACTTGGACCAGTTTAGATTTCGAAATACAAGCTTTGATTATTGCTTTGGACAAATTTAAATTATTTTTACATAAAGATTTTACGGTCAGAACAGACTGTGAAGCCATAGTTAAATTTATTAAAAACAATCAAAGTAAAAAGATAAATAGAACAAGATAGGTAAATTTACAAAATATTATACAGGGAAACGGGTATTCAATACATTTTGAACACATAAAAGGAAAAGATAACGGAATAGCGGATTTGTTATCTCGTAACATTAATAAACTTTTTTGTACAGATGGATAGAAAAAACAAAGGAAAAGAAAAAGTGATCATCAGGCCATTACAGAATAGACAGACTCCTTCACCAATGAGTATTTCTTCCAGTGACAATGATGACACAGAGAAATTACTCGGTCAATCCATAAAAGCCGAAAAAATAAACAGTTCTAGACAAGCGGCTCTGGTACAAAGAACCCCTATTCTACAAAGTACTAGACAGCTCCCAGATTATTTTCTTTCACAATTTACACATATCCCTCAAAGCCCAAACTTTGTCCGAGACATGCTAAACAAAAAACCAGCCCATAAACATAAGCCAGCCCAAAAGCCCACTACATCACAAAATCCTCCTACATTCTCTTTTGGCACTTACGACCTACAAACCTGTAATGATATACACATGAAATTCCGCCCAAACCACGGAATAATTCTTACAGATAAACAGCAGTGTCTTTTAGACAATCTGTGGCATATACAAACCATGCCACATGCATCCTCCTTTAAAGTACAAGTTTTAAATGCTCTTAGTACATATTTTAGTGAACAGGGAACAAAAGGCCCTGAAAAAACCCAGCCTCCACCAAAGTTTACACATTACATAATTTTTAGAGGTACAAAAATTGGGATTTTTAACAAATGGGAAACAGTTGCAAAGCATATACAGTGTCATGGTCCTATTTATAAAGGATACCATAGCTTCTCTGAAGCTTTAAACACAGCCATAAATCATTTTGGCCTAGACAATTTTTTCATTGAACCAGAAGAGGTACAGACCTTCTCTCAAGTTATAAAAAAGAGTCATGAACAGATTATAAAGACTCAAGAAGAAATTATTGCAAAATTGCAAGAACAATTTTTACAACAGGGAAAGAATACACAGTTGGTTCAAGAACACATTGAAACCAGTAAATTAAAGCAGAAAGTAGAAATACTTGAAGCTAAAAATGGGATGCTCAGAGAACAGTTGAACAAAAAAGAAAACAGCAATGTAAACAGCTACAGAAGTTATGATGCTTTCAGAGCAAGAATGCTCGATACACCTTGGAAGACCTGTCTCCAAACAGTGTTCGATCAATTTCCTGAATTTGAACAGATCATTTCTTAGAAGATAAGCACAGAGTTTCCTTTCATATTATATGAATTACAGCTCAGACTGATGTCCATAGCCCTCAACGAAGAAAAATACAAAGGAATAAAGATCGTTGAGAAAACAGATGAAGATGGAGAAGGCACCTGCTTGCTACTTCTTCAGATAAATCTAAAAGAAACAGACATGCCAAATGATTTGATTTTACAATTCTATCATAATGGCATGATAGATTACATTGAATTAGTGTTAAACCCAAAAACAGAAGGTATCATAAATCTCTTCGGAGAAAAATTTGTGATAACCACAGGAAACATCTCTTCTCATAACAATACCCCTTTTATCGGTTGCAAAATTTTTAATTCATTCCCCTTTGCAAACGATCATACATATAGACCTGCTAGAAAAAGAATATTCATCAGCCACAAAAATTCCACAAACAACTACCTAAAAAACCTAGCAGTACAGACAGAAATCCAGTTTTCAGAATTATACTGGGTTGATAATCTTGCCAGCCTTGTCTCAAAAGATAAACAGAAAGACACCAAATATTTCATTTCTTTACACCAAAAAACCCCAGCCCTTCCTTCTAATTTTTATTGGGACTGCTACCACTTATTAGCAGAAGGACATTATGTACAAATCTGGAGTTTCAAAAACTGGAACATGCTCCTACCATTCATCGGAGAAGGAGAGTCTCTCCAGTTAAATCACATAATAGATCAAGAAGATGATTATTACAAAAACCCAGATGACTTCAGCGACACAGACACAATCCCAGACACACACAGGGATTTCTAGAAGACAGACGTAAGCCATGACGTCAAAATACACAAGTTAGTCTACCGACGCTCCACTCTGCAGACAGCTAAAAAAGTTTTTGTCGTTTTTACTTTTGAAAAGATAGTGCGCCATGTGCGCTTTGTAATTATTTCGGTACGATAGATAGATAGTGCGCTTAGTGCGCTTTTATTTTATTATATCTTTGTACGATAGATAGATAGTGCGCTCAGTGCGCTCTTTTTAGTTTTGTTTGATTGTAGAGTCTTCTGCCTATTTAAAGGCAAGAAGTCATTTGTAAAAAACACACAAGCAATATCAGAGAAAATTTTCAATACTTATTCTCTCCATGAATACTTAAACTCTCTATCTGATTTCTTCCCAGAAACCTTCAATCTCTTATTAGTTTCTCTAGCCCTTCATATTATATCCCAAATATAAAAAAAAAAAAAAAAAGCAAAAATATCATCCGCTGTGCAAATCAACTCAACCTCTGCAGATATTATCAACCTTCAACCGCTACTAAACACTGTAAGTTTTAAATTATGTTTTATTTTAATGTTTCTATAGTATATAGGCTGGAAACCCGAGTTCGCAGGGCTACTGGTCCGAAGGAAGATAAACTTCTTTTTAGATAACATTCTTCATAACTCTGGTATAACAACGCCACGTACTAAAGAAACCTTTTTTCAATGTTGTTTTTAATGTTTTACTGTTAATTACACCCAGTGTTTGAAAAAGTGTTTGAAACTCTGATGTCCCAATTTAATTTGGTATCTATATATATATATATATAGGAAAGGGTTCAAATACTAACCAACTTTTTATGTGATAACCGTGTTAATCACTATAAAACAATCACATAATTTATAAATTATTTTTTCTTTTAATTATTAAAATAGTATTTAAGTATATTGAATAAATACTTTGAACGTAAATACGGAAATGATGAGTCTTACGTATACGTACCAAATAATGTTATATATACGTGACACATAGTGTTTACATATATGTAACATTAACATAATGATAATTGTTACATATACGTAACACTATGTATGAGAGTGGTTATCACATAAATATTTGTTAACATTTGAACCTCACCCTATATATGTGTGTGTGTGTGTATGTATGTGTATGTCTGTGTTGGAAATTTGATGAAAATGGATTTCATAAAAATAGGAAAATGACTTTTTCCCAACTTTGGACATAAATAAATACATGCAACTGATTTTAATACACATATTTCTTTTTGGTTTGTTCTACTATGTGAGAGGTTCGTAACGAACCAAACTGCATCCAAAACGGAGCTAAGATGAATGAGATATCGATGCTCGAAGTTGGATATTTAAAACCGTTAAAACTGGAAAAATGATATTTTTTTCTAATTTTGGACATAAATAATTATATGTAATAATGGTTAATATACTTATTTCTTTCTACTTTTGTGTTCTATTATGTGAGGACCTTACAACGAACCAAACCGCGTCCAAAACGAAGCTAAGATGAATGAGATATTAATGCTCAAATTTGCTATCGACATCATTAGTTTGTACCGACCTCTTCAGCTGCTACCGAGGTCACCAATTGGTACTGACCTCATCAATTGCTACCGATCCAGAGCACTTCCCAATAATCAGTTGCCACTAATAAGTTTAATAGAATTTAACACAAGGGTTTAATACTGAGATGTTTCAAGTTTGGTTTTAGTATAAATACTAAGGTGATCCTTAGTTCTAAAAACACACTTGAATAACTAGCACTTGGGAGACTTTGTATACTCTCAAGAACACTTCAAAACACAAACAAATTCCAACAAAGTTTAGGTGCTTTTTCAGGCTTAGTGGTATCCGACAGTACTAGCGCTTTAGCTGTTTTATCTTAGAAAACAGTCAGATTCTTTTGAGAGACCCGAAATTTGTTTTAAGAGAACCGTTCAATAGTGGCTTCAACTTCTCTTATTCTACCCTTTCTTCGTACTTGACTTATTTCATTTATAATTGTATTGTAATTTTTTTCTTTCAAAGTGTACTTGTTTTCCATTATATTGTATTTTATTTATAAAATTATGAATGATATTCCTACGAGATATATATATATATATATATATATATATATATATATATAGAAAGATAGGGGTTGTAAAGTTATGAATGATATTCCTACGATATATATATATATATATATATATATATATATATATATATATATATATATATATATATATATATATATATATACACACACACACGCTTCAACTTCTCTTATTCTACCCTTTCTTCGTACTTGACTTATTTCATTTATAATTGTATTGTAATTTTTTCCTTTCAAAGTGTACTTGTTTTTCATTATATTGTATTTTATTTATAAAATTATGAATGATATATATATATATAGATATATATATATATGGGTGAGTTCACTATAAAACTTATTTTCATGAGAAAACTAAAAAACTCCTCATTAAAGGTGCTGCATATGTGTAGTACACCTAATAAATAGTTTTTTATTTATATTTTGAGTTATGATTTTTTTATTATTTTTTTACCTTTTAATAAATAGTTTTTTAGTTTTCTCATGAACAATGAGTTTTCTTATGATCCTTCCCCTATATATATATATATATATATATATGGTTAGAATATGGTAAAAAAGGTTTTAAAAATAAAAAGGGTAAGAAGGATCATGGGCTTGACATGCGTCCTTTTATTGTTTTTGAAGGGAGGGCATTTTGGTCATTGTGTAATGACAGATAATTGTGTAATGTTAGGTCTGGTCATTGTGTCAAATATTTTTCATCATTGTGTTATATGTATTTATCATTGAATTTTACGTTTCAGATTAATTTCGTGTTATGTTAGATTAATTTTGTCATTGTTTTTTATGTATTATATATAACACAGTAATGAAAAATATTTGACATTAGACACAATGACCTGACATTAGAAAAATATTTGACATTAGACACAATGATGAAAAATATTTGACACAATGACATGACATTAGACACAATGACCTGACATTAGACACAATGACGAGCAATTTACACAATTAGCTGGAAAATGTAATTTTTTTTCGTTTTTATATATAATGACACTATACTCGTTTTAAAGATAAAAAAACGCTCGTTTTTATGGTGTCTAATGTCAGGTCTGATCATAATGTCAAATATTTTTAATCATTGTGTTATATGTATTCATCATTGTGTTTTACGTTTTAGATAAATTCGTGTTATTTTTTTACTGCTTTTTATGTATTATATATAACAAAGTGATGGAAAATATTTGACACAATAACCTAACATTAGATACAATGAACTGACATTCGAAAAATATTTGACATTAATCACAATGATGAAAAATATTTGACACAATAACTTGACATTAGACACAATGACCTGACATTAGACACAATTACCTGACATTAGACACAATGACGAGCAAATTACATAATGAGCTGGAAAACGTAATTTTTTTCGTTTTTGTATATAACGACACTATACTCGTTTTAAAGATAAAAAACGCTCGTTTTTATGGTGTAATTTTTTTAAAAAAATAATGTCGTATGTAAACGTTATGAACATTTAATAAAAAGTGGGAAACTTGATAAAAAAGTCAACAAAAGTGATTATTATTAAAATACCCTTGCAACAATTTTTTCTCCTACAATTTAATCACAACCATTAAATCCTTGTCAATTTGATCTAATGGCTCTAAATCCTTCTCACCCTTTTTATTTTAAAAACCTTTTTATTTGAACCTAACCTATATATATAGGGGACGGTTCCACTAAAATGTGGTTTTTGGCTAATAAATCCTAAGAAGTGGGTCAAACGAACTCCGATTGAGCTCATTCCAGCGGCGTTGGAACCGTCTCATCGAACCCTCACCTGGACCCAAAACCTAAACCCCCTCCACCCGCACCCCCAAAAACCTAAAACCCCCTCCAACCCCACCCCGAAAAGCCTAAAACCACCACCCCCAAAAACCTAAACCCCCACCCTACCCCCCAAAAAACCTAAACCCACCCCCACCCACCCCCAAAAACCTAAACCCCCCACCCCCACAAAAAAAACCTAAACCATAAAATCTAAACCCTAAAAGCTAAACCGTAAGGCTAAACCATAAGGCTAAAACCCTAAAATTCAAACGTAAAATCTAAACCTTAAAAGCTAAACCTTAAAGGCTAAGATGGTAGAGTTCGACGAGACGGTTCCAACGCCGCTGAAATTAGATCAATCGGAGTTCGTTTGATATCGTTTCTTAAGGTTTTTGTCTTTTCTTAGCGAAAAACTATTTTTTATTTGAACCTCCCCCTATATATATATTTATGTTCAAATAAAATAATTTTAAAAATAATTAAAAATAAAACATAGTAATAGACGTATTCACATGTACAAGACCTAATTGCTTTATTAAATTACTATTAAAATAATAATTTTACCAATAATTATGTTTATGGAATTCTAAAGCTAAACCAAAAAGATATTTTAATCTCAACCCATTTCGGTTCATCCCCCATCTTACTTTTCCTTAGAAACAAATAACCTTTGTTTTCTTTTTACAATAATTATATCTTTTCTGTTGAGCATTGATTTTATTTTTTCCGTATAGAAACAATTAAACGGTCAAAGCATTAAATTGAATGATTGTGTGATCTTTATGGATGGGTGTAAAAGTTTGGTAAAATAGAAGACACCACCAATCAACTATGGTCGAAGAGATGATGTTCATATGGTGTACATTGGCCGTATATTAAGAAGTATGTTTAAAGGGTGCGTGAGTTAATCATTCTAAAAAAAGTCGGTAGGTATTTTTGAAACAATATAGTTGTGAGGAAGGTCCACATACACGGTAATTATAGAGTTATTATTAGAGATGATTTATGTTAAATGAGATGTTCATGCATGTTAATTGTTGTGTAGTTGTGTGAATAGTGGTAACAAATTTCAATTGAAGTGAGGTTACACAAAGTTTTAAACAAAGTGAGTATGTATAACTAAACCATGAACTCAACAACGTAATTATCAAACTTTAGCATCTTTTTTTCTAAGGGTAATGATGAAGTATATAAGACCTCAACGGCCTTCTAATGAAGTTTGGGCATTTCATAGAGCATCTCCATCGCCATTTTAAATTGTCGTCCGGATCTAGGTGGAAAAGAGAGAAATGTGAGATGAAAGAGAGAAGTTGTTACACAGGTTTAACTAGTAGGGGTGAGCACATATCAGGAATACCCGAAAATCACCAAAAACCGACCAGAAAAAATCCCGATGCCAAGCCGATTTGCATAACATATTTCGGGATTCGGTCACTGTTTCCATAAAAATTCGGGATCAGGATCGGGTAATTCCCAATGAAACCGAGAAAATATTACCAACCCGATATGTTTAAAAATTAATAAAAATCCATTATATTTAATGCAATATGACAGAAGATCATAACAAAGCATGATATATTTGTAAAGTTTTAACTCTCATGCACAATTGAATAAGAAAAGACAAAGACTATTCAATTCGAAAATTTTTAAGTTTTGTTTTTAAAAAAATTACTAATTGACTGTATTTTTTTTGTTAAAAAAAGAGAAAAAAACCCTCATATTTTCACATAAGCACACCAACAAAATAGAAAAAACAAGTATTAATACTCATACCAAGAACCATTAGCCATTTTATCAACCGATAAGGATCAGATTCAGTCTAGTTTTTACGGTATCAGGAATACCTTATTTCCCAATCGTTTATTGCTAACCAAAACTCATTACCTATTGTGTAACCTAGGGACGTTATTCAGGTAATACTTTTATAGAAATTCGGGATCGGGATCGGGTTACCCTAATTGACCGGGGAAACCCGAAATGCTCAGCCCTAGGTTTAAGCATTTATGTTTCCACATGTTTATATGTTGCTTTTATGTGTATTAAGTCTCTAACTCTAATTTTTGAATGTCAATAATACTTTTAAATGTACCTAGTCATGTTGCAGATATTTAGGTGTGGCAAATACCTCAACTCTTTCACTCTTACCACACCTTTTACCATCTCTAACTTAAATGACAAAACAATAACATCGTGCCCCCTCCCCGACTACGTGATGTCATTTACATGTCGTTATATTGTTTCAAATTTAAGCTCGATATGGATATGTTCGTGGAAGCCCTAATTCCTCATAATCTACCATTGTAGCAGGATTTATCACATCAAATATTTTATTAGATTTGTTATAAATTTAGATATACATGATTAAATTCATATTTATGTTATTATAATTAATTTCATAATTATAAATGTTCTAGTTTTATATTTGAAATAGATTTGGCAATGCATTTAATTATAAGAATAAAAAGAATCAGTGATCGATGTGTGAGTAAACTGTATATACGAGAAATTGTTCGTAGATAAATGACAAATGAGTAACAAAATACCGACGAATCTTTGTGACAGATTAACAAAACTAAGTGGTCATTTGGTTTTCAAATTGTTTGTGAAGGAGTCGAAATTTTTCAAAATAATTGTAAGGTGTATGTTTGGTAAGTTTATGAAAGGAACTGGAATGTTAAAAAACTTAAAAGGACTAAATTACCCTTTAAAACAACCCCCTATTTCCTAGTTGTCCCCTTCTACTCCCAATCTAACCTAATATCTCCCCCTTCCCTACATCGCAATTGCCATCATATCCAATCCTTGAAGTCAAAGACGAAGACCACCTTTTGAATCTATCTGAATATTCGAAGACAAAGTTCAGGTTCTTTTCTGATTTTTGTTCCATTCACATCATTGCCTATTCTTGTCTTCATTATGTTCTAGTTATCAAATTTATCGGTCATCGTCTTTACCTTCACCATTTCTGATTTTAGTTCAATCTTGGTCGCCATCTTCTTCACCTTGACCATTGATTCTGATTCAATAAAACTATCGAGTGTGAGGTGCAAAACCTCAACTCTCCACTCTTACCACACTTTTACCAGATAAAATAACATCGAGACCCCCCTTACTGACTCTATGTGATGTTACTAACATCTCATTATTCTATTCCAAATCTAAGGTCGATATGAATATGTTGGTGAAAACCCTAATTCCTCATAATCTATCATTATAGAAGGATTTGTCACATCAAATATTTTATTAGATTTGTTATAAATTTTGGATATACATGTTTGAATTAATATATTCTATTATTATAATTAATTTCAAAGTTATGATTATTCTAGGTTTTATATTTAAAATAGATTTGGCAATGCATTCAATTACAATAATACAAAGAATTAGGGATCAATATATGAGAAACTGCATATTTAGCAAGAAATTCCTGGTGGATAATTGCCAAGTTAGCAACAGGATACCGATGAATCTCTGTGACATGTTAATGAAATTAAGAAATTGTTTTGTTTGCAAAATGTTGATGAAGTAATTGGAATGTTTCAAAGTAATTTGTAAGGTGTTTGGTTAGTAAATGTATGAAAGAAATTGGAATGTTAAAAAAACTTAAAAGGACTAAATTACGTGTTAAAACAAACCCCATTTCTCAGTCATCCCATGTCCCTCCTAACCCTAATCTAATATCTGACCCTTCCATAAATCGCCACCACCACCATATTTGATCCTCGAAGACAAAGACGAAGACCAACTTTTGAACATCGGTTTGAATATTCAAAGGCAAAGACGAAGTTCTAGTTCTTGTTTGATCTTTGTTCCATTCACATCATCGTCGATTCTTGTCTTCACTATTTTATAGTCATCTTCTTCTGCAGTCTTCGTCTTTACCTTCACTGTTTCTAATTTTGCTTCAATCTTGGTTCGTAGGTCATTGTCTTCCCTTTCACTATTGATTTGGATTATCAACCCTTTTACCATCTCTGACTTCAATGACAAAACAACATTGTGCCCCCCTCCTGACTCTATGTGATGTCATTAACACGTCATTATTCTATTTCAAATCTATGAATATGTTCATGGAAGCCCTAATTCCTCATAATCTTCAATTGTAGCATGATTTGTCACATCAAGTATTTTTTAGATTTGTTACAAATTTTGGATATACATGATTGAATTCAGATATTCAATTAATTTCATAATTACCAATATTCTTGTTTTTACATTTAAAATAGATTTGACAATTTAGTCAATTACAAGAATGCAAAGAATTAGAGAAGAATGCAAAAATTAGGGATCAATGTGTGATAAAAGTGCATATATAACTGATCGGTGTCGAAGAGACCGGTCAAAGATAAAGAATTAGAGTGTCCTAATCACCTTAAACTAGTTAGGGTAAGAAGAGTGTCGAACCACGAAGAGTTTGTGGCCAGTGATTAACTTCAATTAACAATGTGATTTATGAAGTTGCAATGAGTCTTTCTGACCAAACACAAGCAATGATTGAGGTGAAATTAACCAATCCAACAAGCAATGATTATCAACTAGCAAAACGATCACGAGTAATCAAGTAGCAAGTAAACGGTTTAAGTTGTAAACAATAATTAAAAAGGAATCACACCCGGGTTTCAAGTTCACAAGTAATTAGGGATTATCACACCAACATATGAGTTCAAACAATCAAATGGTTATCCAAATCAAATTAATCAAATCTAACCAAGAACATCAACATTCATACATCATCGACAAATAGTGTAAAACAATATTCACGAATGAAATCGAGACAAATGTATGCAATATAGAATTAGATTAATCAATAGATTCAACACAAATCGAAGTTCATAGCAATTATCATCTAACGGGGTCAATGGTGCAAGAATTTATCGACTCCCGTGAGTTCATAACCATACTAAACACAAAGATTCAAGTATTTCAAACCAAACGATTACAAGAATTGTTTCTCAAAGCTAGTATATGATAAAAACCCTAAAAACTTACAAACAATCCACCCGGGAATGATTACCGGTGGATTAGCCGCTCATGGTTGTGGAATTCATCTTCGATTCTTCAATTTCTTGATACCGATCTTCAATAATATGTTTCTAGCCTCCCAAAACTCTCAAAATCGCCCAAGAACTGCTCTCCAAAAGGTCCTCTCAAATTTGGGGAAGAAACCCCCACTTAAACTCTCAAAATCGGCAGTTTCCTGAAAATCCGCTTCAAAATAACGTAACTGGCGTAAGCTTACGCTGGGGTGGCGTAGGCTTACGCCGCATCCCTGAAACCTGCTATGAAAGAATTGGTTAGGCGTAGGCCTACGCTGGGCGGCGTAAGCTTACGCTGGGTGGCGTAGGATTACTCTAGGTGGAGTAGGCTTACGCTGGCTCCTGCATTTTTGCCCCGTTTCCTCCGTCTTCCTTGCATCTCTTGCATCTCTCGCATAATATCTTCTAAAATCATACATTAAGCTTCCAACACCTGCACATGCATAGCTACACAAAACCTTTGTATTCCCCATATTAATTTGCATAAATATAACATATTGCACCCTTTAATACATGAAACTTTGGTCACTTATCACATCCCCACACTTGAGTTTTGCTTGCCCTCAAGCAAAGTCTTTTGCTTTAAATTCACATTAAAAATTCTCAAATAATTGTTTTCACTAAACATAAGTTAAGGTCCAAGGTCATGCAAGATTCATAAGAATTATACTCTCAATAGATTTACAATCCAACAAAAAATCGATAACTTTTAAACAAAAGGAAACACTTGAACGAGCTTAACTCATATCCAGTTATGGCTTTGCATGCGCACACCCTCACAATCAATCACTCCACTCGGCTTCATATGTGGACTAGCGATAACGTGCTAGTATTTTTCACTCGAAACCAAATAATGAACCACATTATCATAGGCTTGCATATTGATCACATCTCCACCTAATAACACAACTAAAACGCACAAATCAAAAGGTCTTTTAAGGGTTGTAATGTAGGCTAGGGTTACGGGTATGGATAAGGATTTTTAAAGTGACTAAAGGTGAGTTGAATTCAACTAATGAAACTACAAATCAGTCTAAAACTTTCAAATCTCTACTATGGGTATAAATGACCCATCAACACTAAAGTTCTTATTTCTTCAAACTATCAAATGAAACTTGAGTTAAACTGACCCAATAACATCTTTTATTGTAGCTCAAACTAATAATCAAAACCTTTTGGGCAAATGTTGACCCAATACTATTTTTGTATTTTTTTTAATCTCAATTGCAACCGCAACTACAACAATCTAAGTTAATTGAATTCCAACTCACAGGTTTAAAAAGAAAAGGCTAAAAGGTGAATGGGTTAATGTTGTGGGTTTTGTCAAAAGAAAATGTATAGGCTCAGAATGGGCATCTAGTGGATATTAACGGGTAAAGGTATAAAAATGGCTAAAAATAAAAACGGTTTCTCCTAATGCCTTTATCATTTTTGTGCAATCAATTGGTTCAAGGTCTCAACATGTATCAACATTATGAAAGTTCTAAAATGTGAAACAAAGTGGCCAACCACTCAAATAAGAGAATAGATATATCAATTTGGCTCAAAATCTCACAAAAACGGTGGAAAATAGGTTACCGACATGTGCATGCAAACCATCACCTTCAACTTTGTTACTCCCGAATTCAACATTTCCAAAATATTTTTTTTTCATTTGTTGGAAAGACTTAATCAAGTACTTAGTGAATTAACCATGACCAAAGACCTCTACCAAACACTTTGTAAAACAATTATCAAAAAATTTGTATAGTTTTCAAGATTTCTCACATCCCCACACTTGAACCTTACATTGTCCCAATGTAAATAGTTATGAAATATAAAAGTATGGTTAGTGGGTGTCAAAACACCCAATACCCAATATCTCTAAATATCCAACTCAAAGATTCCATAACCATAAGCATCCACCCAACATAATCAACCGAGTTTCAAACAAAAAACACACAAAAATAAACAAAAACAAAATAGTTTAATCAAAACAACATAAATATGAGAAAAAGTACATGAACCTGATTAGAGGCGATGAACCACCACCAAAAATGGACTTGTAAGTCTTTCATGAGTCTTCCCCACACTTGAGTGTTGCTATGGTGACGAAACTAAAACACACAACACAAAACAAAACAAAACAAAGACAAAATAAAGGCAATCACAAGCCGGGTTGCCTCCCGGTTAGCGCTAAGTTTATTGTCCTCAGCTCAACATTACCTCCTTATGGAGGTTGAAACACAAACTTGCTTCTACTAGCTCTCCCACCACCTTAGTTGTTATCATTCCAACTCCAAGTCTCCTCTCTTGTAAATTCCACATCAAACAAATCTCCTTTCTCGTTCGGATGTTGGACATGGTCGGGTGGCTTCTTTGCATCTTTCAACCTCTCAGTTTCCTTCTCGATTGCCTTCGGCTCGTCTTTCACATTAAACCTGTCAAACATAATACCTTTCTTTTTGGTGTCACCCTCATTTGCCTTGGCACGAGGATGACACACGTTAGTAGTAACTGATTTTGAACATTTATTTTCAACCAAATATGTAAATAAATTTGAAAAAATATTTATGTTCAACTTACGATTCCCAAAGGTCATGTCAACAGTGCCGTTTCGGAAATTGATTTGCGCATTTGCGGTTGCCAAAAACGGTCTTCCCAAAATCACTTGTGGCTCCTCCTTCTTAGCAAGTGGTGCATAATCGAGCACCAAGAAATCTCCCGGATAGTAAAATTCTCCAATCTTCACAACCACTCCCACTAATTTCCCTCGAGGATGCGTGCATGTAGCATTTGCTAACACCAACGTGGTGTTGTATTCTTCTAATGGACCAAAATTGTATTGGTCATATACGCTCCCCGGTAAAATGCTCACCCCCGCTCCATAATCTAATAATGCCAAATTAGTTTTAAATTCTCCAATTTGAATAGGAACTAAGGGTTCTCCAAACTCAATTTCCTCCTCTTCTCTTTCTTCACCTTCTTCATTACCATGAGCCACATCAATTGCACTAACATGATGTTTTGGGTTCAATGTGGTGTCACTCGGCAATTTACCTTCATTTTGCTTGAATTGAGCTATTTCTTGTGCCAATTGCCCAACTTGTCTCTCCAATGATGCGTGAGACTTATCTCTCACTTCATTCTTCCTTTTGGATTCTTTCATCATCTCCAACAGTGCATCCAATTTTGATATAACCGCATCATCACCCCCCGATGATCCACCTTGTTGTTGATGATCTTGATTGTAATTCCTTGGGGGGTAATTTATGTTCCGGTTATTGTTATAAGAGCTCCTTTGGTAACCACCCGAATTATAATTGCTTTGTTGACGAGGTTGGTATGACGAAGTACCTTGATTTGAACCTTGGAAATTTGGGTTCAATTGGTTTGACGCATCCCCATATTTGAAGTTGGGATGATTCCTTGAGCACAGTTGATAGGAGTTTGAGTTTGTATCATATGGTTTCCTATCACCAAAAACTTGGTTCACTTCTTCTTGTCTACCATCTTGCATTGAGCAATTCATTGCTTTATGCCCCAAATCTCCACAATTTTCACAAACATCAAATCGGGTTTTTACTCCCGCTACTTCTTTCTTCTCACTTTTCCTCAACAATGCTAACTCTCTTTCCATGGATGCCAACCTCTGTTTTGTTTCATAGTCTGGGACGGACTTAGAAATTGAGTGTTTGGCTCTTCGGCTAGCCGATGCCTCGGCTTTAGAACTTTGGCTCATCCGTTCCAAGAAATCCCAATCTTTTTCTTTGGGATTAGATAACAAAGTTCCATTACTTGTGGACTTCAAAATTTTCCTTTCCTCTTGAGTCAAACCATCAACAAAACACTTTACCAATTCCCACAACTCAATTTGATGGTGGGGGCATTTCCTTAACAACTCTTTGAAACGGATAAACGCTTCATGCAATGGCTCACCAGTTTGTTGTTGAAAAGTCCGAATCTCAATACGGGAGTCATCCGTTTTCGCAACCGAATAGTACTCATCCAAGAAGACTTGTTGCATTTCATCCCATGTGTGGATGATATTAGCCGGCAATGTAATGAACCATTGCTTTGCTCGATCCTTGAGGGAAAACTGAAAAAGTTTAAGTTTGACCTCGCCTTAATCGAAGTTCTCATCTCCAATTGTGCTACAGATGGCGGCAAACTTGGCTAAATGGGTGTATGGTTCTTCGGTAACCATGCCATGAAAATGTGGGAGAACGTTGATATAATTTGGCCTTGGCTTGAATCGCCTCATTCCGGGAATTGGTGGAACAATTAGAGAAGCATTCTCCTAAATAGCCGGTCGAAAGCGACCATTAACTCCACCCATAGGGGCTACCGGTTGTCTTCAGTTTTCATTGTTGTAGCCCCCATTAACTCTCCTCCCTTCTTTTCTAGGAGGATAACCAAATCTCTCAGGTCTACCCGTTCGACCCATTGGTTGTCTCGCCCTTTGGTGAACATAATTCACCTCTTCTTCCTCTCCAAAGCCTTGCCCCTCGTTATATTCTCCAAATTGTCTCCTCTCACCATCTTCATACTCGTAATCTCCAAACCCATCACCATTCCCAACATCTTCATTATCATCATACCCAAAGTATTCACCATCTTCATCCTCCCAACCATCGTTCTCATTGTCGTTTCTTGGTTGAGCTCCAAATATGTTTCTAGGAGGGGTTTGATTTTGTTGTGGTCCCCTTCTTCCTTGGTACGCGGGATTGGTACGGATGTTAATGGTCGGTTTTGTTGAACTGTACCCGACCCACGGGGTTGGTTGTTATTGATAGGTATAGATGGGGTTGGGGTTCGGTGAGGTGGAGTTGGTGGGCAGTTAGGAATAGGGCCTCTGTTTGGAGTTGGGCCACGGTTTCTTATGCTAGTTCCAGAATGACTGCTTCGACCATCCATAGATGATGGTTCTGATGAAATGGGTTGTAAATTTTGTTATTGGGTTCGGTTTTGCCTTGCTATCCTCTCAATTTCTGGTTCAAAAACAAGCGGTGATGTCCTCCCGGATGACCGGGTACGCATGCACTAATCTATCACCTGCACACACACACAAACACCACGCGTAACACAAAAATAGAAGAATTAACCAAACAAAACAAGTAACAAATAGTCACACGAGTTAATTAAAATAAAACACCAAGCGCACACACTCCCTTGCAACGGCGTCAAAATTTGATCGGTGTCGAAGGGACCGGTCAAAGATAAAGAATTAGATTGTCCTAATCACCTTAAACTAGTTAGGGTAAGAAGTGTGTCGAACCACGAAGAGTTTGTGGTCAGTGATTAACTTCAATTAACAATGTGATTTATGAAGTTGCAATGGGTCTTTCTGACCAAACACAAGCAATGATTGAGGTGAAATTAACCAATCCAACAAGCAATGATTATCAACTAGCAAAAGGATCACGAGTAATCAAGTAGCAAATAAACGGTTTAAGTTGTAAACAATAATTAAAAAGGAATCACACCCGGGTTTCAAGTTCACAAGTAATTAGGGATTATCACACCAACATATGAGTTCAAACAATCAAATGGTTATCCAAATCAAATTAACCAAATCTAACCAAGAACATCAACATTCATACATCATCGGTAAATAGTGTAAAACAATATTCATGAATGAAATCGAGACAAATGTATGCAATATAGAATTAGATTAATCAATAGATTCAACACAAATCGAAGTTCATAGCAATTATCATCTAACGGGGTCAATGGTGCAAGAATTTATCAATTCCCGTGAGTTCATAACCATACTAAACACAAAGATTCAAGTATTTCAAACCAAACGATTACAATAATTGTTTCTCAAAGCTAGTATATGATAAAAACCCTAAAAACTTACAAACAATCCACCCGGGAATGATTACCGGTGGATTAGCCACTCATGGTTATGGAATTCATCTTCGATTCTTCAATTTCTTGATACCGATCTTCAATAATATGTTTCTAGCCTCCCAAAACTCTCAAAATCGCCCAAGAACTGCTCTCCAAAAGGTCTTCTCGAAATTGGGGAAGAAACCCCCACTTAAACTCTCAAAATCGGCAGTTTCCCGAAAATCCGCTTTAAAATAACGTAACTGGCGTAAGCTTACGCTGGGGTGGCGTAGGCTTACGCCGCATCCCTGAAACCTGCTGTGAAAGAATTGGTTAGGCGTAGGCCTACGCTGGGCGGCGTAGGCTTACGCTGGGTGGCGTAGGATTACGCCAGGTGGCGTAGGCTTACGCTGGCTCCTGTATTTTGCCTCGTTTCCTCCGTCTTCCTTCCAACTCTTGCATCTCTCGCATAATATCTTCTAAAATCATACATTAAGCTTCCAACACCTGCACATGCATAGCTACACAAAACCTTTGTATTCCCCATATTAATTTGCATAAATATAACATATTTCACCCTTTAATACATGAAACTTTGATCACTTATCAATAACGAGAAATTATTACTATGTAAGTAAATATATATAAAGTAGCATTACTAAATATTTTCTAGATCCGTCACTTGATACAACAAATCGACCCAATCATTTCATTTTAAATTTGATAATAATAAAACAGTCCACGATATTTCAAAGTGTAACGACCCAACTTTCGGTTTATTAATATATTTTACATTATTTGAAGTGGTGAAATAAATAAAATGAAAGTTTAGGGGTGTTATGTTACAAATAAATGGTTTTGACTAATTTATGGCAAGAAGATCAAAACTGAAGTTGAGGGACTGATTGTGTAATTAAACCAATCTGGTTTTGATTTTGGTGGAGAAAAATGCAGACACACACACACAATTTGTGTGTGTGTCTTGCGAAAATGAGAAGAGAGAAAGAGGTGGAGAGGCTGGAAATCAAAATTGGTGAATTGCATAAGAATCTAGATGAGTGGTAGTGTTCATCTTCTTCAAGAATGCATGTAAGTTCTCTTTCAAACCTTAAATCCACTATTAATGGTGTTCTTGGTGGGTTTTAGAGAAAATCAAATTAGAGGCTGAATTGGTGGTGGATTATGGTTAATTACTTATAATCTAACTTGTCTAATGTTGATTGAATGGTTAAAACATCCTTAACCATCCAATTTCGTGATTTGAATTTTAAGGTTCTTGAGGTAAAATTTGGGGGTTTTCTATTTAATAAAGTTAGAATGTTAAATTGAAGTTGGATAAGTGTATGGGGAGTTAATAGACACACAATTAACCATAAAGCCCCAACTTTTATGGTGATTTGTAAATTGGAGTTTTGGTGTAACTTGGGTGAAAACCCAAATTGGGTCATAATGGGTGAATGTTGTTTAGGGAGGTTTGAAACTTGATTAAGGTGTGATTAATCAAGTTTAGAATGGGAGAAATCCATAAGATCTAGGGTGGGTGTTAGACCTCTATTGGTAAATGATGAATTGGTGGATTGAGATTTTGACTTTAATGGGTCAAACATGTCAATATGGGTTGAAAGGTTAAATTGGGTGTTGGAGGTTTGGTTAAGGTTGTGTTAACCAAATCTAATTGAGGTGTTGATCTTTAGATCATAAGCGTGTCTTGAGTCTCAATTTGGTGTATGGATTGAGATCATAGGATTACTAGTTGCAAGTTGATTGCTAGGTGATCAAGGCGTTAAAGGAGCTAGCTTAAAAAAAACCAGGTGGAATCGTCTCTAGCTAAAGGTAAGTGCCTTGCACTTACTTAGTAATGATAGGTGGTAGTAAAATACACATACTTGATATACATGTTGATTTTATTGAATATCATATGCGCAGTGTGTGTTTGTTGATTTGGTAGATCCGTATATGGGGAATGTATGCAAAGGGGGGGGGGGGGTGTTTAAGGTGCTTGAGGTCCATGAACCTCACAATGTTGTATGGTAATTAAAGTCACTGAATTACTTATGTGTTTAAGTAGTGTAGTTGTATGACCTTGTTGTATGCAAGGGAAGGAGTGACTTGGTTGTAAATGAAGTCTTTGAACTTCACAAGTTTAAATGGTGAATTTGGGATCTTTGAATCCCACATGTTGGTAATAACGTAAGGGTTATAAATGTTGAATGGTGTCGTGTGTGTACACTTGTATGTATTTTAAAAGTCGGTGTTTGAAGTCTAAGAACCTCACTCGGTGGTTAATTGAGGTCGTGAATTTCACTAATGTCGTTGTCGCTTGAAGTCTTTGAACTTCACTAATGTCATCGTTTTTTGAATTCTAAGAACCTCACACGGTAGTTATCTGAGGTCATGAACTTCACATAATCGTTTGTGGTGTTTGAGGTCTTTAGAACCTCACAAAGGAGTAAGATCGGTTAGTGGCGATTAACTAACTAATGTATCTAAGGTGTTTTATGTGTTATTTGAAGTTTTTGGGTGCTAATTGGCATTCGGGTTGGGGTTAAACATGTATAGGCGATAATACGTGTCGTTAGAAAAAGCTCAAACTTCTTTTGAGTATATCTCAGGCTAAAAAATGAACTACGAAAGCCATAATATATGAATTTGGGGTGCCTCGACGTGAGGAATTCAAAAAATGGGGTCTGCATTGGGTTGGACGTAATTTACGGTGGTTGGACGTAAATTACGGTGGCCCGACATAAATTACTCCCATATGGGGCTGTTTACGGTGACATTTACGCCCAAAATGTTGAAATGTCGTTTTTGGTCGTTTATTGTTGTAAGGGCATGGGGGCCCATATGGGGGTCATATATCATTACTAATGGTTGTTTTATGGTGTTTTCTTATAGGTAAAGCTCCGGTTAAAGTTTTGGGTCACACTTCATGTCAGATGGATTCTCATTCACTTTGGTGGATGTTAACGGTTGGAATTAGAACTCCGGTTGAGAGTTTTTTAACGTGTTGTTGTTTTGGAGATGTCAGTTGGATGTGTTAAACCAATTTTATGTCGTTGTCATTTGTTGTATTTAACATGTGTCGTTTGTCAAGGACGTTTATGGGATCTAAATTTCGCATATTTTTAAAGTTTAAATTTGATTGAAAATTTTGGGTGTTTCACAAATTCCAAACAAAATCGTTGGTTTAATTTATAGAAGAATATATTATTTCTCAATTCCCATTTCAAAATTTAATTAGACATATTTCTATCCGTTGAAAGTAGAAAGAGTTCCTGCTAAATCACGTTTCATACGGTTTGTGATATAAAATAATATAAAACAAGAAAAATACAAATCAAAAACAAAATCAACGAAAAACGTAAAACACATTTCAATAACCGATCTTGGGAAATCAAAAGAGAATAATATTCATCACATGTAAAGTTCGCTTACCAATTTTTCTTATGAATCAGCAATATCATCGAACATCGAACGAGAGTCTAAAAACAAGTCCGGGTTATAATAGTATTTTTTTTTATCATTTATGTTTAATTACTCTATTGATAATAATTTAGAGACAAATTGGATTTTAATAATCAAAACCATGATTCATTGTTTTAGAATAATCTATACTAACAATTTGGCTGGTGATAATCTCAATGTTTTGTTTTTAAGGGCAGTCACAGTAGTATAATCATAATTGATTTACACTTGATTTTGCTCAAAATTATGATTTTAAATTAAATGGAGAAACGTACATGCGAAACCAAGTGAGAACCGAATGTAAATCGAGTATAAAACTATGATGATTATGCTACATGAATTATACCATTAACCACAAAAGTGAAAGTTAGAACTAAATTTAGATACAACAAATCTATACTATATAATAAATAAAGGTTTCTCATGGCACGTGTTATCTTTATATTCATTATCATCATTTTTTTTTCGTCCCTCTCTTATTAAATACACTTCTATCTTTTCAATACTAATATATTTTTTAAAAATTACTAAATATACTAATAAAACATATTTATTTTAAATTATCTATTATTATAAGAAACTTTAAAATCTAATTATCTAACTTATGTTTTTAATTAAATATAAATAAAAGTCAAATTAAAATTAAATATTTTATAATCCAAAACAGTAACAAATATTCATGATAACAAGAGAAATCATTACATTTTGGACTTTAACCTTAATACATGATATATAAAAACTCTTAACAACCTAGCTTAGGAAAATGTTCTTGATTCTTAACATACACAATAACACATACCTTTTTTACCTTCCATTTTAATTCCTTCATTTAAAAACACTTGGAACCCAAGATCAAGAACCAAAACAAAAGAAACTTTAGCGTTTATAATGAAGAAATTAACAACAAAGAAAAACACCCATGTAACAGAAACCCTAAAAAACCCTAGAAAAAAAACCTAAAAAGTTGAATCTTGAATCTTGAAGCTTAAAGTTTGAATCTTGATGCTTGATCTATCAAACATGAATCGGACCGATCGGCTTAATTCCCCATAAAGATCGAAAGAGATGTAGAGTAAGAAAACCAGTTAGGGTTTCTTGTACGTCATCTTCAAGAGAGTTTGATGTTCAAATGACATGAGATAATGATGTGATTTTTTGTGTTTATATTTTGGTTGGTGGATGATAAGGAAAGTTGGAGTGAAGGGGTAATGATTACGGTGGTGATGGTGGTCGTGGAGGGTGATTGTGACGGAGGAACAGGGAGGAGAGAGGTGGGGGAGGGAGTCATGATGGTTGTTGTTGGAAATCATGACTAGAAGATCTAATGCTTCGTGTGCTCATCCTCTCCCTATATCTATCTATATATATGTGGATAAATATAAGCTTTTGGTTTTTTATATTAATTAATAATAATTTCTTTTCTTTATTCCTACGGTATGCCGATATTCGTGTCTTTTAGTCCTATTTTTCATGTAAAACATCTCTTTTTTCCTGAATAAAATACTTTTAAGTTTTCAGATGAAACACATGACTCCACTAGAGTGTATGATTTAAAAAAAATGATTTATCATTTATCATTTATATATTGTGATAAAAAAAAATAAAAACAATTAATCCACAATTAAAACATTAATTAGAAATAAATTATGTATTCCCCTCATCAACCCTGATGGTTCTTATCATGTCATGTGCATGTTTGTTGGTGTTAATTAATAGGAGTAGATCAGACGTCGTTAAAAAAAAATATTATACATAAATGTTAACCACAAATACCCTAAGGGTGTAAGGGGCATCTTACTCGGGCCAAGCCGACTAAGAGAAGAAGGGTTCTGAGTAGATGGGCAACACCGCCCCCCATCACCACGAGTTGCTTGACCGGGTAGATTGGCCGAGTGATTTTACTCGGGCCATTTGTTGTGTGGGTAGGTGATTCCAATTTCCAACGGCTATAATGTCGTTAAACATAATTCTTTTTTTTTTCAAACTCTATATATATATCTCACTTTTCCCTTTAAAACAAAATCACTATTTTCCACCTATATATTTTTTATAAAACTATAATTTTTTTAACAAAATGTCTTCATCCTATTCTAGCATTATTGGTTTGCCTTCGGGATTATCCAATTCTAGTGGTTTTGATGATTTTCTTTCCAACACTTCCGAATCAAGTGACATTGAGTTTTTGTCCAAAGATGCCGCTGCGGCTAGCGAGCTTGATGATACGGCAAAATCAAAGAAAAAATGTGTACATTGTGATCGTGAAGTTGCTAACACGGTTCTGTTGAAGGATTACTTCATCGAACGCCCCAAGTACGACACAAATACGTTTAGAGGGAGATTTCACTTACCGAAAGATTTGTTTTTAAGCATTGTCAGGGATATAAGTATGGATTCAAGGTTTTCTTGGTTTCACGAAGGGTATGACGGGAGGTTAAAGAAGAGCTTCACGCCGATTCAGAAATGCACTTCTGCTATTCTTCAACTCGCTACTAGTAACCCTCCTGACGAATATGATGAATATTTTATCTATGTCCGGTAGGACTGCTTGTGAATGTTTAGAATACTTTTGCAATTCTATTATTATGTTATACTGCCAAGAGTTTTTACATAGACCTACAAGCCACGACATTACACGTTTGTATAATGCGCATGAAACTAGATGGGGCATTCCAGGGATGATCGGTAGCATCGATTGTACGCATGTCGTTTAGAGGATGTGTCCGACTAGTTTGCGTGCCCAATTTATGAGAGGTGATCACCAATACCCTACGATCATGATGGAAGCAGTGGTGTCAAATGACTTATGGTTTTGACATGCGTATTGTGGTCCTGCCGATTCGAATAACGACATAAATGTTCTCAATCAATCTCCGTTGTTCAATAACGAAATGCATGGAACCGCCCCGAAGTGTCCTTTCCAAGTTAACGGTCGTGAATACAAACGTGGCTACTATCTTGCGGATGAGATTTACCCCACTTGGTCTATTTTTGTGAAATCATTTCCATTCCTTGTCGACCCTAAAGAAAAAAGTTTAAGAAAGTTCAAGAGTCGGCTAGAAAAGACGTCGAACGCGGGTTTGGTGTTTTAAAATCTAAATGGGGGATAATTAACCATCCGCAACGATCACGTAAACGTCAAAAAATACAAAATGTGGTTTACGCATGTATCATATTGCACAATATGATTTTAAAGCATGACGGAAATGCAATATCACCCAGCTACGTGATGGACCCTCCAACCAATGAAGTAGTAGACGATGGTGTAATTAATGAATTGCGGGATCAAGAGACACACTTTATACTACGATATGATATTGTTGAACATTTTGCTACACTATCGGAGTGGGTCAGCAGCGATTCGGAAGATGATTATGTTTAATTTCTCGGGTTTTTTTTTAATTTGTAACTTGCTTATGTATTTTGTTATTTTTAGTTGTCTTTTGTATTTTTAATTAATGAAAAAGTATATATTTTTATTTAAATGTTTATTTTTTTGAAAAAAAAAGTTGGTGAGTAAATGAGTAGGGTGTTTCCAATAAAATATGAGTAAATGAGTAGTTTTGAGGTGACAGAATTCTATTGGACAGTTTTGATAAGTAAATGAGTAAATGGGTAAATGACCCCTTCACCCTAACAATCAATGAAATTATGTAATAAATTAAATATGAAATTATGTAATAAGTTTTTTTTTTGAACGGCCAACAAACAGAGAATTGCCTAAGTATTCCGTACGAGGTGACCCATTGGCAAAAGGCCACCGCCAGCTGGCCCAACCCAGCCGTACGGAGCCCTTAAGTGCCCCAAGTTATCTCCAGTTCCGGGGAAAACCCACCCTCACGAAAGCCCACTGGTGGTAAAACCCGGACACCCTCCGGATCCAACCGGAGATCACAAAGATCTCAGTCTTCCTTCATTGAGCCATCATGCCCCTCCCAAAGTGATGTCTATGGGGATAGAACCTGAATCTTTTTTAGAAAATCCAGGTTTTCTATCACTACACCATATTACAAGTTGCAAATTATGTAATAAGTTAAATGTAGTTTATTCCATAGAAAGTTGGTTCAATTGCTTTTACTATGTATATGCACATATTATTCTTTAGTATAACAAAATGAATCTGGATTTGTTATTTTATTTGATTGTTTATGTGTCATATTTTTTATTACAGAAAGTAACACAATACTTGTGAATATTTAAACATCAAAACTTTGTGAAAAAGGAAAATAATTCACTTTAAAACATCCTAAAATAAAGTAGGGTAAAGATTAATCAAGTGCATTCTGATTAACAAACATATGCATCAAAGTAAGTAAAATAAGGCGCAAATTATTAGGTGGATGACTAATTTCGTAAGTTGAAAAAAAATTCTCCGGAAAATGTAACATTGTATATTTTAAATTAGTTTTAGAGAAAGTTTTCTTCCATAAAAGAATTCATTTTTAAACTTATTTTTTTATATCATAAATACATATTACAGAATTCGTTATGGTCTATAAATTCTCATTTTTTATCTTATCAAAAAGCTATCTAGGGTTTTGGTTATAGATGATAAAGTCATACACACGGATATGCAAACACGCGTGAAAACACACACGAGAACACATAAATACACATGTAGACATACAAAATTACAAACACTGTGATTACACATGAGAACACACACGAACATGTAGTAATCTATTAAAAGGAATAAATTGTTCTAAAAATCTACTCCATTACACAAACAAACATATCACATGAAAACTATGACATTTTTTTTTCTTCGTAAAACTCATTTTTAAATATACAATCAGAATTATAAATATATATTTTAACTCATTTTATAATTTACCCACAAACCAGACCAAAACAAAACAACACAAGTACAATATGAACTCACACTTAGATCCCTATTCCCTAAGTGGTATAACAATATATGTCATGTAAAAGAAATTATACATGATACAATTTCTTAGGCGATAAAATTAAATAGTAGGTTTAATATTTTTTTATTTATTTTTATTTTCACTCTTTATATTATATATAATATACATCTTTAACCCATTTTTTTTTTCTAATTTAGTTTTTCTCTTTCGTTAGCTTTTAAAAAGAAACTGAATACGTAACTCTGTTTAGTTTTTTTTTCTCGTTATTAATAACAATGCACAATCAATTAATATAATGTTATAATTTTTTCCCATAAATAGTTATGAACTTACAAGATTTCAAATACAATGATTTGGAAAGTCATTGGTTTATATAAATACATGATAGTTAATTAAAATGACACATTAAAGGTACATTTGAAATGATCCGTATATACTATTTAAATGGTTATGATAATGTAATAATTATTTAATTTAAAAGGATAGGCAACAGGAAAAAAGGCTGTTTATGGACTGTATATGGTGAGAGGTTGATTTGTTTAATATGTGGTTGTGACCTTTATCGGGTTTTGCTAAAGATGATCAAAGAATATTTGCTCATAGACATAAATAAATAAATAAACAAACACTCACTTTATTATTTTATAAATTAAAAACAAATAAAACACACAAAGGAATCTTTAGAACATCGGTCAGTTTACAGACAGGCAAAGCTTACAAGCATGTGGACTCATTCCACATCTGTATTGACCAAATGTGAACCTTCACAGAATTCCTTTCCTGCCCATAAAACATTTTCGAATCTTATTTTTAACGTAGTATTGTATCATGATATTTTGTTGTACTGTACAAGTCATATAATATGAGACAAATATAACACATAGAAAGTGAGACGCGATATCTCAACTTCGATTCTAAAAACTTGTCTTTGTGGTCTATTGTTAGATTAAGCTGATATGGATGTTTCGTCTTACTGCCATGTCAAAATCAATGGAAATTCATAGATACGTGTGTGTTTATAGCGTGACTGATCAACATGTTTACCAGTTGATGAGGAGAATACATAATTTACCACCAAGTATAGATTCATTTCAAATATATGTATAGATTTTGTAAGGTTTTGAAGGAAAAGTTGGATATTAAAAGAAAGTATTGAGATAAATTATTTGTATTAAAGTTTCATATTTATGTTTCCAATTGTGTTGGATTGGAATGGGCTTTTTGGGATGATTTTACAACTTTTATTGTAATTCAAAATAAATCTTTTTCAGAGATTCAAAGTCGACATGTTTTGAGTAACATGAAACAAGGCCCAAAGCCAAAAGAAAACAAAGGTTCGGGGTCGGGTTCTTTTTCACTTTATGTCTCTTAGTCCCATTGCATGCTACCCCACACGAGAAATCTTGTTTAGAGAATCAACACGTGTTTATCCCTTTTGCTTTTGATACATTTGGTTTCCTAGCTTCGGAGGCTGTGGAATTTCTGAACAGGGTTCTGCGGGTCGTGCATAGTAATTTTTCGGCCCTAAGACCCAAAGTTTTGTTTTTAGTAGGATCGGTTTTGCTATCCAAAAAAGGGGTTACGACGCAACTTGTTACCCGTTTACCTGCCACTGTGTTGTAATCGTCTTTCTTATGAATTATTTTTTAACAATGTTTAGGAGGTTTCAAAACCAGCTCCACGTAAGCATCTGTCCAGACTTTGCCCCTCTCACAGCAAAATCGGCTCCAAAAACCAGCATATTGCCATATTGGTTTTATTCTAAGTTGTGAGGGATAGTTGTTTGGTTTCACTTATTTTCAGTGTTTTGAAAACCGGACCGGACCGACCGCTCGGACCGGGAACCGGTGGTCTGACCAGTCCGGTTACGTATGTTGAAACAAACCTACAGCGACCCGGCGGTCGGACCGGACGGACCGGTTGGCTAATATTTTTAATTTTTTTTAATCTTTTTTAAGTCACTTGGATTCGTATTTCGTAGCTAATTATTAGTTTAAGACTATTGGAATTGACTTGTTGGTGGTTTTTTAAGGATTAATGGTTGTTTGGATTGATATATTTTTATAATATTTATGACGTCGTCCGGTTCTTAAATCCGGTCCGACCAGTGGACCGGTAAGGAGACCGGTTCGACGTCCGATCCAGTTCTTAAAAATTTGCTTATTTTGTTAAAAGAAGTAGAGGGTTTTCAAAAACTTGTAAGGGATAATAGCCATTTTCATATACTAGTTGTGTCCCATATTGGTGACTAAATTTATATCTATGTATAAAGTTTACTTTAAAAAAATAGTTGGTCTCACAGTCAAACCAGCTGAACCAAACCATTTTTTTGACGGTTTGGTTACAGCCAATGCAATCGGTTTGGTTATATATATGCCGCGAAAACCATAGTTAACAGTTCGACTCATAAATTTGGTTCAAAACCGACTGTATCGAACCGTACATTCTCTTGGATTTAGTGGCAGAAATAGGAGTTATTTATGATGGAATGGAATATATAAGTATACAAAGGATGCTGCTGTGCATTGGAAGGTTCTATATCTAACTAACTTATAATTAATTTAGATATTACCATTGACAGTTAATTAACTGATCTATATTTACAACATAAGATACCTTTCCGGAGACTGGAGTAGAGATAGTGACATACAGATCTTGAAACACTTGACCCATCATCCTTCATAGCAACTAACTGCCAACTAAATTGCTGCATTCTACTTCAGTTGAAGATCTACAGGAAACAATATTTTGCTTTTTGATAATATTTTAGTCAAATACTTATAATTAGATGTTAATGATATATATCTGCTTTTTAGTAAAGACAAACCTGGTCATTTGAAATTTGACCAAAAGACACCATGCGTTTGGTGGAGTAGAAAAAACAGACGAATAACTAAATTATAACCGAAATAAATGAATCAATTGAGAAAAAAATAGTTCGGTTTTGATTTTTTGATAACCGATCCTTATGATCTGGTTATATATGGTTACATGCATATAAATAACCGAACTAAACAAACAAAACCGATGCTAAATCAACTTTTATATTTTGTATTTCTTTTATAATAATATGTTATACGTTGAAAAAAAATTTAATACTATTTTATAAATAACTTATTAATTAGTCGTCGTTTATTCTCTTTTATAAATTAAAGTGATTGCTAATAATTTATTTGACCCAATATAATTAGATTTATTAATTGAAATTAGCTTGATAACCCATGTTCAAAGTCGAATCAGTTAACTGAATTAGGTGATTAACCGAACTATTATTTTCTCAATTGAAATTAGTTTGATCCCAATCAATATATTGTTTTCTCAAATGTGTGTTAATGCATGCTTATGTATATAACTTCTTGTATCATTTACTGAAAGATAGATCATTAATTAACTATATCACATTATTTATATTGAGAAAACGGATCCAATATTAAATCAACTTCAATATCTAGTCTTATTTCTTTAAAACTAGAATAACAAATTTACAAATTAAATAAAGTGATTTTTGTAATTATGGTTTGAATAATTTAAACCCATGTAATATAATTAATGATTACAAAGGAGAAAGTGTTTTCATTTTTTTGACAAAGCTTTTGCACATCTCGACTCACCATATCCGATGCAACAAATGCCTAGAGAAAAAGTGAAAATGAGTTAAATCACACGTCAAATGAATCATTTGTCTCGGCTCTTTTTATGGTAGTGGGGGCGAACGGGGACATCAACCTCTCTTCAATCTTTTTCATGTGGTGGCCCAAATATTCTCTTTCAAAAATTGTTCTTTTTTTTGGTAATTCTTGTTTGCTTTTGTATAGTTTTTATATTTTTTTTTTCATAAGTAGGTTTTTAGTATTATGCTATCTCAACTACGAATGCTTAGACTAGATCTGAAATCATCAAATAGACCCGTGGTAGACCTTTGGTGAAGATCTATGCAATCTGATATCTAGGGGTGTTCAAAACCGGATATCCGGGATATCCGAAAATTTCGGATACTGGATTTCACTATCCGAATCCGTATCCGTATCCGAAATTTCGGATATCCATTCGGATAGTAAACCGGATATCCGAAATCTGGAAAAAAATTTGGCAGAGTTTTATTTGAATTTTTATGTCTATACTTGGGATTTTATGTGTTATTCATTCGTAATCAGTTCTAAATGTATAGATAATTCTATAAAGTTAGTTATCTCGTCCTTTATTTCAGGCTACTCTTAATGAAATCTGGACATACAACAATACAACAATCGAAAAAATCTGGATATAAATCGCTAGAGGTGCATAAATAATCTGCAAATCTAAGAAATTCGGAAAAAAAATCTGGACATAAATCGCTAGAGGTGCATACCGTGAGGATTACCTTGTTTCAAATTGAACCGATCGATGGCGGAAGAGGCGGCGGAAGAGGCCGATGGCGGAAGAGGCGTCTGCTGAGGAGGTGGATGGCTGAGGAGGTCAATGGCTGAGGACTCGAGGAGAGGAGAGGCTGAGGAGATCGATGTAGAAGAACTTCTGAAGAAGGGGGCGATGAATCAGAAATGAAAGGGGGCGGGCGATAATCTCATATTAGGGTTTTAATTAAATAATAAAAATAATCAGAAAATATATTTCGGATATCGGATATCCGAACTATCCGAAAATTTGTAAAATCAATATCCGAATCCGAATCCGAAAATTCGGATATCCGAACGAATTTTCGGATATTTCGGATTCGGATAATTCGGATTCGGTTTCGGATTCGGATATTTTTGTACACCCCAACTGATATCTGGATGGGACATGTAGAACACGAATTTAGCCTCGTTGCACTTTTTCTCGAACAAAGTGGATGTCAATTTTGATGTGTTTAGTTTGCTGGTGCTGAACCGAGTTTCCTGACCAGTATATAGCACTCACATTGTCACAATAAACCAGCGAGGTCACGTAGGAGGTCGGCCCAGTTCCAGTAATAGGTTTTGAATCCAACAAATTTCAGCTACCACATTTGCAATGCCAAGGTATTCTGCTTTGACACTGGAACGTGATAAGGTGGTTTATCTTTTTGGAAGACCAAGTGATGAGATTGTTGCCCAAGTAGACGCAATAACCCGAAGTTGAAACCCAATCGGGTATCCGTGTAGGAAATGAGGGTTGAGACCGAAGATTGGCGTATGTGAATGCCCATCGATAATGTGCCTTTAATGTATCTCATAATTCTTTTAAGAGCATTTTGGTGAGCTGTGCATGGAGCATGTTGTACCGCATAAGAGATATACAAAATATCCTATCGCGATATTGTCCCCTGACATGATGTGGTTGTTGATCATATCGCCTCGGCGAAAAGCTTTGCGCGTTGGAGGAGGCTGGCGGCGGCACGATGTGTTGTGGCAGCGCCGTCGCCGTGTGCATGGCATTCTGATTGGATTTTCTTGTTTCCTCGAGAATTAGTTTGGAGCAAGCCTCGTAGAAATCCAGTAGTGGAGTAATTTGTTGAAGAAGCATAGCTACCCCGTCAAACTATTCATTTAGACCCATAATGAGTTGCAAAACTAACCTTTGATTCGTTACCGGAACATCGGCATTAGCAAGTTGGCCAGAGAGGACTTTGAGTGCTTAACAATAAGCCGTGACGTTTGGGAAAATGTCAAGCTTGGTGTTGAAGAATTTATTCTCGAGACATAGAGCATGAGAGTTGCGTTTGTCTTGGAAAATATTGGCTAGGGCTTGGCAAGCCTGAGCTGTGGTCGAATCCGATTTCAAAATTGTATGAAGAAGGTCATTGAAGTACGATGGCGTCAATACGAGGCCACAAGTCATCGGCCGTTTGTTTGTCTGTCTTTAGTGGAGCCGGAAGCAGAAGGCGAAGAGGAGTCGGTGGCGGATGTAGAATGTGATCAAGAACTTGAAAAGGCCTGTATTGAATCTTGAATAATTCCAATTATATTGGGTCAATACGAGGCCACAAATTATTCAAGTTTTTTTAACAGAAGAATTTTACACGTGTCATCTTGTCATCTGGCCCAGGAGATGAGATCCGCTGTGCTAAAATACAGGTGTCAAGCTTAGGTTTATTGAAAAATTTTAAAAGTCAAAGCTATTTTCACAAATTCAATGGTCAAAATGGCTATATCAGTGCTTTTCCCATAAAATAAACATTTTTTATTAATTCAAGAATGTAAAATTGATTTTAAAACCTAGTGTTATGGATTTTAATAATTAAAACTATGATCTAATTAGTCAATAATAATCTATACGACAATATTATTCTAATTTTCAGTTTTGTTGTTAAGAGCAATTATCAAAATCAAGTGTATTCTGTAATAATTATGCGAGTAAGTTTGTTTTTTGAGACCAAAATAAAAGTTAGAAAGTTCATGTCAAATTCTTCGATTTTGATTTTGATATATTGGGGTTCTAATGTTTCTTATGAAAATGGTATTATTGTGCCTGATAATAATACTAGAAGCATCACAATTTTTATTCATCAACAAATTTCTTTCCAAGAATTTCTTGACTTAGTTTATAGTCATCTTCAAGTGTTAAAAGAATTTTATACCCTGAAGCTTAAATTATATTTCAGTTATCAAGGGTTTTCAAATTCATCTGAAATCTTCAACGATCAAAGTCTTCAAGTGTTGTATTATTTAGCCGGAAATGAAGTAAATTTTCAGGCTAATGTTCATGTTAGTATTTTGCCCATTATTTCTATGCAACAATCTACTTGTATGGATCTCATCCGTAGTGTTTCTGTATTAGATGCTCCCTAACATGCTTCACAACAAACAATTTGTTCTTATGAATTCAACAGCAACCTTTCTCAATTCCAGGTTGGCCCATCTGCCAATAACAACCTTGATGATAGTGAACACGAAGATGAAGATGACGCTGCTCCACAAAGTAGTGAAGAATCTGAAGTTGCTCCGCAAAGTACCACAGAGGATGAGGATGATGGCGACGCGGATGTCCCCGACCGTGAAATTCCGTAACAATATAATTATGTCAACAATCAAGAATCATCACACTTGTTGTGAACTACTCTGAAGATCCTGAAGAACTAAAAGATTATGAAGCTGCTGATTTTGATGATGATAACCACATGGATGTATGGAACGAGGTTTCTAAGGAAATCCGTCTTGGTATGTACTTCCCCAACAAAAAACAATTGGACCATGCAGTTCGGTTGTGGAATCTTGAGCGAAATAGGGAGATGATAATTACTGCCAAAAAGGTGGATAGATGGAGAGCAAAATGCTACACGACAAACCCAAGGTGCAATGTGTATCTACTGAACGGTCCCCCGTGTAAATGATTTGTCTACGCCACTAAGAAAAGCTCTAATCACATGTGGCGAATTGTTAGATGGGTGGATTCACATAATTGCTACGGGACCGTTCGCCCTACGTATCATACACAATATTCGGGAAGATAATGCATATCCCGTTAATCAGATTCTAGCACATTTAAAAGACCAGCTAAACAATGATGTTGGTTATAGCAAGGCGTGGCGAGCACGAAGAGAAGCCATTGAGATGGTTTACGGTAGTTGGGTGAGTAACTTTCAGGAGTTACCTCAGTATATTGCTGCCTTAAAAGGGTCATTAGAGTTACCGTCCCCTAGGCCTTGACTACCTTGTCTGGTTGAATGAGCCACTTGGTTCTCATTATTATTACCATCCCCTTGGCCTTGAATACCTTGTCTTCTACCCCTTCAACTAGGACGTTGTGTGATAGGGAGGAGTTCAAAGTTGACGACATCTTGTGTAACATGGGTTGGCTGATATCCCATATGTTGTTGTGTATTTGAAAAACCCATATATTAGCTGGCCATGTTTCTGATTAACTCCTGATTAGATAGTTGATAGATTTGGCTCATCCTGTCACACTAAAATTAGACTATGTTAGATAAAAGAATTAACAATATTTGTGTTATATTAAAAACAAGTATTAATAACATAATACCATCACTTGCAACCTAGCCCCATCATTTGGAAACCCATGCGGTATTGGTCTATGATCAATTGTATATATAATGGTCCGCGGCAGATACCACTCCATATATTCACGGCTCGCAATAAAATTATCAGAGACGACTAGATTAACAATGTTGTCAGCCCGGTTCATCCATGAGTAAATATATGTATGGTATTCACCTTTCCAATCTTTGTTCCGTCCACCGACACGAATTTTTTTGTGTAGTGTGTTGTGCTCCTGCATGCTTAAAAGGGTGGTGGTAGGGATCGGTTGAAACATGCCAAACTGTCTCATAACCCTCTCTGGTAAGTGGGGCTCTACAATTTCCCAACATATGAGATAAGTTTGGCAGCGCCAACTCTGTTGACCGTTTGTACACATTCTAGGCAATTGATCAAGTATATCATCATAAGGCTTCCATATAAACTGAAATAAATTGTAATTATATTAGTGTAGTAAAATATTCGTTGACTTGTCATAATTGTAAATATTATAAAATGTTTTACCATGAACTCATTAATGGAATGAAGCTAAGATCGATATGCGCTCAAGACATGTGTGGGTGTGTCAGTATAACTTAACGGAACGTTCCACCCATAGTTGTCAATAGCAAATAGCGGTAAATAGCGACAAGCCACCTATACGCTACGTAGCGAATAGCGGTAAATAGCGGACGCTATTTCATGTTTAGCGATACACTAGTAGAAAGTTTTAGAAATATTTTATATTCAACTATTGTAGGATATGTAGCAATTATAATCAATAATCATCTAAATCTTCATATATTAGGGTTATTAGCAACCCTATTTATATTAATCAAGTAAAAAACTGGTTAAAAACATAAAAAAAAAACAAAAGTTGCTATCTGGTCGCTATGTAGTCGAGAAATGGAAATAGCAGACCCTTATCGAATCGCTATGTAGCGCGCTACAAGCGCTATTGACAACTATGGTTCCACCTACGAGTAAATAAAGATAATTAAAGTAATTCATAAACATATTTAATTATTTTTTAATAAAAGATATATAAAACACTTGTATAGTTAAAAAGTAAAAAACAATTATAATAATATTAATATGCTGAAGTTATAAATCAAATACCTTGCCCCGTATGGCTTGTCATAATTGTATGGAGAACAAATTTTAGGAGCGAAACCGGGAAATCTTTCCCAAGCCCATAACGTTAAACAAAACATCGGACCACCAATCTCGATATTCTCAATATTCGTTGCCTTGCATAAATTTCTATATAAAGATGCCAAAACAGCGTTGCCCCAACTAAGCCCGCCACATTCATTTAAATTTTCTATGTTATCTAAATATCGAACGTGAATCCAGTTGTTAGCATTATCAGGAAATAAGGTTGCACCGATAAAAAAAAAGATTATCAACCTAGGTCGTTGAGTGCATTCTAAGTTGGATGAATCATTAGGAAATTCAGTCTTGATTTGTTCTAAAATAAACGGCAAGCTTATTTTATTACCTTGAATAGCATTCGATGGTAGGTGGCAACCCGTCAAACACAAGAACTTATCAAAAATTTGTTCACCGGTCATAATATGATCAACGCCAAAAACCACATTACCCTCAACAGGTAAACCCCACAACACTTGAATATCTTGTAAGGTTACCATTACTTCACCAATGGGCAAGTGAAAAGTATGTGTTTCGGGACGCCACCTCTCAACAAGTGCAGCTATTAGTGCATGGTCAAGCATGCGGTTTCCACACTTGATGACACCACTAAAGCCGGCTAAAGAAATTTTCTCAATCACATTATCCGGGATAGGATGTTCTTTAATGTGTCTCCAAAAAGAGGAATCTCCACGTCTTACTCGTAACACACCATTATCGCCATCATTTTGCTTATTGTTGAAATAGTAAGCCACCCTATGACTCCCACTTAAAAAAAGAAGATCGTCAATAATCGAACCAGATGTAAAACCACCCGCCATTCTTAATAAAAATAAAAACTTTAAATATTAGTTGGTTAACTTGTAGATAGTGAGAGATTAGGATGTTTGGTAAAAAAAAAAGTTGGACCACAACACTTATTTATATTCTCGCCAAGTGTGGTGTTTATTTTGTTGGCTTGCTTCACTGGTAATCTTACTGCGTCTGTCAACACTGTTTGATTTTGATGGAAGCATGTCATCACATGCATGGAAACAATTCAACAAGTAAATTGGCGAGTATTTACTTAGGTAGAAGACAAAAACGAGACTTAATCAAACACTTGGTTGACGAGTATCTCAATATGCAAAATGACAAAAATGCTACTTAATCAAGTACCAGGTTGGCGAGTTTCTAGCTAGGTAGATGAAAAAAATGGGAGTTAATCACGCACTAGGTTGGCGAGTTTCCTCAAAGAAAATCAACCACCAGGTAGGCGAGAAAGCCGCGCGTGGGGGAATGGTTTCTTTCCTTCCGGGTTGGCGAGAAAGTGGTTTAACACCATGCAGGTTGGCGAGTTTCAGTAACCTTAACGGTTATGTCTGACACCTAAACTTACAAGCCTATGAAGATGAGATTCTCGCCAACCGGGTTGGCAAGAAGCCCCCATATACAATGAACTGTTGATCAGGCCCTCATGTGAAACAAGAGTTAGGAACAGGCCCTCTTATAAAAAAAGTTCTTATTGTAATTCTGTTTCAACTCCTTTTTGTTCTTGTTCATGTTGGTGGCTTCTTTGTTGCAGCAAAAGGTCATGCTCCTGAGGTACATGCTTGATTTTTAATAATTTTCTGTGTTATTATCTTTTGCTTTTATTGAAGTATATGTTGATAATAAGTTCAAGTTATTTGGAAAGTTATTGATGGATATACAGAAGATATCCTGGATACTCTGATAATCGTGCATGTTCACTTTCAGATTGAATTATTTCCCTTATATATGAGTATTTAATCGGATAAGAATCAGAGATTCAAAGAACGGAAATTACAATCTGTTAGGAAATTTTTGTGTGTTTCTTACAATGACCAAATCCGCATGTATATAAGGGGTAATCAGAGGCAAGGGATCGTCATGACTGTTATTGGTTGAAAACCGCCAAAACTGTCAATCCATAACTGTTAAGTCATTCTACTCTGGAGAGGCAATCTACTCGGAGGAGCAATCTTTACTCCAGAGGAGTAAATTGGTCAGCATGACCAAACTGGTCCGAAGGACCATCCTTTAACAGTTTTCACTTCCAAACTAAGTTTTCCATGCATAACAAAACATGCAAAATAAAATTTTCCCCAGCCAGGGGCTGCCGCCCCTAGGACCCTGCTAATCAGGGGCGCTACCCCCAAACCCCCGTTGTTTAGTGGGCTTCTCTCACTTGAAACAACAAGGTGTATTTAGCACTAGAAAATCGTAAGATCCTCAAAGAAGTATGAACTCCACACTTTCCAACTTGTTTGACGTGTCAATATGACTTCTCATTTAGTTGTCAAGTAAATCCAAATACACAAAATAGCTTGATGACACTAAAATCACCATACATATATGTTATAAAATCTGCCACTTCAGCAAAGGATCGTTTTGTTTTATTGTGGATGACACCGTATCTATTGAGATAAGAAACGTGTTAGAATGATACCGGTAGTCTGGATCAGTTGGTGATGAATGAATTCCTAAAACAAAATGCTCTTCAAGTCGAATTCAAGTATTGAGAATATTACAGCTATGTAGGTTTCACCATAAATAGATTTAAAAATTTTAATATCAGATTCAAGGCAGAAATTTTAGTCCCTTCTTAAGATTTTTCATGGATTCATTCAGAAAAGTTTTCTGCAAGTGGTAAATCAGTAAGCAGAGTCCCAGATTTCACAAAGCTGAAAGTTGAATTTATTAGCTATAACTTAATGCAGCTGTATTCTAAAATAGGCTCTTTATAGTATACAGGATGATACAATACAAAAGAAAAATAATCACAAAAGTCCTTTATCATAGAGGTATAAAAATCTGCCAAACTTTAATGTCAGAATCCAGACCACCACTGTAGATAAGATAAGAAGTTGATGTATCAGACGAACGGCCGTGATCTGTTTCTGAGGTCAAACACTTAACCGGACCTCTGTGACCCTCCAATACCGCTAAACAAAAATAGCACTTCTCAACTCCTTTCCAAATTCTTATGGTTTCATCTGCAGAACCACTACACAACAGATCTGATACAACACTCAAACACAATATGGACTTAACATGCCCCCTGAGAACACCCACTGCTGCCATGTCATCCTCATCACTCTTCTCCCAAGCCATGATCAACCTATCACTCGCTCCAGAATACAGAACATTCTCGTTCGGGCTTAATGCCAATGCATTAATACCAGATTTGTGTTTCATTAGTGTAGTAATTAAAGTGTGTTTCTCACCTTCTGGTGATTTTGACATCCTCCAAATTTTTATCTTCTTGTCGGTGGATCCGGTATAAACATCACCATTGCTTGATACCACTACCGCATTTATTGCATCATCATGTGCATTACAAACTGATTCTAGGCATTTGAAGTCGGTTGCATGCCAAATCTTGAGTGTTCTATCCCATGAGACCGAGTAAAGGACCAAACCATCCCTGGACACAGCTAGTGCTGATACCGTATCATTATGATGGACCCATGTGGACCTCTCGTGTCGTGACACCTGTACATGATTCTTTGGTGATAGAAAACTAAGGGTCCGGTCACTAAATGTGGGGAGGGTGGCCAAGTGTGTTAGCTTCTGCTGGTGTACCTCGCTTTCATCAACTCTCCATACACGTATTTTGTGGTCTTGATGGGCGCTGAATATTTTGTCAGCAGAAATCACAAGTGACTTTACTGCGCCATTTCCTGAGATTATCATGCAGTCACTTAGTTTTTCATGATCAAATTCTGCCCTTAAATTATCACACTTCAATATTTGTATCTCTTTATTAGAAGAGCCTGTGTATAGGAACTTCCCACCAATGACAAGGGACGAGATATAGGAGTTGTCGCCTTTGATAGTAGAGATGCAGTGATGAGTAGCAGGTAGGTGGTAATTACAATATTGATACTGTGAATCATCTTGTGAGTCAGAAGTTTGAAGATGTGACATCTTTTAGTGTGAATTGAAGGATAGAAAGAAGCATGCGGTAACTGAGTTCGATGCCTGAGTAGTTTATAGGAGATTACTATGATTAAGTGCTAGTTTGGCAAGAAGTGTTCCCAGGTTCTACGGTATTTAACTTAAAAAGTTTAACCCAATTTTCAACATATGTAACATCAATGGGCCAGGATGGACCGCAAGATTAGTTGGAGGATTATCCTCTTACATTTATCTCTCTTTAGGTTTCTGTTTTAGTTGACCCTATTATAGACAGCCTAACTTATCCTTCCTTTTTAGATAAAAAGGCATATATTTGTGTCTACCACTGAATCTAATTCTTTTGTTATTTTATGAAGTTACCGTATGTAACTATGTATACATAAAAGTTGTTTCGAGCATGGTCTACGTTAGAGGGGGTAATTTTGACCCATTTACTTATATATGGGATGAGTTGGGTTATGCTTTTATCTTTAGTGGGTCAAATGGATAAATAAAAGAATAGCTTAAAAGGAAACGGGTCAAATGAGTTTATATTTGCCGAAAGTGTATTTTTAATGCAGAAGAATTCTATATCATTTTAATTCATAAAATTAAATTACTATTAAAATAATGTTTGTTTTGTAATCATAGTTGACACTAGTTTTATATAGAAACTTTTAACTTTTTGGATAAAAAGTGATATTGGTCAATCCTATCGGACACAACCAGTACCTAAATAACCTGTTTGACCCAGACCCAATTTAACCGGCTACCCAACCCGTCACCCCGCCATAAAAATTTAGTAAAGACTTGAAGTTCCTTAGCTTTATGTGGTTATAATCAGTTTCAGTTCATTAAAATTCATTAAGAGTTACAGGCAAGAAAAGGAGCGCCAAATATGGGGCATACTATTGGAGTAATATGCAGAACTATAAGTCTTCAAATTGTTTGATAATCAGGATTGTATAAGATATTTCTGCACTTATAGCAGCATCAATAATTCTTTTTATCTCCATAATCTAATTATTTAAGTTATAAGAAAGTCTGTAGCTATGACGATACATATGAAGTACCGCTAGGTAACCTGTCATACATGCTCTGTTGAGTTTATTCATTGGCCTAACTGAGTGACTTTATTTAGTAGACAATATGGGAACATTACCTTTATGCCAACCCTATTAGAGTTGCAAAAATAGAAATTTTTATATGTTTCTAGATTCTAACACAATGGCCTAAAAGTTTGGTGTTTGAACTTTATACCTAACTTTTTATATCCAAGCACTTTTTTTTTCCTATGTATAAGCTGTGTTTTAAAAAAGCGCGCCTGAGGCGCATCAAGGCGAGGGGCACCCTAATGCTTGTAAAGACATCTTATAATGCTCTCAATGTGCCACCAAGGAACCACTAAAATTAACCAAATAAAAAAATACAAGTTCTTTTCAATTATGGGCAGCACTATCAGTATTCAGTACTCATATTTTAGTAAGTATGAGCGTCTATGGAAGTTACTTCTCTGACTTAGGCCTTCATAAGCAACCACTATATGTTTACAGACAGATTGTTTGCTTAACAAATTAGTCGATATTTATTTTTGCTTTTGTACACTCTAAATTTTTATTCACACATGTGCATGCCTTTGTAATCTTTTTTCTGTGCATGTTTTGGAAAGAATTTTGGACATTTTCTGGCCTATTTAACATATTGCGCTTAGTGCACGTGCACATATTTATGTCTGGGGCTCCGTTTCTATAAGGAAACATCGTCAGTGCTCACTTTCCTTTTCTTGGGGCACAAATAGGTGGTCCAAGTAGGATCTTAATTAGTGTGTTGACCCAACACTAAAAAGCATAGAAGAGGGTTTGTGATGACATTAATAGTGCCTACTAAGAGTTGTAGGGTAGTTCTAAATCTTTATCAATCCCAATTCCCCTACTGATATAAATTTCAAAGCAGCCTTGATGATTTGGACACATGATGCACACTGCCACAGGTCTGGACCGAATATATCCTAGTGGCATATAATATGTGAGAAATCTGATCTTAAAGATCAGAATTGATTTGATCGACTAAATCTAATACGCAAGTTTATTAGGCTTTGAAATCAGGTAATACCATCAATATGCCAGGATATAGACTGAGATTAATGGGGGGATTATCCACTTAAATTCATCTCTCTTTAGGTTTCTGTTTAAGTTGACCCTATACTATTAGTTTACGATATGGGAACCATGCTGTTATGCCAATACTATGCAAGATGCAAAAATAGAAATCTGGAAACAGATTAAAAGCATCACCATAGCCTAAAGTTACGTGTTTACACCTAACTCTGTTATATATCTTGCACCTTTTTCCTGATTCTATGTTGTATACACTGGCTTGCATCCTAATGACTTAATGGCTTGTTTTCATGTCAGATTACTAGGTGATTATGATTTCTCACTTATATTTGTCTGTCTTTTTTTCTTACTTTCCCGTTTTGGGGGTGGGAGTTTATGGTGGGTAGAAAGAAAGATTTGGGGTAAATTTCAGTATTGTGGTGGGCAGCAAATGATGGTATTCATAGATTGATCATCATCCATCAATGACAATGTGCAGCTCAGTTGTGACTACATGACCAGTAAAATGAAGAAAAGGGTGTTGGTGTGTGGTGTCTTGGGTCAAAATGAAGGTGATCCAAGAAGGATGGTTAATTATTGTGTGGAGTGTTGACCCAACATGATACACGACGCGGGTGGTAGTCATGACCATTCTTTAACAAATGGGATGATTTGAGTAAAAAATTACGTATAGGTTCATTTGGTCAACTCAAATTATACAATGGCTCAATTTGGATTCTCTCAAATTATACTTCGGGTCAAAAGATGTCACTCTTATAAAATTTGCCAACCTAGAACAAGTTCAAATGGGCCAACACCCCATGATCACTGTCTGTCGCCACCACATACTAGTCGTTACAGCCATCGCCACCACCACCAACACCATCACGCCACTGCTACTGCTAACGCCAACACCTCTATCACCGCCACTGAAGCCTCCACCTCTGTCGTTGACACCACCACCCCGACGCCACCTACACCACTGCCACCACCACTATGACACCGTCACCACAACAACACCTTCACGTTCTCATCGTCACCACCACCACGACACCACCTACACCGTCTGTTGGGCGCCGATGTTGTGAAGGTTCGACCCACTTTATTATTGGGAGACCAAAATTAACAGTTGCTTAATTTTCAACCGGCCCTAAATAAATCTGTTAACCCTAGAATTAGTCTTTAAATACAGAATGATGTACTTGTAATTCTCTGAGCACTTGAATAATAATATACCGCTAGAATTAGTCTTTAAATGCAGCCCGTGGACATAGGTCATACCATCCGAACCACGAAAAATACTTGTGTTCCGTTTTCTTTTATGATTGTGTGTGCGTGAGATAGTGTTTGTGTGTATTCCAATCAGTTCTAGACCTAACAACTGGCATCAGAGCTTTAGGCTCTTGATTACTGTTTCGCAGATCACGGGAAGTTCGAAAACCCGCCGCTTGCCTTTTCCACCGCCGCCGATTAGCCTAATTGCGCTGCTGTTCCGTCATCGCCTGCTCTGCCGCCGGCAGAAAAAGGTTCCGTCTTGCTTCCGCGCCATTGTCGCCGCTGGCCCTTTCAGCCGCCGCCACCGCCTCCAAACTCTAATTCCGCAACCTTTGTGTCGGTGTCTCAACTGTTCAACGTCGCTGAATGAACCCATTTGCTGCTGGTCTCTTGATATTGATTGCCAAGACAATGTTCAATGGAATAGCCGTCAAGTTCAGGTCGCCGCCATTGCTATGTTTGTTCACTGTTTTCAATCTTGATTCGATCAGCCGTGTTTTGGTAGTTTAATTGTCATGGCAGAGGACCGAAAAATTAAGATTGATAAGTTCGATGGGCATGAATTTGGGTTTTAGAAGATGCAAATTAAGGATGTTTTGTATCAGAAAGATTTATACCAAACGTTGTCAGGAAAGAAACCAGATAAAATGTCAGATGATGATTGGGCAATATTGGACAGAAAAGCCTTGGGAGTAGTCAGGCTTTCATTGGCTAAAAGTGTTGCGTTCAACATTGTGAACGAAACGACTACGTGTGGTTTGATGAAGGCTTTGCCAAATATGTATGAAAAGCCCTCAACGTTGAATAAGATGTTCTTGATTCAACAGTTAGTCAACACCAGAATGAGAGAGGGTGCTTCAATTGATGTTCACATCAACGATTCTAATTCGATCTTAACTCGGTTAGGATCAGTCATGTTTAATTTTGATGACGAACTTCACCTGTTGCTTCCATTATCTTCTCTGCCTGGTGGTTGGTTTAGGACTGTGACGGCAATTAGTAATTCATCTGGAACTACGAAGTTTACTTTTGAAGGTATTCGGGACTTGATTCTGGGAGAGGATATCAATCGTAGAAGTTCAGGGGATACTTCGAGTTCACTGTTGAGTACAGAAGGCAGAGGAAGAATGAGTGAAAGGGGAAGTAACCAGGACAGAAGAAGAAGCCAGTCCAAGCATTGGAAGGAAGTTACCTGTTGGAATTGTAAACAGTTGTTTAATTTTCAGCCGGCCCTAAATAAATATGTTAATCCTAGAATTAGTCTTTAAATACAGATGATGTACTTGTAATTCCTTAAGCACCTGAATAATAATATACCGCTAGTTGCAGCCCGTGGACGTAGGTCACACCGACCGAACCACGTTTGTGTGTATTCCGATCATTTCTAGATCTAACACCCTCGCCGCCCCCATGACCTCCACACCCGCCTTCACCTTTCACCACTAGCGGTCATAAAAAATATAGCGGGCGAACCCATTTTGATACTTTTTTTTCTTTCTTAAACAACTCTTTTCAACCGGAGCCCATTTTGACAAGAACCCGTTTGAGCTGAACCAAATTGGTATTTTTTTGAAATGGTCATTTGACATGTACCCATTTTGCTCAGACAATTATCCAGCCCGACCCGTCCGTTTTGCCAGGCTTGCCCACCGGTTTAGACCCAAATGTATTCCTACAGGCAATGACAGTAGCTAGCAACGATCAAGTGGTGGTGGCAGTGGTCGTGCTGATGTAAGTAGCTTATGCCTTAATGGGAGATCCACAATTTGGAGTTTATTAGTGATACGTTTGCCTCCGGCAGTTCCCCACCATGAATAAGGCAGTGGAGGGGACATCGGATGGCCGGTGGGACTCGATTGAGAATTGCTTCCGGTAGTCATTCCCCACCAACATAAATGACAGAAGGTGGTGGAGGACATTGGAAGGCATGTGTGTCTGTGTTAGGTTATGAATATGCTATTTATTCTATCATGATGTGTTCTTTGAATGTAGTCAGATGAGCAATTGTTGTGGTGATTGTATGACATCTGTACGAGTCATACAAAGATGGGTGAAAGTCAATTTCTAATAACTTTTAGAGTGACTAAGCAATAAGCAATGTTTTTAAACCCGGACCGGACCGGGAACCGGTACCTTCAGCGGTCCGGTTGTATGTTGTGAGACCGTTTTACAAAAAAAACAGGCGGTTCGGACGATTAACCGGTCGAACCGTGAACCGGGGGTCGAACCGGGTCTCTAATTTTTTTTAATTTTTTTTTTACTTTTTGAGTTTTTACCAAATAAAAAATCACAAAAAAACTCTTTTAACCCTAAAGCCGCTCATTCACATTTACTCTTCTGTTTGACAAAACGAGATTCTCAAAACTCCAAAAAAGGCCAAAATCGTATGTGTTGGATTCGAAGTCACTAATTCACTCCTTCATCAAAGTCTTCTACTCATTGGGGTTGGATTTGAAGATCGGAAGCACCTGTTCTTCACCCCTCTTTGAAGATCGAAGTCACGTGTTCACTCACTCATCGAAGTTCTAACTTTATATTTTTATAAATACTTATGTTATTTATTACGTCATCCGGTTCTTGAATCCGGTTCAACCAGTCCGACCAATGAACCTCTAATGCGCCCGGTTCGTTATCCGGTCCGGTTCTGAAAACATTGTGACTAAGTAAGTGTGTAATTTTTTATAAATATGACAAACTTTTATATTCAATAAATTTTAAGGGTTTAAATAAGCTTAGCCATATTAAATTTCTCTATATTTTATAAAAGTGAATGTTCACTCCCTTTTAAGAGCATTTTTTTAGAACGACAACTCACACACTCTCTGATTCTACTACTAAACTACACATTTTTTGTCTTCTATGAGGTTTGAACCCTCACAGCGGAAAGACAAAGTCTTATCCAACACCTGGTACCGCTAGGCCAAAGGCCCTTAAGAGCATCTGCATCTCAAGAAAGAAATGAACGGCTCACGTGGCGTTCTCTCCTTTCTCGCATGTTTCTCTCTCCCCTCACATTCATTCCCCTCACAGCCTTCGTCCGATGCCATCCAAATATTCAAACGCCTGCCATCCTCCCACCTCCAACTGAAGGCCACCTCAGATCCGAACGAGCAAAAAGCCCCGCGTTCTCAGATCCGGACGAGCAAAAAGCCTCGCGTTGGAGGTGCTTTAATTAGAGAGAGTACTTATACTTCCACATGGTTAAATTTGAGGATTATTTTTTGTTAATTTTTTCATATATAAATATGATTATGAAAAGTTATATTAATTTTTTTTACCAAAGAAATTTAGATTATTTTATCCTTTTGAATACACTGTATTTTTGTAATTCTTACTCTCTCTCTTTGTATAGTACATGTCAACCTTCGTTGGTTGCTGTGAAGAAAAAAATACGGTTGAACTAGTTGTTAGGTGCGGGGACGTGGATAACAATACAGAAATATAATATCTTGAAAAATAATAAATTTAAGTCACATGAAAAAGAAAGTCTTATTTTCCTGTCAAATGACAGATTGACATCACTAACATTATAGTAGAAACAAAGATAAAAGGTTGAAACAATAAGCGTAGGGTTATTATAGGTATTCATAAAAACAAGATATCCAGGATGCATGAAGAAGTATGGTTCCCGCGGAGCAGGGGATTACGCGGATAAAAGTCACCCTCACAAAAGGACAGAAAGGCACATGCGCGTACAAAATGCAGGGACCACAACGTCGTCAGGAATGTCGCGCGAGAGGGAACATCCCTATGCACAAAGTGGGCCCCCTCTAGGTCAGACAAAACTGATACCATTAACGGTTGAATTTAATTTGATATAATTAATTGAAATTGTAAGGTTTTAAAGGTTTTCACACCGTTTGAAGCTTCGGGTGATAGGAGAATCATTCATCTTCTGCGCGGATTTGTGTATCTTCAATGCACATGCATGTTGTCAAACCCATATCATGTCTCATATTAAAATGATACACTAGGTTTATGACTCCAAGTGCATATCAATATCAAAAGGTATATATGGTGTTGTTTACTTATACGAGTCACAAGCTTATTCGGTAATCAGGCTTTGAGAGACTAACACACCAAGAACACACTTTGGTTTGATTAATGACTCAATTTTGACTTACAAAGAATGAATAAGAAAACGTCAACCTACCATCTATTTAAATACTAGAATAAAACGTGACAGACAAGTAAACTAAAGATAACAATAAAATAATCCCAATTTGAATTTAGAGTTAATTGTATAAATGGCCCCTGTGGTTTGATCAAATTATATGTTTGGCTCTCAGGTTTTAAAAATTGCAAATTTAGTCCAAATTTTTTGAATTGGTTGCGCCTTTAGCCCCTGGTGTTAACAACAGTTAATTTTTAACAGAAAGTTAGCCCATGTGCCATCCACGTGACTTACGATTACAAACTTAACACTAAAAATGAATAAAAATCATTAAAAATTCGTAAAAAATCAGTAAAAATCACTAATTTTTTTACTGATTTTTAATGTTTTTTACTGATTTTAACTCATTTTTAAGGTTAAGTTTGTAATCGTAAGTCACGTGGATGGCACATGGGCTAACTTTTCGTTAAAAACTAACTGGTGTTAACACCAGGGGCTAAAGGCGCAACCAGTCCCAAAAGTTTGGGCTAATATTATAATTTTTAAAACCTAGGGGCCAAACATACAGTTTGATCAAACCATAGGGGTCATTTATGCAATTAACTCTTGAATTGAACTCCAATTGGTTTGTTATTATGATCTCCACCTCCACCCCTGGAGATCTTGGTTTTAAAAAGCGCGCCTAGGCGCGAGGTAACCTAAGGCGCAAGGGGCTGAGCTTTTGGTGACTTAAGGCGCATGCAAACATAAAGCGCACCTGAGGCGCGCTTTTTTTGCAAAAAAATGGCTCGAGCCTCATCTGAGGCGCACGCTTTATGTATATGAGTCTTTTTTGTGCAGCAGAATGTTGTATAACAGGCTTTTAAGGTTGTACATGTAGGTAATTTACATGTTAAAACATATTTAAAATTTATTATAGTTAAATTTTGAGTAGGGGATGTTAAAAACCTATGATATATATAAGGGAAAACACCACAGAATAGTAATCAAGTTTCAAAAGTGGTCCAATTATGTCATTCACCATAGTATACCGAAGGGTGTATACCGTGTAAAATGCGTATTGAGTGACCTAATTGGAACACTTTTGAAAATTGGTTACTATTCTACAAAGTTACCCCTATATATAAAAATATATATATAATCATTTTGCGCTTTGCGCCTCGGTTTTAAACCATGTCGCTTTTGTGCGCTTCTCGCTTTTTAAAACTAAGCTTGAGATCAATCCTAATGCCAACTTAACCTACTTCACACAAATATTGAATATGTTCAATACTCCCTCTCAATATTAGCTATCACCATTCTCATTTCTTCACAAAACTTTAGCATATTTTCCTTGGTAAACTTTTAATGAACATATCCGCCACTTGATCCAATGTATTCACATACTTGAAATCGATCTCTCCATTTAATACTTTCTCTCGTATAAAATGGTAATGTATCTCTATATGCTTTGTCCTCGCATGAAAAGTAGGATTTTCAGCTAGCATAATAGACGACACATTATCTCCAAACAAGACTACTTTACCATTCACTTTACGGTTCAATTCTTCCAATAATAGTTTCAACAGCACGCACTCTTGAGTTGCCATGGTTGCCTCTCGATACCCGGCTTTGGTGGTTGATAGAGACACCGTTGGTTGCCTTTTACTACACCATGCTATAGCACCTGACCCAATACAGAATACGTAGCCTGTCGTTGACCTTCGGGTTACTACATCCCGGTCGTAATCAGCATCACAGTACCCGATCTGCTCAATATCCATCTCCCTCTTAAACTTTATTCCATATGTTGGTGTAGACTTAACATACCTTAGAACCTGACGGAAAGCTTCTAGGTGGGGTTTTGACGGCTGTTGCATAAACCGGCAGAGGACACTAATGGCATACATTATGTCCGGCCTGGTTAAGGTCAAGTAGATGAGGTTTCCTGCTATCTTCCTGTACATAGTTGGGTGATTGAGTTCTTTTCCTTTATCCGGTTGTAGCTTCATATTTTCGTCCATAGGTGTATTTGCCGGTTTAGAACTCTCCATCCCAAACTTCGGGAGAAGGTCAACCACATATATGTGTTGATGGAGAACAATGCCATCATCTTCATAATTTATTTCCAGACCTAGAAAGTGCTTTAGAACTCCAAGATCTTTCATAAAAAATCGGGTGTAGAGATTTTTCTTTAGCTGGCCTATGATCTGCACAAGGTCTCCGATAATGACTAGGTCATCTACATATACAAGTACGATAGCAGTCTTGTTTCCTTCGGTTCGTACGAACAGACTTGTATCAGCCATCCTAGACACAAACCCATTTAACTCTAAGAACTCCCCAATCTTCCCGAACCATGCTCTCAGTGACTGCTTTAGCCCATATAACGCCTTTTTCAGTTTACAAACATGTTGAGGAAGCTTAGGGCTTACAAATAGTGGTGTTCAATATTTGGTTTCAAACCGATTAAACCGATAACCGAATCGAAACCGAAACCGTTTAAAACCAAACCGAATTACATATTTGGTTTTCGGTTTGGTTCAAACTGAAAACCGAATATGTAATTTGGTTTTTGGTTCAGTTTAGGTTTCAAGATTTTGAATTCGGTTTGAACCGAAAAACACGAATTGGGTTATACTACTATTTTAATCCATATTTTATAGTTAACTCAATTCATTTATATCAATAATCAATACCCATATAAGAATTATAAATCATTATTTGATGAAGGTATGTTTTTGTTTAGACTTTCTTAAAATGTTGTGTTGTTTAAACCGAATAAGTTATGACTACCCAAAAGAGAAAAAATGTTTTTTTTTTTGCTAATTCGGTTTGCTAGGTTTAAACCGAAAACCAAACCGAATTACAATGTGGTTTTAGGTTCGGATTAGGTTTCCTCAAATGTGGTTCGGTTCGGATTGTGGTTTCAACCAAAAAAAATACCAACCCAAACAACCCGAACCGAGTAACCCGAAAAACCCGCAACCCGACCTGATGAACACCCCTATTTACAAACCCTTCCGGTTGGTCCATGTAAATGACCTGATCCAAATCCCTATACAAAAACGCATTCTTAACGTCCATTTGCTACACGTCCCATTGTTTACTTAAGGCTAGTGCTAGAATAACTTGGATGGAGGTATGTTTAGCTATTGGGCTAAATGTATCCTCGTAATCAACTCCATATTGTTGAGAGAAGCCCCTTGCTACTAATCGTGCTTTACATCGGTCAATGGTTCTGTCTGCTTTACGCTTTATCTTAAACACCCACTTACAAGAGATGGGCTTTACATCAGATGACTTGGGAGTCAGCTCCCACGTTTGGTTGCTAATAAAAGCAGCCATTTCTTCTTCCATAGCGATATTCCATTTTCCACTACACAAGGCTTTTTTAACAGATGTAGGTTCACTTTCTAAGTTTTCAACCAGTGCCACATTTGCATATTTCAAATTAGGCCTTTTAACTCGGCTGGATCTTCTTAGCTGTTGTTCGTCACTTCCAGCCTCTCGATGTTCCCTTGGCATTCCAGTTTGCTAAGGTGTTCTTCTTGGTGAAGGTTCATTACTAGTTCCTTCACTAGTCTCCACAACCTCTTCTTTATCTTCAGTTATCCTAAGAGTAACCCGATCATCAAACTCTTTCTTTAAGTTAAATGTATCTGGTATGGTTTGAGGACCACCAACATGACATTTCATCAAATATTACGTTTCTGGACGTATATATCTTCCTGGTGGTTGGTTCACAACACCGCCACCCTTTCTTTTCGTTTTCATAACCCACAAAGATACATCTCACAGCCTTTTTCTCTAACTTGTGGTGTCCTGAGATAAACATGTAACATACACACCCGAACACCCTAAAGTGATTAACATTGGGTTTTATTGTCACACCCCTAAATTCATTTACTCAATAAATGAGTAAATAAATTAAGGTCGCAACGATTGGTAACATTATACAACAGCGGAAGCTAAAGTAAAAACTTCTATATATTGAACACCATTACAAATACTAAAATAGACTTGTACATTTTCCTAAAACTATATATAGGTCAAAACCGTCTTGAGTTTTAACGATCATGCTTCTTCGGCTTCTAGGGTTTAATCCAAATGGCTAATCTAATCCAACCGCGCCATAGCTGTGTTACCAGAAAAACATACTTAAAAATGTCAACACAAAGGTTGGTGAGTTCACAGGTTTGATTGATGCAATGTAAAGTGGTTTTCCTTGAAAACGTTGATATCGTGAACATGGCCATAATATAAAACCGTTTTCCTCAAAAATATCGGTAAAGTGTACGTGGCCATAAAGTAAGACCATTTTCCTGGAAAACATGTTATGACTTCATAGTTATAAAATGACTAGTTTTCCCAATGAAAACATGTGATGACTTAATAGTCATAAAATGAGTCGTTTTCCCAATCAAATAGTTCTTGTAAATCCAATTGTTCGTAAATTGTTCCAAGTATATATTATAAACAGAACAAGTAATGTTGACCCATTTGTAGACTAGCTAAGAATACAAATATGTTCATACATGAGGCATAACCAAACCACGACAACATGCATTTTGCCCCTCCCTCGGTCCTCCCGAAGTATGTGTTTAGATAATATGCGGCCATTCGACCCTACAAGTCGTCGGTTAGCACGACTAACCATGACCGGGGACATCACCCCAATAGTACTATTCATAGAATCCCAAGCTAGATAGCTAATGGTTATAAAATTGTTCCAATGGACTTTTAGCGAGCTCTTTGTTCGTTAACTCATGTAAACATAAGGTCGGGTCTTATTCTCTTGTTACCATATGAAAATGTTTGTAAATGTGTTCCATGTTTTCAAAAATGTATCAAGTAATGATGTTCCCAAATGTATTAAAAATGATGTTTTCAAATGTATCAAATGTGTTAAGCAAGTATGTTTCTCTCCCGAAGTTTCTAAAACATTTAAAAGTAAAAAGAGGGCAGTGAGCTCACCTAGTGACGTGTCAGGAACACTACTGTCCTTTTGATAGTAATGGAAACCAATGTTCACATGATGATCAAGGGTTTACGTCCTACTCAAGTCGTACGACACCTGTAGGTACTTTAAGAGCTTTATGAACTAACCCTAATGTTATAAAGTAAATCTAAACTCGCGTCGAGTTATAACGTGTGCGGTTGAGCTCTGTTGATTCTTAACGGTATTACCGATTCAGTATACGATGTCGGTTTATTATTCGGTAATATTAGTTGCTTAATTCGAGTCGGGTTTCTCAACTCGAATATGTTTCAGTAATTATATTCAAAATATTAGTTTGTTGTGGACACGATTGTATAAGCTATGTGCATGTATAATTAATAATAATAATTCACGTTCGTACGTCCTTTAACAGAACGTATGCAACTGTATGATTTAGTAAAACCATTTTAGGACTTATAGTGTATTCATACGCGTATTTACAAATATAAATATATACTTCTTCATATATTTATATAATTTCAAAATCTCTGAAATATAGTTGTAATGTATTATGTTTTGGAATAAATGTTGCTTAATAGGATTTTCTCGTCTTTATGTAAAAATATATGCGTAATACATCTATTTTAGTATATTCATTTATCATATTTTATTTACTTGAGTCATAATCGAAAATATATATATATATATATATATATATATATATATTTAACTTCATTCTTAAATGTAATCATATAGTCATTTGTTTTCCCATAAAACATATATTTATATTTTATGTACAAATAGTTGAAATATCGTTTAACACAAGTATTAAAAGTATATAATTACATATATATTTATACTACTTATTCATGATATATTAACATCTTATGTTTTAAAACCGTTCGTATTAATATATAATCAAAATCTCAAAGTCATATATTTATTTATATTTGTATTTTAATATTATATTTAACAATAATCGTCCGGTTTTATGTAATAAGAATGTATGCATTTATTTTGAATGTATATATATATATATTCGGATTTAAATATTTTTTTTATGAACTAATTGTTTGGTTTCGTATAAAGTATGAAGATTTCTAATTACATATATTAATACGAATATGTTTATATGTATATACAAAAATATATTTGAACGGATCATTGTCACATGTCAAAATCTCGTTTAGTCAGTTACATTATAAATTAGTTCGTATAAGTTTAAAATGTTCAAACGTAATATACAAGTTACGAATTTATCCTTAAAATAATTGTTATCCAATTTATCCCAAATAATAACCGTAACGGTTTATCTATTACGAATATTTAGTAAATCTTTATATGACTAGAGTAATAATTATTATCCGTATATATAACGATCGCTAGCCATATCAACGTCTCATCTTACTAATTACATGTTCGTTTTGTATTTATCAACTAATAATTTATACTTATTTTGTACGGATCTCTCTTGTCAACAACACGTTTTATACGACTCGTTTAGTATTTAACGCCACGTTAATATATATACTTTTATCCGTACGCGCACTTATTTTCGCGAATCAGTTAGGCTCAACGCACCTAACTGTACGCGCGCTTATTTTCGCGTAAATAAATATAACTGCGTTAGCGTGCGTTTTATAGCTCTCGTAAGTCTCGTTTAAGAACCAACACGTCCTAAACCTCCCGTTTCACGTATCGGTCACGTTTGACTTTCGCTGACCAACGTTGACTGAGTTTGACTAGGTTTGACCATGGCTAGGGGTGACCTATCTTGTCCAAAAACACACGTTTTATACTCGGCAATGGAACCGTCAACTAAAATTACTAGATCTAATTGGATAATTAACATGTCCGAAAGTTAGAGGTATTTTTACGTAATGGAAATGGGTTTGGTTTCGGGTTTTACCTCGGATCGTCGGATAAACGAAGGGAACAAACGGGAAACGAACTTACCCCTTAACTTAGCCGCTGTTATGATGAGAACTAAGTTCTGCGGGTACAGATCTGGAGGATTTCTTCGCCGGAACCCTAGTTCAGTCGCCGGAAAACCGATTTCGTCGGAAAATTGCCGGATTCGCGGCCGGGAATACGTGTTTCACCGGATCTACCTTCTTTTCCTCGGACCAACCCCACCCATTACCGGATCCGGGAAAATCAAGGATGACGGCGGCCTTTGACTCGTCGGTCTCGTGCTAGCTGCCGTCACAGAACCCACCGGAGCTGTGATTGTCTTCTCCGGTCTCCTCCATCTCTGTTTCCCCCCGTTGTGGCGCCGCCATCGAAGAAAGAAACGGGTTTAAAGGGGAACCCTAGCCGGTCTGAAGCTTGTGTGACGACTTTTTTTCTTCCCGGCACCCCCTTCACTCAGCCTCCATCGTGAAACCCTAAGTGGGTCGCCGGAAATGACCTTAACACGAGGATTGCAACCGCTAGGAGCTTTATCCACCGAGGAGTGCATCTTCTGGTGTTGATCTACTCGGATCTGGACCTGGCGGTCGTACCTCCCTGCCGGAGCTTGGCCGGAGACGGCGGCTGCCATGCCTTCCCTCTCTCTCTCTAAAATCTTGAGTGTTTGTGTGTGTGTGGAGGTTAGAGAACGAGAGAAAATGGAGATAATAGTATACCTAGGGTTTTGGATTGGCCTCCCAAGTTAAATAATACTGGTTCGGGTCTGTCGTGTACCCTTTCGTGTTTATGACAAGTTTAAAATTTTCGAATCATTATCCTAAAACTATTAGGATTATGTAACGTGTATATATACGGGAAAAATCAAATAATAAGTACTTTTTCGCTGAAAAATCTAAAAAATAATAAAAACCTTAATAAACGATATCAAGCGAACTCCGATTGAGCTAATTTCAGTTGCGTTGAAACCGTCTCGTCGAACTCTACCATCTTAACTTTTAGGGTTTAGCTTTTAAGGTTTAAATTTTACGTTTGAATTTTAGGGTTTTAGCCTTATGGTTTAGTCTTAGGGTTTAACTTTTAGGGTTTAGGTTTTTTTTTAGGGTGGGGTGGGGGTTTAGGTTTTTTTTAGGGTGGGGGTTTAGGTTTTTGGAGGGTGGGGGTGGTGGTTTTAGGCTTTTCGGGGTAGAGTTAGAGGGGGGTTTAGGTTTTTGGGTGTGCGGGTGGAGGGGTGTTAGGTTTTTGGGTCCGGGTTAGGGTTTGATGAGACGGTTCCAACGTCGCTGGAATGAGCTCAATCGGAGTTCGTTTGACCCACTTCTTAGGATTTTTTAGCGAAAAACCACTTCTTAGTGGAACCGTCCCCTATATATATACATATATATATATTGAGTATTTAACTTATGAAATTTTTGCTTCGTTTGCTGTCCAGGCCGGTACATGACTGTACCGTGTGTTGATACGTTTGCTCGTTTTAACGTTTCGCGTTCCAAGTAAAAACTATTATTTATTAAATAATAGTAGTATTAATAGTAATAGTGAAGGTAAGATAAATACTTATCCATATAATTTATTTTTGTATGTTCTTGAATAACCGGATAATGTTAACATTGGCAACTGACGTAGTCGCGTGTCCAACGTCGTATAACTCATGCGTAAACATCACTAAATTAATCGTTCGGATGAATATTAATAATTATTAATATTTAATATTATAAATTAGGTACCACGTTGTGTGTCGATTACCAACCGCGTACGCGTTAATTTATTTGATTGTAAGTTGTGAGGCTATGTAAACATCATATATCAATAGTATGTTATCTCGAATCATCCGTGATCCGTCAAGTAAGGTTATATATCAAGTTCGTGTATTGGGCCTTACAACTGGGCCGTTAATAGGCCGAGCTCGTTTATGATGAATTAATTGTCAAAGATTATTGATCATAATTCAGGGTTGTTACATTTATTTTGAGCAGTCTTTCAAACGGTGATTCAAAATTCATACCTTGTTGTGGTAGACGATTGCTTACATACGAGGATGTTCTTATTGCTTCAGCCCATAACTTTCCACGAACATTCTTGTCATGTATCATACTTTCGCATAGTTCTTGTAGGTGCCTGTTCTTCCTTTTGGATACGCCATTTTGTTGCGGAGTATTTTCACATGTAAGTTGCCTCCTGATGTTGTGTATCTTTAAGAAATCGGAGAACACTCTTGAGGTTTACTCCCCACCATTGTCAGATCTTAAACACTCTATATTGCATTTTGTCTCCCGTTCAGCCTCTAGCTTGAATTCTCTGAACCGTTCAAACGCCTCTGATTTTTCTTTCAGAAAGTATACCTACACATACTTTGAGTAGTCATCTATAAAGGATATTAAGTATCTCATACCCTTAGTTGATGGTTGCTTGACAGGTCCCATCACGTCTGTGTGTACGAGTTCGAGTGGACAAGAGGCCTGATACTTTGAGTTTTCAAAAGGTAGTTGATGAGCTTTACCATATTGATACACACTACACACCGCATCTGTTTTGACTTCAAATTCAGGTATGCATGTTACAAGTTTCTTCTTTATCATCAACTGTAGCTGTCATAACCCACATGACTTAACCTTTGATGCCAAAGATTAGCATTCTGATTTGTTTTAACCTTATTAATATAAGCAGTGTCTTCTGGTAAGACATACACTGTATCATTCTTCCTCCCTTGAATAACCGGTCTTGACCTTGTCTCAAATTGGTCTAAGATTCTCACATCCTTTGGGCCAAATAATACATACCGACCTGTGTCAGTGATTTGAGGAACTGACAGAAGATTTTTCTTCATCCCCGGAACATGAAATACGTTTTGTAACGTGAGTTCTTCATTCTCGCTTTCTGGTGGGAAGGTAACATTGCCAATGTGGGCGATGTTGTGTCTTGAGTTATCGGCAATTACGACTACCTTGTTTCCCTCGTATTTAACTGGATTTGAAATTCTCTTCTTATCTCCGGTCAAATGATTAGAATAGCCGGAGTCAACTATCCAATAGTTGAGATTGTTACCTGTCGCTTCTGTTGTAGGTGATAATGCATACACTGTTTCAACTTGTGTGTAGTTTGCTTCTGCATCCCAGGTTTGTTTCATCTGTGGCTGGGTTTCAGCTGCATTGCCTTCTTCCTCTGGCTTGGATCGACAATACTTGGCAAGGTGACCTCGTCTTCCACAGTTGTAACACTTGAATGTTGGCCTCTTTTCTTGATACTTTCCTTGCCGTCGTTCATCACCTTCATCTTTCTGTTCTTTATCTGCACCCTGAAATTTTCTAGGGTATTCATTCTTCTTTGATCGGCCATGGCTTCCTTTCTTATGTTGATTAAAGCATCTGCTTTTTGGTCTACGATCAGCATACAGTGCTTCGGAGTCGGTTTTAGGTGTTGATATCGTCGCTGCTGCCATCTGTTTTGCAAGAGACTCTTGACCGACAAGTAGGTTTTCAAACTCTCCGGGTAGTGGTGCACAAAAAAACCGGTTTTTTTTTTAACCCGGTCCAAACCGGCAAACCGGTTTGGGTTAAACCGGTTTGGGCCAAACCGGTTCGGGTTACCCAAAAACCGCCGGTTCGAAACCGGTTTAATGCTTTCAGAATGCGATCGGATTAGGGACCGGTTCAACCAAACCGGTTTGATAAACCGGTTTAAACCGATTTTCGAGTTAATGCTAATTAATGCGATTTAATGCTAGGTTAAAACTCTAATTAATGCGAGTTAATGCGATTCAGAGTAATTAATGCGATTTAATGCTAATTAATGCGATTTAATGCTAGAAAATTCAATGCGATTTAATGCTAAGCCGGTTTGTTTTAAATTAATGCTAATTAATGCGAGTTAATGCAATTTAATGCGATTTAATGCTAGAAAATTCAAAATGAAATCACGTAATTGAAACAACTTAATCACGGAAATATAATTTTTTTTTTTTAATAAAAACCGGTTTAAAACCTACCCGAACCGGTTTGACCGGTTTACATATTTCCATTACCAAAACCGGTTTAACCCGAACCGGTTTGGGCCCAAACCGGTTTTGACTTTTCGTTGACCAAACCGGTTCGGGTCGGGTTGAACCGGTTTGGGTTAAAAAACCGATTTGTGCACCTCTATCTCCGGGTGTTGGTTGAGTTGGCCATCCTTGAATGGCAGCAACGAAGCTGTGAAACTCAGGTTTTAGCCCATGTATGATTAATCGTTTCATACGAGCATTCCCGATTTGTGCCTCTGGGTCAAGCTCACTTGTGTATTGCTCCGTTGGTGTCGATCTGTGGTTCTACCGTGCTATCTCCATTAACGACCTCCCATAGGTCTTGACCTTGCAGATACGAACTCATGCAAGTAGCCCATGTATTGTAGTTGGTATTGTTTAGCTTCTTCAATCCAGAAAACAGTTGGTAATCTGCCATAGTTTCCCTCGTCTCTAATCTGATAGAACCAGTCCTTCACGGTTGATTTCAAATCTCGATCTCGTCAAGAACCGCTCTGATACCACTTGTTTACTTAAATGAGTCACAAGCTTATTCGGTAATCAGGCTTTGAAAGACTAACTCACAAAGAACACACTTTGGTTTGATTAATGACTCAATTTTGACTTACAAAGAATGAATAAGAAAACATCAACCTACCATCTATTTAAATACTAGAATAAAACTTGACAGACAAGTAAACTAAAGATAATAATAAACTAAGAAAAGATAATCCCAATTTGAATTTAACTCCAATTGGTTTGTTATTGTGATCTCCACCTCCACCCCTTGAGATCAATCCTAACGCCACCTTAACCGACTTCACGCAAATATTGAATACGTTCAATAGGTGCGACACCACACGACCGCAAAGAGCTCATGCGATATCTTAGTATTCATATACCTCTCAAATAATCAAAAGGCTCTCTCGTGAGCTGAGCCGATCCCGAGTATTCGAATACCGTACACGAGTCGGAAAAAAAGGCCCACGGGCCTAAACACATTTAACATTTTTTTTAAGAATATAACTTTTTTTAGCCTAATACAAAATTACAAAGTGTTGGGTTGGATTGGATTCATGGGCCTAAACGCATTTAACATTTTCAAGCCTAACATACTTTTAAAAAGGCCCAATTGTTTTTTCTTGATATATTTGATCCAATAATTTTTTTTAAAAAGCCTCGAAAATTACATCTTTAAAAAAGCCCAATAATTTATTTTTTTTTAATTTTTTTTGGGCCCCTCGAAATGTTAGGCCCACTATGGGTGTGTTGCACACAGGCCCAATGGGCCGGCCCTGATCGTGAGCACAATAAATAACAAGTCTTGCTCGAGCAATAAATTATAATAGGCTCTCCCACGAGCATATAACAGCAACCAAAAGTTGAAACGTTTTGATCTGATCACACCGTTACAGATGATGTCATGTCATTGGAGCCACACACTATTAAAAACCGGGTATTTGCGATCGCATTTTCGGTCATAAATCAGTCTCAAATAGCCTTACCGACATATGACCAAAAATACGGTGACAAAAACCTCTGTAAATAATCCTACAATGACTCGTCCATGGTTTCTCCATAGATAGTTGATTTAGTTCCCTATATCTATATCTATACTATATAATAAATAAATGTTTTGATGGGACACTTGTCAATCTCTTGTGCATCCTTAACTTTTTTGCTCGCATCACCTATTAATTAGACAAATTTTTTAATTGTTTTTATAATTTTTTGTTTCTCACTTCTCTCCTATTAAATAATAATGATTTCTTTAATTTTGTTTACAAAACGTTTTTTATTTAAAAAAATAGGTTTGTTCATACATCTTTTTTATAAATTGAACATTTATTTCATTCTTTTTATAAAACATTAACTATATAATGTTTCTAGAAATTTGTAATAGAAAACTATGTAATATGTTTATTTATTACTAAGTATATAATATTATATTTATTCAACCCGTGTAATACACCGGGTGTCTAACCTAGTTTTGTATATAAATTAGGGTTCCGAGGCGCATAATATATAATCTAACCCCACACCAAGCATATATCCGCTATGCATAAATATCCAAAGTCAAAGGAAGTCAAATATTGACATACACGTGAAATCAAAACTATAGCCTCAACAATTATATTCTCAAAAAGTTATCACGATTGTTCAAGTAACACCCAATAATTTAGCTCACATAAAGAAAAGCAGACAACACGAATAATTAACTAAGCAAATAAAGCTAACGTTGAAAGTAGTATGAACATTAGTACCTAGGTCAATCAAAAATACCCTTAATTTAGAAGTACTAACACTTATCAATCTTTTCTTTTTTTGAAATCCCAAGTCATGTTAATGTTAATAATAATAATAATAATAATAATAATAAGGGGGTGTTTGAGATTACTTATTTAGCCTACTTATTGACTTATTAATTTATATAAGTTAATATGGTGTTTGGATGAACTAACTTGTTTACCTTACTTATACCCATTTTAAAGAAGTATGGAGAACTTATTATAATAATAATAATAATAATATACGAACAAAAGTGTCAAAAAAAACTCATATATGAACAAAAACTCAACCTAAGAATCTGAGATAAAACAAAAATACACGCTATAGAGTATAAAAATTAACGGATCATCAACATGACGATTTGTGATAAAATCTCAACAATGAATCAAAACAGAACAGGAATCAAATAAGAACAAAATGAAACCCTAAAATTCCAATAACAGACAACTCAAGCATCTAGAAAAAAAACAATAGAGAAGAAAGAATGAGAGCTTATTATCTTATTTGGACTCTCTCTACTCTTTTATAAATTCCAGATACAATCTGGATAATCCGCATAAACCACAAGATCCGCTGGGTCTGTCCAGCTATAGCCTTTGATGGGCAGCCCAACTCACTTTAACCATCAATCCAGCCCAATCAACTACAAAGTTGTTTAATCTCCAACAACTCTAACCCTTGCAGTTCCAAAGAATTATACTTCCAGCCCCTCAACTTTATTAGCCTTATTAACCTACATAAAAATAGGAAAAGTTTAAGACTACACCCTCATATGTGTTGTAGATGCTTTTGAATTGGTTATTATATATTTCAACAATATATTTTATACTAGGTTAGAACTCCTTGTATTACACTGTTTGAATAAATACAATGTTATATACTTAGTACTAAAAATTTACATATTACATATTTATTACATATTATATAGTTTTTTAATACAAATTTTATAAACGTTATATAGTTATTTTTTTAAAATATTTTATAAAAAGAATGAAAGAAATGTTCAATTTCTAAAAATGTTTTATAAACAAACCTATTTTTTTATATAAAAAACGTTTTATAAAAACAATTATAGAAAATCATTATTATTTAATAGGAGAGAGGGGGAAACAAAAAATTATAAAAAAACAAATAAAAAAAGTTAGTATAATTAATAGGAGAAAGATGCAAGAAAAAAAGGATAAGGATGTATAAGAGAGTGACAAGTGTCCTACCAAAACTTTTATTTATTATATAGTATAGATATAGATTAAACTTTTAAACGAATAAATATATTTATCAAACCTTTTTCAAATATACATGAAATTTCCAATAATATATATTTTTATAATGAAGTCTCTAGAAGCACCTCCTTTAGGTGAACCGAACCACCTTCTAGTCAATTTCATATCTTCACCAAGAATTTATTAGGTGTGAAATCAAACCTTCGTGGTATTAAAATAAACATAAACATGTTCCAGAACACCAATTACATTAATTCCTCCGTCAAAATCAAATAAAGTTTGCCTGTCAAGTCGCAGCCAAAGTTGAAATTCCCACATCATATATACATATATTAACACCCAATCTGAGACCTCGATCATCTTCTCAAAATGGAAGGAAATTACGTGTGGGCGGATGAATCTGATGCGAAGACGGTGCACGTGTATCCAGCGCACATCAACCGCAGCGGGATCAGAGACAAGCTGGAAGATGGCTGAGACAAGACCAAGGCAATGGCTTCGACATGATTCAGGAAGATCAAACGAGGATCGACGGTGGGATTCCATTGGATGAAACACAAGTACCATAAAACCACCCATAAACAATCATATTATTGATTGATACGATCATACGACGACGTAAAGAATCAAAAAGTGGGGCATAAATATTTGTGTTTTCAGATTGTTTTTTTTTAATAAATTTCCAAATTATTTAGAGTGATGTGTAAAAAAAATGTTAATATAATATGTTTAATGTATTATCTTGTTTTTATAAATAAAAGTGTAGTAACAAAAATATAATATGTTTGATAAGGAACCATTAGTTCAAGACCAATTAGTACTACGAGCATGATCTTATTCCAAGTAATTACTTTAATTATTTAAAATTATAACTATTATATGTAACATAATATACACTAGTTACTTATTTTTATCGTAATTTTACCTATAATAGTAACTATTAATATAATTATAAAAACTATTTAAATTATAGTCTCGTTTAGGCCCGTGACCTTAATAAAACTCGATACGTGAAGCTCTAACTCGAGCTCGTTTATTAAATAAGTTCAGTTTGAGCTTGTTTGAACTCAGTTACAAAAAAACTCATGCACGACGCAATTCGTCTACGCTCATAATGAAATTGGTCTCTTTCCATGGGATATGACTACATGAGAATTATTTGAGTGTAACTTTTAGAAGACAAGAAGCCGCCCAATATATTGGAAGTTCTTATAAAGTTAAAAGAAAAAATTGGCCGATGTACATAATATAATAAAATTACATAGTATTTATTATATTTACGGTGCCCTAGATGAGAAAATAAAAGAAATCAATACATATAAAAAATTATTGTTCTGAATTTTGATTTTTTTTTATGGTGAATTAAAATTTGAATTAGAATCAGAAAATTTAATTCTAATTCAGAAATCAATACATATAAAGAAATAAGTAGAATACATAATATATATATATATATATATAATAAATAATTATGTTTTTTTAATAGAAATATATATGTAATTCAAATTCGAATATTCATGTTAAATCGATTCAAAAGTCACAAAGTTGAATTCACTTTGAAAACCCAATTTAGAATCCAACTCTGATGCTAACCCAATTAATTAAAAAATTCGAAAATCAATTTCAAATTCGGTTTGATTCGAATATCTGTTTCCGAGTCGATTTGAGTAATGAACACTCAATTTTTATGATATTTTTAAGTAAGTTTCACGAAGAAGAAATTAATAAATAGGTATTTAAAATGCTATGAACTACTTATTATTAACTTAAAAAAAGTAACTACGTCGTTATTACAACCGTTTACATTTAAATTCATTTGATAAAATCATAAACTAAACATTATGGCATAAAATGAAAATAACTTTTATTTCATTTTACCAACCTAACACATAATAAATTATATCGATGATCTAGTGGTATAGTGATATGGTGTTTGTCACAGACAAAAGTGGTGCGAGTGTTGAAAATATCAATTTTAAATGGCTACACATAATGTTTTTTGGTTTCTAATTTTTGGTTTATATTGTTTATTTTCTATTTCAGTCTTATGTCGATTCACGTCTGGGCTTCTTACCTCAAGCATCCAGCTAATTGGCTTACGTGGACTCGGATACTTATGGGCTGGAGTTGTTTCATTCTGAAGTCGTGATGGTTTGTAGCTGCCATCTGAATCTTGAGCGGCTGAAGTTGTACTTAGGTGAAACTAGTAGAGCGGGGTATATAATCGTTGCATTCTCAGAAGAACCCTAATCTGGTGTTTTCTTTCACATAATCTCTCAGACTTCTTTTTTAGTTTTCATCTTCTTTGTGTTAGGATTTCGTTGTTGTGATCTGTCTAAAGCATTCTTATGTTTTTGTCTCGTGTTTAGATCACCGTATTGGTGGTCTTATTCTTGGTTTTTCTTTGTTCATTTTTTTTTATTGTTGCAACCTATCTCCAGATTCGTCGGTATGTGTATTTTGTTTCATATCGAATTATTCAATAAAGTCTAGTTTCTTGACAGAGTTCAAATCTTTACAAATGCAAGACTAAGTGGTATTTAGGTGTAAAAATTGCTGTTAAAAAAACACATAATAAATTATGATTTTTTTTAATTTTAGTCATAAAATCTTACTTAATATGAATTTTGCATATGATATTGTAGTCACAAACTTAATAACAACTGAAAGATTAAAGAACTAATGATCTGAGTACGATAAACGAAGTATATCAAAAATATTAAGTAATAGACTAGTTGTATTAAAATTATTAGGTAATATAATTAGAATATATTTGATTCCTTCAAGCGCAATTAGTGCTATTGACTTCTTTATTATCAAACGAATTAAATTAGTAATTTTATATGGGGACTACTAATGGGACACGGGAATTGCTATATGGACCGGAGTCTATATGCATCGTATAGGGCAATACGATGCATATAGCCTTCACAATTTCCCAAGTCCGACAACCTTGTACACCTGGTCATTCGAACCATACACCACGTATAGGGCTATACGTTGTGTATGGCTAAAGTTTCTCGGTAACTGACCTGCGTATGGTCTGGGGTTGCCGCGTATGGCTTGGTTTGCCCGGAAACTGACCTGCGTATGGCTTGGTTACCCGGTAACACCCTATACGCCACGTATATACGTGGCGTATAGGTTTTAAAAAAAAAACTTTTTTAAATTAAAAAAACCATTTATTATTATTTTAAATTATTTATATTAAAAAAACAATTATTTATTATTTTTAAAATTAAAAAAAAAACAATTTATTATTATTTTAAATTATTTATTTATATAAAAAAAAACAATTTATTATTATTTTAAATTATTTTTATTAAAAAAACCTTTATTATTATTTTAAATTATTTATTTATATTAAAAAAACAATTTATTATATTTTAAATTATTTATATTAAAAAAACAATTTTTTATTATAATTAATTTTAAAAAGAAAAAACAATTTATTATTATTTTCAGATATGGCGGGCCACCCAGGCATTGCTTGATGGACTTGTTGCCGACTCACAGCGACAGGCTCGTCATAGCGACCGCATGGAGGACCTGATGAAGTGGGCGGTTGGTCGCCTCGTGGATCTGTCACGAGCCGTCGGCATCGAGCCACCACCACTACCACCGTCACGTCATTATCCGGGCGACCCCGTTCAGGATGAGTGCGGGGAGGGGCGGGGCGGGTCAGGATGAGGGTGATGATGGCGCGGCGGGTCAGGCAAATTACATATTTTGTCCTTTAATTACACATGAAATTACAGATATTGTCCTTTAGCTTCAATTATTACATTAGATGTCCTTTTTTTGAAATATTTGCAAACATTTAGTGCTTTACACTAACTGGTGTTAACTTTTTCTGTTAAATCCAATCATGTGACATGCACATGAGGGTAGTTTAGTCATTTTACCTTATTTATTTAAACAAATAAAATAAAAGCTTAAGGACTATTGTGTAATTAACTACTTATTAAATATATATACTAATTAGAGGGACTATTTTATAATTATTTATAGAACAAAACCAATTCCAAGAAGATCAGATCTTCATCTTCACGCACCCTGCACCCACCATCCACCATCGATTTCTGATTTGCAGCCCCTGCCACCCGGCACCGCCACTGCCACCGGCCGTTCGTCTACACCGGGTCGTTCATCTCCAACCGGCCGTTCGTCTCCACCCACCACCACCATGAGCAAATCGATTTGTAAGGGGGGGAAGGAGCGACAACCACCATGAACCGATCGATTTCTGATGAACACCTCCACCACACTCTGTTGAGTTATAGATCTGAACCACAAACCACCGAGGACGACTTGGGGATCGGAACAGAGAGAGAAGTCGAGGGTTACCTTTGAGTGGCGGATGTTAGTGGTGGGCTACCTTCGATGGCCGGCACATCAGGATTTTTGGTTGATGTCCATCTTTGATCGACTCACGATTGTGGAAGAGAGCAATCCGAATTCCATTAATTCTTTCAATTTGGGTTAGTGTCCAGTTTAATATTTTCAATATCGGATTCCGGTGAAAGATTTGGGGATGTCTTTGGATGTGGTGGAGGAATGTGGTGATAAGGTGGCATTGTTGCCTAGTGGTGGTGGATGGCGGATTGGCGGTTGTGGAGAAGAGAGAGAGGTGTGATAAATATTTTTCAAAGCAGGCAAGATGGGAGGTGACGAAGGCATTAATGGGAAAAGGAAGATGTACAAGAACAAGCATTCATGGGTACTAAGTCCTTATCCCATGGCAACAAGCGGTGGAATTAATTTCAAAGCAGGCAAGATGGGAGGTGACGAAGGCAAGGTAATTAACCTTTTAAGAACCAATCACTTCCCTAGTACCATGGAGACCCGTCTGAAAACCAATCAACACATGAAATTAATGAACTCATCTATTTGCAGGCAAGAAATCAAGAAGTTTGGGGGTAGACAGAATAGAGAAGAAACAAGAAATTTGGGGTTATGTCAGTAGTTCACGATTGACTCTCGATTGATTTCTTGCTGCAATGAATCTAGCTTCGTAACCCCAAATGGTTTTCCCAAAACCCTTGCTAACGTGAAGAACATAGGCGATTACAGAGGCGATCCTCGATTGATTCCCAGCCAAATTAGAGTTTCAGGTTGTAATGGAGATTGCAGAGGCGATTAGGGTTTCAGGTTGTAGTTGGAACGATGAAGAAGAAATGTGATCTGGGTTTCAAGTTTCAAATTCCCTTTTATTTATTTATTTTGATTTTGATTTGAAAGAATTAATATTTAGAGGTTATTTTAACTAAAAGAATTAATATTAAAGTAGAAAACTTAGAAATAATTACACAAATAGTCCTTTAAAAAGTAAAAAGACTAAACTACCCTCATGTGCATTGCACATGACTAAACTTAACAGAAAAAGTTAACTTCAGTTAGTGGAAAGGACGTAGATTGTGCAAAGGTTTCAAAAAAAGGACATCCAGTGTAATTGTTGAAGCCAAAGGACAATATATGCAATTTCATATATAGTTAAAGTACATAATTTGTAATTTACTCTTGTTTTTATTTGTATTCAGTTTGTTTATTCTGATATGTATGTAAAAACATTTTGATGTATATATTTAATTTTTTGATGTAATGTATATAATGTTTTAATTATTTGTTTGGTTGTAATGTTTAATATTTTGTTTGGTTGTAATGATAAATTATAAATGTAAAATTATAATAAATGTTTAAAAAAAATTGATAACAAACTTATATTAACAAAGTTATATAAATTAAATTAAAAAAGATAACAAACTTATATTAATAAAGTTATATAAATTAAATTAAAAAATATAATTAAATAAAAAAACCTACATGTGGCGTATAGGGCTATACGTTAAATTCCAAATCTGCAAACTTTTGAAGCAAAAACATAACTCGTGACCCATACGCTGCGTATAGAGCAATACGCCACGTATGAGACCCAGCCGCCAGACAGGGAATGATACGTGGCATTCTGTTGTCAGAGACTGAACCCTATACGCCTCGTATTGGACTATACGAGGGCGTATAGGGCGACGGCGTATCCAATTACCCTTTTATATTCCATTTGAATTTTTTAGTTAACGTGTAACACCTGATCACTCATATAAATTTTGTCTACTTTGATTATTGAATGTTCACAAGTTTGCTTCGGTGGAGAGGATGCTTAAGAGTGAGAGGTATACCTTTACAAAAATTGAGTTTGGAAATTGCCACGTAGGCGTCGCATTATTTTCACACGGTTTTCAAATATGGCGTGGTATTCCATTTTTTACTCACGCGGAAAATACCACTTGTGTACACCCCATTGCTTCACTCCACACCCTTGGTCCCACCTCCCTCACCCCCACCATTTCCACACACGTGGAAAACACCACGAAAAACATAGGCGCAGTGTTTCACGGGCCATGCTCGCCAACTCTTCCTCCATGAGTTGTTTCCACGTGGTATACCCCTAGCCTTATGAGGAGGTAATCGATTGTGAAACTCTATCCGATCAAATAAACATCTAAAATATGTTAAGTGATATTTGACATTAAACATTTTTTTATAAACATAACATCTCTCTTGTACATGAATAATGTGAGTTTTACTTAAGGTGTTATATTATGAGTTCCACAATTATTACTAAAATACGGATACACTAAAATCACTGGATTTTTTTTTAAATAAAGCATCCATATTTTGTTATTTGTTCTATGGTTGTGAATCATTAATAACCAACTAAAACTAAGTGACCTAAATCTATATTATATAATAAATAAAGATTTTTCATGTCACGTGTCGTCTTTATATTCATTCTCATCATTTTTTTTCACATCTCTCTCTTATTAAATACATCTCTATCTTTTCAATAATAATATATTTTTAAATAAACTACTAATTAAGTAATTATACTAATAAAACACATTTATTTTAAATTATCTTTTTTTATAAAAAAACTTTTAAATCTAATTACCTAACTTATGTTTTCAATCAAATGGTAAATGAAAGTCAAATTAAATTGAATAGTAATTAATTTATTTTCGAAGCCCAATTATATATTAATTTTTACATATTTTTTTGTTTTCTATTGTTAGTATATGTAATACATTTTCCACCTATAAAACATATATATAAAGATTTAAGAATTTATGTATTGATAATTTTTTCACCCTATGTAGTACACAGGTTCTAAGCTAATATAACATATATGAAAGTTTATTAATTCTTACTTATTTTTGTTTTAGTTTTATCCTAAAGTAGCATATAACTCCGATGAAAAAGTCACTAAATAAAATAAGTTTTATAATTGTTAAGCCTGGTAAAACAGACAGATCAGATGATGGGTTAGAAAAAGTTAGTTCATATCAAACAGACCGTTTATAAAAAGTATCAATTTGGTTCGGCCGAAATTAGTTTCTACATTAAAAGGTTCAATATCTTAGTTTTATAACATCTATACTATCTAATAAATTAAGGTTTTTTCATACCACGTGTCGTCTTCAAATTCATTCTTATCAATTTTTTTTGTTTCTCTCTCTTATAAAATGCATCTAAATCTTTTAATAATAATATATTTAAAAAAATAATAATTATACTAATAAAACACATTTATTTTAAATTATCATTTATTATAAGAAACTTTGAAATCTAATTATGTAACTTTTATTTTCAATCAAAGAGTAAATGAAAGTCAAATTATATTAAATAGTAATTAACGTATTTTCGAAACTCAATTATATATTAATTTTTTCATATTTTGAGTTTTGTTTTCTGTCTTTTACTATATAATATATTTTTACATATGTAAAATATATAAATAAAGATTTAAGAATTTTATATATTAATATTTTTTACGTAAGGACTGAATAAATATAAAAATAGTTGAAGTGTCAGGTCCTTGGCTAAAGCCGGTCCCGGTTAATTATAGACGTTGCAGTGATCCTAGACTCATTGGTGACTTCAATTTCAAGATCTTACTAATCACATTTCAATACATCGTCACAGTTCGAGATCTAGCTAATCAAATTCGGGATATTCTCATTCAGATCGTATCGTGGAAAACTGCAATTACGCGCCAATTGAGATTAGGGACGGAGATCTACGTATAGAATGGGGATGATGAGCACAGATGAGAGAGCAGTTGCTGTGATCATGGTTGGTGGTCCAACAAAAGGTAATCCAGCTTCAATTGCTATCATAACTTCATCATATATTCATATCAATTGCTGTGAATTTTCATGATCATTAGCTACGATAGTTTACTCGATTACTATTCACTGAATCGCGTTTAGTTCACGGAATGTTTTGGAACTGGAATCAGAATTGATATATTTATTAATGGAATTGGAATGTAAAAATACATAAAAAGACCAAATTACCCCTCAAAATTAACAAAATATAAAACAAAGATCTGAACTCAAATAACTTTGAAACAGAGATGGGGATGTAACGAAAAACGGGCTAGGGTTATTACGTAAATTATAAACATTCTGAGGTTTGCTTTGAATGTTGAGGGATTATGAATTCCATCAGGATTTGGTTGGAATTAATTTCAATTCCAATTTCTTCTCTTGGCCAACCAAGCATGCAAAGGAACGGAATTTAAATTCCAATTCAATTGAATTCCCATTAATTCCTGTCAACCAAACAGGCCCTTAGATTTATTGTTGTTTTTCAGGTACTCGGTTCAGGCCATTGTCACTGAATATTCCAAAGCCACTTTTCCCCCTGGCAGGACAGCCAATGGTTCATCACCCAATCTCTGCCTGTAAAAGAGTATGCTCTATGTACTAACATTGATTTATTTCTTGTTAGATTTACCAGCAGTTGGCAGTTGCTTCTTGAAAAGTGTTAATTTGAATCATGATAACAAAGTTTAATGTTTAAAAAATCACCTTCATATTCTTATGCATAGTTCTTTGTGATATAGATACCAAACCTAGCACAGATCTATCTTGTTGGTTTCTACGAGCAGCGCGAATTCGCCTTATATGTATCCTCTATTTCCAATGAGTTGAAAGTCCCAGTCAAGTAACTTCTGAATCTTTTTCTTCTGTTATGATGTTGAAGTTGAACTCAAATTTTCATTTTGTTATTGTGTTTTGCTTTGTATTGTTCTGAAATAGATACTTGAAAGAAGACAAGCCACATGGGTCTGCTGGTGGTCTATACAGTTTCAGAGATATGATCATGGAAGATAATCCGGTTTAACCTTCACCTTCTTGTTCATAACTGTCTTGATTAAGAGGGAAAATAGAACAAAACAATGTAGTATGTTAATGCGGTTTTATTTTCATGGCAGTCACACATCTTCTTGCTAAACTGTGATGTTTGCTGCAGTTTCCCCTTGCCTGAGATGCTTGGTAATTAGACTCGTTCTTAAATTTATCCTGGATGTAAATGTTGACGATGATATTAAATTTCTAAATGACTCGTGCTAATGTACATATTTTTATTTTCTTAGAGGCTCATAAAAGATATAGTGGGATGGGAACGATTCTTGTTATTAAGGTTGGTATAGTGTATATGTTAATGCAAATGAATATCATCCAATCTGGCCGTATATTTCTTACGTGGCGTTGTGTTCTGCTTTGTTGTGTAGGTTTCCCCTGAATCAGCAGACCAATTTGGGGAGCTGGTGGCTGATCCTAATTCCAATGAATTGCTGCATTATACAGAGAAACCTGAAACTTTTGTATGTGCTTGAGTAAAGTTAACCACTTGACATTTAAATGGATTTAAGTCATTATTTGCATCAAGTTATTACTCTTTTGGTCTAATGTCTATCTGATCTACAGGTTAGTGACCGAATAAACTGTGGTGTTTATGTCTTTACACCGGAGATTTTTACCGCCATTCAAGGTGTTTCCATGCAGCGAAAAGACAGAGGTCAGTTATATGTATTTTTTTACAATTTGTAATATTGCATCCTAGTGCACTTACAGATGTAATCCTTTCTTTAGATAATTATATAAAATACCACATGGATGTGACTGTTTCATCTTTCCAGGAAAAAACATTTCTTAGTTTTTAGGTGTCATTATCCACGGCTTGAACCCATGACCTTGAGGTCATGGGTTCAAGCCGTGGGAAACAGCCTCCTGCACAAAGTGTAGAGTAAGGCTGCGTAAATGTGAGAGCTAAGTCAAGCACCGGGTACGCCCTTTATAGGTGTCATTTCATCATTGCAGTATCATGCAACCTTAAATGTATATTTTCTTTAATTCCCATGCAGCTAATCTAAGACGTCTATCCAGCTTCGAAGCCCTACATACTGAGTCAGCAACAAGGTACTGATGTGGTGACTTAAACTTCCCTTTTTTGGATTAATGAGACAATTGAGTATTTTAAAACTTATAATTCTGAAAACTGGTAACAATATTTGCTCCAATATTCTGTCATGATAGTAGCTGATACAAGTATGTCTGACAGGAGTCTTCCAGCAGATTTTGTAAGATTGGATCAAGATATACTATCGCCGCTTGCAGGGAAGAAGCAGTTGTACACGTATGAAACTATGGATTTTTGGGAACAGATAAAAACACCTGGGTAAGCTGCCCTCATCTTAAGTAATTTATTTTAGTCATAAATCAAGCCAGTTCATAATGAAGTAATTGTTATTTGTTCAAATTTATGCAGAATGTCCTTAAAATGCTCTGGCTTGTATCATTCTCTATTTCGGGACACCTCACCTCATCTTTTAACCCAAGGGGACGGTTCAAAGAGTGCCACCATAATTGGTGATGTTTATACTCACCCGTCTGCAAAAGTTCATCCAACTGCAAAGGTAAGCAGGCCCTCCCCTTTGCAGGTTCATTTAAGTTCTTGTTTATATATGTTAGATCTTGAGGGTATTTTCCATGTAGAAGTTGCATTTGGAAAATTTTCTTTAAATAAACCTTTGCAGAGACAAAAGAATGCCCATTTCATACTGTCACTTGGACATTCAATATTAGAGGTGGAAAAATGGGCAGGTCAAAACGGGTAATTTTGTACAGGTTGAAACCGATTGGGTTGGGTTGGGTTAGGTTGACCCGTAACACTTTCTGTCCAAAAGTTTTTTAAACTAACTAGTGGTTCAAGTACTTAAGTATGATTTCAAAATTTATGTTACAGGCTTACAGCAATAACAACTTAAATTTGGACAAAATGATTTAGGAGGTTTTATCTATTATAACTAAACTTTCAGTGACTCTAAAGTCGCAACCAGTTCGACCTGGTTGGCCCATTTCCGTAAGTAAACTTTTAGTTTGACCCGTTAGAGATAAAACATAACCGAAGCAGTGAAGTGAATCGACCTATTTATAATTAAATGTATTGAAATTAGCAGCTTCTATTTAATATGCTAAATTTCTTGGTATATTGATCTCTAACCTTGCACAGATTGGCCCAAACGTCTCCATATCTGCGAATGCACGTATAGGAGCTGGTGCGCGACTGATTAATTGTATCATTCTTGATGATGTTGAAGTCAAGGTACATGATTATTTATCAAAATGATAATACAGCATTACAGGTTAGCACTGGCCCGCAGACTCAAAAGGATTTCTTCTGTAGCTTAACATAATTATTCTGTGGTCTCAGGAAAATTCAGTGGTTATTCATTCAATTGTTGGCTGGAAATGTTCAATTGGGCGGTGGTCACGCGTCCAGGCTGAAGGAGATCACAAGGCAAAGCTTGGAGTGACAATTCTTGGTAAGCTATAGTTAATCTTTCGAGAAAATTATGATAAGTTAACTGCGCGTAATCAATCTTACAAATAGGTAATGCTTGTGTAGATTCATAATGTAAACTTGTGGTGGCAGGTTAGGTGGGTTGGGTAACATGTCAAAATGGGTTTGAATCAAAACAGAATGTGTTGGTTCTGCTTGGGCAACTTTTTACTTGTTTAACCTGTTCGACCCGTTTCATTGACCTCTTTCACTACACTTGCCCATTATCAATAAAATACTTCTTCGGATTGTCTCGTTTCTAAAATCCAGGTGAAGCTGTTAATGTTGAAGATGAAGTAGTGGTAACTAGTTGCATTGTCCTTCCTAACAAGACTCTTAATGTTAGTGTTCAACAAGAAATCATCTTATAAAAGAAGAAAGACTCGACATCATTTCTCGTGGCCAGAATAATCGTGTACCGCTCTCATTATTCGATATCTTCGTCCAACAAATAATGTACCATCTCCTGCTTCCGTCCCCGATTGTAATAACATGATGAAGTTAGTATGGAGTTCTTATTCTTTTTACAATTTGTAAGTTTGATCATAAAATAAGCATTTGTATTATTTCTTAAATCTTGCATCTTGAATCTTTGTTTGGATTCCCGGCTCAACACAGTTAAAAGTAATGAATATTGATTTAAGGACCAAGTGTTTAATGATTCAGTGGTCATATAAGGAAACGAGTATCAGATACATACTATATAATAATAATAAAAAAAATTATTTGTTGTCACGTGACACTGGGCCTTTGTCGGATCGTGTCACCTCATACACTTTACTTTCGCGAGTCGTTCGACTCTTCAATAAAGACATCATTTTGCAGAAAGAACAAGGTTAGGTTAGTGTATTTTTAATTTTTTTTAAGGTATATGATTATTTAAACAAATATATTTAACAAAGGATCAAAACAACAATAGTAACATGTCTTCATTGGTTCGCTTTGTATATTGTGTTAAAGATAATGCTTTTTGAAAGTTATTGTATTTATTATGATTTAAATTTAATAAAAAGTCACCAATAATTTCTTATTATAAAAAATAGTATGTTCTTGGTAAAAAAAATAAAAAAATCATGAAACATTAAGACATGGGACATATGATATGACGCTAATGTGGCGAGGTAATGGAAGTTATTAAATCGAGCAACCAAAATAGACCTAACTAATCAAATTTCACCATAAGTCTGGATAATAAAAGTTAAAATTAATATATAAGTTGATAAGGATCAAAGAGAAACTTAATACCTAACTTTATCTCACTAAAACGCCACGTTTAACAAGTCCTAAAATTTTAATATGATATAAAAAGAGATGTTTATCATGAAGTGAATAAAACTTATATTTATTTATTAGTGGTTATATTTTTACGTAGAAGTTGTTTAGAAAAAAATATATATATAAAAAGGTCAAAATTTGGTTGTTAGACGAGTATACAACGGTAGTCAAAACAAATGAATGTCAAAATGGCACTAGTGGGAAACAAGGGCAGACTTACATAGGCCGGTGGGGGTTTACCGGAACCCCCGGGTTTTGAAATTGTAGTAGGACGCTATATAGAAAAACTGTGGTGAACCCCTTAAAAAAATATAGGGTGAACCCCTATACAACGATGTGAGCAGTTAGATGAAAAGAGAGGAAAGCTGGAAATGCCAAAAATATTTATGATTGACGGAGGCGAAAACGGTGTGAGCAGCGGCAATTACCAGGAGATACGAATCGAAGAAGATAACCTAATAAGATATAGTGGGTCGTCTAAAAACATTAAAGTGGGCATTTTAAAAACACTGTATATTAATTTTTTTTTTAATAACACTACATATTAATTATTTGTGTTTTTTTTCTTGTGAAAGGAAGTCTCCAAACCAAATTCTCATTGATTTACCTTAATAAATTAATAGTAACATATTTTTTATTATTTTTACTCAATCGTTTAGGTTTAGCTTTCTACCGTATAAATTCGAGTTAGTCGACGTTTCGACGCCGCCGCAACTCAGGGCAGGTAAAATTCCTAGTTTGGTTGATAGACGAGTATCCGTCGTTGCGCAATGCTTTTTTTTTCACTTTTATTTGTTCTTTTTTAACTCCTTTTTGGTAATTTTTGTGTTCGTCACGCCACGTCAACTTTATTTTTTTTACATTGTGTCTACAATTGTATTTAAATTTTGTTAAAAACCGGTCTGCCCTGCCCTGCCCTGCCCTGCCCCGCCCCGCCGCGAAGCGCAGGGTAGCCACTAGTTGTATATAAAATCAGAAAAATGGAATAAAATATTAAATTTTATAGTATCTCCAGGATTTTATTTGGTGGATCAGGTGTACGATCTCCAATACAATATCCACCCAATTTTGTTGTATCTTTCTTGGTCAGTGGACCCCACCACCGCCAGTGTATCTTTAATCCTTATTATTTTAATAAGATTATATCAATTATTATATATTATTTTGTTGATTGTTTTAAGGTGTTTATGTTTAAAACAGTATCATTTAGTTTTAATTACTTGTATCTTATTCCTTCTTTTATAATAATAAAAAGCAAGCACGTGACAAGATATACATAACCTTTTTATCTTTTTGATTTTCCTAAGATGATAAGACCTTAGACAGATCATATGTTTTTCTAAGATAAACATATAGATTTTATAGATTATAAATTGTTATTCTTTAGGTCTATACTTAATAAGAGCATCTGTAATGGACATCCGTAAGAAAGCCCATAGCCCTCGTGGTAGCTTGATCTACGGACTTTGAAAAGAGAGTGGAGGATTTGTCTACGGAGACGGACGCCCACGGAAGGAGAATGAGCGAGGGGGAATGCGTATGTGGAGGGCGTCCACGGAAGAGACCATTACGGGTGATCTAAGTATCATCACTTTCTTGAAGGTACGTTCGCATGATGAAATTTTTTAAACTTGTTCGAAATATGTGGAGTTGTTACATGTGGCTTACACATGGTGTTCAACTATGAACAAATATCTTATTTTGATAGAGTTTGTTTATCATAACAAAATTATGTCACTTTTAATGATATCATGAAAATGGTAATTTTATGCGAACTTCACAATGCTTATGGTTTAAAAATGCATGTGAAACATGTATATGCTTTAAAGCCTTGTGTATTCACTAATATATGTGGTTCAATAAAATGTTTGATAAGACTATGCGTAATACCCCCACGCCCCCACCTCCTTCTCATTGGGTCATCTCACCAGCGGCAGCACCCCCCCCCCCCATCACTTGCGTCTGTGACCACACTCACGCTCCCTCACAATTGCCCCCTACCGCCCCCTCTCACGCCCGAGCGACGCGGTGTTCCACGCCCCTCATCCCCTCCACGTGGCTCACGCCCCCTTCCTCACCTTGTATTACAAATAGTCTAACATACAATTTAAATGTTCACTTTTAATGTATTTGTCTTGAATGTATAACTCAAACATGTCATCTAAAAGGACATAATTAGTAAAAATGGCAACCTGTACTAAGATTTTAACATTTAAGTTATTATAAAATTATGTATACAATTTATGTTATAGGTTTTAACTATGATAAAAAAAAATCGGTCATCCAGATGGATTATTTCTTTAACAAAATACATATTTTATTGATGAAAGCACTACTAAACTATAGAGTATCATCGACAGACGTTTCTTCAATAAAATCCATATTTTATTAATGAAAGCACTACTAAACTATGCGGTATCATTGACAAACGTTTCTGTCGTAAATCCGTCGATGATAATGGTTACCAATGAAAATTTGTTGGTGATACTCCTTCAGACAATCCGAATGTAACACCCCGAATTTTTAAACCATAAATTTTTAAGGGTTGGTAAAACACCAAACAATAAGTTAGAACAAGTGTCGATTAAGATACGCGACTCTAGAACGTAACCGGACGCGAAGCAAAAAGACGGTGCAACCGGAAACAACCCAAAACTTCCTACAAGCATATCTCGGGCTAGGAAATGAGTTACGGAAGCCATAGTATATGAAACTGTGGTGCCTCGGCGAGAGAAATCTCAAAATGTAGCTATAATGGACCGTCATTGGCCATGACGGTCCGTCACAACCAAGAGAAGTCCGTAACGGACCGTCACCGGCCATGACGGTCCGTCACGCCGAAATTTGAAGGAAAACTCCGGAAATCGCAATGTGGAACCATGACTCACCTAACCTATGTTGGTGACGGACCGTCACCACCCGTAACGGTCCGTTACGGACCAAGAATCAACCTACAAATAGGGCTTTAGGCATTTCATTTGGTATTCGAAACCATTTCTTCGGGAACGCTATATTTTGAGAATCCCGAGCTTGAAATACCCCTTTGGGTGTTACAAGCAAGTCATTTTTAGGATCAAGGAACGAGGAAACTCTACATTAACGTCCCATAGATAGTCTTTTAGTAAGTCCTCTCCCCTAGTTAGGATCGGGTAGCCCCGAGGGTTGGCACGGGCACAAGGGAAATGCCCAGGAAGTGCCAACTAGTAAAGGTTATACCCGGAGAATTGGCATGCCAAACAAAGATAGGTATTAGGATAGGGATGATGAGGCATCCTGAGGGGGTTATACTATCTAAGTTATACACTGAACAAGTATTATCTTGTCCATAGGATAACACAAGTGAGAAGACAGCATGAGAGCAGGTTGTAACTGATCAAGGTGAGTTCATCTGGACATTTTATAAAACGGGATGTGTTCCGGTTTAACCGGTAATTGTTTATGTACATGAAAATATCTTGAATTTTATCAATGCGTCAGATAAAAGCTTTCATGTGGTGGGGTTTATCATGATTGTAATTCCTGCGTCGACCAAGCCTTCAGTTTCGGGGCGGTCTACTGTTCAGTTTGGGCAGTATGGTCCGGTTGCCATCTGTTTCAGTTATAGGGCAGATGATGGATATGCTTGTTATCTAGCTGTGATAACTGATTATTCAAGATAACATGTATGTTCACGAACTCACCAACATTAAGTTTTTCATATGTTTTTGGGCACACATCTTAGGTGCTTAGTAAGTTCAGGTAAGTCTTAGATGACTTTAGTGGCTGGCATTCCAGACGGAAAGGTGGTGTTCATGACAAGTGATGGGTTGGCTGAAGGCATGTTTTGCCTGTTGTTTTGGGTTGCCTGACAGGAACCAGTTATATTGTAATAGTTTGTTGGTTTATATTGTAAAACATTTTGTTATTAATAGAAAGAAGTTAATGGTTTAGCTTTTGTTGTGTGTTCTGTACCATTCGTCACTGTCACACCCTCAAATTCCACTAACGGAGTTTTACCGTTTGGAAGGTGACAAACCAATATCTCAGACACCAGTTACTTCAAACGACACTATATGGGACTCAAAATGCCATATTATATAAGATCAAAGTAAATGTGCGGAAGCGTTTAAACAAAAGTAAATGCGCAAAACAACGCGCCCAAGTTTAAGTAATAACAAAACATAAATAGTGTTTAATAGAGTGACATGTGATGATAAAATTCAAATGACACCATGCATGTCCTAACGTGATCCTGCGTATCGACCTGAGAAAACATGTAAGAAAAAGTGTCAACAAAAGGTTGGTGAGTTCATAGGTTTCAGCTTGTAATAGATTTTAACAGATTAATGTACATTCAATATATGTATCGACAGGTAGCTAATCCATGCTCATGTATACTAATTCGCTCGCAACCGTAAACTGACTGTTTATATTTGAATGCCTCCCACCAGCTCTATCAACCATGGTGCATGTTTAGGTCAATATTACACCCGTTCGACCTCCAATCGAGTTAGCGCGACTAACGCGGGTGGGGTTTATCAAACCCAGTAGTACTATTCAACATACCTCGCTATACTCATATTTAAACGGTTCGATGTGAGGACTTTCATGATAGAGTTTACGCATAGTCATAACAAGTGATAACATATATGAATTACAAAAATCAAAAGTGTTTGTGTCATGTTTTCTCCCCCAAATTAAAACAGTAAAAGGGGCCGTGAAAACTCACCCGCGTTGCGTAGTAGGTAGTATCACACAAGTATGAGATTTGGAACCTCAAGTGTTAGCCTGCACGGCTTACGTATGCCCTAGGATTATAAACACATAAGTTAGGGACATGTGGGATTTGTGACGAAGATTATAACGCCTTAACTCATTCTAAGGGTCAGCGAGTAGACGATCGTGTCTACGGGAATATAGGTTTCTTAATATAATAATTACGATAAATGTGTTACGTGTCGAACGTCTCTAATACGAATAAAAATAAATTTGTGCGTTTGTATCATTTAATAATGATTTAAGAAAATAATATATCATATATATTATTTTTGAACTCGTAGGAAATATACGATAATCATTTACGTGATAAAATAATAAATATATTATTTTCTATTCGAGATTATAAACGTGAGTAAATAATATAAATAATTATATTATTAATTTGTTTGAAACGTTACACGAGATTAATAACTGAGGCGAAATAATATAAAAATATATATTATTTAATAATAGGAGTCACGGGTTGAAAATAATATAAACATAATATTTTATTCAAAATCGTGGTTTGAAAATAATATAAATATATTATTTTTAAAAAGTGGAAATGGTATTAATTATGAATCATAAAACCAAACCCGAGCCTACGGGTTGTTTCCCGGGCTAAAACACATTAATATAAAAATATAGGGTTTGATTTTTATATTAAAATAATAACTAAAAACGAGTTTAAAAAGAAATGGGTGTGGAGAGACTCGAACCCGGTCTCTCCCACACATGCACCAAGCCTTAACCAGTCCCGCGCGCTAGGGTATCGCGATGATATCCGGATCCATTTGGTTTTAACACAAAACTCTAGTGAGTCCCCCTCCCATATGAACGCATGATCGAATCCAGTCCCAGTCCATCGAATCCGACCATGATTTGAATCAAATGCATAGGGGTTTTGTTTATCGAAGATTTGCGAACCTGTAGTTGATTTTAATTTGAAAAAGTATCAAGTTTTTAATCGTTTAATTGCAGAAATAGAGGCCGAAACCCTAGATCAAGAACAAGGGATCGATTTGATCAAATTCGGTGATAAAACTGATTGTAATTAGAGGGCTTTCAACGATTTGGACTTTGCGAAACTGTTGGTGAAGTTTAATTTCATTTAAAACAAGTGTAGATAGGAATTCGATTAAACAAGAACACTTATGAACCCTAGATACGATCTAGATTCAATTTGATGATATAAGCTCTAGATTTCATAGGGCTTTCAATGTAGACATCAAGGCGAGTCTACTGATGTGTTCAATTTCTGTAATCCGTATCGAATTGATAGGGTTCGACTAAACCGAAGTCTTATGAACCCTGGTATTGGTTTATGTTTAATCCGATAGTGTAAGCCCAAATTAGGATGGGGCTTTTATTCATGGTGCTGAAACGAAACTAGAGATATGGTCAATTACTAGAATGGTGCTCAAATCGATGGCGCCTAGAACAGGTTCTGACTTTGACTGTTTTGACTCCTGGTGACTCTGGCTACTTCTCCGACCAATTTAGTGAATGCCAAGGCTTCAGAGGATTTCGTTTGGGGTGCGCAGGGTGCTGGATTGTGAGGATTATACATGGATTCGTCGAATTTGATAGCAGTTGACTCAAGTTTGACGGTTACGGGTTTATTGTTCATAAAGTGGTTTAATTCGACACAATGATGGTGTTTTAAGTCCTATTGATGAGCGTTTAAGGTATTTTTGTGCATTTCGGTTACAAATCCTGACATAATGTCGATTATGCATTCGGATTGAGACCACAATGCTACGGGTTTGACCCTTCGAAGTCAACAGGGACCAAATCATGCGAATTTTGTCTTCGAGAGTCAAATGAGTTGAGTTTGGATTATGACAGGATTGGTCCTTGAGGTTTCTAGTTTAAATTATAGCAGAATTAGTCCCTAAGGTTTAAACTAAGTTACTTAGGTTAAGGTTTGGTTAGGTTTGACTATGAAAAGTCAATAGGAAACCAATTATAGGTTTATTACAAGTTTAGTCCCTCAAGTTTTGTGTATAGGTTTAAATATAGGTAAGGTTAGTCCCTGGAGTTTAAGGTTGGTTAAATAGGTTAGGATTTAACTGGATTTGCTAACATAGTTAACTGGAAAAGTCCGGATTGTCACAGTCACGACTAACCCGTGTCTGGGATTGGGGTGTGACACCGAAGTGGGTCATTTGATTTTTGATGGAATACTAACAGTTTGTACCGACGGAACACCAAAGTGGGTCATTTGATTTTTGATGGAATACTAACAGTTTGTACCGACGGAACACCAAAGTGGGTCATTTGATTTTTGATGGAATACTAACAGTTTGTACCGACGGATTGCCGACATGATCTACTAGGTCATAGTTTAACTCTTTAGCGATAGAATCGTGAAGGCAATTACCGACGGCTTGGTTAACACAGATCCTTTGACATATTATCGACGGCTATCCCCTCAGTAATCCATCTGTAATTTAATTTTTTTATAAAAAATATATTTTTATTTCTTGGAATTTAAATACAAATTAAAAATTCAGGAAATTAAAAATAAATTATAAATTCTAAAATTTCAAATTAAATTACAAAGCTACAATAATCAAAAATAATTTTTCATCACTAACTCGTGATGGGTTGGGCTTGGTTTTAGCAAATGACGTGACGAACTTGCGCCGTTGCGCTCGGTTTTAGCATATGTCTTGTGACGTAACTAGCCAGTCCAATCCTACGGTTTAACAAAAAAAAAAGAACTAGCTCGTTATAGAAATTTCAATAACATAATGATTGTAAATTGAACATTTCCATTAATTGCATGTTTTAAAAATTATAATTTTATAATACAATGTTAACTTCTTTTTTCTTTTAAGCCAAATTTCTTTATTCTTGTTGAAGTGGAACTTGAACCCACGATCTACTCAAACCTTAGTGTTTCAAGAGGATTTTTCTCTACCATTGGATCACCAACCCCAATGACAATACAATGTTAACTCATCTATCTTATTATCCTAACTTATGCACCAAGTCTAACTAAACCGATAACACTATATTTGTTGCTCAAATGACGAATTTGATGTGGGATTCGTCATATTTATCTTTCAAGATAACCGATTCCAATTAAAAGAATGGTGTGTAGAGTATATCTTGGTACTTAACGAATAATACATGTCAAGAAAGTTAAAGATTTGAAAAAGAAAAAAAAATGTTTTGAAGGCAATTGGTTTGGTTATGTTATAGGCACTATTTCCGAAGGATTATAGTTGGAAATTTTTTAAAACTAGTCGATAATCTTTTCTAAAAAGCTTGGTTATGGAAAAATGTGCATTTTTGGAAACCGCCCAATTTTCGACGGATGGCCAGTCGAAAACCATTTCAAGACAAACAAGCGGGGATATTTTTTAAAAAGTCTCTGTGTGTGAATTATTGGTCATAGGTTACCGACTGGTCCACCAAAATCCAATAGAGGCCTATACTTTGTGTTTGAGTGGTGTGCAAGGAATAGAAAAATAATCGGCTTTTACATGTATGTATTTTTCGTTTGTTTTAGTTATACATGCACGTAAATAGGGATGAATGAGCAGAGCTACTCGCGAGCTACTCGCGAGCAACTCGAGATCGGTTCGCTAAAAACTCGAATCGAGTCGAATTTAAAAGAGCTCGAGCCTTATATTGGGGATCATTTAATAAATGAGCTCGGGCCCGAGCTTTACAAATCGAGCTGGAGTAGACTCGTGAGCCTAAACGAGACTTTATTTATTTATTTATATAATATTTATTTAATGTATTATATAATACTTACTTATCATTGAGCACAATGAGTCCTGGGGGGTGTTTCTAACACCTTAGGCAAATCTCACATCGTTCTGTTATGTCCACGAGAGAGATGTTGGGTTCATAAGGAATGACCCGCCTTAAATACCAACAACGCGTTTTGGACACATAGCCTGTGGAATGTTGGTAATTTTTGGTTATTAAGCCCAACCCCAGTAGGTGGAGGGCCCAACCCGATGGACCCACGATTTACACCAACTTCAGTTTCATTATTCATTTTCTCTTTCCGCTTCTACCATTTTATACACCAATTCACATTAAAGATGTGTTAAAATAAAAATTACCATCTCTTTGCCAAAGTCTTCATCATCCCCTTAACAATCTTCCCAAACCACATCAACTTCATAGCACCAAGCACTGATGGAACTCTAAACACCAAAAACACCTTGATTTGATGCATCTGGAATACCTGAGTAAAATTTTGTCAGATGTTTAATCAAATTCACGCATATATTCATGATCTTACGAGTTGTTTGGATGCATGTCCTAGAAGTGATTATGTGATACCAAGTAATTACTAGATACTCACTTGTAATATAAGACGATGTAGAAAAGAGTGTTTGGAGTTTCAATCTTGGTATTAAAATGCGTGAGGCGCACCAAGGCGATAGGTCCCAGGAGCCGAGGTGCATGGCGCACGCATCACATACGCGAGAATGAAGGCATATGCATAACTTTTTTTATATTTATCATAGGATTCTATCTCACGTACTAAAAATTTAGATATAAATAACCTCCGTATAATGTTTCCTTCGTTGTTGAACACTTACTTTGTTTCACATCACCACCACCTCCGCCTTTCTTACCACCACCATTCATCCATCGGCTTCATCACTTGTTTCTCCACATCTCTTGTTTAATTTCAAGAAAAAGATAGACAATTATGAGGAAAATCAAGAAAAACAATCTGGGTTTTCAAGAATCTCTCTCGAAACCCATAAATAAAAAAGGTGAAACAAAGAAACCCAACCTTAAAAGGATCACAATGAGGTGAAATTTCCAGAAAATAAAGATGAGAAAGTTATTAGTTGAATCAATGAAAAACGAACTTGATTTTCATGAATAATTCTCAGAACATGTTCAAATTTAAAACTTTACAATTACTGGAATTCCTAAAGGAAAAAACCCGATGATCGTTGAGGGAGTGGGAGGCACCCGTGAATGGGCTCACGCCCAGGCCTCACTAACGTTGTCTATGTCACCGTGGCACGACGTTCCACGCATGACCATGGTGCCACGTTGGCTCACGGACTCACCTGTGAAGAGTATGTCGATCAATCTTAGCCAAATTTACTCGCGTATTTCTTTTTCTCCATTATGATTTTTTTTCATTCCCGTTTGCTTCTAGATTTTTTTACCCATATTTCAACTTTAATGCATCATTAGTTTGTGTTCAAAATAAAAACACTTATCTATTTTAATCTCCAAGAAATTTTTAATTGAAACAAATTGATTTGTAAAATTTAAAACCACATATAAAGAAATTTAGTATAAACATATTTTAAAAGATGTTATTTGTAACCCAAAATAATATAAATTTTAGTAGACAGATGCTCTATAATAGATAGTATATTTATATAGAGAAATGTTTAAATACAAAGTATGTTTTGATGAGAAGCGTAGAAAGTATTTTGAATCGTTAATTTAGAAAATCAATGGTTAAGATCAAAGATGATTGTTTTAATCGTGAAAACATTCTGAAAAGAGTAAAATTGGAATAAGCTACATTTGTTGACTTTTTACAAGTTCCTCCATTTTTTTAAAACGAGCATAACTTTTTTTATACGACATTATTTTTTTAAAAAAATTACACCATAAAATCGGGCATTTTATTCTCTTTAATTTGAGTATACTTTTCCTATACCTTTTTTTTTTAAAATCAACTTTTTTTTAAATGTTGATGTGCTGAGAGTGACGTGATTAAATTATGAAAATGTGTTATTATACAACATGAATGATTACGTGATTATACAAATGTTGACGTTCTGAGAGTGATTACGTGATTACACCATTATACAAATGTTGATGCGTTATTATTACGCGAACGCATTTACCCCTCGCCCACTGAACACGTGTCGCATGCTGGTGCCTTCGTACGCTAAAACCACTTTGTACGATAACCGGCCCCATTTTAAAAATATATAAAATCAAAGTTTCTTTTTCTAATTCTGTGGTTGAAGAAGCAAGCAAACACCATGGCTGATAACATATAAAAAATAAAATAAAAAAATACAGGACGTTGTATAGTTTTGGCCTCTTGGGAAAACTTAAAATGACATAGGGTTCCCTTGATGGTTGGGAGGTTCCATGTCTGAAGATTTTGGTGGGTGGAACAAGATCTTATTTAAATAATCATGAGATTCTGAAAATTGTTTCATATCTCCTGTCCCAATCAGGTATGAACATGTGCTCATATTAAAATACTAAAAGAATTATAAATATATTCGTTTTAAATTTGTGTCTTATAAATGTTTTTAAATATACAAACTTACACATTCTAAATGAAAAATTAAAAAGTTACGTGGTAAAAATAAAGTAGATACTCATTAATATGCTCACGTATAGTTACTAATAAAAAGTTAGTTATGTGATGTACTTTAAGCGTTTATGATAATATACGGACATAAAACATATACGTGAAATAGTTTTTTGTATTTTATTATTATAGAGAAAAAAAAAGTTTTCCGCCTCAACCGTTTAACATCCGTCTTCCGCCGTGGAGTGCGCGCCTACGTTTCTCCGTTTAACTACGTTTTTATTTTTGTCTAGCCACGTTAGTGTTATCGCCTCAAACGTTTAGGGTCCGCCTCCCACCGCGGAGCGCATGGAAAAATTTATTTAACCACATTTTTTTATGCTTATCCACGTTAATGTTATCGCCTCAAAAGTTTAAGGTTCGATCCTCGCTGTAGAACGCGGGGTACAATTTCTAGTTAGACTAAATTTCATTTGATATACAAGTAAAGTTATTTAATTAGAAGGAGAAATAATTTTTAAAAAGAAAGTAGAAATGAACTCTTTTGTCTCTTTGATCTATTCTGTTGACTTTCTCGACCACACGAAATTATTTAAATCCATCTTTTGACTTTGACTTCTGCTAGTTGCGCTTTATCAACGTCACACCAAAAGTTAGCAATGTAAAAACTAAAAAAGTAAGGTTAAATGTTTATAGCTTTGGAAGGCTAGAAACAAGGCTGTGTTTAGGAGGAAGAGAATCGTGGCTCATAACATTGTGGAGGAGGTGAAAGTTTTGGGTTACCTTTGGATAAAAAACAAAGCTAGAGATTTAGAGATTAAGGCGGATCAATGGAAAAGTTTTGATTTTTTGTAATTTTCTGTTCTTATTGTAGTTGCTGGCTAGCGTCTTGCTAGTGTTCGTTTGGTATGAAATTAGACTTTCAAAAAAAATGTTTATACCTTTTTTTTCTATTTAATATTTTATTCTTTTAAATAATTCTTGTAAAGAGAGGTGCTTGTTAAAATACAAACAATAAGATATTTAAGAATAGTTTTATTCATGTTACAAGGTTAATTAAATATTACGAATAGTTTTACTCATACCACACAACATGTTTCCGACGCTCTCAGGACACATCATCCCATTGTGCCTTGGCTTAATATTCTTTAAAACCTTTTAAAACACTTTTACTAACACTTTAGTTAAAATCAATATTTAACTCATATCAAATTTGCCACCTTTGCTTCCTCCGGATTTCACATGTGAATTTTCGAAATTTATTTTCAAATGAATTTTTAATGAAGCAATATTAGTGAAAATAAAATTTTTGCCACTCGACCCCAGCCAGGCGCTGCCCCCGGACCCCCGTTAATTAGGGGCTTCGCTCCTAATATCATAATAAACTCAAACAAGCATGCACTCCGCACCTTCTTACTTAATTGATATTTATGATGATACATATTAGTCATACAAGTTAATCCAATTACACTAAAAATATCCAAACAAATACCGCTATAATTGTTTATTCATGTGGACTACCTTATATAGATTTCTTTACATAAAACAAATTCATGTAAAGTTAGTATATAAATCCATTCACACCAACTCACTAACATTACCTATTAACATAACTCACTTACAACACCAATTCTATCTGAGTTATCTTAATCATTAAACACACAAACTCACTTCACGCACACCCACTGTTCACACACACACATCATATCATAATAAATATTCATATATTATTTATCATGCTTTGACATATTAAAATATTACGAACCTCACTGTTTATCATGATAAAACATCACACATTGTTTGTATAACCAAAGCACCACTTTAACACCACAGCAACACACCACCAAGGTTACATGTCTCATTTAAAACCCTGACCTTAACCCACATTCAATTCAACCATGAATTTCCACACAAAACACTTCCCGGTTTAGCACGTTAATCCCACGCTTAACCATTTTAATCGTTAACATACACACACACACTGTACGTGAATCATCCCAAAACATTTTAAACACTTAAAATAAGGCTTATAGGACTAACCTCAAGTGTTTACATACTTTGCTAGCTTTCTATACGCTCGTTTAGGCTTAAAACCGTAAAACACCACATCATTGTCGTCCACCATCGTTGCCGATCACCCGTCGTCTCCTTGCTGCTTGTTCTTGTTTGGTTAGCCACGAGACACTGGCACACGGTTGCTTTCTCACCTCGAGAACACACAAAACCCTAGCGGGTTCTCACCACCACCATTTCTTTCTATAGATATACACACTTCACCGCCACTTGTAGCCGCGCGTGTACCACTAGAACATCCTTGATCGACCATTGGAAACTCAAGGATCATCCGCCTTCCTTACCCGTTGTCTAGCGCGCGCACACACACCAAGCACTTCTCTCGGTTTTCTATCTACCCGATGGCACAACACCATTGTGACACCACTGTTCACGACTGTTACCACCACCAATAAGTGCCACACACCAATCTCACCTTGCCACAATCGCTAACCACAACCGTTCACCACCACCGATCACCACCAACCACCCCCCTCTCTATCTATCTCTATCACCATCTATATATATATATATATATATATATATATATATATATATATATATGGTATGGTTCAAATGCTAACCCAATTTTAGATGCTAACCATGATAACCACATCTCCACCATTGATCTTGTTTGATCAATGGTTTAAATCAATTAATGTCATTTATGTAAATAAATGGTAATTAGTTGACTAATTTAAAGCCTATAAGGGTATTTTGGGGACCTCACATATTTTAAGTTAGAAAAGTATAATTCATATTTATTTCTTTTCTCTCTCCAACATAAACCAAATTAATCATAATTACAAACTAAAATCAAAACAAAATCAAAACCGTTGAAGAATAATTTTCTTAACAAACAACAAATTTTTAAAAAGTAATAAATAATAAATGATTTTTAAACTTTTTACATAAATAATAATATCACAAATAATAATAACATACTAACAACATATTAAAAAATTAAAGCATAACAACAATATAAAGTTACAGGATATATGTACATATTACTACTGATACGTATATATAACAAGTACTATTTAACTACTGAATGTATGTACAATAAAAACCTCGGGCTTCCACTTGTTTAAACAACTTAGCACTTTAGTGATGTTATTAATCAGAAAATAAGGTATGATATATATATATATATATATGGTTTAGTACATAATGTGAAAACAAAAAAAATTGTGAAAATAAAACAAAAAATGAAGAAGATGGTTTACTACATGATACATATATGTAACACTATAAAAATTACATAAAAAAGGGAGAATGAGTTGTTACATATGTGTTACATATATGTAGCAAATGATACATATATGTAACACTCGCAGAAATCGTAATACATGTGTTACGTATACGTATCAGAACCATAACTTTAATAAGCTACTAAGTTACATATATGAAACAGTACGAGTTACATGTACAACACATAAAAGATAAAAAACATTAATTATAGCAGAACCTTTATATGTTTACAATGATACAACACACAAAAGTAAAAGAACAAGATGATTCAAAAAACCAAATATATCGTTTACAAATGTAACTTACACATTTTTACGAAACCAAGAACATCTCTTCTTGTTACTCATATGTAACACTTAGTGTTACGTATATGTAAGAAGTGTTAGATACATGTAACACCTGTGTTACATATATGTACCAAATGTGTTACATATACGTAACACATGTGTTACGCATACGTACCAAACATGATTAACGAACTTCTCACTGAAATAGGAATTTAGAGCAAGGATCACTTAGGCAAGCATGTCACGGTACAAGCAGAAAACAATCTCATTGACTCCGTCATTTAGGGCTACCGTAGTAATGACATGATATCCTTCGTTGAACAATTGCACCATCACCATCACATCCTCAAAGTAGTCCAATAACTTCAATCAAAGAACAACCTTATATTGAATAAATTTAATCAAATTACATGACTTTAATCAATCGAGTAATCAATAAAAAAATTACTTATTAATTAACTCTTGAGGCTGTAACAACTTGGAAGCTACCGTATGTGCCTTTTCCCGATGAACAGTTTGTGAACACCTACATATACAATTACATAACTTTTAAATCAGATTTTTTTTCTACTACAATATTGTTAAAATAAACTTACGATAATTGACGAACATTTATCCAACCTACATATTTATCTATGGATCAAGAATTTTACTTCATATCTCTACTCTACCTTAGTTAAATATAGTAAACCCAATTTATAATTTTAAAATTATCATTAAAACTATGATTATTTTATAAAGTTTATTTATTTAATTTTAAAAAATGAATTTATTTTGTTAGTTTCTACTACTTTTCAAAGATATATATTAATTTATCCTATACAAAAAAAAAACTTTGTAATTCACTTGCATTACATGTATGCATTCACGTGACTAGGTTTGCAAAGAAAAAAAATCAATTGTGATATAAAATGGAATGCAATTTACAAATTAATTAGAGGCTAAAATAAAGGAAGGTATGGGAGATTATTAAGGTAAACAAGGGGTTTAAATTTATTTGTACTAAAATGCCCTTTTAAAAAAACAATATAAAAAATAATTATAAATTATGTGATTGGTTGAATGGTGGTTAACATGGTTATCATCTAAAAAGTTGGTTAGCATTTGAACACAACTCTATATATATATAGGGGAAGGATCAAGAGAAAACCACAAATTTAGGCGAAAACCGAGAAAACCACTAAAACAATGTGTAATACTATGGGTTACGTATACGTAACCGCAATTTTTTTAAATTTTTTTGTTTTCTGTTTACGTATATGTAACACTATGGGTTACGTATATGTAAGCCAATATTTAAATGATTTTTTTATAAAAATTTGTAATATTACATTGATACTCTTATAAAAAAAATAAATAAAAAAAATATTATTATATTATTGGTTAAAATTAGTTTTTTTAGTGGTTTTCTCGGTTTTCGCGTAACTATTGGTTTTCTCTTGAACCATCTTTAAGGACGGGGTTCTTCTATCCATTTGATGAGATGGAAGCTCTTTCTATCTTATGAGATAAAGTTTTAATACTCCATCATCCCTAGGGATGGGAGTTCTTCTATCCATCCGATGAGATGGAAGCTCTTTCTATCTTATGAGGTAGAGTTTTAATATTCCACCATCCTTAAGGATGGGGTTCTTCTATCCATCTGACGAGATGGAAGTTCTTTCTATCTTATGTGATAGAGTTTTAATACTCCACCATCCTTAGGGATGGGAGTTCTTCTGTCCATCTGATGAGATGGAAGTTCTTTCTATCTTATGAGATAGAGTTTTAATGTTCCACCATCCTTAGGGATGGGAGTTCTTCTGTCCATCTGATGAGATGGAAGTTCTTTCTATCTTATGAGATAGAGTTTTAATACTCCACTATCCTTAGGGCTCTTTTGTCAATCTGATGAGATGGAATGTCTTTCTATCTTATGAGATAGAGTTTTAATACTCCACCATCCTTTGGGATGGGAGCTCTTCTATCCATCTGATGAGATGGAAGCTCTTTCTATCTTTTTAATTATACTTTATCATGGGATTTAAAACATTCTTTCTTCTTCATTTAGTTCAAGCAAAAGATGATATCATGTTCTTTTTTTTTGGTTTCCCCTATATGGGTTCAATTACACCGTTGTTCCATTCTTCTTGCTACATGTAGTATTTCTTCAGTTGCATCGAGTTCCAGGTTCTGGGAATATCCGTTCCGTCTGCTTGGCTGATCTTGTGAGCCCCTTTTTCGTTTGTCCAGATGATCTTGTATGGCCCTTCCCATCTTGAGCTTAACTTTCCCTTGTCCTCTTTGCCGCTTGCTTCTCTGGTTCAGAGGACCCAATCTCCTACATGCAGCTCTTCTTTTCGAACTCTGCTGTTGTAGTGCTTTTCCATCTGTTTTCTGTAGGTAGCTTCTTTCACAGCCGCTACCTCACTTCTTTCTTCCACTAAGTTGAGGTGTAATCTCAATTCTTCCTCGTTTTCTGCTTCTTTTATGCTTGTTCTCTTGGTCGGAGATCCGATTTCCACTAGTATCATTGCTTCAGATCCATACACTAGATTGAATGGGGTTTCTTTATTTCCTCGACTTGGAGTTGTTCGATATGCCCGTAAGACGTGGGGTAGCGCCTCTATCCATCCGTTCTTCTCTCTTCCCAGTCTGTTCCTTATTCCTTCCACTATTGACCAGTTTGCTCTCTCCACTTTACCATTAGCCTGTGGGTGTGCTACTGACGCAAACACCTGGGTAATGTGTAGTCTTTGGTACCAATCTTTGAATGGTTCTCCTACAAACTGGGTTCTGTTGCCCCTGATGATCGTTTGTGGTATCCCGTACCTGCACACGATGTTGTTCCATACGAAGTTAATCATCTGCTTACCTGTGATTGTTTCTAACGGTTTGGCCTCTATCCATTTGGTGAAGTAATCGACTGCCACTACTAGAAACTTTATTCTTCCTGGTCCCTCGGGGAATGGTCCCATCAGGTCTATCCCCCATTTCTGAAATGGCCATGCCGATCCGACCGGTATCAAATCATACTTTGGTTGCTTTATCACTGGAGCGTGTATTTGGCAACTGTCACAACTGCAGATTATTTCCACAACGCTTTTGTACATGCCCGACCAATAATAACCTGCTTTTAGTGCCTTGACCACTACGGTTTTTGGTGCAGCATGTGTTCCACAGATTCCTTCATGGATTTCCCTCGTAACATAGTCTGCTTCGTCTTCATCTATGCATCGCAGCGAGGGGCCTAGGTATGATTTCCTGTATAATGCCCCTTCCATCATTTCGTACTGCAAGGATTTGATTTTGATCTTTCAGGCTTGTTCTCTGGATTCCGGGAGTTTTCCTTCTACTAGATATTCCTTTATCGGTGTCATCCAGGTCTCTGCCTCCTTTTTGTGGGCTGTCATAACTTCCTTGACTGTGATCGATGGGTTCGTCAACGTTTCAATTTTGATGTCTCGTGCGAGGTGTTGGAAGGGGGTGGATGCGAGCTTGCTGAGTACGTCCGCCTTCTTGTTTTGGGCTCTGGGTATGTGGGTAATGCTACTTGATTTGAACGACTTTTTCATATCCTTTGTCCTTTGCCAATATTTCACCATCGTCTCTTCTCTTGCCTCGTATATTTCGTTAGCTTGGTTGGCCACAAGCAAGGAATCTACGTAGGCCTCTAGGTGTTGGGCTCCCATTCGTTCTGCCATTCTGAGTCCAACGAGGAGGGCCTCATACTCAGCTTCGTTGTTAGTTGCTTGAAACTCGAACCTGAGGGCATATGTTAGTTCAATGCCTTCGGGGCTTACCAGCATGAGCCCCACTCCACATCCATCCTCATTTGATGACCCGTCCGTGTACAATTTCCATGTGTTTTCCCCCTTTTCCTCATCGACTTCCTCCGTCCTTCCTGGCACCTTGTTTTAGTCTGTGATGGTCTCGTATGTCTCCGTGACGAAGTCTGCCAATACCTGCCCCTTGATGGACGTCCTTGGTACATATTCTATGGTGTGACCCCCCAGCTCTATGGCCCACTTTGCCATTCTCCCTGATATTTCCGATCTCTGTAGTATCCTTTGAATAGGACTTTCCATGATCACCCGAATAGGATGGGCCTGGAAGTACCTCCGTAGTCTCTTGGATGCGTATATTAGAGCAAGGGCCAACTTTTCTATTGGGGGTATCTTTCTTCTGGTCCGTTCAGGGTTATGCTTAGGAAATATATCGGAATATGCTTTTGCTCCTTGTCCACCATTAGTACTGAACTGATTGCTATCTTTGAGGTTGACAAGTAGATTGTAAGAACCTCTCCATTTGATGGGGTGGCTAATGTAGGGAGTTGACACATTTGTTCCTTCATCTGTCTGAGTGCTTCTTTCGCATCTTCTATCCATTTGAACTTGTTTATTTTTATTTCCTGCTTAAGTGTTTCCATGAAGGGTAAGGTTGTATCAGCCAACCGAGACAAGAACCTATTCAAGGCTACCAACCTCACGTTCAATATTTGAACGTCTTTTATCGTAGTGGGGGATTTCATTTGTGTTATGGCTTGCACCTTTTCAGTATTGGCTTGAATCCCTTCTTTATTTACTACCACCCCTAGGAATTTGCCTTCCTCCACTCCAAAGGAGCATTTTCCTGGATTCAGACGCATGTTGGCTCCCCTCAACCTTCCAAAAGTTTCTTCAATGTCATCCAACATATCGGCTTCTTTTCTGCTTTTGATCACCGGGTCATCCACATATACTTCTATATTTTTTCCGATCTGGTATTTGAAAAAATAGTCCATAGACCTTTGATATGTGGCCCCGGCGTTTTTTGGCCGGAGGGCATTTTTGTGTAACAAAAAATTCCTTCATCGGAGTAAAATGTCGTTTTCTCCTAGTCCTCCTTCGCCATGAGAATCTGGTGGTATCCTTTGTATGCGTCCAAGAAACATTTTAACGGATATTTGGTTAATGAGTCTATCTTCGAGTCTATCTCTGGTAGGGGATAGCAATCTTTTGGGCATGCTTGATTAAGATTCTTAAAATCTATGCACATTCTCCAACTTCCGTCTGCTTTCTTGACCATTACGGGGTTAGATATCCATGTTGGATATCTGACTTCTTTGACTATTCCGGCCTTATATAATTTCCTTGTCTCTTCACATACTGCCCATGATCCTCTTCGTGCCCATGATCCTCTTCGGGCCCATGATCCTCTTCTTCTGCTTGATCGGCTGTAGCCACCTACATGTGTTCAGACGGTGTTCGACTTGTTCTTTCGGTATCCCGACATGTCCCTGTGTTCCCATGCGAACACATCCATGTTTCTGATCACCAGTTCCTTGAGGCTCGTCTTCCACTTATCCGGTAGTATTTTCCCTATATTGATTGTTTGCTCTGGGAAATGATCGTTTAACATCCATTCTTCCGTCTTGCTTTCCTTTGCTGGTGCATGTCCTTCTGTCCTGGTTATAGATGCCACGATCTCCGAGGAGGATTTAACTGTTGCTATTCCCCTACTGGTCGGGAATTTCATCATCCCGTGTGCAGTTGATGTTAAGGCCCTCGGGGCCCTAATTCCCGGCCTTCCCAATATTGCATTGTATTTTGATTCTGCCCTTATGATTACAAACTTCAGTTCCACCGTTCGTTCCTTCTCTCCTTCTCTTAAGGTAAAAGGTAATGTGATTTTACCTAAGGGGTAATCCAGTTCTCCGGAAAACCCAATGAGAGGCACGTCGTCCTTTGTTATCAGCCGTCACATTTCTTCCTCGAGTCTCCTGAAACAGTGTTCATACATTACTTACAATCCACTTCCCCCATCCACATGTATTCTGGCCACTCGGTGTCCTGCCAAGATAGCAGCGATATTGAGTGGGGATTCCTGTGCTTCTTCTCCTCTGAGGACTGGGAATGTTATGGGCACCTCCATCCACTTGGTTGTCTCCTCTGCCTCTCTCCTTCCTCTTTTAACCTACCCCCCTTTTTTGTCCTCTCTTTTTCTCACCACATCCACATGTCTCCTTATATTCCCCTCTTCTCCTTTCCCTTTTCTTTCGGGTCATTTTGTGACGGTCCTTGTTGTTTAATGTCCCTAATGAGGTGAGATAATTTCCCTGACCTTACTGCCATTTAGATTTCTTTCTTGAGGTGCACGCAATCATCTGTCTTATGTCCTCTCGTCCTATGGTATTCACAGAAATCATGTGGATGGTCGTTGCTTCCCTTCTGATGAATAAGTGGCTTCCCGAATGGTAGTTTGGATATTTCTGTGGCCAGTACCTCGCTTGGTGTCTTCGTGAGGGGAGTGAATCTGAAGTGTTCTGTGTTGCTGGGGCGATGCTGGGTACTGTGAGGTGAGAATCCTGCGAGATGTCCTTGGTACTCGCCTCGCGATGTCTTGTATGGTGAGAAGGTTGGTCTGGGTTTCTCATATGGGGCCTTTACCCTGGATGAGTTGCTGGGCGGGAGTTTCCCTCTCGATCTAGTTTCGGGTGCCACCCTCTTGGCCTCCCATTCTCTTGCTTTCGATCCTGCATCTTTCCCCCTCACCCATGCCCTTACTTTGTCCATGAGTTGGTCAAAGATTTCCGGGAATTCTTCCCCTAATTTCTCACACAAAGGAGTATTCCTTACTCCATTCATGAAACTGCTTATTTTCATGACTTCGGGAACGTCCCTTATTTGCATGCTTTCCCTCACGAATCTTTCCATGAACGTCTCCACATTCTCTTCATCTCTCCGCCTTATGTGTTGTATCTCGTTGGGGTTTTTGATAGTTTTCTTGTTATGGCTGAAGTTCCTTAACAATTGTTCCTTAAGTTCTTCGAAGTCATTGATACTTCCTTGGGGAAGACTATCAAACTATATCCGGGCTGCCCCCGTCAGCGTTTGAGCGAACATATGACACCATGTAGGTATGGACCACTAGCCTACCTGACCTGCCCCTTGGAATACGTATAAGTGGTCTTCCGGGTCTTTTGTCCCATCGAACTTGCCAATACTCGGCCAAGCTCGGGCGTGAGACTCAGTATGTGTTGCTCTGAAGGAGTTTTTCCGGTCTCCCTGGAGAGGAGACTGTAAGTTTTGTTAGTATATAGGAATGGAGGAAGGATCTCTTGTTTTTTGAGTGTTGTTCCTTGCTTACCTTGGCTTGTCTTCTCTTTCTCCTTTTTATTAACGATTCTTGTCCGTATCCCTCATTGAATGCTGGGGGCTCTCGTCAGATGGGGATGTCCCTGGCCGTATGGGACTATGGGGATGTTCCTGACAATGGCTTTTGACCAGGGGATAAAAGGGTTTTTCCTTTCCTTCAACCGCCCTCTCTTCCCGAGAGTGTACCCTTTGCTTCTTATTTGTTTTCTTCATTAAATCTCTTTTGTCTCTTGTTAGGTTCCATTTGTCTGTTACGGGGGTGCCTCCTACAAAACCCAATAAATTTGTATTTAGTTATATAAGCATTTGATTGATGTGCTCGATTCTAACCGGTCGTGTCAATGATGTTTGAAATGTGTATTCTATGATTAATGTAATACAGAATTTGTGGAATTGAATGAAATGGTTATTATTCAATAATTGTTTAGAAGAAACTTGAAGTAAAAAACTAGTACGGATGAGTACATGAACTTTTCGAAGAGAAACTTACACTAAAATGGAGTTTTAGTAAATTATGTTATTATCAAACATAATCAAACGTGGTTAAGTTATTCATTTTTTATGAAAATATGAGCACAATTTATTAAGTAAATTTTTTCATGATATAGTATTGCCGATTTTAAAGCGAAATTATGCATTTCATAGTAATTCCAATGAAATTCCGATTTTAAAACGTGGTTAAGTTTTTCATTTTAGTTTAAAAAACCGGCAATGAAATTGGTGACCATTTGGTAGAGCCATGTGCCTCTAAGAGAAAAGGTCACATGATCAAATCTGGACAATGAATTAGTTTAAACTTATTGGTTTAAAGTAGAGTATAAGTAAAATTTGCCGTTAAAAAATTTTTATTTTTATATTTTTGATGTTGCAATAGAAATTAAAAAAGTTGTTCAATTTACCTCTCCCGCAAATCATACTTTGGGTAATAAAGTTTCTTAATTTTGAGGCTTTTACAAGAAGCAAAGTAACTTTAGGGTCCTTTTCAAATAAAATTCCCCGACTTTTGATGGGAAAAATTTAGTTATGGTGATTACTATTTGCATCAATATAATCCTCTAAAATAACAATACTCCGGTTTACTAGTACATTTTTTAGAATTTTACTTATATTCTTATCTTCAATATTTGTGAAACCAGGAACCCAATAGATTGATTCATTCTAATTATTACACATATGATAATTTAAGGGGTAAATTACTTTTTGAGTCCCTGACGTTTGACCATTTTAACTATTTAAGTCCCTTATATTTAAATCCGTCTCTTTTAACCCGGACGTTTCATTTTTTACTTCATTTGAGTCCAAATAGCTAACGTTGATAGATTTAACAGTTAACTTTTTCTGAAATGACCAAAATACCCCAACGGACTCAAATTGTTAAAAACGTTATATATTCTACCATTTCTCTTCTCCTCACCCCATCACCTCCACCGCCCCCACCACCGCCAAATTTCTGACCAAACCATGTATATCTCCTTCCCTTTTTCTCACCCATCGGAAACCATGTGTATCTCCTACCCTCTACCTACACATGAATCCCATCCACAATTTCCTTAAGAGGAGACATTGTAGGATACTTAGCCTTATCCCACACAAATCTACAATCACAAATTCAAAAAAATCAACAACAACCTTCCATCAAAATCTAAAAACACATCAAAGCAATTACTTCGTGAGATATGAATCCACCGGAACCCCGTCCACCATCAACGAACTAGCCAAGATCGAAGACGCCTTATCCAAATCTCCGATCTGACGCCGTATCTTATGAGTAAGAACCCTAACCCAGTTGCAAAATCATTAAGCAAAAAATCAGAAAAGAATAATTGGGGGATGGCCGGAAAAACGACACCAGATCGCAAACCCTAGGAAAATTGATCAGAAAAGAACCCGATCAGCTCTAAGAAAGAACCACCACTAGATCGCAAACCCTAGGAACAACGACGCTCCGGTTGATAATGGGGGATGGCCGGAAAAACGTGGACAAAGTTTTAGAGAGAGAAACGAGAAGTGGGAGGTGAGATGAGTGGTGGTGGTGGTGGCGGCGGCGGCGGGCGGCCGACCGCCCCTCTCTCCCTATGTATAAAGGGTTTACATTCTTTAATGTCCCTGAGGGTATTTTATTATATATATATTTAATAACTTACTATTTGAGTCTATGAGGGGTATTTCAGTTTTTATAGAAAAAAATTTACAGAAAATCTAACAGAGTTAGTCATCTGGACTCAAATGGTTATGAAAAACAAAAGTCAGGCTACAAAACGATGAAAAAAAAATAGCAAGTACTCAAATAGTTAAAATTGACAAACCTCATGAACTCAAATAGTAATTTACTATAATTTAAAAGTAAACTACAAGAAAACCATAATGTTATATAAGTATTAACATGAAATTTTGTTCGCAACATCCTAGAACCCCCTCTATATTGCCGGTGAATGTGCTTTTAGTGATATGTCTAACTACTGGTTATATTCCTTAGTTATTCATAAATAATAAACATGACATAAAAAAAATACAAATTATAGGAAGTTTTAGTTGGGTTAATTTTGGAAAGCAAATATAAGATTTGTACTTTTCACAAAACCTAGAAATTCAATCGTCAGAGCAAATCGAAACACTCTTTTTATCTATGTTGTGTGAGTTTACTTAAATGTTCAATCGAAACTTTCTTTTTATCTATTTTCAATCGTTTGAGCAAATCGAAACTCACTTTTTATCTGACCGGAGATGCTCAGGAGGGATATTGGCCAACAATTTATCGTCTTTGGTGAGGGCACGTGGCTTCATTTAATGCCAAAAGTAGATGGACGTTAGTGAAAATGATGAAATGTGCAAACAATTTTAAACATAAATGACAATTTCTGGTAATACCTTACACATAAAGGACGAAAAATATAAATTGTTCTTTTATTAATGACAAAAAGACGATTTTACCCCCACGTGAGGAGCATGTAACCACGCTTAACGGCTGCAATTGACAAACGCTAGTACAAATGATAAAATGCACAAACTTTTCTAAATATAAAGAATAGTTTCATTAGTTTAATTACTTAAACTAAAATTTGGTAAATAATTTTATTAAGTTGAAAATTGTGAATTTACAGGGCGGTAGGGCCAGACCCTGACAAAGTAGACATGTGTGATTATGCCATCTAGATATCTCAAGATCTCAGAATCTCTTCAGGATCATTTCATCCTAACTTCCTGTCTCCCTCCTCACCTCATATATATCACACACCTCTATATCTTCCATCATACATTCAAACATTTCCAGACCATCACATCTCTGCTTTCAATCGCCGATGGAGACGATATCTTCTAGCTCTACAGAGTTACATGTTCTCGCTGTTGACGACAGCAACATCGATCGGAAAGTCATCGAGCGGCTCCTCAAAATTTCCTCCTTCAAAGGTAGGGTTTCTCGTTCAGATCTGTGGATTTTGATTCGTTTCATCGATTCGATTAGTTTGAAAATCGATTTTGATTTGAAATCTGTTGATTGTTGCAGTTACTGTTGTTGATAGCGGAAGCAGAGCGTTAGAATACCTAGGGTTAGAGGAAAACAGGAATTCTTCTCAATTCGATGTAAGTTCAGATCTGATTCACCTTCCGTTTCTTAATTGATCGATTATCTCAGTCTGTAGATCGATGTTTACCTTTTAATTTTATTAATAATAATTAGTTTTATCGTTTACGATGCCAGGATTTGAAGGTAAACTTGATCATGACGGATTATTCCATGCCTGGAATGACCGGATTTGAGCTTCTGAAGAAAATCAAGGTTCGCAATTCTTATTTTCGTCTTCAGATCTCTCAATTTTTTTGTGTTTTTGAGATTTAATTTCAAAATTTACACATGAACTCGATTATCATGCTTGTTATTTATTTGCACAGAATTCTTCAACATTGAAGGAGATTCCTGTAGTTATCATGTCTTCCGAGAACATCCTAACACGCATCGATCGGTAAGTTTACGATCCGTATATCGTAATTGCATTCAATCAACACTAGTTTCATACATAGAAATCTATTAGATCTATAATTTTAGGGCTAAACGATCTTCATCAATGTGGTGAAAACAGATGTTTGGAAGAAGGGGCTGAAGACTATCTTCTGAAACCAGTAAAACTGTCAGATGTAACACGCTTAAAGGATTCGATTTTGAAAACCGAAAACAGGGGAATCAGTGAATTACAGTCGCACAGAGGAAAAAGAAAGAGGAGTGATGACCGGTTGCTGGTATTGCCATCATCATTTTCCTGTCATAAAGATGTATCCATTTCTCCACCACCTTCACCTCAACAACCCACACCCAAGCTTGCTAGATTGTAGCCATGGATGTTGATTCTTTTGCCTGCCACTTCTTTTACTCACAAGTGGAAACTGAGATGGTTACGAGTCCTTTGACATCAAGAAACGATATGGATGTGTGTGAATTTTCACCACAAGACTTCTTTTTGTTGATGGATATACGCTTCGTGCTGGAACTGGCCCGGGTCGGTCGGTCGGTCAAACCCTCGGATTTACATGAACAAATTTTCTATTGATTCACAAGTGTCGTTTTTGTGACCATTGATGTTGGCATTTTTGAAGCGAATGTAAAAAAAATTACAACTACAAATACTTTTTTTCTTGTTAGTACGGTTTTATTTTGTGGATATTTTTTCCAATGTTTTTGTAACTGGACTCAGTAAACCGGTACATTGGCTGGATGACTGTATCTGTTTTAAAACAAGGTGGCATTTTAAATAATTTACAACTTAAAACATATATATACTAATTTAAATAAAACACAAAATTGTTTTTGTTTTATGTTATCTATATTATCATAACATAAAAAAAGGTTTACTATACTATTCATATTATTTTATATCGTAAAGAATAGTTTTTTGGATCCGAAAAGTCTCTCTAAACCCTATATAAACATAAAGAATTTTAAGATATGGTGGGACCATCTTATCCGATTCAATTGGTAACCGGTCGATTCTAATGCATTTAATTGGACCGGTTATATTGCTGGTTTCTGATAGAGTTAGATTCTTAAAAGTTAAAAACATTGGTTCAAACTTCAAACTAGGGTTGCTTTTAATAACTAATATAAGATTTGTGAGGTGAAGTATCTTTTTAAAGTAGACATTTTAAAGTTGTATACACCAAATTAAATGATGTAATTTCATAAATGAATAATATTATGGATTTGCTGTTACGTCAAAGAATCCTAGGCAAGAAATCACATGGACCCATCATATCCCGTTGATGTTAAGTGAAATTAACGTGGGTTTATTTATAAAGCACTCAAGGTCAATATCCTTGAAAAGTCAACAAATATTCCACACCACTTGTCAATTTGACCAAGTCTCCAAGTTAAATGTAAATTAATAAAATATAAATTACAGGAATATGTAACCAATATATTTTTAAAGATTAAAGATTAACTTTACTACATGAAAACCTAATTGAATTCAAACTGAGTTCTTTGTTTTTAAGGTCGGATTAGATATCAAATTCAAATTCGGAATTCTCTTCTTGAATCGAGTTATGCATTTATGAGTTTCGAACTAAATTACCCAAATATCTGAATTCGAATTGTATAAACAAATATATACAAAGTGTTTTATATAATGTTCCTGGGGTCAGTGGCGAAGCTTGAATAAAAACGCAGAGGGGCCGTGATTTTTTTTTCCTATCATGGGGGCCAGAACTATAAAATTTTCGGCCGAATACGTATAAATTAACACTACTGAGCGAAAAATTCGGGGGGAGGGGGCGAGGGCCCCCGGACCCTCACTAAACTTCGTCTCTGCTTGGGGTGTAGATGCACAAAAAAACCGGTTTCTGAACCGGACCCGGGGGGTTTACCCGGAACCGGACCCGGGGGGTTTACCCGGAACCGGACCTGGTTCCGACCCGATTTTCAGTGGACCCCGTTTGTACCCGCTTGAACACGCCTGTTCCGAACCGGTTCCCCCATTTGATATTTTGAGCGGTTCCGACCCGGACCCGGTTTCAACCCGATCCCAAAAAACCGGTTCTAGTTGTTGGAACGAAAATGACTATTAAAAACGGCTATATAGCCGTTTGGAACCGGTTCTATCCGTTTTTAAACCATTTTAATACCTAAAGGCTAGGTATAAATATAAGTTGTGTATGGGTTGAGTATACAAGCTAAAAACGCAAAACCAAACGAGAAAACGCAAAAAAATATTATCGTTTTTCTCTCTTTTCTTCTACAAATGACTGATAACGCTGCTGGGCTATCTGTAACGGTGGGAAAAGTTATTCCTACAAATAGAAACCCGGATATTTGGCAATATTTTGATTTTTGTGAGACGTCAATCGGGCCGAACAAGGCTCGTTGCAAGTTGTGCGGGAAGTTTTTTTTCAAAGGATTCAAACTCAACCTTGCGGAAACACTTAGACAAGTACTGCAAGTTGTATGACGAGACGAAGGTTTCAAACACTTAGTAAGTGTTTAGCGCTAGATTACTAGTAAACGGGTTATTACCGTTTTATTTGTTTTTACAGTGTATTATAAATGTGTTTAAGTATTAATATTAAATGTTAAATGTGTTTAGGTAAAGTATTAATAAATCAGAATGTAACCTTGCGTCGCTCTCGACCTGGACGTTTAACAACGCAAGAGCTAACCCGTATTCCTCGTCATCGGTCCAAATGTTCATTTTTTTTAGTGAAGAGAATTGGTAAAAAGTGAAATTTTGGTGTGTAAAAAATGGTTAATATTGAGTGGTATTTATAGTGTAAATGTGGGTGAAAAATAGTAAAAAACCGTTTTTTAACGGCAGGAACCGGTTCCAACTCAGAACCGGAACCGGCCCGGTTCATAACCTACCCGGTTCCATATGGGTCCACTTACTCCGCCATCAAACCGGGTCCGGTTTGTACCCGGTTCTTCCTTAAACCCGGTTCTGTTCTGCCCGATTGGATCAAATACCCGGTTCCGGGTCCAACCCAAAACCCGATTTGTGCATCTCTATTGGGGTGGACGGAGTAGATGGGGGACGGAAGAACACGGGAATGATACTTCCTCTTCCTCCCTTTCGAAACCAGCGGCCGGGAAGGATACCGCCCTTCCTCTCTATGGTACCAGCGGGAGGGACTCCGCTCACCCTTATAGTTGTAAGTATATTTTTATAAAATCACTTAATTTTGTTTGATTTTTAAAGTGGAGGATAGTAAAGAAACATAAAACTTGTTTGAGAGCATTTTAAAGAATTCAATGACTAGGTGGACAAACTAAGAAGTTGCAACACGGGCTCTCAAGTATATACCGAAGACAAAGGTTAATGGAGCAACCACGATAAAAGACACTTATTGGTATGTAAAAAAACCCAATAATTTGAAGAATCAAAAGAAAATGTTGGTCAAGAAAGATAATGATGTTGAGGGTACTAGTCGTAATTTGAAAACATGAAAGTTTGATACATAAAATATTATATAGATATTCTTTGTTCACTCCTATGATTGAAGGATAATGCTCACAAAATCAAATTGAAGGCTGAAGAAAAATCAATATTCAACAATAATTTGACTAACAAATTGTAAAAGGTAAGTTTAACATATTTATCATTAGAATTAATTACACGGATGGTCTCTGTGGTTTGGCTAAATTATGGTTTTCGTCTATAGGATTGAAAAATTACAGATTTGGTCCAACATAGTTTGATTTTGTTGCACTGGCGGTCCCTAAAGTGGTTGAAGGTTAACTTTTTCTGTTAAGTATGTGTAAAAATACTAAAATACACTTAAGGTTAAATAAAAAAAATAATCAATGAAACATTTATATACCTTATGGGCCCCACCACATTTATTTTAAATTAATGAATATTAAATTAACTCTAAAAAAACATCAGGATCACTTGTCTTCTCCATTGTCCAACTCACAATTCCCACGCACCACCAAAGCTCCGGTCGGGATCCGGCGACCTCAACGCACAACCAAAACTCAACCATTGTTCAAATTGGAAGCACCATTATGTATCTCCCACTCAAGAGATGTTTGGATGTGTTTCCGTTGAGGGTGGCGTTGAGGAGTCTGAGGTCCTGGCTGGGCTGAGCTGAGCTCCGGCGAATTCTTTGGTCCCTATGGATCTGTTGGTTGAGGCCGATTTGGTGGTGGTTGTAGCGTAGGAGGCAAACGATAGTGTGTGCGGTGGAAGAAGATGAATCCGCTGAACGGCGGGTGGAGAAAGGCGGTGAACACCGTGCCGGAGCATCTAACGCTGCGGAACCTCCGCCGTGAAATCGACGTATCACTAGAGATTAATGGATTTAGGGTTCCGTCAGCTAACACACACTGCTCTACTGACGTTACGCAGGGACCGCGTCGATAAAGAGTCGTCGGAAGTGACGTATGTTAGCACCGATAATATTAGGGTTTCTGGCGCGATTGAATTTGAGGTGATTGATGATGAATCGGACGATCGGGAGATGGTTTTGTGCGGATCGTTGGAGAGAATTAAACCGATTTGGGGCAATGGGAGCTTAGATAACGGTAACAATCATAATCACAGTACTAGTGGATCAAAGAAGGGTTGGAGTATGGATTTCTACGCTGCAAATTTGTCAAAAGGGACGGCTAGTCGGCGACAATGTTGTTGTATAAATGCTTATCGCTTCAACAGATTCACTCGCCAACTATATTATCAAGTCCTTCCTGAACAAAAAGTTGTTTTGGATACTATAGTTTATTTTTTTGAAAATTGCAGGTATCGCCGGAGAAGATGGCAGTGGTGGCGGCTGTGAGGGAGGGGAGCTGATGTGTTTGTCGGTCCCAGAACATATTAATATATAAATTAAGTTTCATTTAATTTTTTTGTATTTTTAAAATAAGAGTATTTTAGTCATTTTAAAAAAATTTAACTGAATAGTAATCTATCCATTTTACGGACCGTCTGTGCAAAAAAATCAAACTAAGTTGAACCAAATCCGTAATTTTTCAATCGTAGGGACGAAAACCGTAATTTGGTCAAACCACAGGGACCATCCGTGTAATTAATTCTTATCATTATGTAACTGATTAAAGTGCTTTAATTTTTAATCGTTACTATTTTCTTGATATCTCTAAAAAGCTAACTTCGAGAGGGGTCAAGTTCACATAGGTGAACACATTACACATGTTTTCTTTCCCTGAATCGTTGGCTTATGGTCACATGATTTTTAATCATTGGTGGACCTAAAAATCCTTATGTTACTGTCATAATGAAATTTGGAAATGAATTTTTCCATTACTGTCCCGACCAAGCCAAAACCCGTCTGGTCTATGATCTTAACATACATCAAAAACCAGTATCGATCTAGTCTGGTCCAGAGACCAGTTACAAACAAATATACCTAGTAAAATCTCCCTCATAAAGTAGGGTCTGGACCAGAGTCAATTCATTGCATGTATTCTTTTACTCTTTATTCTATGTGATGATAGATAGTCAAACATTGCAACAAGTGATTAGAGGCAGAGTGTTAGCAGTTATTGTTCTTATGCCATTCAAGTTCATCCCCTAATAATTTTTTAACAAATAATTGGTAATTCAGTACTAGTGTTACCAATTGCAGGTGAAACCAGTCAGCTTTCTTCACATGGTTGCAGCCCAGCAACCCACATCAGTACCAGCAACATTATATCAACAGCAGTATCTGCTAACCAAACATGGCAGTTGATCAACTGCACAACTGTTTAATACTCGGTGTTCTATTTTCTAAACAATACGAGTTCTGTTTCATCTAAATGCTCATTCTTGATATTCAACAACAAAATCAAGAAAAAAGTAAGCGAATAACATTTAAAAAGGTGTAAAAACCAAGTGCTATCTCTGCTGTACTTGAAATCCACTATATTCTGTTAAATCTGCCAACTGATTCAATCATTTAGTTTTTATGAAGCTGCAGTTAGATCCAAATGCAATAGATATGAGTGATGATCACATGCAACATAGTATAGTATACTAACATGTTAACACTGGGTCCCACCACTATCAAGAACGTGCCATGTACCGTTACGACCCTAGTCCCTACCCTAAAGTAACCGATGTACGTATCTATGAATCTATCTGATAGCAGACCTTAGAGTTCTGACTAATTCCACCTCACACGCGTGCTTGGTAACTATAGCTTATAGCAAAACGAGGCATAAAACATCACAAAACTATACATAGTTATATAGCAACAAAATGACCATTATTGTTATTGTGGTTGTAGAAGCAAATGTACTCATTCCTGATGACAACTGACAAATCAAATTAAAAAGGCATAATTTGCATACCATTCGAAAAGGATGTATTCAATTTCTATACCACCTTATGTATTCACATACCGATTAGTCCTCTATAAAAGCATAGTGCTATATAAATATAGATCAAACTCATAAGAGAACCAGCATAACTCCCAAACACTTAGGTAATATTGTCTATATTGACAAACCTAGCACTAGTGCAGGTGTCTAAGAGTAACCAAACAAGCAAGACCGTGAATGAAAAAGAAGGCACACCATACCATCCAAACGGACCATAGACTAATTTCTAATGCCTTGGGTTCACACTGTAACAACGAGCCAGTTTGAAAGGTGCGGTCTTGTGGTCAGTCTGGTCATACTGCTTCCTGCAGCCAGGGCAACGGCCGTTATCTTCAAGAATTCTCTTATGGCAGAACAGGCAGAGCCTATAACCACACGGACACGGAAGAAAACTTGTATCTGTCGTGTCTAAATCTTCACAACATATAGGACAAGACGAAGGGGCAAATCTGAGACCATGGGGCAACCCTGATTGCATAGGGAAACTATTTTGTTTTAGCAAATTTGGCAGATTTTGAGGACGGGAAGCATCATCAGGTCTCCAGGCCCGAAAGCTATTCGAGGCATGTTGAGCCCGTTGACCCGTCCTCTCGGTTAACACAGACTCTAGCTCCTGTGCGGTTTCATGCACAGGGCACTCCAGATTAGTGTCATTACGATTCTTTTGAACGTCATCAGCTGCTAAAGCATCAGCCATGGCCTCCCAGTCATCCAAGCAATCGTCGTCATCATCATCCTGATCATGATCGCCGTCATCCTCATCTGTCATGCTTCTCGAAAAACAACCGCCACTGCCGCTGCTACTACCACTGCTGCTCCTGCTACTACTACCGGTGAAATTCGTAGGACTGTTGGAGGGCGATTCGGAATCACTGTAATGATTCATCAAAACCTCATTCTCTTCTCCACCAACACTAACTTCCAATTTCACCATCGGAAGGTCTCTCTCATTCACTGCATGTGTCTCTACAGCAGGCATTTTCACACCACCACTAACTTTTCTTTCTTCCGTAAACCCTAACCCCCTGTTCTTCACTGTAAATCAACCAACCAACTGATTAATTAACTAATTAATCAAAAACACATAAACCTAATCTGTTAACTAACCATGCATATAAATCACCTTGCGAAAGCCACTGTTCTCGACGAACGTCAAGCTTACTCTGCTTCAATTTAGCACTCCGATTCACCTTCAAACCAAAAAAAATTCACAAATTTAGGTCAAAACTGAGAAACGAACAGAACAACAAGTATAAACGAACACGTTTCTTCATACCGATTAACCAATCGGAAAACAAGCTAAGGTATAAGATAAAGAATTAAATACGCACCCTCTTCTTCTTCCCAAAGTCCTTGGAGTTGGATGCGGCAGTGGGGATCGAGGCGTTGGCGATCGAATCGTAAACCATGGTTGAGAGTTGTTGAAGAAAACCCTAACGAAATCGGATTGAATCGGAAGGGAAAATATCTTGAAGATTGCAGATTTGAGAGACGATTGATTTCAGTTTCTGGTGAGTCGCTGGATAGATAACGGCTCTGCTTTCTTCACCCCTCTTTTAGTAACACGCAGACTCTCTCTCTACCACCAAACTCGTAGTTAGGAATGTGAAGTTACTGATATGCCCTCCGTTCATTACTTAATTTCTGATAATGCCACTGCTGTAGACTGCTGACAATTGCGTATTTAACTTGGAAATAACTAAATAATAAAATTGTTTTTTTGATTAAATAAATAGTCCAAGATTATCTCGTTTTCACTGTTAATAGTTATCTAGATAAATACATCCAAACGCCACTTTAATCGAATAATCAAATAATTTGATTCAAATTTGGTTTGATTTCAAGATAAACATTCTAGCATCAATCTCTTAATCAAGCTCCCTATCATCGTCATAAGTTTAACGAGTTTGTGATCGATTCATGGTTTGGCTTTTGTAGTCTAGGGACTTAAAGGTTTGATCTAATTTGAAACTTGAAACTGATCATGTAAATTGAACAGGTGATTTTGACTTTTATTATTTATATAATTTCTTTTCAATTTTAGAATATATGTATTATAATCATGAAACATTCTTATCATTTTAAGGATTTTAATCACACTAATGATTAGAAAAAAAAAAAACGGTTAAAATTATTAAAACAGAATCGTTAAACCAACCGGTCAGCCGGATCCATCCACTTTGATGGTAGAAATGGAAGAGAGAAGAAATATAAAAGAAGCAGCCAAACAAGTGGTAAATACTTCTCATTTCTTGTTTAATGCTTAAATGCATGATTAGGCTAACAACTAACTAATTAACCACCATTTAGTTAGTTATGATAGTTGTACGCTATCTTTGTATTAACCCCTCTAAGTTTGACTTTCTTAGGGTGGAGGGAGTAGTACCCATGGTATAAGAGATATGTAATTGCTTGAATTGATGATTGTATTACAAAGATAAAGGTGCCTTTTAATAGCAATTTACAACATGGAAAAGAGAGATTACAGGCGTAAATAATGGTTCTAAAATTGGTAAACAATTATGTGGTTTGAATACATTAATCGACATATATACATTCTTTTTATCTTGATTGTGTTGACTCTTGTGTTGACTTGTCGGTGTCTCTTATACATGGAACCCTCTCATTTTATCCAATTAAAATGTGCCTTGTCATTTTTACCCTTTTGAACCCTCTCTAACCCTAAGAGGAGGGTGTGGAACCAATAAGCCCTTGAATTTTTTTTATTAAAACAATATTTCATTAAAAAAAACACATCTCATTAAATAAACATAAAATTAAAATACAATTAATAAAAAAAATGCAATCAATAAAAAAAAATACTACTCGTCTTTGTCGTCCGTAAGATGGATGTCCAAGTTTGTGGCAACATGTGTCGTAAGATCAAACTTCAAATGAAAAATGTGTGGTTTCGTTACGCAATTCCATTATGATATTATCTGAAACAATTGGATTGGTAGGCGGATCCGCAATGTGAAGGGTATATGCCATAGGCAAGATAGTAACCCCGCTTGTATTGATGACCATTAACAAAAAATGGGCACCTGGGAGTGGTTCCATGCAACTCATTTGTCAACAATGGAGATTGATTGAGGACGTTTATGTCATTGTTCGACCCGGCAATACCAAAATATGTGTGCCAAAACCACAAATCATTTGACGCAACTGCTTCGAGTATGACCGTTGGGTACTCGTGATCACCTCGGTGGTATTGACCCCTTAAACTAGTGGAACAATTTCTCCAAACCCAATGAGTACAATCGATACTACCAAGCATCCCGGGAAGCCTGTGCTTATCACCGTGTGCTTGGTATAAAAGTGAAATATCTTGACTAGTCGATGCACGTAAGTATTCATGACCATATAGAATAACAATAGCATTGCAAAAATACTCAAGACATTCCCTAGAGGTTCTTGCGGACATACATAAATATTCGTCGTATGAATCGGGAAGATTACCTGTTGCGAGTTGTTTTATGGCCGATGTGCATTTTTGAAGTTGAGTGAAACTTTGTTTGTTCCGTGCGTTTTGACTAACTTGAAAATATTCGAAATTTGCGTTAATGTCGTCAACTATTTTTAAAAACAGTGTCTTCGACATGCGGAATCTATTTCTAAAAACGTCATCACTGAATTTCGGATTCTCAACAAAGTAATCTTCCATTAGAACTTCATATGCTTGGACACGATCACGTTCCACATGTCGGCGAGTCAATCTTGCAGTGTCTTCAATTTCGACTGCATGAACAACGAGGTTTAAGACGACGAACTATTAGATGATTCCGGGATGTAAATAGCGCGCTTAAACATTTTGAGATTTATTTGTGAGAGAATATGTAAAATAATATTGTGTAAAGATGTATATATATAGGTGAAAAACTAATTGAGAGAATATGTAAAATTGATTTTTTTATTTAAATACCCCAAACGCCCCCCCCCCCCCCCAACGGTCCCCTCCAATGGTCAAAATTTCCTCAAACGGCTACATTTACCAACGGTCTTTAATACCCGTGACCCTATACCCGTGCGAAGCCCGCATTCGTTACGGCGGTGTAACCCGTCCAACCCGTGCCTCCACTCCGTCCTCCCTTACAATACTAGTTCTTCTATTCCTACCCACTAGTAAAGAACCTATCATGTCCCTTTTATTCCAATGGACTAGTAATGAAAATATCACTTATCCAATCCGTCTAGTCTGGTTTGTCATTTTACAAAATCGTATTAACCGATTTGACACATAATTTTCATTAAAACTGGCCGAATTAAACCGTGAACACCCCTAAGTATCATATGAATCAAGGTACTCGGTTTCATATCCATCTTCAATCTCTTAAATTTCATTACATGCATCTTCTATATCCATGTCCTCGTCAAACTCATCATTTGTGGAAGGTAAAACTCAACATCCTCGTCAGTTGTCACTATCATCATCATGAATCTTCCTAGTACCTAAGAGCCATTTCCCCATCTTGAAGGTTAAAAATGCTTTGTTCATCACCCTGTTCTAAGAAGGAAACACACCGCCTTCTTTCAAAGCAGGATGAAGAACCTGCATCTGTCGTATCTTCATCGTATATACAGGGGCGGCTAAACATATCATATTCCTGGGCCTAAAGCGAACTTTAAAACTTAGCCCTTTTAATGAAAGTTTTTTTAAATATGTGAAAGTTTTTAAAACGTAATTTTATATAGCGTCAAAGCATATAATATTAATGTTTATGCCCAATGTTATCATAGTATCCCATACATATTTTTTATTATATCTCTCTAAAACACAAAAGTTGATATAAATTAAAGTAGTTTTTTCAATTTTTGGTGACCTCAAAATTTAGGGTCTAAAGCGGTTGCTTTAATTGCTTGTACTGTAGAGACGCCCATTATGTATTTGAACATTATAACCTCTTCTTCACCCATTCTGCATGCAACAGAAAAGTTTTACACAATAAAGACTTGTAATATGTATCATCTTCTTCGCAAGGATTAGATAATGGTTGAATTAGGGAAACGTATTATAGATTTGATCAACAAATCGGGTAGACGACAAACCTTACCTTTGGATCTCACGGTAATAGCGGCTGTGTTACTTAGTCGTCGATGCCGGCGATGCAATCGACTGCCCCCTTTGCCTTCTCCGGTCACAGTTTGAGAAACCATAATTCCCAAAATGGGTATGAGGCTGTGATGTCGTCGTTTGGTGGTGTCTCAGGTCAAGGGGGGGTCCTCTTGACCCACATTGATCAAAACACATTTTCACAAATGGGTAATAACTTTTTTAGGTCTTATAATGGTTTTGGGCCAACTGGATATGGGTTGGCTAATGGATCAGCAACTAATTATGCTAGTGGACTTGGACATCACACTACTCTCGGGGTATTCTTGGGCCAACTCATGGATCAAATCATAACTTGGGCTTTGGTCACTCTACTCACATAGCCTTCTTGGATTCGTTAGATTAATATGGAAGCCCGGTTTACCTTTTCGTTATTTTTTTATTACAAACTAAATGTCGCTACTGACGTTTAGCTTAAGGGGAAATGTTAGAGAATTAATATAGGTTGATGGTAGTATAGTCTTTTGGTTAATTAAGGTTTGTAAGATTTCTCCTATATATGTATGTATGTATGTATGTATAAATAGGAAGTGTTATTTGCAAAACCATAAATATTACAACAACTAGCGAGAACCAATCTAAACTATTCACTTATTGTTAAAAATCAAAGGATAAGTGTATAACTATAAAAGGTTAAATGATTTCTCTTTTAACTAATTAATTTTCCCACTCTTTCTCCCTCATAACAAGTTTCGTCACATGTGTAGATCAGAGGATTATGGTAAACCTACATGTGTGTAGATATTTTTATAATATATGAATAGATATCTATCTGTGCATATCAATTCAAAGATTTTCACATAACAATGTTATATTTTAATAGTTATGTTACTATCATAGATTAATCATAAATAAATAATTATGAGTGGTGCTATCAGTTTTCGTAATTTTTTAGGATTCAGTGAATAAGCCTTACACACACATATAGGTGGCGGTTATTGTATAAAGGCTTAATTTCGTCCAAAATGTAGAAAGTCACCAAAATGTGACACGTGTATATAAATGTCCATATATAATTACGTACTAGGTATATATCATTACGTACCACGCATATATAATTTCGTAATGCACAAATATAATAGTTCCAAATCATGCACCATAAATTACGATAATTAGTCCAGGGCCGGCCCATTGGGACTGCGGGCAATACACCCGTAGTGGGCCTAACATTTCGAAGGGCCCCAAAAAAATTTAAAAAAATAAAAATAAAAATTATTGGGCCTTTTTAAAAAAGTAATTTTCGAGGCTTTTTGAAAAAAAAATTATTGGATCAAATATATCAAGAAAAAACAATTGGGCCTTTTTAAAAGTATGTTAGGCTTAAAAATATTAAATGTGTTTAGGCCCATGAATCCAATCCAACCCAACACTTTGTGATTTTGTATTAGGCTTAAAAAAAATTATTCTTAAAAAAAATGTTAAATGTGTTTAGGCCCATGGGCCTTTTTTTTGCTCGTGTAGGGGATTCAAATCCTCGGGACCGGCTCTGAATAATTACGTACCATCTTAAAAAAATCGTTACTAAAATCAATCTTAATATTTTAGCTTGTTATAAGTAACATATTAGGTGTTAAAAAAGTTCAATTATGATTTTTTATAAATTCTATATTACTCGCTCTCATTCTCATTCATAAATTAGTAGACTTATTGCTTTTTATTTGATTCAAAACAATGATTAACTAAAATGAGCTTGAATTGAGTCAATTGACCATGTCTAGAACTCGCAGTTGAACGATGACAAACCAACTTAACCGAACCACATTTTTCAATCATCAAAGTAACTGAATCGATCAGTTATGTAACTCCAAAAATAAAGCATTAGTTATAGTTTCGATTAACCGACTCATACTCACATCTACCTTACACTTCGCGACACCCAAACATAATCTTAATTCTAATAAATGATTTCATTTAAAGTCACGTGTCACTCTATCATTAATCCTTTCTATTTCTTGATTCTATCGTACCAGGTAAGTGTTCATCTTCCATAAATCTTTACTCTATTTATGTTCTTGCTTCTATCGTGGCTTTTGAATTCTTAATATTTATGACAAACGTGTATGTGAACTTGATGGTAGTTACTTTGATTTTAAGCATACCTATATATTTGTGCGAAAAGTTCCCTTTGGGTTACAGAACCATGGTGCTAGCATTTGTGCTTGGTTATTGGGATGATTGTGTGATATTTGTGTTCAATTGGAGTAGGGTTGATTCGTTATTTCATATTCCAAAATAAGTGTTTTTGTTCCTAGAAAAATAATATTGTGTTTTTTTATTAATATAATATTGTGTTTATCACAATTGTTAGTTTGATAATCATAGTCCATGGTGTAAGGCCCTGTTTTTGTTATTCATGATCATCCTTGAAAACATACCTAATATTTGCAAATTTTATCCATCAAAAGCTTTATGAGGTCAGAAGGTAATGAACAGAAGAAGAAAAGAATGAAAGCTGATCCAAATGTACCAAGTCTTTCTCCTTCCCATCGTAACCACCTTGATCATCTTGCAAACTTAAAGGGGAACGAGTATTGTCACACTTTTTACAATTGATCTTTCAAATTTTATTTTTACCATTTTAATAGTTTTTTTTATTTATTTGTGCTTGAATGTAAGATAAATGTGATATACTAACATGTAATATAACATTGTCACGTTGTTGCTAGGGTCACGCAGGAGGATGCTGACAAAGACAGATTTTTATGGGAAGGCAGTAATTTGATGCTAATGATACAGATTTTGCTAATTTCTTATTATGGTATTTGACCATCTTTCTTTATATGTTTTTGAATTTATGATATGGAACCAAAGTGTGTGTGCTTTCTCTAATTGTGTATTAAGAATCAGTGATGTAAATATAAAGAGTATTAAGAACCAAAGTGTGTGTGCTTTCTCTAATTATGGGTTCTGAATTGGGTGGATTAGCCTGCAAAAATCACTTGATCATAATGTTTTGAAAACAAATTTTATGCTTCTTTGTTTCACTTATTTCTTTTGGGCCGATTTAGTTTTAATTTTTAATGCATTCAAATGTTCACAATGTTTAATAAACTCTCTCTTTGGACAAGGTTTGGTGTGTTCTGGTGGCGTGAATTCATCAAAGAGAATGAAATTTCAATTAGCAACGAAAAATCTTTTTAGTTTCAGTTTCCTTTTATTATTGCAATCAGCAACGAAAAATCTTGCATAATTAATTTCAAATTCTCATGTTTGACCTTTTTCAACTAATTTGGTGCATTAATCCCGAAAAATGTTCATTTCAAATATACATTAAATTGCTCGAATCCCTTCACTATAAATATACGTTTACTTTACATAACACAATTCAGACAAATTCTCTATTTTAATTCACGTCTTCGTCGATTTGAGCCTCCTTTTTGGTCCTCTCCGTTCGACGACATCCATTTATCGTTAAAAAGACTGACTCCAGGTATTTACCCTCTACCTTATTTAAGTTTTCAGTCATTTTAAACCAAAATTGATCTATGATGTTATATTAACATGATTGGTGGAATTACAATCTCTCTTATATTTAAATCCAGTTAATAAATTTAAACGGGGATCATCAGGAAATATATCTAATATGTAAATTTATATAGACATTATAAAATTACATAATAAGTTTATATCCTCAAGACCGTATAATACAAGGGTCTATAACCTAGTTTTTCCTGATATATACGCCCCAAAACAATAGAAGGATATGGAAATAGAAACCAAGCTGCCCGTTAATAGATAAAAAAAGGATGTCTGTCAACTACTTTATTATTTAATTATATAAAAGTTAATGCCGACATTTTAAGATTAAAACCGGAAAACATACAGGAGAAAGAAACATCCTTCTTATCATTCATTAATTCATCTGCATGTGAAAATTATTAGGGTCAAGTATCAATAATTGAACTTAAATCATGCATCTATAGTTTTTGATAGATATAGGTTCTAAAATTCATATTTAAAAACTGAATATATTAATATATTATGTAATGTTAAAATCGGTTTTTGGAGTAAGTTTAAGATCAAATTTCGGCTAATGAGAATCCTAATCGGCTAATGAGAATCCTAACATATAAATCTTAATCGTATAATATCGTAAACGAGCATGCCTGAGACCCACGAGAAAACACATAAACCCATGGGTAATGAGTAACGGGTGCCTGACACATACAAGATTGACTTTGAAATACGGTTTTATAATCAGTTACAACTTATGACACTCACATTACCTAAATTCGTCTCATATCAGACCTGACGTATATTAAAACATATCTTTTAAATGACCAAAAAACTTGGTAAACTTTTACAAATCATATGTTATCAGGGTAGAGATCAAATTATAACCAAAATTTTATGTGATAACCACTCTCAAACAATCACATAATTTATAAATTATTTTTTTAATTGTTAAAAAAATATTTAAGTATTTATTGCATATATGTTGAACATAAATACGAAAATAAAGAGTATTACATATACGTGACACATAGTGTTACGTATATGTAAAACTATGTCAACGGAAAACAGAATGATAATTGTTACATATACGTAACACTATGTTATGGTTTTTATTTGGTCACTACCCCTATATATTTATATTTATATACATATACACATTATAATTTATAAAATAATTTATAAATTTTGTGATTGTTTGAGAGTGGTTATTACATAAAATATTGGTTATCGTTTGAACCGCACCCAATGTTAACATATCCATAGAAAATTTAATACATAATATATAAATAGTCACTACCCCTATATATTTATATTTATATACATATACACATTATAATTTATAAAATAATTTATAAATTTTGTGATTGTTTGAGAGTGGTTATTACATAAAATATTGGTTATCGTTTAAACAGCACCCAATGTTAACATATCCATAGAAAATTTAATACATAATATATAGAATAGAGTTTAATAACTTTAACCATTCAAACATAGAAGAGTTTAAAATTTTGAAATATTAAATTATGAGGATTGAAAGATTGCCCCAATAATGTTGTATTATTTTAAGATGCAGCCCATGTTACTTTTTGGGTTGGTATCCAGAATCAAGTGATGAACCAATGGAATGTTTTTCACAAATAGAGAGTATGTAGACCATAATGCCATCATATACCATGACCCCTACCCATGCATGTGTCTTTTCCTGCCATCCATGTTATGTGTTTACCCATCATTCATGAAATTGCACATGGTGTGTGTATGTAAATTATATAATATTTATATATTTATATAGTCCAATTTACATTAGACATATAGTTGAAGAGCTAACAAAAGTTATTTATTAGTTTTTAATTATTTTTATTTAATTTGAATTATACTATACATATAGTGGTAAAAAATTATTTTCAATAATAAAAAAGAAGATAAAAAAGACATTGATGTATAACGTTTATACGTATCATGTCCAACTTCTATAAAACATGTATGTGCATAATTGTTATAGAAGTTATTCAACAATTTGTGTTTTTCTCTTTTTTTTTACCAAAAACAATTTTTACTACACCATCTAGCTGTATATATATCTCTCTCACTAATCTCTCTCTCTTTCTCATATAGATGAGTAGATTAGAAGGGGGCCAAACTTCTTGTTCTTGAAAAAAATAAATATTTAATTCAAACTAATAAAAAATTTGGACTCAATCTGAAGAGTCTCTGGCCCAGCACTGCACAAATATGCTCCAGACATATATATCATATATGTGTGGATATATTGTGTATTACAGACATATTGTGTAACTTAACCAACGATAAGGAGAAGCAAATACAACAGATACGCTAATCAATAAGATTGATGAAGTGATAATTAATGTAAAAACAGTCAATTGAAAAGCAAGAGTCATGCTTTTAATCTTTCAAGCTACCAACAAATGAGCTATACCATTTGATCCCTATATTAGCCAAAATATGTACTAAAATACACCATACATGGATTTTACCACGAATCCATTGATTCTATATATACTACTACCCCTTTACCACTTTATTCGTACATGGAGTCGGGGGAGAATGAAATTTGTTTTTTTTTATTTTACAAATGGGCATGCTGGATTATAGTGATTCGAAGTCTTTTTGATTAGTTTTAATAGTTTTTTATAGAAAAAATAGATTTTGTAAGCGATCCATGTATCTTGTAACTCTCTCTCTCTCTCTCATAAAGGTCTGTGTGAGAGAAATTGAACATAGACATCACAACAATCACAATTTTTTCGACCCCAATTATCAAAAAGTTAAAAAAAAACTCGGAAAAGAAATACTAAGGAGAAGAGAAGATGGGAATAGATGATTTTATGTGTTTACAATTTACAGAATGTGAATAAGATAGTAAAAATCAAATAATACACACATATATAATAGAGAATAAATAAACAAATATATACACTTGCATTCAATGGCTGAATTAGGAGATGGCATGATTGAAATAAACAACTTTATGTGACATATTAGATATTGCTACTTGGTTAACATCTTAGTTCGCTACCGTGAAAGTTTTGGACGAAATCTCATTTGTTTGTTATGTGAACTATGGGAGTTCCATTGATTGCACTAATGAAGTTGTTTTAAAATTTTATGAATTGAGTTTATATAATCGTGAATAAGACTAACATTTGTATAAAGTTGTGAGTCTATTTTGACAAAGTTATGAAGATTTAACAAATGCAACATGTGTTATGGAAACATTCACGGAACACTTTAGTCAACCTAAAGCTAACCAAGGATTCCAGTCAACCTAAGCTACCTATGAATTAATGTCTTTTAAGTTATGCATTATGCTATGTGTAGTGGTTATTAAGTGTGAGCAGTAGCACGTAGACGTCACACAGCCAATGGTGGTGGTCACACTCAGTGGCGGACCTAAGAATTTTTTTCATCGGGGCCGGAGAATTTTTGGGGTCGATTATCAATAACTAAATATTAATTTTTTTCGGCCCGAGTCGGGTCAGATCGCACAATAAAACGATAAAAACAAACAAAATTATAGATGAACAATAATAATACGATGTTTTTTATTAGAAATGCATAATAAAAAAACAAGATCCCTATAATTGTTGTCTACGGATTTTCATTTTTTGAAACCGAACCATTATATCATCTATAGAAACTTTTATAAGCAACTATTTTTCAATATAATAAACACAACTATCACTCAAATTCTCATCACCAATCCGAGTACGTAAGCCCTTCTAATTTTGCCCTTCTTTAGAAACTTTTCTAAGCAACTCTTTTTCAACCATTTTTTTTGGAAAATTATTACCTTTTGGTTGACATGGTCCTTTAATTAGGTAAACCCTTCTAATTTCGTCTTATTGATTAGGGTGATAAGATGAAATTGGTGGTCGTTCGACGGGATCCCATGGAAGGTTATCCAAATCTATGAAAGCCGGAGTCTTAGAAAATGAAGACTCAACTTTTATTTTAAGAAACCTTTTAATATTCATATTCCTAAAATTAAAAAATTAAACCCAAATAAACAAACAAGTTTCACATTTTGACTAATCACTAATCAAATACACACATAACATATAAATTCAATTAACCTATAAATTAAACTAAAACACATAAATTCAATTAATACTGATCAAAATATCAAATACTCAGGAGACTGGAGTCAAATACGGATCAAATAGAGAGTGGAATGGGAGTTGGGACTAAATCACTAACCTGCTTCCAAGTTAAGTTTCTTTCAACTTTCAATTTCAATTGCTTCCAAGTTAAGTTTCTTTCGATTGCGTCTTGAATCTTGAGTCCTGTCGACGACGAAAGAATCCAAGTTAAATTTCAACTTTGAATTTGAAATTCTTTCAACTGCTTCAATCGTCGATTGGTTGCCTCTCTCAAGGTAATGCCGCTAATTATTTTTTTCAATACTTAATTAGGTTTAAAAATTTTAAATGGGAATTGCGTTTATTTATGGGTTTAAGTGTAATGTGTTATTTGGACCTATTTTGCTTAAAAGCTATCGGGTTAAACTATTAAATGTTTGGTTTAAGAGATCAATAATTAATGGGTTATGGACTTATGGGTCAATTGTTATAGGGTTAACCGTTAAAGATTTGGTTTAATTGGTTTTTATTTATAAAATCTATAATCCGAAAAAATATTTCTTTGGGGTCGGTGTCAAAATTTTATAGGGGTCGGCGTCAAAATTTTATGGGGGTCGCTCGAAAATATACCATATATATAACCCAAAAAAAATTATCGATGTTGGCCGACTCGCCGACACCATAGTGAGTCTGCCACTGGTCACACTCACTAAATGAATGTAGTGGTTACTGAGTGTGAGCAGTGGAAAAATGGGCATGTGGCATTTGACTATTGGCTGAGAAAAATGGGCATTGAATGATTAAACGGGCAACGCCTGTGGTTCAGCTCACGGTGGCAAGGTCAACGCCCCCTCAAGCCCCACTGGTGTTGTGTGCCACGCCCCTTCCTTCCATGCCCCACTAACACCCAACCTGTGTGTTAAAGTAGTGATTCAATGTCATAAAACATTAATCATATCTCATTCATATGATATTTATTTAAATATATGGAGAAAGAAGACTTGGAGTCCTATGACCTACATATTTTAAGTTTTAATAAACTTTAGAGTTGCACCACATTCACATAAAGTTGGAACAATATGTACAATGTACGCATAAGGCTAAAAAATATATCGTTTACACGATATTTATTTGATGAAGTTTAAAAACATGAAGAAAAACAAAATAAGCTATATAGTTAACATTGATAATAGTGTTCAGGGAAGGAAGTGACTTCTGTAGGCAGAGCACCGTACCAATGACATTACATGAAATTAGTCAAACCCTAGTCTAGTAAGATAAGCAGAGACACAAAAAAGAATGGAAAATTACCAAACTAGCCATTTGACCAATCCCATTTACCAAAACAGCCTTTGACTTTTTTTTTACCAAAATAGCCAAATTGGCGAAAAATTGCAATAAAATTTTGCCGGAAATTTTCGCCAATTTTTTTTTTTTTCAAATTTTGTGGGACCAAATGGCGATTGGGTGTGGCGAAAATTTTGAAATTGGCGAAATTTTTGAAAAGTGGCGAATTTTTATAGAAAATGGCGAAATTTTGAAAAATGGCGAAATTTTGAAAAAAGTGGCGAAAATTTGAAAAAAATGACGAAAATTCAGAAAATCTTGAAAAAAGTGGCGAAAATTCAGAAAATCTTGAAAAAGTGGCGAAAATTTCAGAAAAAAGGCGAAAATTTCAACTCTGACTGGATTTGACCAAAAGTGGCGAAAATTCAGAGAATATGACGAAAATTTAAAGCGAAAATTCAGGGAATCTAGCGTTAGGATTTGACATATTTTCGCCATTTATAGTATAAATTCGCCATTCAAGTCATTCACTCCATTCACTTCAAATTTTCGCCATTCACTCCAAATTTTCGCCACTTTCATTTTCGCCAGTCTTCTCTCCTCGCAGCTTCATTAAAAATGAATGTTAATGTAAGTTCCCTTTTATTATTAACAGTTATTTTTCTTTATATTTAATATTTGATAAAATCTCATTTAAGTAATTGTATATATATTTGTTTATTTATACAGGAACATTATTATGCCGCCCAGGTGGCTATTAGATGTAATATGAAAATTGTTAAAGAAATTCGTGAAAAGTTAAAAAAATATCCAACTGCACTCATTATTTTTAGTAACACATGTTTTGGATATTGGTTAAAATGTGAATCTCTTAACAGTGAAGCATCATTAATTCATTTAATATTTCAAACTCAAATATTAACTGATAATCCAGAAGATGGCATAAACTTTTCAATCGGTGGCCGCACTTTAACTTTTGGTCCTAGAGAATTTTGTTTGATTACTGGTTTTAAATTTGGTGAATATTTTTAAAGAAAGGTTATTTGGTAGTCACAAAGTTAAGTCAGAAGATTTGTTATATATTTTTAAAAATGATTTGCTAACTTTAGAAGAGATGGATGTTGTTCGAGTTTGTTTGTTATTATTGGTTGAGGTCGGATTCAAGGGGTTAGAACCTAAAAATTTGTTGGATCCGTTTCTTTTAAAATTGGTTAATAATCTAGGGGCATGGAACGATTATCCATGGGGTTCTTATATTTGGAAATACACGTACCCACATATTCATAATGCCCTTTTTAAAAAGGATTATTGAATTTTAATAATCCCACCTTTTACCAATTGGCCGATAATAATCCCAACTGAGAATATTCTTACCACTGGTCCCTACTTTCAAACTATTTTTTTACATTGGACCCCCCGTTAAAAAAACCTTAACGCCGTTAGAGTTTATATGACGTGGACATCTGCAAACCGCCGGAAAGTCGAGCCAAGCTAGCAGTGGTCTCGTGGTGGCTTTTGAAATTGGCTCTGGTGGTGTTTAACTGGTCTCGTGGGTCCGGAAAGTCCAAACAGAGAAAACGGTGGTGTTTAACGAGACCAGTTAAACACCACCAAAGCCAATTTCAAAAGCCAACACGAGACCATTGCTAGCTTGGCTCGACTTTCCGGCGGTTTGCAGATGTCCATGTCATATAAACTCTAACGGCGTTAAGTTTTTTTAACGAGGAGTCCAATGTAAAAAAATAGTTTGAAAGTAGGGACCGGTGGTAAGAATATTCTCAGTTGGGATTATTATCGGCCAATTGGTAAAAGGTGGGATTATTAAAATACAATAATCCTTTTAAAAATAATAGAGACGATCGAAAACTAAAGCTAACATATAGCATCAAGGGATTTGTATGGGCATTTAAGGTTAGTATTTGTTTATTTTTATATAATGCATTATTTACTTTCGTTTTATATTAGGATTATTGGATTTTAATAATCTCACCTTTTACTAATTGGCCAATAATAATCCCAACTGAGAATATTCTTACCACTAGTCCCTACTTTCAAACTATTTTGTTACATTGGACTTCCCGTTAAAAAAACTTAACGCCGTTAGATTTTATATGGCGTGGACATCTGTAAACTACCGGAAAGTCGAGTCAAGCTAGCAGTGGTCTCGTGGTGGGTTTTGAATTGGCTCTGGTGGTGTTTAACTTGTCTCGTTAAACACTACCGTTATCTCTGTTTGGACTTGCCGGACCAACGAGACTAGTTAAACACCACTAGAGCCAATTTCAAAACCCACCACGAGACCACTGCTAGCTTGGCTCGATTTTTCGGCGGTTTGCAGATGTCCACGTCATATAAAATCTAACGGCGTTAAGTTTTTTTAACGGGGAGTCCAATGTAACAAAATAGTTTGAAAGTAGGGACTAGTGGTAAGAATATTCTCAGTTGGGATTATTATTGGCCAATTGGTAAAAGGTGGAATTATTAAAATCCAATAATCCTTTATATTATATTTAGTTAATTAGTTTTATTTTTCTAGATGTGGATATTTGAGATATTTCCGGAGATTGGGATGTTAATTGATAGGGACGGTTTTTTACCCCGTTGCCTTGGATGGAAAAAATCTAACAGACTCACATGGGAACAAGCAATTGCAATATTAGAGCGTTCTCATTTTGTTAGTTATCATTTACTTTAAATTATATTTTATGTAATGTTATATTCTTAACATTTATATTTTTGTTGTTAAATTTATCAGACTGGCTACGAGCCCATAGTAATTTCTCCTACACAATTAGAAGAACAACAACAATACTGGAAAGAGAGTTTTATCATTTTGGGTGATGGTGTAGATGATGATACATCAAAATATTTTAAAGAAAATCAATCGTCATCGAATGACGTTATCAGGAACATTTTGGACCGTTAACAGGTATATTCTTTTCCATCTAATCTCATTTAATTTTTTCCTTATATAAATTGTTTTTAATTAAATATTATTTTGTCTTATAGAAGGTAGAGACGCTGGTAGGTAAAAATTATAGTAAAAATGATCATGCTGAATCAACGTCAAATAGAAATGATGACGTCTACACCACACCACCTTATGTAAGCGTATTTTCTTTATTTTAAATATTTATATCTTTGCTAACTTTGCTGTAATTTTTTTTATTTAAGGCTGACCATATAAATATTCATGAAGAAAAGGTAAGATATTTATGATTTTAATAATTTCAGTTTTTTTGTATTTTTACATATTGTTATAATTAATTATTTTTACAGCCTGTTGGTCTAAACCGGGAAAAAAAGATATGCAAGCCATCTGCTGTTTTGCTTTCACCGTTCGGGATCATTGAATCGACTCCTAATTTAAAGAAAGGAAAAAGCGCAATTATTAAAAATATTAGGAGTTTTTATAAAACTGGAAAGTGTTGTGAAACTTCTCTTACTATGCCATCCATTATTGAGCCGTGCTTTTGGAAGAGTTTGTTGGTTTTAGATGGGTCTGATGGCTGGCTAGAGTCGAACGTAAGCAATTTCTTAAAGTAAAAAATAATTTTAGCTTTATTAATTTATTAATTTATTTAAAATTCATTTACTAACAGCATCTTCTGGCTTGGGAGACTTACTTGTACAATTGTAGACCGGTAGATTCACGTTGGTCAATTTTATCTACTGAATTTCATTATCATTTATTAAGAGGCGAGAAGTGTTTCTCATTAGGGGATGGAACATACTCTCCATATCCTGCTAGTTGGACTGTTGATGATGTAATGCATTTTATTTAATAATAATATTATTATTATTAAGAAATTGTTAAATATATTTTTCTTTATGTTTGTAGTTTTACATTCCAGTGAATGTAGAAAAATCACATTGGTTCCTAACACATGTGAACACATCAACATGGACTATAACAGTATATAACAGGTTATAATCTTAAATATTTTTAATTAAGTTTTATTACTTAATAATAAAAAATTGACATTATTTTTTCTACAGTTTGCAAAACATTTATGTTGAAGAGACCTATACATTGTTGGAGCGTTTGCAGTTTCTTATTCCTAGTTGGTTATGGTACACCCAATTTTTCCATAATCGCAATATGACTGAACGACTGATGCCATTGAAGAGGGTAATACCACCTAACGTGCCTCAACAAAGCCCTGGGTCCGGAGATTGTGGTGTTTGGGTGTGCATTTTTATGGAACGGTTAATCAATGGACGCGTCTTAAATCCACAGGAGGACACTCAAGAAACTGCAGCAGAATTTCGTAAACAATTAGCAATATTATGTTATAATAATATAACCAAAGAGTTTGTTGTTAAAAAAAATAGTTAAATGTAACATTTGTTTGATTTTAATATTATTATGTTTTATTTTTTTTATGCTTGTATTTTAGGTTATAAATATACATCTTGTGGTTCCATTTGATGGTCATGGCGGATCATAACCACATTCACATTCACTTTACTATTAACATAAATATTCAAGAACATAACCCCCGTCCAAATGATGAAGAACATAACCCTCATCAAAATGATGAAGAACATAACCCTCGTCCAAATGATGAACAACATAACCCTCGTCGAAATGATGAAGAACATAACCCTCGTCCAACCGCTCAACAACATAACACTCCTCTTGTTGTGCAACAACATAACCAAAGTCCAATGCAACGAACAAATCATCCAATTCCGGTACCTGTCCAACCTACAAACCCTCAAGAAACAACCAATTCTTCACCAGATTTTGATGAGGATTGAGATTTTAAATTTAGGGTAAGGCAATTTCGACGTCAACAACGACGTGAAGAATTTGGCTACTCCTGTTCAGATGACTCCGATTACTCCACTGACTCGGAATAATATTTTCATGTAATTTTATTTATGTTTTATTTTATTATGTTATAATGTATTGTTAGTTTTGTAATTTTAGGTTTAATTAAGTTTTAATCCTACGTTTAATTATGTTTTAATCTTATGTTTGTAATTCAAAGACAAAATTCGTCTCATAAATTTGTAATTCAAGGACAAAATAATTTAAAAAACAGATAAAATTAATATATTTAGTCTGTTGACGATTACATTACAAAAGTTACCATAATACGATAGAACCTCAACTACTAGGGGGAAACCTCATCTTTTAGGGGGAGAACGTCAACTTTAGGGGGGGGGGGGGATCCGCAGCTACATGGATGGGAACCACAGCTTCTGGGTGGTGATCCGCAGCTTCATGGGGGGGATCCGCAGCTTCATGGGGGCAAACCCCAGTTACTTGGAAGCATATCCCAGTTTCAACTACCCTTCAACGAAGTCTGCAGTTTGATTATATTTCCGAGTACACCGATTCCAACGAAGTCTAAAGTAAACAAGTAAATAAATCTGGAGGTTTTTTAGTAGTGTGTGTGTGTTTTATATATGAAAAAAAAAACAAGTATAAGGCCATGGGTAGTATGATGGTTCATAGTATAGAATATAATGGTTTGGAAATGATGGTTTGGAACATGATTCAGCCTTCTTAATATAGGCAAGTTTTTTTAATAAATTAAAAATAAAATCTACTGTTGTGTACATGGGTAAACATTAAGACAATAATTTCATTAAAACAAAATATTTTTTAACATAACTTGACAACATCACAAGAAATAAACATAATATTAAAACATAAGTTGACAACATCACAAGAAATAACCCTAACGTGGCAAACAACGCCAGAAATAAAACTGATCTGCCATAAACCGTCGGTAAGACTTACATTTCTGTTTAAATTCGCCATTTATATTCAATGGTTTACCGGTTACTAGATGTTCCATTAGCATACAAACAAACACCCCTTCATTACCAACCAAGTCTTCATGTGACTGAACAAATTCTTCATTAACTTCGTACGACATAACCATTTCAGAGTATCCAGTCTTTTTCCAATAACCAATGTTAACCAATAAAGCTGTGAAATATACTGAGATTTTCATTAGTTTCGGGTGAATTAACCGTAAATATGTATCACCAGAGACGTTTTCACTCCAATACGATACCATATTTAATGTCCTCATATCAACTCGGACAAATAACCATTCCTGATTTTGGATTGGTATAGGAAAATAGACATAGTCTACCTCTCAAAATGGGGTAAAACAGTTTAATTTTCCATTAGCATAAGAAATTACGTTTTTGTTAGGTGAGTCTAGCAGAAAATTATAAAAATGCGGTGGTAATATTGTCCACCGCATTTCGGAGGATACCCCACTGGCGAGTTCCCTATTTCTCCATTTCATCAATCTTCCAACCCAGCCTTCTAAGTGCTGTAAAAAATAATCATATTAGAAAAATAATATTTTCCAAAAAAAATAAGTTATAATAAAATTTAAATTGTTTTTTACTTCTGGTAAGAGATAACCGTTGTTACGAAACCCTAAAAGACTACCCCAAAAACTTTTGTCAAGCTTTGCCTCTCTAAAGAAAACAGCGGAATAACAAAACGGTTTGTCCCCGTGATTGTGGAAATCAAGAATAGTTTCTGACCAATTATGAGACTCATCGTCTGGAATTGCCCATATATTTCGTGGACGCTGAAAGTTATCTGGTCGAGCAACAACTGGGTTCTGTTGCTCGGATGATGAAGATCCCTCGGTGTTCTTTGGGCGCCTCCATTTATCAAGTATCCAGCTTGACGGTTTACGAATTGGTTGAGAATTATATTGATCATCACCCATTATGTGTTGAATGATACTTAGATGTTGAATGAGAGTTATTGGTGAATGATAGTTGGTATTTATAGATGATATTTGAAATTATTTTTTCTTACTACAAGGAATAATAATATAATAACATAAATAGAAATATTTATTTCTTACTGCAATATTCGCATAGCATATAATTCATCAGTCATATATCGTCTATATCTCATACAAGCATCTTGTATATTCATTTCTTGCCACGACAATGACCTATTTATTACCAATCTACGCAATAACATACAAATTACCACCCCAGAATCTGGACCAATATGACCACCATTTGGAGGCCATACACTTTGACCTGACATTGGTAATTCAAGGGGTTCGTTTTCAAGAAATATTTGTTGCCCCGATTCTTCAAAATATGATATACGTTGTAGAAACCATATAAAGCTATCCACAAATTGCACATAAATTTGGTGGACATGACGATGAATGCACCATGAATCACTGCAGGTGTTTGGACAACATTCATATGGAAAAAATACATGAATCTCTAGTCTCTCCATATTAATTTGAAAAAGATACCAATTTATGTCGTCATCTGTTATCGGTAAGTATACCTGTAAATAATAAAAACAATTAACTTATTGTTGTTCAATAGTGTCAATTAAATAAATAAATATTAATTTACCGTATCAACCTCCCATAATGGGGGATATAGTCTGTTTGTCCCATTTCCATATTGGAGGGCATCAACCGACCCATCATAAACTAGGTGATAAAATTCCGATGGTAAGATAGTCCAACGATCGGTTGATTGGTGTAAGGCATCTGTCCTTTGTATTTCATCTAACCTCCAAAACATAAGTCTGTTTGTCCAAGCACGAACATGCTGTAATTTAAAATTTTCCATTAATTAAATTACAAAAAACGTATATACGACAAATATATGTATTAAAAACTTACAATTGACTCTATATAACCATTTCCAGAATACCCTAAGAGGGTACCCCAAAAATCTCTGTTAAGTACAGTAACGCCCATACAACGAACCCTGCACCATTCTGAATCTCCGTTGTAGAAGAATTGGAAAACATTTCGTGAGCAGTTCAAACCTGTCTGGAAATAATGGTTCTCAACCGGTGACGGAATGTTGTCGGCTATGATCGGATCATTTGAAAATGACTCATTCAAACGTCTTGTGTTTCTTCTACTTCTACTGTTGGTGATGTCTCTTACGTTAGAAGACATGTTATATTCTCAATAGTGTTGTGAAAGAAATAGTCATTTGTGTTGTTGTATTTAAAGGGATGCATGTCAAATAATTTACGGGGACAAGAAAACAAAAAATGTGAAACAACCAAATTTAAGCGCTGATAACTCCCCTATATAAACTCCGTTTGGAACACGGGTAGGTTCGTTGAGTAGACCTCACGTGATATTACGGGGACAAGAAAACAAAAAGTATTATTTTAACTTCTAAAATATAATTTTATGACTCCTAAGATAGAGAAAATGTGTTTTGAAAAGTAGAATTATCTTGAGTTTTAATGTCGAACTACCAACTTTAAGCGCTGATAACTCCCCTGTATAAACTCCGTTTGGAACACGGGTAGGTTCGTTGAGTAGACCTCACGTGATATTACGGGGACAAGAAAACAAAAAGTATTATTTTAACTTCTAAATCATAATTTTATGACTCCTAAGATAGAGAAAATGTGTTTTGAAAAGTAGAATTATCTTGAGTTTTAATGTCAAACAACCAACTTTAAGCGCTGATAACTCCCCTGTATAAACTCCGTTTGGAACACGGTTAGGTTCGTTGAGTAGACCTCACGTGATATTACGGGGACAAGAAAACAAAACGTATTATTTTAACTTGTAAAATATAATTTTATGACTCCAAAGATAGAGAAAATGTGTTTAGTAACATAACATAACACAATCTTAATAATAAAATTTAACAACATTTTCAATAATAATAATACAACATAACATAGTTTTTGTCACTAAGGATCATTTAGATCAAAGTCAATTTTTGGTGATCCCTGGCCTGTTGTATCGATGATATAATCATGAAAATTTTCAGGATCGACATAAACATTTGGTTGGGTTTGAGGGTTGTGTCCTCCAGCTCTCCCTCTAGATAATAGTTGTGATGGATTGGGCTGATTACAACTGACACGAGTATGCCCTTCATTACGACATCGGGTGCAAAACGGCGGTGTTACAACCTCTCCAACTGATGGTATACGTCTATTTTCACGTGGTCGACCGGCCTGTCTTTTATTCATGAGTGGTGGTTGAATTGGAAAATATTCTTGTGGAATCTCCCATTCTGTTTGATCAGGAAGAGGATTTACTATCTCTTGATACGTCCCACGATAAAACTCTGTTGAAAACCAATTCAAAGCCCAATGACTACAATTTGTTTGATTTAGATATCTCGAAACACAAATTACGTGACCACAAGGTAAACCAGAGAGTTGCCACTGATTACATGTACAAGTTCTATTACCCAAATCGACTACACCTTTTTTCCCTCCGTCATCAACCTCAAACTTGTTTTGATCAATACCACTAACTCTCCATGACCCACTTTTTGAAATTCTTTTACTAATTTTACCCTGACCGTACTGGGTAAGTGGGTGTTGATTGTTAGCTATTAAAAAAAATAAACATAAATTAGTAACTAACAAATATGTTAAAAAAAATAAAATAAAAATAAATTAGTAACTAACAAATGATTTAAATAAATTATTACCTCCAACCTGTCGACGATTATAGTACCATTTCTGTAAGCTTTCACGAAAAAATTCAATAAGTTTAATTATTGGTAGTTTTCGGGCATTAACCGACAAGGCGTTAATTGACTCTGCACTGTTAGATGTCATAACATTATAGCGTTGTCCAGAGCTGTGTGCTCTAGCCCATTTTTCAAAACCAATATTAACAAGAGTATTGTAAATATTTGGACCTGTAGCACATATTAGCCGCATACCCTCATTAAACTCGGAAACTCTGTAAGCTTTACAAGTTTTCCACCATAAACATTCAAATGTTTTTTTGGACCTTGCCTTTGTGTTTAAGTTCATCATAAGATGCCGACAGCAGAGACCATGATAAGCATGGGGAAAAACGTCCCTAATTGCCTGAGCAATTGATGCAGCCCTATCTGATATGATCGCCAAATTTGGATTTTCGCCAATACAATCCTTAAGTCTTGACAAAAACCACGACCATGATTCACCACTTTCAGTTTTACCAACACCGTATGCGATCGGCAGGATTTGATTGTTTCCATCCATGCCGACCGCTAGAAACATAGTGCCCAAAAACTTTCCTTTTAAATGTGCTCTATCAATAATTACCAACTGTCGTAAATAACCGACGAAACTTCGAATCTGTATATAAAAATATTTTTATTAGAACTTTTAAAACAATGAAAAATATTTTTTAAAAATATAATAATTTAAAAAATTCACTTACCGCCACACCAAGGGCAATAAAAAACATTTCAAATCTTCCGGCTGCGTCCGTTAATGTGTGGGTAACTGTACCCGGGTTCGTCTTTTTCAAATTATGACAGTAAACTGGGAGCCTAGCAAACGAATCCTCAGGGGAACCGGTCAATAGTTCAAGCGCAAAAGATTTTGCTCTCCAACCTTGAGAGTAAGATATATCAATTTTGTATTTCTCTTTAATATCTGTAACGATATCATTCGGCCGGTATATCCTCCCGCTATCTTTGAATTGATCTTTTATCAAGTTACCCAAGACCTTTTTATTGGCTTGACGTATATGAGGATACGTCTGAGTCCTTGAACATGTGTGTTGATCTTTAAAGTATCTCACTTGGAAAACGTCGGTGTTTTCAATCATATACGCCCTTATACGCCACTCACAACCATCATTTAGACATGAAGCCTCAAATCGGGTTTTCGAAGATCTGTCAACTTTATATTCAAAACATTCAGTAATGCAAATTTTACCCAGTTCGAGTTTTAATTCTTCTTTGTTTTTAAAAATATGACCCTCAGAAATATGAGAAGAGTGTGAGTTAAGAACTTTTACTTCGTTTGTTGTACGATCAAACAATGACTCGGGCATAGACCAAAAAACGTTAGGTACAACATTAGACTCCGAAGAAGACACTGGAACTTTAAAATCAACAGGAGTTTCATTAGACGGAACAGCTGAACTACTACCCACACCAGATTCTTCAGTAACGTACAAAGACAACAATTCATTTGGTTGATTTAAAACAACATTTAAAAAAAATAAAACATCATGATCATCCAATAGATCAATTGGATGTGTGTAAGTAGACATTTTATAAGAAAAACGAATTTCATTGCTAAAACCACATTTTTCACAAATAAGATTTTTCAAACCCACGTAACTAATATTACTAGGAACACAAAAAACACGTCGCAAACATTTTTTTTTAAAGGAACATACTCCTCAACACCGTTAACAAAAACCCATTTTCCACCGGTACATAAAATAATATTACAAGACATTACTTAAAAATATGTGGTAAGTTGATGGATAAAAGGATGAATTTTATAAAGTGGATAAGTGAAGAAAATGTTTAAGTAGATGGAATGTGAAAGAAATGAATGGTAGGGAGGGATATAAATATTTGATGAAGTTTGTTAGATAAGTGGAGAAAAAATCAATGGTATGGAGGGATATAAATATTTGATGAAGTTTGTTAGATAAGTGGTGAAAAAATGAAGGGTAGGGAGATATATAAATATTTTTTAAAAAATAATATTTTATTAAAATTCGTTTTTTAAATAAAAATTATACTTTATTATTTTACAAAAATTGAAAAAAATAATAATTGAAAAATAATTGAAAAAAAATTAAATAGTAAAAAAGACGAAAATTTAAAAAATAATAATATTTTAATATTAAAAATTAAATTATAATTTAATAATAAATGGCGAAAATATCCCATATTTTTTCGCCATTTTTCAAAATGGCGAAAATTCTATATATTCTGACTTTTTTTTTGGCGAAAAATCAGATGTTTTTTAGCGAAAATTTGGCCCAAATTTTCAAATTTTCGCCATTTTGACAAATGGCACGACCTGATTGGTTGGCTATTTTGGTAAAAAAAAAGTCAAAGGCTGTTTTGGTAAATGGGATTGATCAAATGGCTAGTTTGGTAAATATCCCAAAAAAGAATGATCACCTCTCATATAGGTCTAAAGGGAACCTAAGTCTTCCTTTTAGGAATAAGAGGGATACTAAAGATAGCTAGTCCTATAAATAAATCGAACGTTCATGAATTGTTTAACGGGATGTTCGTTTATGTTTATTCATTTAAATAAATTAACGAACATGAACAAAAATTTTTGTTCATTTAATTAAACGAACGGATATAAACACATGTCTTGTTCGTTCATTTATGTTCGTGGACGTTCGTTCATATATGTTCGTTTGTTTATGTTCGTTTGTTTGTGTTAGTTCGTTTAAATATTAAAACAAAATTTCATATATATATATATATATATATATATATATATTATGTCCGTTCGTTTTTAAACCCATTTATAATTTTTTATTTTTCTTAAATAATTAAATATGTACGAGCCTTGTATTATCATAAATGGGTTAAAAATATATTTTTTTATTTTATTTATCCTTAAGAACCGGTATAAATGTATAATAAAAAACGTTTGGAATTGCTTTCCACACCATAAAACATTGGCTTTCAATATTCTCTTAGATTATCTAGAGAAACCATCAGACTTCCTAATTTACATCTGTTTTTGAATGAATTGTGATGTATTAGACTTGTTCGTTTGGTTCATTAATATTCATTTATGTTTGTTTGTGTTCGTTTATGTTTGTTCAATTATATTCATTTGTTCAACTGTGTTCGTTTACATTAATTAACTGTTCGTTTAGCTTTATAACGAACGAACACGAACATTTCCATTTTCTTATTGAACGAACATGAACAAAAAAATTTGTTCGATTATGTGTTTGTGTTCGTGCTTGGCTAAAGTTAAATAAACGAACACGAACACGCTGATGTTCGTGTTCGTTCGGTTCGTTTACAGGTCTAAGGATAGCATAAAAGGAAAGCGATACTGCAGTCATACTCTTTATAGTAAGACACGGGTCTGCGTTGGCTACAAGCAAAGACGATAATTAAAGACATTATAAAAACTGCTCGAAAGGAACAAAGAAGACAACCCCATATCCAAGAATACTCTCTTTACTTTCGTTTCCCTTCCTCCCCTTTGTACTTTCCCTCTAGTTTGAATAGCATATCATCATACTTTGTAACATTAAGCTTGTCCTAGGCTCCCTAAGGGCAAGCTTCGAACATCAATATACAAAACACTTTACCTTCTCGTCTTTGAACCAACAAACATGTTTCGTGTTTTCAAAAAGTAAGCATGTTTTGATAATTTTACAATTCAAGAATCTTAACACTCACAAATTGAAACTTTCCATGGTTGGTACTTCGGCTTTTGATGAGAAACAAATCAAGTGGGAAAAATGGGAAAAAAACATGTCAACTTCAAATGATCTTCATAGTCGAGTTACAAGATCTATAATTAATTCATATAGTCATAAGAAGGTTTTGATGGACACTTTTGTACTATAATCTGTATTGATAATATTTTATAGAAATTACAGGCAACAACATAAACAATGAATACTTACCTAAAATGTATTTATTTTGATGGAACCCAAAAAATATATGCATTTATTTAATTTAAAACAAAGGCAAAATATTAATTGTTTGTAACCTTTACTTTTAGTGTTCTAATCTATTCAAGAAGTAATTAGGGAAGTTCTTATTTTTTGGTTAGATGCCGAAATACAGTAGAGCACGTTCAATATATAAACTATTTTAAGTATAAAACTGTAAAAATTACATTAAACATTTATACGTAATGTTAATTATATGTAGTGAGAGAAGAAAACAAAGTGGTTAATTAGTGGGTTACATAATCGTGTTTTGTATCATATTAAACGTTCTTCTATATTTATATTCAATTTATGTTATATACCAAGTAAATACAATGTAAGGGGGACATTTTAAATAAAAAGTTATAAAATAGGAAGATAAAACATCCGTTTAATTGGCAGACTAAAACAAGAAGTCTTATTAGAATGCATCTAATCAAATATTATTAATAACTTAAATTAAATATAATATCATTGATATCTTGGTATAAATTTATTACATTGAAAAAAAGAAAGTCAATTAGAATATTAAATATTGATCTCAAATACTAAGTATTAAAGTAAACTACAAGAGTTGCACTAAAATATTAAATTATACGTTAAAAATACTAAATTAAACCATTACGAAATTAAATGTTCAAATTGAAACTATTAATTAATACTAAATTTAAATATTATTGATTAACTAAAAAAATAAATTAAACTATTGAATGTTTTTTGGAATTATAGAATCAAGCTATTAGTTTGAAATATAAAATAACATTATTAAATTCAAATACCAAGATTAACTTGAAATATTAAATTTGAGTTGTTTTTCTTAATATTGATTCCCCACACGTTGCGGCGGGAATCTGCTCGGTATCGGTCCGGTTCATTACAATATGAATACGGTACCAACATTTGGTGTAGCAATCCAGACACAAACCTTAAAAAATAAAGTTGTTATATGCCCAAAAGGATGTCGATATGTGTTTTCATTGATCAAAAATAATAAAAACAAATACCAGTAACGGTTTCGATGGTATATCTATAGTTAATTAAAATATTAAATAATAAAATAAAATAAAACAAAACATATAATTAAATTTATGTCGTTTAACATTTCAAGAATGCTATAATTAATTAAAATATAAAATTTAACATTTTAAAAAATAATTTACTTAAATAATAAAAAATACAAAAAAAAACTTTCAAAAACTGGGGAGGGAGTGGGGTGGGGTTCCGTATATGCATAAAATAATAAATAAATTATCTGACAACGTTTAAACCAAACTTGTATGGCAACGTATACGACTCGTTTTAAACAAAATCTATATTGCAACCTGTGAATAAACTTTTTTTTGAAACTTGGATTTTGACCCGACTCGGTTTTAAATAAAATTTATACCGATACGTAGTTAAAAACAAACACGTCGCAACGGTATTTGTACGAAAACATTTTATTTTAAAAGTTATAAGAGAAAACAAAATATGTTTAAAACTAATTGTAAATTATCAAATAATATAAAAATAAGAATATGGTGAATATAAAAAAAATATATATTAAAAGAAAATGAGTTAAAAATAAATATACACAATAATTATACGTAATTTTAGAAATAACATTTTGTATTATGATGAATTATAAAAATTCAAAATTGATAAGTTCCACCTGCACTATTGCTTTAATGCTAAAATTTCATTGCCAAAGTTGATAAGCATTGGAGCAAGTGCACGTGCAGTATTCCAGGGATTAAAAACCGTAGGTCGGTTTGTACAGTGTATATATTCGTTTTTTATTCAATATGCACTTTTCATATAAAAATATTCCAGTCAAATTTGTTTTACTAAAGTATTGCCTAGCCTAGTGGCATAGAAGCCACTTTCACACACCCAAAACTCACGTTCGAATCCGTCTTCTCTAGTTTTTGTTTCGCTTAGTTTTTTTTTTGTTTTTTTTAATTTCCAACAAATATTTTGTCTCTTTATACCATTTGAAGGAGATTAAACATAAAAGGCCTCTTGGCCCAGAGGCAAAGTTACGCTTCCTGCTCTCCGTCAACTAGTTCGAGTCTTGGAGGTGCCATTTTTATGTTTTTAATTTTTTTAATCAATTTTTTTTTTCTCAACTTTTTTTCATAAGTTTTAATATTTTGTTTCAGTATCCAAGAATATTTTATTTCGTCTCTTTAAAAGATTAAAGGGAGAGGTTAAACATATAATGCCTCTTGGCCCAGCGGAAGGCTACACCTCCTGCTCCCCATCCACCTGGGTTCGAGTCTTGGAGGTGCCATTTTTATGTTTATTTTTTATTCCAGTTTTTTTCTCGACTTTTTTTTCGTAGGTTTTGTTTCAATATGCCAGAATATTTTATTTTTCTACTACTTTTACGTGTAGCTTATATTTTGGTTCGAGCCTGCGACACCGACGCGGAGCGCGGGAATCAAATGCTAGTTTAGACAAAAAGAAAAAAAGGGCAGCAATGGGTCTCAAACTCGCACAGGTTGAATGAGAATGGGAAATGCAAACCACCATGCCACCATGCCAGCACTCATTTTAGTTTCAATATTACTAAATAGATTAAAGGACACTCACTTTGAATAGTGGCTGTCCCATTCAAGTGTTACCACCTCCTGCTTTGATATTTTTTTATTATTTTCCTCCTCACACTATATAAGATATATCTTTTTAATACGTTTAATTTCTAATAATTTTGTTTTTCTTTAATAACATTCGTTCGTTAACTTGATTCAAAAATGGAGTGCTCAACTGTTATTATTTTTTTTGTTAACGTTCCTATATAATGAGTGAAACTCGCACAGTTGTATCGTATCGTACCATATATCGAGTGCCGTTACACGGTGTTTTTTTTTTGTTTCGTAGCCTATATCGAGTACCATTACCGTTGTGATACTGTGACGAAAAGAATTGACATAATCATGAAAATAAGTAGAAAAGAACTTACCAGCATGTGAAGGTGGAATTGAATTTGAAGCAGAGGAACTTCGATCCGGAACCTGTTGACTTGCTTCTTCCATTAATAATCCCCCCAATTTCTTCAAACTAAATCAGAATTGAAGCTTTAAACTCAAATCTCAAATTTACGGTGGTCGAATTGAGCTTCAAAACAAAGAAAACCCTGGATCGCCGGAAGAGAGGTAAGAAGAAGCAGTGAACTGAAGGAGGACAAACTGGAAGAAAAGGTCGAAAGCTTCTGGATACGTGGCTTTATGGCATAACAGGGGACGGTGCCATAGATGCGTTCACCGCCCATTACAACCAATCAAATAGACGCATTGTTTACGTCTTGTACCTAATGCAATGATAGTTGTAAATCACTGTTAACAAAATGTTCAATTGTATGTTCTTTAATATTATATAAAATTATCCTCTTAAAAAATTAAATAATAAACATTATAGTACATAATAAATATCAAACAGAAACATTATATATCAAATAAGTATGATTTTATTTGGAGATATCAGAATAAGGTGTTTCAAAGCAAGGTGATTTGTTTTTTCAAGGTATTTGAAGACATCAACACATTGTCTTTTCTGTGGATCAAAAATAGGACGGTGAAAAATGGTTTTAATTGGTTGAATTGATGTAATTTTAACCTTGTACTGTTAACGGGTGATTTGTGATGTTTCGGTTGGGATAACTACATGCTAATCATTTCCATTTTTTTAATTGAAATTCCACCGTTCAAAAAATAAATAAATAAATAAGCTTTTAATTTATTTAAAATAAGCTTTAACTACAAATTAAAATATAATTATGCTCTTATTGGCGTTATTATCATGCTTATTGTTTACTCTCAAAATTTGAAAAAGAAGCAACCAAAACTATCTTTATCTGAGTATATATTTGTCTTAGTTACCAAATCTAACAAAATGGATGTGATGCATGGCAGTTAATTATATAATTATATATTTTCTTTAGAAAGATTTAAAACATAGTATACTTTTTCTTTAATTTTATCAACAATCTATTAAACTTATTATAAATATTTGGTGAATTATTTGAATTAAGTATGATATAATGATGATACACACACATATATATATTAAAAATACAGGTCGATGTGAATAGTACCCGATACATCTATTTTTTACATTAGTCGTGATACTTTTTCTTTAATTTTATCAATAATCTATTAAACTTATTATAAATATTTGGTGAATTATTTGGATTAAGTATGATATAATGATGATACACACACACACACATATATATATATATATATATATGTATATATATATATATATTAAAAATACAGGCCGATGTGAATAGTACCCGATACATCTATTTTTTACATTAGTCGCGATACTTTTTCTTTAATTTTATCAACAATCTCTTAAACTTATTATAAATATTTGGTGAATTATTTGGATTAAGTATGATATAATGATGATACACACACATATATATATATATATATTAAAAATACAAGTCGATGTGAATAGTACCCGACATACATCTATTTTTTACATTAGTCGCGAGGCATTATTTGAAACCGACCCATGTCAAATATAATATATTTTAAATTGTTTTTCACAACAAGGTAATGTTTTTTTGTAAGGCCCCTCTTTCAGGAAAACCTCACTCGTTGAATTTACTCATAAACATAGCCAATGATACCGAATTATAACATTTAAAACATTCAATACGCAACAGAAACGTTCATCATTCAGGTACATAACAGCGGAAGTCTTATCATTTAAAACATAAGCATTGTCTTAACATAATTTAAAGTGGGATGTCAGTCTCATGTCGGATAGCCATCACGCCTTCGCACGACCCTTCCTCTTGTTACCTTAAATGTATACTAAATGTCAGATCACGCTGGTGAGTTCTAGTTTAAAGCATCGGGTATAACGTTAGTCATTCATTCGTATCACTGGTTCATATATACATACACTTACAACATTGTTTCAGTGAACATATATTAACTATACACGCAAGTAGGTGCATATACATACATTGAACATTCATTGGTCAGACACATAAGGGTGATCAACCCGTCATTGATTGTGTAAGTCACAAAGACAGACGCTCTGTCCTACCGTCGTAGGCCGTAATTCATACCGTGCCTACCGAAGTAGTCCGTCCTTCATTACCGTCTGGCAACCATTGGCCGTCTGTCTACCGTCGTAGTCCGTCATTTCGCCCGTCTGCCCGAAGGCATCCGTTTCCCATGCGACTATTATTCATGCAACCGTTTTATTTATCATTGATAAGGCATTTGCTTCGATCGTCCATTGATTGCCTTTCATACGTCCTAGCTGATGAAGGAACGTATATTTCCCGGTTACATGATAGTCATATGGTCGTTCGTCTACCGAAGTAGCCGTTATCATCGAAGCGTCCATAACGTTTACATACATTCATAACATGCAATATATAAAATATAAAGCAAGATTTCATTTATTTACGTTATGCCATTCGTTCATTCATTATTTGTAAACATGCGTTTCATTCTTTGTTCATCATTCGTTTTCATATATTTATATATGCATCACATATGATCACATTGGCATTCATAACATTTATTCATTTAGTGTATACACTTCAACCCCAAAACAATTGAAAAGATTTGCACGTAACATGAAAGGGGGGGGGGGGGGCACATATTACTCACCTGATGAGTGGTTTCTGTAATACACTTAGCCGGTTACTGAGCGTCACTAAGGTCACTCACAATCTGTATAATAAAGTCATACACATAAGGTGGTGCTCCTAGATGACACTAGACATTACTATGCTTGAACCCAGTAGTTTCGGGTCATGGGTTTATATCGAAACTATGGTAGTTTCGATAAGTAACTTATGTAAAATCTTAATAGTTTCGGGTCATGGGTTTATATCGAAACTAGGTAGTTTCGATGGATTTACCCATATCAAAACTAGTAGTTTCGATGCATCAGTCTTCTTCCCCAACCAGAAACCCTAGATCTGGCCAATTATTTCTAATCGATCAAACCTTAAACTTTTTACGTTCAAAACGTTTCTTTTTCATCCATGAACACGATTATGTGGTCTATTTTGAATATCATACGTAAAAACTAAACATTTACATGATTTTAACCCGAAACCCGAAAGTTATTAAAACTCAGATTTGGGCATGATGGTTACCTGGTTTTGCTTCCTTCTTGTTTCTATACGTTCCAGAGATGGTGAGCAACAATCCTCGAGACTTTGAGCTTGATCCTGAGCTTTCTCTCGCTAGACCCGAGTTCTCTCTTTCTCTATCTAGCCTTGCGCAAATGAGGGAAATGAGGAGGAGCTGAGGTGAGGGCGCTGATATGAGGGGTTTTTTCCCTCTTGATCTCGGCCCATAGGCCGGCCCAAGGCCAAACCCCCATGTTCCTTTTTCGCCTTGTGATGTTAGTCCCGATCTTAATTTCCTTTTACTTTCGTTTATTTATTTTAGGGATGTTACATTTTTAATTCTGAATATACTGTTGCGACGTGCTTATTTCTACCTACGTTTTGATATAAATTCTATTCAAAACTGAGTTGCGGTCAAAACCCATGATGTCAAATGTAATATATTTTTATTTTTTTTCCACAACATGTAATGATTTTTTTTAAATTCCAAATATACCGTTGCGACGTGCTTATTTTACCTACGTTTCAAAAAAAAAATATTCAAAATTGAGTTGCCATAACGCGCAGTCAAACTCCACTAGTTAAACTTAATAATGAGTATTTTTTTACTTTTATTTAATAAAGTGGTTTTGTATATTATAAGCAGCGTTGCAAAAATCGCGATTAATCTCTAATCGGCCAATGACCTAGGAATTTTTCCCTAATCGTCCTAAAAATCACTAATCAATCAAAGGTGATCAAAATCGGCCATAGGCGGCCCTAATCAACCAAAAATCGATGGCTTCCCGTTTTTTCGGCGAGATTCTTGTAAATTATAGCAATTTTATAAAAATATGCGTATATATATGTATATAATTTTGAAAATTACATATAAAAATGTGTGGGTATGTATGTATATATATATATATATATCTGAAAATTATATATATAATTTCCAATCCGATTAATCGCTAGTCGGTACAACACCACCCAGCGCCTAACGATTTTTACAATACTGATTATAACTATAAGTAATTCTTTTACGTTTTCTTGGTGATTCTTTAACGGTTTCACTAGTTCCATTTTCACAGTTGCCCATTGAATAAAAATACATGCGAGATGGAACTACGTAATTAATATAACAACTCATATATATCCTAACTTATATCATGAATGAAATTGTCTAAATAACCATTGTTTTGAAAACTTTACCGACTGATTAGATCATGAAGCGACTACTTGTTGGTTCCGTTCACATGCTATGTTCTTTTTTTAACGGCGACGACCATCGAAGATATTTATTTAAGAAGGTTTGAACCCGTTCAAATGCTATGTACCGTTAATTTTGAACCATTTATCTCTTGTTTTTTTTTCTTCTTTTTTTGTAAGTTGGTCAATAGCACAACTTTTATTAAGAAAACATATTAGATGTTTGGATGATTGATTCTTTTAAGTTTTAACTTGTTTTATTTTAGGATGATTATTGTTTGAATTTTGAACTTGTTTTACGTTTGAACAATTAATATGTGACGTTCTCCTTGTTTTTCGACTTTTGTATTTACTATATCTTTTTAGTTTTAAAATTGAGTATGACGTCAAATCGTTTTTCACATTGTTCTGACTACTGAACCAATTAATATTTGAATTTCTTATTTTTTTTAGAACTTTTGTATTTTCTATATCTTTTTAGTTTTAAAATTGATTAAAACGTCAGTCAATTTTTCAGACTGTTCCGAACTGTGTGAATCAATTTTTCAGACTGTTCAGAACCGTGAACGAAGAAAAGAGTTGGTTTGATGACTTATCAAGTCATCGTCTATAGCTCCCCTTTTGCCATTATTTGCATATAAAAATTAAAATTTAAAACTCGTGACCTTTAGATTATCTTTGAAATTTAAGCCCTCCCTTTTAGTTTATATTGATATCTTTGTCATGGAATGAAATCACTTAATCCTTAGGGGCATTGGGTTCGTAGAATTTAATCACGGAATTGAAATATAAATTTTGGTTTCATTAGAATTTAATCACGGAGTTGAAATCTAAATTTTATTTCTTATGTTTACATAAATCGTTGGAATTGGAATTTGAATTCAAGGAATCAATATGTTTAATGTAAATTCCTTCTAGTAAAGAATTCAAAATTCCTTCCAAATATCGATGAAAATCAACCACAAAAATTGTAATCTCCAACTCACTCGCCATTAACATGACCACCACAGCCACTGCTGAATCTAGTAAATACCACCACCGCTACCCTCACACCAGCCAAAATCTTAACAATCGCCGCAACTGCCCTTACCACTACCGCAACCACCTCCAGCACCGTCACCGCTATAGCTGTCGTCGCAACCACCACTGCCGTCACCACAACCGTGACCATCACCTTCGTCGCCACCACCAGTCACTAGCACTACCATCACAATCTAACTTCTTTAACAATATTACGAACCAAATATGATCATTTTGTCAATTGCATCAGACATTCAAATTCATTTGACAATTTTTCAATTCCTTCAAATTCTAACTTTTACAATAATGGAGTGTAACAACCTTATACACAACTTACTCGAACATGCAAAAATAATCTAAACAACGTGAAACTTAAAGATATTAACCCTTCCAAGTAATAGCGGATCCAGCAATTTCGTCAGTGTATGTTGAAAACTAGATGTGTAAATATAAGCACATTAAATTGTACCAAAGTATAATTTTTAGGGAGCCACTAATAATGTAATACCTTAGGCAAATCCCATATCATTCTGTTCTATTCTGTTCACGGGAGAGATGCTGGGTTCATAAGCAATGCCCCGCCTCAAATACCACAACGCATTTTGGGGCTTAATGTAGTGGATGAGATGAGAACTCCATAATTAAGCGTACTAGGGTAGGAGCAATCCACCCCTGGGAAGTTTTCACCAGGGCAACCAAAAACAAATCCGTGAGCTCTTAGGGGAAAAGCAGACAATATTGTTAGTACGAGAGGCCGGATGTTACAAATGATATCAGAGCCACTCCCGTTCTGTTCTGTTTACGATAGTGGGGCAAACCTCATCGAGGACGATGAGTCCCAAAGGGGGGTGTTTGTAACACCTTAGGCAAATCCCATATCGTTCTGTTCTGTCCACGGGAGAGATGTTGGGTTCATAATCAATGCCCCGCCTCAAATACCACAACGCGTTTTGGGGCTTAATGTAGTGGATGAGAGGAGAACTCCACAGTTAAACGTGCTCGGGTGGGAGCAATCCAGGGATGGGTGACCCCCTGAGAAGTTTTCACCTGGGCAACAAAAAACAAATCCGTGAGCTTTTAGGGACAAAACAGACAATATTATTGGTACGAGAGGCCGGATGTTACAAATAAACTATATAAAACTATAACATATTACTTAAAGAAATTATATTTTTTTTTCTAGAGTGGGGGTATTTCCTCATGGCTCACACTTACTCTAAGTCCGCCCATGCTTTCAATGATAATTACAAAAAGGGTTATAATATTTTGTGATTATAAGGTCAATTCTTAAAAAAATCTAGGAAACAAATGAATGAAATCTTTGATTATAAGCAAATATGGTTTGCTTCCAATTTCACCAACGGTGATCATTACTCTTCACCTTCCCTTGAAACACCAAGCACAAGGTTAACACTTGTCACTAACATGTGTTTAAAGATGGATGCTACAATTATTGTTATAATCCTTTACAAAGTATTATTGTCCTAGTATTATAATATATTATCATTTTGATGATTAAAGTATCACTAACAAATGCATAAAAATTATATTATTTGATGTAGAAAGAATATTATATATACTAGGTTATAGACCGTGTATTACACGTTTTAGATCGAATAATCTAGAGATATTAAGTAATTCATCTTTCAAACATCACTTATAACATTTTATGAAACTATGAACAATCAATGATTTACTTTTTGCAGAAAAAAGAATTTTATTTATCATTCACAACTTGGTAACAGGGGAACAATACTCTTATGCCAACTTTTTCTATCAAATGTTCCTACTTTATCTCAAAATTGAAACGCTCCTCTTATATCTGGCATCAGGAAAGGAGGCCGTTAGTACCGTACTAACAGATGAAAATCTCGTATATTTCGCTAGTCGAGCACTCAGAGAAGCTGAAATCAATTATCCCCCCTTGGAGAAATCTATCCTTGCTTTGGAACACGCATCCAAAAGATTAGGCGCAACAAAAAGTAATAAAAGTCTGACCTCGTTACAAGTAAGCCTCGAAACTAGCTAAGACTAGAGGGGCTGGTAACGGAGGGAGAATCGTCCTCTCTTCTCTTGTTTTTCCTCCAGCCATAACAAAACCAACATCAGGGAAAATAACAAAATCTGCAAAACCGAGACAACTTAGCAAAATTAAATTCAAACCCTATAAACACAAAAAAAGGGATGAACTAGAAAAAGAGACAAGAAAGAGAAGAGTCGTTAGCATCTCGAGAACTGAAGTTAAAGAAATTTCCCTTTAAAGAAAACGAGAGACTACCAAGAAGACAAGATAGAAGAAAATAGTGCAGACATTCCTCTTCGGGAAGAAATGCGGCCTCTCCCCAAAGAAATATAAAAAATTGGAAAACGGCTACAAATAGTGAGCATCACCTCAACAGGAAAAACACCCCGGATTTGAGAGAATTCATCTTATTCTTGTCTCCTCTCCTTCATACTTTCCCTAATTTAACATTTGTATCTTTGTAATTCGTTACACTGAGCTTGCCCAAAAGATACCTAAGGGCAAGCTATAAGTCTTAATATATAAAACACTCAACCCGTCTTTCTTTGGATCAACAATATATACATACCTACAGAACTTTGGAGATCCATCTTTTTCTCTGAAGTCGAAGGCATGTAGCAACAAGGGAAAACAATACGAAGATATTTTTTTTAGTTTGGAAACAATTTTTCAGGTTGCAACTTCGTAAGTTATCGAATTAGTTTTCCGTTTCTTTTGGGTTAATTGATTTAGTCATCATGTCCAGCTAAATCAATTTTGATTTCAACACTTAGGTTTACTTCTCTGATTTTGATTCGAACACCTATGTGAAACGATTATACGATCCGATAATTTCAATGGTTTTGTTTATTTGATTCTTGATTTCAAACTCGAATCTACTCCATATATATATATATATATATATATATTAGATTGTTAATAAACCTGGTCAATTTTTTTATTTTTTTCTAATAAACTTCTGCAAGATTAAAAACCTAGTCAGATTTTAATTCTTGATTCAAGAAACAATTAATGTCTTGTGTTGGTCTATGAACCCAATTTCATTATAGAATCATACAATCGAATTAAACATTCTGAACGACGTGTGCGTTTAATTCTAATAGATACTTTTATCACCGCAACCCGCACGCTAAGGTCTGAACGGCATGAACTTAGAGTGGCGGGTTGACTCTAATCAATGAATTGTGTTTGGTTAGACGTTAGATGGAGTGTACGTCATAACGTCTCGATATCTAGTATCGATACAAACCGTTTAAATTAAAGTGTCATTGCACCAAAATTGTTAATCGATACATAACAATAATAAATATCATAGCTAAAGCTTGTTTATATAATTATCTTAGTACTAAAACTTGGTTATAACGCTTCTCTATACATAATATTTCTTGTTATCTAGTATTTTAATGTTTTGATATTAGAGAAAGAGGTGGATGGAATTACGGAAACATACAAGGCTTATTTCAAGAACATTGATTACAGGGCATAAAGAAACGACAGCGTTTTACAGTTTCATTATATCAAAGAAAAAAAAAACCGAAAAATAACGGCAACTTATCAATTTATCACTTAACATATTGTCGTATTAAACCCTCTCCATCTATATAAAGAATTGAGTTCTTGGATAAAGCGTGTCACAAGCCAAACATCCATCACCGGCGATGCTGCCGGAAAATCCAGACACACCACCTCCACTACCAACACTGTAAAAATCTCACAATCTCCACAACATTTCACAATGGCACTAGTGAAACCATCTTCCAACAAGCAATCATCCGCACGCGAATTCAAGCATCGAATTCTCACATGCCTAAACAAACTATCTGACCGCGATACGCACTCCGCCGCCGCGTCGGAACTCGAATCGATCGCCAAAACCCTAGATCATGATCTGATCTCACCGTTTCTATCTTCCATCTCCGCCACCGACTCGTCTGATAAATCTCCCGTCCGTAAACAATGCGTTCGGTTAATCTCTACATTATCGGAAGCACACGGCGACGCGTTATCTTCTTATTTGTCAAAACTCCTTTCCGCCGTCGTACGGCGCCTCCGGGATTCCGATACGGCCGTTCGCTCGGCGTGTGTCGCTGCCACAGCCTCCATTGCCTCTCACGTAACTAAGCCTCCGTTTACGTCTGTTGCTAAACCGTTAGTTGATGCGTTGGTCACTGAACAGGAGTTGAATGCTCAGATCGGCGCGGCTCTGTGCTTGGCCGCGGCTGTCGATGGCGCGCCGGATCCGGAGCCGGTTTACATGAGAAAAATGCTAGCGAGGATTGAGAGATTACTGAAGTGCGACAGTTTTAAGGCTAAGGCGGCTTTGTTGACGGTGTTAGGTAGTGTGATCGGCGTCGGAGCTGCGTCCAGTTCTGTAATCGTGACGAATTTAGTGAGTATTTTGGTTGAATTCTTGGCCAAGAGTGAGGACTGGAGCGCGAGGAAAGCCGCGGCGGAGGCTCTAGAGAAACTGGCTATCGTAGAGAGGAATTTGTTATCGGAATTGAAGGCTCCGTGCTTGAAGACCTTTGAGGCTAAAAAGTTCGATAAGGTAGACTTGTTTTCCCTTAATTGAAACCTATCGTGATGATTTAGAACCCTAGATTCAGTACCAAATGAATTTCGATATAATGCAGGTGAAAATTGTAAGAGAAACGATGAATCAGATGATAAAAGCCTGGAAGGCAATTCCTGATGTGCCGGAGGAGGTATTAACACCACCGGAATCACAATCGTCTTCTAAAGGTATTAGATCTTATATTCTTAACAACTGTTTTCAATTTCTTTGTACAGTGTTGAATCATAAAAAGCTGCATAATCGCATGACACTTTCTAGATCACAACAGTAGAATTTGATTCAAGCCCTAGAAACTTCATTAGTTATTTATCTTTCTTGACTTCTTGTAAGTGATTGCAATTTGCAAGTATTCATAATTCCTAATGTGTGATCCAGCAGCTAAAGTTGCTAGTGATGGAAATCCACCAAGAACACCACAAGTAACTAAAAAGAGAACTGCACCCAATGGTGTTTCCACCGCCACTGCAACACGCCGAAATTCATTGGAAAACATCAAGAAAACCGGTCCAGCAATGTTTAGGAAGCTGGATCGCAAGAAGCATGCCACTAATGCTACCATTCATCCTGAAAGTCCGTTGTCTGTGGATGATAATCATCTCAATGATAACTTTGCAAGACCAGAAACAAATCGAGCCGTCTTAAAGGAGATTGTTGATGAAGAAGTGCTTGAGTCTGAATATTACAGTACAAGGCTTAGTACCACTGTTGTAGAAAGCAACATCAGCGAACATATCCGCAAGAACCACAAAGATTCTGAGGAATTATCTTTGATTCGTAATCATCTTGTTCAGATTGAAACCCGACAGTCCAATCTATTTGATCTCCTCCAGGTAACTTGCTCATAATTATATGTAACTTCTGAATTTATATTCAGTTATGATATTGTAAAAATGTTGCTTCTAGACAACCTGGGCCACTTGCTAATTATGCTAATTGGAAGAGCAATTACACATTTAAAAGCAGCTTTTTGCTTGTCAGCTATATTGTGGGGCTTGAAAACTAAGTACTACCTTCCCACCAAACATTTGAAACACAACTACAAATTCCACCGACATAAGGGTTTTAATAAGGGTGCTTATAATCGTACACCACCCCCTCACATCATACGACCTGTATTAGCCCCATATGGGTCGTATAGCCCAAAAGTCAAAGATGACAGTTTTTGGACATGTCACGTCAGTCACATCCACACATAATACAGCCCTGTATTGTGTCCCGTATAGCCCAAAAGTCAAAGATGACGGTTTCTGGACAGGTCACATCAGTCACATCCACACACAATACAGCATGTATCGTGTATACCATACACAATACGGCCCGTATTGTGTATACCATACGACCCGTATCGGCTCAAAACAGCCCACATTGGGGGTGGTATAACCCGTATAGGGCTATACGACTCTTGTAGGTGTCCGGTTAAGCTGCAGGTGGTGTATGTTTAGTAGGTTGATTGTTGCTAATGTTGCTGTTTTTCTGTTAAAATATAGAAATTTACCAGAAGCTCAGAGACTGGGATGCGATCACTGGAGACTCGAGTGCACGGTCTAGAATTAACACTTGATGAGATCTCGTTTGACTTAGCCAGGTCAACTGGAAGGTTGTCACACCCTGAAACTGCACAAACCTTGTGTTGCAAGTTACCTGGTGCAGGCTTTTTGACTTCTAAGCTCCGGAAGAAAACAGAAACTCAACATTCAAACCACATGACTGGCAAGAACATGAATCTTGAATCATGCAACCCAGAGAAGAGGGGATTTAGGCGTCAGGAAGGTGGTAGTGGGTTAATCAAGAATCCATTGGCTGTTGTCCACAGGAACCACCATGGGATTTCTGAGATTTGACTCACAAACATCTTTCTTCCTTTGCTATGTTACAATATCTTTTACAAGAATTATTTGCCACAGGTGGTATTGTTACCGATCCTGTTCCACGTGTTAGGCTCAGAATAGTTATAAATGTGTGAATTTGGACAAGCTTTGATTGTGAATATATGTTGATATTACAACTATCGTGAGTCATTTTTTTTATGGTTTAGGTAAGAAGTTAATTTCTGACTTGACCGGATAAACCTGTTATACAAAAATCCAAAATGGTTAGAAAGAAACAAAAATCCAAATATTACATTATTTGATTGAGTTGTAATCAAGAGTCCTGTGGTACTCGTTTTCTACAGGAAAAGGACAACTGAAACTTGATTATGAAACCTGTGACGTTAACATTATGAAGTTGCCTAATTGGTATTACTAGTTGTCATGATAGATTCAAAATCGACCGCAACACGCTAGGACGAGGAGAAATACATCAAAATCGGTGATCATAATGAGTTAAAATTATTTACCTATTGAGCGTTATGGGGGCGAGACCGTGGTAAACGTTGATAGAAAGGCGCCAGCCGAGATAAATGTTTGGTGGCGCCCAACAGGTTGGTACAGATTTTAGGCCCTGGGTGACAAGTAATAATAAACCTCTTTTAACTCATTTTTAGGGTTAAGTTTGCAATCGCAAGTCACGAGAATGACACATGGGCTAATTTTCTGTAAAAACTAACTGTTATTAACGTCAGTGGATGAAGACGCAACATGGACACAAACGTTTGGGCTAAGTTTATAATTTTTAAAACCTGGAGACCAAACATGCAATTTTATCAAACTACAGGGGCTATTTATACAATTAACTCGCAAAGTTATTATTGTCAATTTGTGTTTATTAATGTTCGTTTAGAATATTAACAAATGAAAAGAAGTAATAAAATAAGTTTGTTTATGTGTTGGTGTTCGTTTATTTTTTCAGTTAAAGTCAAACAAACACGAACATAATCATGTTCGTGTGCCATGTTCGCTTGCAAGCGTATTTACATCCTTTAAGAATTATATTGTTTGTGGGTTCGAGTGGTGATCTCACCCTCAACCAAAGGTTGTGGGTTCGAGTCCTGGGGGTAGCAGATTTATCATGGATTATCTAAGTGTTACCCATTCTATACTAGATAACCTAGAAGTTATTGTTCAAAAAAAATAGACAATGAGATGTTATATTGTTTAATAAAATATAAATCGATATATTGTCGAATTGTTTATAAGGACCGATTATAATCGGGAATGGGCCTCGTTCATAAATGAGCAATTATCCGTTCATCATTAGACAATTTCTTTCAGGGTATATAATTTGAGTTAGAGACCCAAACTTTTGTATAAATGTATAATCAATGTGGCTATAAATAATTCTGTATACAAAGTAACCTGTCAATTTTACATTGACCCTTAAATCAAGTATGAAATAATATTTTATCAAATAACAATACCTATAAAAAAAGTACAGAAAATAAACATCTATCTATGGCTTAATAAATCTCTTGGTATCACCACAACCCATGATAGACGTGGGCAGTTTCTTCACTTTCTCAATCCCTTCTTCAAACACTACTCCCATACCCATGTAAAAATGTGACTCAATATGACAATGAAACGCCCAAACACCCGGGTTATCCGCTACAAACCTCAAAGCGGTCCACCCGTACGGATGGACCGGTACCGTATTCTTCATAATCGGGTTCACCAAATTGTACCTCTTTGGATCCTCGGAAACGTTAAACTTTCCGTTTCCGTACCCGACAACCCAAAAATCATGTCCGTGTAGATGCCACGGGTGTGTTTCGCTGTTACCAGCATCTATCATGTTCGCATTTTGAAGAATAATGTCTACCGTTGTATTAAACTTTAGTCTATACAAAGAGTTGCTAGTAGTCGCGCTAATGTAAGGAGGGGGATTGCTAATGTTATAAGCTTCGTAGCCGTTTATGACATCGGGAGGAGGGGTTTGCTCAAACGTGTGAAGTAAGTTATGTTTAAGCGAGATGAGATACGGGGTGTGTGGAAGGGTAAAAGAGATGTTATTAATAGCCCATTTCACACTCTCGTTGATCCGGTTTTGTGTGTTCAAAAGAATAATCATCCTATCTGATGTCTGAGGCACTGAGTGTATGTAGTCAGGATGGGATCTAATTGCAAGACTTTGATTAACCCGGGGCCCAACATCGTTCCACCTAGGTCCACTTGGTGGAATGGTTGGTGGGGATCTCGAGGGATGGTTTGGGTAGTAATTGAAGATACCCAAACCATTTGGGGTCGTGTTGTTACGACTCACCATTTTTGACACGACCCAGTAATTTCTCGTCGGGTCTTGATTAGCAGTGACTAAAACCGAGTAAGTTTCACCCGAGTAAATAAAGAGATTATTTACTACGAATGGTTCTACGTAGTGACCGTCGGCTTCAACAACCGTCATGTTATGCCCCTCGATTTCGAAACTGAGAGCGGCCAAAGCTGTTAGGCTTCCGATCCTGAGCCGGTATGTTTTCCCCGGAACGACAGTGAAAACATACGGCGAGCATTCGGGGTTTGTGGTGTTACAACTATCGGCTGCAATCCCCGGTGTGCTGCAACTGAATCTCCCTTTTCCTTGAATCAACAATGACTGAAAGCAATATTATAAAATATTATGAGTTGTCAAAAGTATGAAATTTATAATAATTTGTGATTGGTAAAGTTGAAGAAAGTGTGATGAACTGTAAACATGTCATCGGATTCCTGTAAATGAATCGTTATGTTTTTTTTTATTTAGTTTTTTTTTAAAACGGGTAAGTCATACACTCTAAACCTACTCCTAAATCTACAGTGATATCCATTAGACCCCTCAACCACTTAGAGAACACATTTACTATACACCAATGTTTTCCGAACCGAACAGGACAACGAACTGATCGCCTTAACGGTCAACTGATTAGACAAGATTTAAGAACCGGATGACATCATAAATAATTAAAAAAATAAAACTATTTATATATATATATATATATCTAATTTAAAAATAATATGAAAATATTATATATTTTGACGTGGATTTGCAATATTAATAAAATACTAAGACTTAAATATGTTTTAGATAATATAATACTAAATTAATCAAAAAATAAGATTTTAAAGTAAAAAAAAAATTTTAATTTTTTTTAAAACCCGGTCCGGTTCACCTAGTTCACCGATGCGACCGGTTCATATAGGAACAGAGCAAATAGGCATAACCGGATTGGTTTCCGGTCGGTCCAGGTCGGAAAACACCGCTACACAGGACACACCATGATCCCGCTAGTCTACGAGTCCAAGTACTATGAAAGAGATTTATAGTATTAAAATACCTGAGGATCACCGACCCAAAGGAAGGGGATAGAAGAAAGGCGGGCGGCCTGTTCATATGTGCTTCTATGATACCAATCGTTGAGAATGATGCTTCTATCGTAGTCATAAACGAACGGCTCAGCTTCTCCGGCCGGCAGCGCCACCCGAATCGACCCGTATAACCCTGCTTCTCGTTGCATCCCGTAATGCGCATGGTACAAGTATGTTCCCGCCTGCACCACCAATCAATATCATTGCCATTAAAATTTAAAACCAAATCAATCAACATGAACTATGAGATTTGGAAATAACTTACCCTATCAACAACAAACTTATATCTAAAGGTGTCTCCTGGTAAAATAGGACACTGAGTAACCCCTTCTGTTCCATCTGCCCATGGAGAATCAATCTGCAAATCAATTTACAAATAGATTTAAGTATTTAACCTCACCACCTATCATTTATCATTCTTTCAAATCCGTGCAAGTAAACAGCTAGAAATTTTTTTATAAAAAAAAAATGTGTTACCTGTCGGATACCGTGCCAATGAATGGCGACGTTTTCGGTCAACAAACTGTTCTTAAGGTCAACAACAATGGTGTCCCCTTGTTGAGCCAGTATCGTTGGACCGGGGCTTCTTCCGTTGATGGTGATGACTAGCTTCCGGTAGCAGTCCGGTGATTTGAACTCGTACTTAACCTCCCATCTATAATGTCGAATCCTGGCTTCCGCGAGACTCAAAATGACTAGTAGCAATGCGTATATTAATGGTAGATTCTTCATCTACGTTTAATTGGTTTCAAATCGAATCAGCTGCTTTTTTGTTGGTTTTGTGAGTTATTTATTTAGAAGGTGAGATCTATTAGACGAGTATATATAAATTATAATATATATGGGCGGAGGTTGTGGACTAGTGGGATTGGAAATTTCTTTGGGGTTTCCACTGGATAATTTGACTTTGAATGGGAAGAACCGACAAGCTCGCAAAGGCTGAAACTTTCTAATGGGATTACTTATTTGAAACTCCTTATGACTTATTTAAAAAGGTAATAAGTCATAAGTTACAATTTGTAACTTCTCAAAAACTTTGGGATTTTCTTTGAAAACTACTTATTGACTTATGCTATAAGTTAATAAGTTATAAGTAATAAGTAAGGATGGACTTACTTCTTGAAAAATGGTATAAGTAGGCTAAATAAGTAGCTTCCCCAAACACCTTATTAACTTATATAAGTTAATAAGTTAATAAGTAGAGTAAATAAGTAATCCCAAACACCCCCTAAATATCAGGCTGAAACTTTCTAAATATCCTAAATAGAAAGAATCCCTCTTATTTATACCGTGTTTAAATTTTATGAAATGAAAAATACAAATATCTATACTATATAATAAATAAAGGTTTTCCATGCCACGTGTCGCCTCCATATTCATTCTCATCATTTTTCTCGCCTCTCTCTCTTTTATTAAATACGTCTCTATATTTTAATAATAATATATTTTTAAAGAAAATACTAATCTTTATATTAATAAATCTCCTGACATATTTTGACGAGTGTATGTGTTAAAGATTATATTGTATTCCACGGGTTTATTCAACCCGTGTAAAACACGAGTTTTTAAAAAATAATATTTTTATTACTTAATATATAGTATTATATTTATTCAACTCGTGTAATACACGGGATTTAAACTAGTATTTTATATATATTAACGCTAACCGAAATACGATTAAAATCATGTAATATTAACATGACCCATGTAGTCTATTTATTTAAACGGGTTAACTGGGTTGACAAGTTAAAAGGGGTTGTAAGACGTGTTAAACGACTTGTAAATTATGAACTTGCTAAGTATTGATATTTCACGTAAAATATATGAAAAGTGCATCTACTCAAATAAGATTCTTTGGTGTTGTGATTCTATGATCTTTTATATCAACTTAGATATGATCTTGCGTTTTTGATTCTATATATTTGCTCTAATAATACGGTTTTTAAAATTGTGTCGGTGCTTGATTTTTAAGAAAAAAATATAGTAAAAACTGAAAAACTGAAAATGATTTGTTTTGAGATCATTAGATGCTCGGGTACAATGAAAGAATTAAAATGACTAAGGAGAGAAACTCGGTGACAATGATATATAAATAACGGTTTTAGTGTATTATTCAATAACTTATAAGATCTCTACACAATGACAATAACTTAAATACAAATATAATATATACAAAACTAAATTGCTAATAAGAAACTTTAATTATGATTCTTGAACAATTTCCTCCATAAAGAACAAAACCACAGGGTCGCAAACGAGAGTAAAATGTGGATTTAGGATTACAAAAAATATACAGAGGTATTAGGGGGCAAAAGTACTATATTACCCTTCTCATTAATGGAGATACATATGGATTAGTGACAGAGGGACGCAAAAAGAAAGAGAAAATAAACCATAGGGGGTTAAATTGCATTTCTTTTAAAACAAGGTTACAAAGTGTCAGTGGGCATAAGCCACAGGGATGCAAATTGCACTTTACTCTTAATAAAATATCTTCATTACGGTTCAAAAGATCGAAATATAAAAATCATTATCCTAAGGAAATTTCCGGATAATTCGTAAATAGAACAGTGAGTTAATTGCACAAATGCCCCATGTGGTTTGATCAAATTGTATGTTTGGCTCCCTAGGTTTTAAAAATTGCAGACTTATCCAAAACTTTTGTAACTTAGCTACGCCTTTATCCCCTGACGTTAACACCAGTTAGTTTTTAACGAAAAATTAGCCCATTTGCCATCCACATAACTTACGATTGCAAACTTAACCCTAAAACTAAGTTAAAATCAATAAAAATCATTAAAAAAATATGTAAAACTTAGTAAAATATCGTAAACATCACTAATTTTTTTTACATATTTTTACCGATTTTAACTCATTTATAGGGTTAAATTTGTAATCATAAGTCACGTGGATGACACTTTGGCTAATTTTCTGTTAAAAACTAATTAGCATTAACGTCAGGGGCTAAACGCGTAACCATGTTACAAAAGTTTAGTCTAAGTTTGCAATTTTTAAAACCTGGAGACAAAACGTATAATTTAAGCAAACCACAGGAGCCATCTATGTCATTAACTCTAGAATATGACTCTGTCGTTTACCATTACAAAACTTTGACTTAGTCAAGCTTCGATGGTTGCGAAGAAAGATACTTATACTAATGACGTTGATTTCTAATATTTTCTTTTGACTAATATAATTTCTTGGATGTGATAAGATTTGATGATTCTTATTAAATTGGTTGGAAGTTGTTTAAAACTATTTAAAAGAAAATTGTATTAAAGTGTTACATAAGACATTAAGACCAAGCGTAGTGGCCTGGCGTCATCTCACCAGTTACGGGCGTCAAACACCGTTACGAGGGGACGTCGTGGGTTTAACGGGCGTGAGAGGGTGGGGGCTGAGGTGGCTTTGCTCCAGTTTAGATGGCCCAATTAACGAGGGTGGGGGCATTGGCCCACTACACACAGTCTAATATACTACTAAATTTGCACATGACATGTCCATGAACATATAATAACTTGTTTTTTAATCGACCATCTATATATGCTTGTATATTTGTTTTTTTTTATATCATATTCAGCTAAAAACATTTTTAGAATGAAAATTGATGTAGAAGATTTGCTATCGTTCTATAATGTTACGGTATTTTTTTTCTGGATTTCTTAAAATAAAAATAAAGTTAGATATAATCTTGAATGAACTATAAATAGATTTAAATATAAATATTTATATTACTTTCACACGCGTTATCTCTTATATATAAAGGTATAATAATAAATAGTAATATACCTCTTAGTGAATTTTAGATAATTATCTATTTCTTTGACTTATTAAATTATTTTTATTTAACCGTTCAATATGTTAATAAATATTACTTGACTCAATCAATTAATATATAATATGTCAAATTGTGACGACTAAGAAGAAAAATTAAGACAAAAAGGTTTTTAAACCAGATTTATTTTACATCCTTAAAGAAAGTGTCATGTTTTTAATAAAAAAAAATGAGAGTGGAGATTATTAATAAAAAAAATATTATGAAAAGTAAAGTTATCCCATGCATGAGAATGCAACTTTTTCTGGAAAAGAAAAAGGTGAAATGAAGACAAAATAAATTAATGTGGAGTTAACGCGTATTTGGGTCAGGAAAAATCATATTACATGCTTTATTCATTTTAAAGCAAACATAATGTTTGAAGATAACGCTTTGAGTCCAATAACGTTTTGAGTCTAATAGTTTTAATTTTACTTTTTGAGTTCCTATGATTTCCTTTTTGTTTCAATTAAACACATGACATTAACACCGTTAGTTTCTTCTATTAAATTAAGGGGTATTTTAGTCTTTTACACATAATTTACTCAAATTAAAACTCACCCCCTTCAAAACACTCTCCTCTCTCTCTCATCTTGGAAAAAACAGATCCGGAAAGAAAGCCAACACCGTCGACGACACCACTACTCAGCGCCACCACTACTCAGCGTCACCACCACTCAGAGTCACCATTTTGACCAAGATTAGTTACTATGTGTAAAAAAGACTAAAATATCCCTCAATATAACAGAAGAAACTAACGGAATGTTATGGGTTTAAGTGAAACAAAAATGAAATTACAATGACTCAAAAAGTGAAATTAAAACTAAGTGTGAAACATAAGAAACTTATCTAACTACTTTTTTATTATCTTTGATACATTATGAGTAGGTGTATTATAAGACTTAGTTGTTAAATTAAAATTGGTTATCTAATGAATGCGTCCCTTAGTGGTATTATATCTATTATTTTTATAAATATATTTTTATTTTTTTATTTAAGTAAACAAGTTAGTTTTTTTAACGACAAATCTACCATACTTGTTTTCTTACTCATACTCCTAAATTATACAAAATAATTCATCAAACAAGTTAGTTGATGTGATATCCATAACTTGATAACTATTAATTGCTGACTAGGATTTAATTTAAGATCATGACAGTGATTTGAATCTTTGATAGGTCACACTGATTTTAAAACTTGAAATAGAAATTAGAATAAGCTAACATTTTCGTCCATATACTTTAGTAAGCTTTCTCAGTTTTATCTAAAAAAATTATTTTTCTCATGTGTATCCTCGTAGTTTACAAAATTTATCATTTTCATCCAATATGTTAGCTTTATCCATATTTTAACGTCAAATGAGGTGTATTTAGGTCTTTTGTATATTTCTTTACTAGGTTAAAATCTCATGTATTACACGGATTAGAATAAATATAATATTATATATTAAGTAATAAAAAATTTATTTTTTAAAAACTCGTGTTTTACACGGGTTGAATAAACTCGTGGAATACAATATAATCTGTTAACACATACACTCGTCAAAATATGTCAGGAGATTTTGTTAATAAAAAGATTAGTATTTTCTTTAAAAATATATTATTATTAAAAGATAGAGTTGTATTTAATAAGAGAGAGACGGGGAAAAAAATGATGAGAATGAATATGGAGACGACACGTGACATGAAAAACCTTTATTTATTATATAGTATAGATTTTATAATATTTTAAACCCTTAAATATTCCCCCTCCAAATCCCCTTAAACCATATTCTATATCTCTATACTTATATTCCGTTAGCAGATGCAAATCATTACGGGTTTAAAAGTAAACCGGAGTATAAGCTTAGAGATGGAGAATACGGTTTAACGGGATGTGAGGATTAATTAAGAGTTTAAAATATTGATAAAATAAAGAAATACATAAAAAGACCTAAATACCATTTATTTAATGCTAAAATATGGATAGAGTTACTGATTGGATGAAAATGAAAAGTTTTGTAAACCACGAGTATACACAAGAAAAAAATAAACTTTTTAAATGAAACTGATAAAAATGATTAAACCACATGAACGAAAATAACACATTTTACTCTAGAAATTAGTTCATTTGTTCTCTTAGATATTTTGTAATCTCTCATTTCAAAATTTTCTTTAATACTTATTTCGTTGACTAAATAGATTTTTTTTTTAATTTCTTTAAATTTGTTTACGATCATTCATCACACGCTTATAAATATCTATTACGTTCTTCAGTCTTCACTGACCATCACCTTTCACTACCCTCCATAAACGTCGGCCACCACACGCACATATTCATTCACATGTTTATACGTCTTATGCTTAATTACACTAGAACTTGTGTGATTAGACAATATATTAATATTACAAATGATAGTTAGGATTTTTATTAAATCATCTAATTCAACATGCATGCAGTTTTTTTTTTCAATTGAACGATCAATTTATAAGTTATTATGATATTTTATTGTTTATGTATTAACCTCGGCTTATATATAAAAAAGGAAACTCGCTTACACCACTACCTTTAACGTATGTATAATAAACTATATACGGGGTCGTAAAATAGATGGAGAAAATCAACAAACATGTTTAATAACTCGTTTTATAAGACCATTCGTAATAGTTTAGTAATAGTGATGGAAAAGTGTTGTCGTACAGATGCCACGTATAGAGTGCGTGATCACTATAAAGATGTGTAATGGGTTAATTAAAGTGATGTATTTTATAATAGTTACTTAATCATTTATATATTTATTTTTTGACAAATATTTTAAAATTCAACATTTAAAAAAATAAAATATAAATAAAACATTAATATTAATATTACTTTTTTAAATATTACAAAACAATAATTAAACATAAAGAAATTATTTTAATCCATATTTCTCCCTAATCTCATGCTTCATTTGCTCCGCGATTTCACAATCCCCGCCCGTGAAGTGATCGATATTCTCTCAAAGTAGTTTCATATCGACGTTTTTCTTTCTGTTTTTCTTTCTTTAAGTTGATCGTGTCCTCGACGTGTTTTTGTTTTTCCTTCTTCAAGTTGATCTTATCTTCTGTTAGGTCGTTGAAGCGATGCATCATCTCCAATATAGTTTCTAAAGTTTGCTTGTAATCGGGCTCTTTAGAGGAAGACGTTGCCCGTTTACCTTTGTTGTTTCTCCCGTGTGGGGGAATTAGTTCACTAGGAGTTGAGTCCACATGTTCATCATCATCGTCATCGGTGTTGTTGAGCTTTATTTGAAAACGATCACTAGAAGGAGATTGAGTGGTGTAATTGTTAGAGGACGAGGTTTTTGTACGCATGCTTGACGATGATGATTGTCCAATTAATGGGATGGTGTGCCACTTCACGCTATCTTTCATAAATTTTCAAGCACTAATATGAACAAACATTGACACGTGTTTTATCTCGTAAGCGGTTTATTATGTTTTTAATTAACTAATTAAATTAATTGTCTGAAATTAATTAATAAATAGTTATAAAAAAATCACTTACACCCAGGCTATCCGTAGTGGTTTCACTGAAAAGTGATTCACGCCCTGTCACATCAGCACAAGGGCAATCACTTGATAGAATCACTAAGCTATGTAATGGTTTCACTGCAACATTTAATTTTTAATCATTTAAACTAAAATACAAATGTATTTATTTAAAATAAAGACAACAAAATGTTGATTCAAACACGTTACAAAACCACTTACGAGACTAAAAATGGTTTTTTTGAAAACAATTCCGTTTTTGTTAAAATTTATACCGGAATGTTTAAAAAAAATTAAGCAAGCCCGTGTATTTTTTTTAATCTAACGAATAAAAGTTATTTGACAAAAAAATAAATTAAATATTAAATGAAATATTTAAATAAAATATTATTTAAATGCATGAAGATAGCGGAGGATTGTGATTGACCCAATTTTGTTTTTAATTAAATAAAAAAAACGAAGATGCACCCCTTTACCCGTGATTCCTCTCACGCCACCAGCCCTATGCCCACTTCCGTGTTCTCAGGGGGCGGTGTTTCGCGCCCGTGAAAGGTTTAGGTGGATCACGTCCTAGCCTTTCACGGTCTATTACAGATAGCCTTACTAACCATACCCTCACTATTGAGTGAAAAGTGAGTAAGTGTCGTGACGCCTATGTGACAACCACTTATTACTCCGGTAAAATATGTGTATAAATAAAACATGTCAAACGAATAAATAAAATAATACCACTAAATTTATTAGATTAATAAATTAAAAACGCCTATTTAGGGGAATCATCAGTTACACAGCACGTACTCGATGACTACTTTTTTGAAATTTGAGCAATATTATATACAACACACTATATATATTTCTTTTATAAAAGATTAATTTTGACACGTATTTCTATTTTTTATTTGATTTTAAAAATAAAATTGGTGAACAGAATTTTGTTATATATACTTATAAATCATAAAAGAAAAAACCTAAATTACGTTATTGTTCTCTTTTCTACTCTTTCACATCATACGGTTTCCTCTCAATGATGATAACGACTCCCTTCACGCTCACAACAGAGCCGATGCTTATGAGTTTACAAGTTAGATTCAGTAATCGTCGATATAGGAATTGTAATATCATTTACATTTACACACCAGGGGTTTATATTTTTTTTCATATGAAAATCCAACACGGATTATTATATCATTTTATGGTTGTTTGGATGCGTTGTAATGGGTTTTGACACATACATTTAGGCTTTGACACACCGCTATAAATGTGTGCGTCAAAACCAATTACAACACTCCAATAACTTTTTAAATCCGGATGCATCGTTGAAGGTGTTAGGTGCATTCTTATAAACATGTATATTACAACAATGCAACAACTTTTAAAATTTGAATGCATCATTGATTGAAGGTGTTAGACACGCCTTTATAAACTTGAGCGTCAAACTAATTACAAGTTTATAATACCGGTGTAACTTTGTAAAGTTGAATGCACTATTCTAAAGAAAGGTATGGACGCACTCAAACATTTGATAGATTTGATGCACTACCGTTATGGGTTTTAATAAACTGTTTTTTAACGGTGTTCCAAATTAGTTATAATAATGCATTCAACTTCTAAAGTTTGATTAACTTGTAATAAGTATTGATGTATAGATGTATAATTGTGCATCTATCTCATTGCAACAATGTTTCTAAGATTTGATGCATTGTTGTAACAAGTTTTGAAGCACATGTGTATAAAGATATGTATAACTCATTACAACGGTGTGTCTAACCCTACTTCTTATGTGTGACTAAATGATGTAATTAGTGTTGACGAACATGGTTTTGGGCATAAATTCAAAGTCGCTTTATCAATTCTTTTTGCTCTATTTTTAGCATTAGCACTTTAAAAATAAGCTTTACCGACTACAATATGAGCAAAACAACCATCAAAGGAAATAACAAATTTTGCTACTTTTCCCACAGACAAAATCTCGACTGCCTAATGTGCGGGCATTAATAATATAACAATTCATGTCATTTTTCATCGAAGAACATTTCTAAAAGACAAATTTTACAACCAAAAAACATCTTAATCACAGATCTGGAACAAAAGGTCAACTTGTGAATCATCGTTGTCAAGAACAGATGAGTCGTTATTATCAACACTATGGTGATAATAAGAAAAGCTGACGTCATTGTCAAGATAAAATATATATTAAAGTGGATTTTTTGTCAAATATTTTTCCTTTTTGAATGTTCTATATTACGTGAAATCTAGTTCACGTTTTAGGGAACATTACTTGTTCATCATAAAATAGAACTGAAACATTTATGCCACATTAAGGCTGTTACTAGATTTTCACGAATGGCAAAACTATATAGATATATGTATATATATTTTTCCCGTTCTGCTTTTCAAACCAAACCGAAACCGGTTTGGTAACAAAAGTCTAAACCGGTTTGGTATCAAACCGGTTCGGTTTGAAACCGATTTGAAAGGGATGTTTGACCGGTTTAAAACCAGATTTTGAGAGGGTTTTGACCGGTTTGGGGTTAAACTAGTTTCAGTCTATATACTTACAAACCGGTTTAACAATCAGTTCGGGTCGATTTTCCCAAACCGGTTTTTTTCACTTAAATCACCATTACTCGATCATAAATACAATATATGCTTAAATGATACTCTTCAGCCACATTTAAATAATTTATTCATTCTTAAGTATAGTTGATTACTTGATTATGAATTAAATGTTAATAATAGTTCCAAAATAACAAAAGAAAAGGAAAGTTACTTTAGTTTTTTATTTAAATATTCAAAATTAATCTTGAAAAATACCATATTTCAGATTATTAGACCTATACGGTCCTAAAGCGTATTCGCTGTGTGATCTTGGTCGCGTCTGATTCCCTCTGACATAAGACCACATGCTCAACGCAAGCTATGTTTTACATGTCTCGTTAGGTAGCAGGGTATTATGATAACAGGTTCTAATGGTTATAAAAGAACATTTGTATGTGCATGAAAGAATCACGTCAGTTAATCGAATTGTCATCTCAATATCAACAAGATAACCACCATTTCCCGCGATTCGCTCAACTAGAAAGACATGAGATACCTTTACGTTCCATTTTGAACAAGAGAACATGATACAATGATTGCATCCAAAATCCTGCAAAAACATTCATGGTTTATAAAACTAACCAAAAGTTTAAACCGGGCAGTTGAGAACACTGCATAAACTACGGTTGCACACGGCCAGTAAAGTTTTAAGTTTTCCATAATCTAACATGTCTTTGATGCCACCATCCACTTCTTCCTCGCGGTTCATCACCACCATTTGTTATCTCATAAAGTTACAAGCTGCATAAAAGAACCTCAAAGATGTCATTATCATAAAACTATGAGAACTCATTTTAGATTTTGAATACATTATGTGCTTATAAGAAGCACAATCATACACTTTTCTTAGTAATGGATGGAGGAATTCCCCAAAGAAAGCTAAAATGCGATAATAAATCATCATTGCAAACTCGTTTATTTTCCTATTATCAAGGCCAAAAAGACATTATTAATCACCTGGAAATTGAAAAGAAAATAGAAGCAGGATTTATAATTCTACCCACAAATACATATAAATCTAATCCCTAACTCTTTACTAAAACTTAGGAACCAAGCGTCCTAGCCCCTTTCATATTCAGAATTTTTGCTTCTTTGCGAGAGCCTTGGTGAGCATATCGGGTCGGTTAAAAACCAGTTAGCACATAAACAATTGCATGGACCTATCTTCCAACTTATTCCTGATCAAATAGACAAATATCAATTTGTTTCCACATTCATGATGGACATACTGCAATTTTCACACTTCAATCTCGTCTTTTGTTTGTTTCCCACTTTGATCTCACCAAATTTTCCAATTAACCAAAATGTATCAAACATATGGTTGTCCGAAACACTAAAATATAACACCCACGTTGAATTATTATTTTTTTTTAAATTCCACTCATGGAAGTCTCTTCAAGCATAAACTCTTCACCATGATTTTCAAACACATTTGACTAACTATCCTTAACCATTCTTTTTCCCTTCGAATCCCATAAACTTTTAAATCTTCATGAAACTTGTGCGTCCTCATTTAGAGTCATTACAACTAAAAGTTTCTCCCCACTCCAAAAACTCACTTGTCATTTTGTTATCACACAAAACTTTGTGCACATCCAAGAGTCGAAATGGTCCATCTTGTTAATATAGTTTGCACAAATGGTTTGTAGGATTTTGGTAATAACAACAAATCAACTAGCTTTGTTCATCTTTCATCATCCCATCCGCTTTAGATAATCGACAAACCAACTTATTAAAAGAGTTCATATAATCATGCACATTACATGTTACTTCAAGTTTCAACGAGTATTAGTCCTTTTCCAGAAAGAGTTAATGTGCCAACTACTTTCAAACAAACTTCCTAATGACTTATCAAAATTACAAGATATAGACTCTCAGCCTCTCGAGTCTCGACCTCTTGAATACCCTCAAAAGTGTTTCTTCTCTCTCAAGTTTTTCTCACCTCATGAATCAAAAGACCCTATCTAATAATTCCTATTAATACAGGGACACACAAATATTATTTCCTTTTAATGTGACATCAATCATTTCCATAAATAAAAGGATTTGGATCAATCAATAAAACATGTATCATTGACCTTTTGACTGAATAACATGAACCTATGTGTTCTTTATGTTCATACACTTTACTTTTGTGTTGCCTTGTTCTTGTGATTTTGTGTGATCATGTATACATAAGTGATTACTCTTACGGTCACGATTTTTAACATAGTCATATACACACAAACCCCACTCTCACTTATCTTCCTCAATAGAAGTTTCTAGGTTTTCTTCAATATGTGTAGGAGTTGAAATACATATTTCATATGCCTAAGTGATTGGGCGTTCATGCCAATAACTCCAACTGCAAAGTCAATCTTTATTCTTGTGAGCTAGATGTATTAGATTGCCCAAAAAATCTTCAGATTGTTGATCTCTTAAGAGTAACACCCCAAATCGAATTTATTATGACGTTTTAAATTTTGCAAGTTTTATCTTATCTAAATTATGTGTTGGGTGTGTATAAATAATAACAAATGGAGGTTGGCTAAATAAAGGAATGACAAGAGTGTAATAACTTAATAATATGAAGGGTACAAAGAGGAAATAGTTGTATTTCAGGATTACAAGGAAAACATTAAATATGTTCCCTATATAAATAAAGCAAATAATGTAATTTCCGAAAAATGAGGGTGTGTTGTGGGCTATAAACAAGAGTATCTAAAGTCGAGTTAGGAGATTCTACATTACCTATACGGACAACTACATTGGTCTAACTGTACGCAAAACCCCATGCCCATGGAAACAAACATTCGCATTCAAAAAATACTCGAAACTCTAAAGAGAATGTGATCGATTTTTCGATCCTATTTATGATTCCATAACAACCAACATATGAAGAACTCATCTTGAAGAGGTCCATACCATTAAACTATCAACTAGGAGATAATAATGCATAATTTAGTCATATCACCAAGTCATAAATTAGTAGGAGATCACTATCGTTGACTAACTATTTAGAAAATGTTATTAGCATCAGATGTCGTGCATGATCCGATTTTAACCAATGAGTAAGACCCACTACTGGTTGTAACCAAACTCCTAACAGACAAAATATGTTTTTGTTATGCTTTTAAAAAAACCAAATACTTGGCAAGTTTGGATTTAGCATCATGCTCTAGGAAGAATATAACCTAATGATCTAAAATCTGATTAAGGATAAATAAATTAAACGACACGATTGTTAAAATTAATGACCAACCTGGCAAGCAACCTGTTCGAGGCGTATCTTTTCTGGAGTTGATTCTCCAATCAAGTTCCCCTTCACAGATCCAACATGAGCCGTTTGGTTCTCGTGGCTTCCTTCACTAGAGCCACTTCCACCAATCAGAGCCCCTCGTTTCCTTTTCCTCTGGAACGTGTACTTGATCACTCTATCAATCAAAGGTTGACTTGGAACCTCACTGGTCTTACAAGCCTTTGACTCTGTACTCATTAATGGCGGGTCAACCTTGTCTTTTTCTTGTCTCACAAGCATAACTTCCTCTCCACTTGGGCTTTGACTATTGCACATTCTTACTATGTTTTCATCAATGATTATATCATTTGTATGCTTGACCGAATTCAGAGAAGTCAGACACGGATTATCAGCTGCTAAATCTCTCTCCTTTACTTCCTCCAAAACTAATTCTTTCTCTTGTACTTCATCTTCTTTGGAAATCCACTTAGGGTTGACATTTTTGTTTACATCATTTGTTTGCACAGAAAATGATGATTTTTTATCGGGTGTGGTGCGTTCACATGCACGGATTCTTTGAGTACACCCGTTTCTATACAGCTCGGTCTCTTTGCTTCTCAATATTATAGAAGGTAAATCCCCATTACCGATTAAAGATTTCTTTAAAGGGAATAAAGAATTAAAAAATATCTGGCTTTTGTTTGTCTGATCTGTATATGAATTGGGTTGTACTTCTGAGGGAGGGAACGTAAAGGGTTCGCGGGTTGATGCGTTGTCTACTTGTACCATATGCTTTACTTTTTTGACCTGTGAAAACCTCTCAAGTTCTGCTTCAACTGCTCTCAATTCCTCCCTGAGGTCTTTCACTATGTCTTCAGCTTCCTGAAGTTGTGCTTCGAGTTCTTCAATTTTCTTTTCTTGGGTACAGGATGCCAATGCTGCTTCACTAATCTGCAAAATTTTCAAAATGCCCAAATGGGTACATGTCATTTTTAATTGTGAAATCAGTGAACGGGAGACGCAAAACAAAAGATTATGCATACAAACGAATAAAATGAGCAGTCGGGAGTTCCAAAGATCAAGTAATATATTTCCTCTAGTGGCTCTTTTGATCAAAACGCTTCATTATTTTGGTACCTTAATTACCACAAACTGTGGGGGATTCATGACTTTTTATCAGGGTATGGAGTCAGAAATGCACTGTAATTAAAAAAATATATAGTTTTTATACCACAAAGCACAAATGCATCAAAAATCACTATTATTACAAAATAAACAAGAATTGAAGCTTCTTTCAATCACAAAAACAGCTAAAAGATTGTGATTTGATACTCACAAAAGGCTTGCTATTATGTGTCAGTTTTGTTGACAAATACTAGAAAGACACTCATTTAATAAGCTAAAAGCCTGAAAATGATTGTAGATAAATATTATGGAGAGAGACAAAAGGAGAATTTTAGTTGATTTTGTGTTGAAGTGTAAACTGTAAAAGATAAAGAGGCACAATTCCCCCCCCCCCTCCTTCCTCGAGATGTGAGCATCTAACATGTAGAATCCAGGGGCACGTGCTTACGGAAAGGGTATATATCAAAATTTAATAGTTATACTAGGTATGCATCCCCTTCTTTGGGAAGCTATTTAATAAGTTGAGCTTTGATTTTCAACCAAAATCTAAATAAGTTTATAAAAACGGAGCCCAAATGACAAATCAAAGGTTTTTCACCAAAATAAAATTATTAACATACTAAAGAACCATGATGCATATCCTTCTTTCATAAGTTACTTATTAATAAACTCCCTAATAAGGGTGAAAAATAAGAAAAAGTTCAGATAAGAACTATGACCAAATTCTCGATGATCCGTATTATTCCTTGATTAGGGTTTAAGTACAACGAGATTAACTATCACTTAAGCTGTTAGTTAATTGACAATATAAACCCTCATGAGCAAAACAATTACAAAACGGACCCTCTACTTATTCAACAGTAATATTCCCTTACTAGTCACTACTAGCGCATACCCTACTTTATATTCCTGAATCCACCATCGGTAGAATCTAATATGATTTGTTTGTGTTTGTTTTAGTAAGTCTCATCCTACTTTAAGGCAAATCATAAGAAATTCATATATGGAAAATGTGATTTCCATGGTAAGTATTCACCCTGTTTCTCTTTTTTCTCCACCAATTAACTATGGTTCGCCGGTGTATCCATAATCAAGCCTCTATAATCAAGATATCCATGATGATTTTGCATAATTTTGGAATCCTAATCTATAGCTTGGAGCAAAGAGATGGATATCCAAATACCAAAACCATTATTCGGCCATTGTAAATGGAATCATAATCATAATTAATATCAATTTACAATTCTAGACATTTCAAACCTCTCAACTTCCATAACTAAGTTTTAAGAAGCAATGCATATGAAACGACTCAAAAACAATCACCCCACGTGGTCTCACGAACATGCTAAATCCACTCAAAATATATTATCATCACTATAAGATAGACTCGATCACACGACATTGACATTAGACCTATGAAAACAAATCATTCTTAGGCTCTTAACATGAATTGCAGACCCAAGCCATTAAAACCACATCTTATAAGCTACAACCTGGTATACTCCAAAATTCCTTACTTATAAGCTACATAACAACAAAGTCAAAGACCACATTCATCAACTTCATATAGTGATCACTGGTCTCCAAAATCCCCTCATCAATCAAGTAATCAAGAAAACCCCCAATTTATGCCAGCTCTTTAAATAAAATCAAGCCTTAAACCACATAGAAAAAAAGAACCTAGACCAAAGACTTCATATCGTTGTTATTATTTAATCAAGATTACAACCCCAAATAGAAAAATCAACTACAATTCCAATTAAGACAAACTCAAGCGTTTCTTGAATCATTAGTAGTAAACTTAGAACACACAGACCCTTCTTTTAAGTTCAAAATCAACTCGTCCAAGTTAACCGCACTTGTCAAAATGCAAACAAAAGTGAGAATTTTGAAAAGTGTTTGTCTATACCTTAGAATCCAAATACCAAAACCATATTCAGCCATTGTAAACGGAATCAGAATTAATATCAAATTACAATTCTAGGCCCGTCACCTATCAACTTCCATAACTAAGTTTAAGAAGCAATACATATGAAACAACTCAAAAACAATCACCCCACATGGTCGCATACACAAACATGCTAAATCCACTCATCATATCTCTACAGTTTGTCAATCGGTCATCACTATAAGATAGTCCCAGTCACAACTAAAAGGATATGTTTAATCATGTACCGATCACATAACATTGAGCATATAGACCTATGAAAACAAATAATTCTTACTCTCAAACATGAATTGCAGATGCAAGCCATTAAAGCCACATCTTATAGTTCATTACTTATAAGAATATAAGCTACATAACAACAATGTCAAAGACCACATTCACCAACATCATTGGATTGTTTATTCGGTTTCATGTAGCGATCATTGGTGTCCAAATTCCCCTCATCAATCAACTAATCAAGAAAACCCCCAAATTAGCCCCATTCTTTAAGTAAAATCAAGACTTAAACCACAGAAAAAACAAGAATCTAGACCAAAGACTTCATATCATGTCATTCTTCAATCAAGATTACAACCCCAAACAAAAAAAAATAAAAAATTTACTAAACCCTTTATATGCAAAAATCAACAACGATCCCAAACAATACAAAATCAAGCCTTTCTTGAATCATTAGTAAACCTAGAACACACAAACCCTTGTTTTAATTTCAAAATCAACCCCTCCAAGTTAACCCCACTTGTCAAATGCGAACAAAAGTGTAAATTTTGAGAAGTGTCTATCTATACCTTAGAATCCATCGTCTGTTTGAGTCTCAGAAGCATCTGAAGCGCGTCTTCTTTAGCGTTTTTAAGCTCGTATTCGAACCGAACAGCTTTCCGTTCCGACACCATAATCCTCGCCGCTGCTTCTTTCTCCGTGTTCAGTATAATATCCGCATACGCCTTCTTCAAAGCCGTTAATCTCTGCAACAATCAAATGCAAAACACCAACAAAATGTAAACAAAAAAGATCAAACTCGATCAACAATCAACAACAAAAAACGGTTAAATTCTTGTGATATTCTCGTAGCGCCGGCGCCGGCGAGTGGATGTCGGAATTTTACCTCGTCGGCGTCCATGGTTGAAGAATCGCAGAAATTGATTTGATTTTTTTCAGACCTTAAATGAAAGGGAAAAGGGTTGGTTGTTGCCTCTATTCGTAAGCAGCTGTCTGTTATGAACTGAAAGTTCTGTTGTCCTTGTGACGGTTTTACCCCTGGTTCATTCTGAAATTACTAGATTGACATGATTTGGTTAAACCTATGAACCGTAACATCGTTGGACCGGTTTGTTCGATTTTTAAGATTTTTATGTCTTTCCAATGGGCGCGCGCGACAAAGGGGGTTTCGATGACGTGTCGTAAAAAAGGAAAGTCCACAACTCCACATGGTAAAACAGTTTTTTCGAAATATTTTTAAAATTATTGATACTTACAAACCTCAGTTAGTTAGTCTGTGTTTAGATGGAAGTGGAAGCGGGGCCACCACCATCAGTTTGACCTATTATAAAGAAGATGAAGTTGGGGGGAGTCATTCACGGGGAGAAACCGGAGGTTTCGACCTCTGAGTCCCTGTAATTTCATTTTTTCTTCTATTAAATTCCTAATTATAAATCTGTTAGAAAACAAGTTAAATGTTCATTTTATGCATTCTGATATATGTGTGTGTTAAAATTACTCAATTGGTATGAATATTATTTCCTTGTTTCTTTTCTGTCATTTTTTCTTTTGGTAAAATTGTTTCTCTTTAATGAAGATTTCTTTTATTTTTGGCATATGTGAGCTGGGCCTTAACTGGAGGGGGTGTTTTGCACATTGCTGGAAGAAGGAGGACCAGGCCTTCCTTTTGGCTACTCTCGCATGTTTATCTTCTGGGTATAAATACCCTCATCGGGTTAGGGCTAAAGAGAAGCGACCTTAGCCGCCTTCTCCCTCTTCTCTCTTGGTGTTTACAACTGCTGATGTCCTTCCGCTGCTTCTGATCTTGTTTAGTGTGTTTTGATTATCATCTCATACACAATAAAACACTTGTAATCTGTGATGACTTAGAGTAAGATCATTTCATACTTGTCATTTGATTTCTGTTTGTATGTGTAAGAGATTTCTCTCTAATAAAGTAGTTTGATCGTTTGGTTATTCAAATTCTTCGTTTATTTACATGGTATCAGAGCCTCGTGCTCTTGATTCGTGTTTTAACCAAACGATCTAAAAAACCCTAACGTGCGATGGAACCCTAGCTTTTGGGGTTAAAGTTTTTTTTATAATCTTTTGCTTTTAATGCTATTTGTTTATATCTCTTACAGGTTGTTGGCATATTTTTTTATAAGGATCTTGCTTTCTAAAGATCTTGGCTGTTAAGGATCCTCTATCGAAAAAAAAAAACCTGTTAAGGATATTACTTGTTTTAACAAGCTTGTGGTTTTTTGGCATCTCCTCTGTTGAAGAAAAAAAAAACATTTGTTAAAGATCTTGGGATTTAATCACCCCTGATCCAAAAAAAAAAGTTAAATCTGCTGAATTTGTTGATCTTGGGATTTTACCACCGCTGTCAGCATATAAAATTCTTGTATTCCCAATCAAAGGATACAAGATTGTCTACTTTATCACTGTAAGGCTGTTTATTTAAATTATCTGCATTTAGGCATTTGTGGCTGGGTTAGGGGTACCAGTATTGTTGATTGTTACAGGATGTTTTTTTCCTTGTTTATATGCATCTAGGCATTCTAAGTTTTCATTCAGTATTATTCTTTGAGTGCTTGTTCTTATTTTCTTATTTTCTGCTCCTTTTACCACTTGGCCAGTCAATATATTGACCGGGTATCTGGTTGGTTTAAGGGGTCCATAGCAGGTTGTGTGCTTGTGTGTTCCTGTCTCTTGTGGTTTGGTCTCGTGGTTTCTTTTCTCATGGCTCCTGCAAATGAATCTCCTAAATCTAATAGTTCTAGTTCTGGAAATGAATCTAATCTGAGCAACTGTCTTGATTTTGGAAACCCTCTATACCTTCACCCTAGTGACACCACAAATGCTTCTATAATCAATATAAAATTGAAAGGTACTGAAAATTACAATATCTGGGCCAATGCCATGGAACTTGCTCTTCAAGTAAAAAACAAACTTGGGTTCATTAAAGGGTCTGTAAAAAAAAACCTTGAGGATCAAGTCCTTAGTGACCAATGGGACAGATGCAACTCTGTTGTCCTGTCTTGGATCCTCAACTCTATTTCTGAAGAACTCTATATGGGTCAAATATTCTCCAAAGTTGCCTGAGATGTTTGGGAAGAACTTCAGGAAACCTATAGTAAAGTGGATGGATCTGTTGTGTATAACCTCTACAAACAGATTAATTCAACTACTCAGAATGGTTCCCTTGTGTCTGATTATTATCACAAACTCAATTCTCTATGGCGACAATATGATACCATCACTAAACTTCCTACATGCACCTGCAATGCTTCTACTAAACTCATAGAGTTCAATAATCATCATAAACTCATGCAATTCCTTATGGGTCTTGATGATACCTATCAACCCTTGAGAACCAACCTCTTATCCAAAGACCCCCTGCCCACTGTTAAAAATGCCTTTGCTGTCATCTCTGCTGAAGAATCCCATAGGGAAGCTAGACCTAGTCATTCTGGATCAAAAGTCCAAGCCTCTGCCTTTGCCACTAAATTTATTGATAAAAAGAGATCTAATAGACCCCTTCTCAAATGTTCCCACTGCAATCTAACTGGGCATACTATAGACAAATGTTTTGAAATAGTTGGTTATCCCTCCAACTATACTAAGAAAACAAACATCCAAAGGGCTCAAGTTAAATCCAATGCCTCTTCTGATCCTTCTGGTATTCTTGAAACTGAGACATCTTCTGCTCAACCCTTTACCCCTGATCAAATAGCCAGAATTATGTCTATGATCTCTGAAAATAAAGGCAAAGCCAACAACTCCTCCTTGACTAATATGACTGGTAAGTTTAACACTCCCAAACTTGATTATAAGTTGAAAAAAATGTTCTGTTCCAACAGCACCCACACCAACAGATCCCACATGTGGATCATTGACTCAGGTGCTAACCAACACATGACTACAAGTGAACAAAATCTTTTCAATTGTGTTGATGTATCTGAGTTAAACCTTTCTGTTGGGCATCCTAATGGGACAAAAGCTCAAATAATAAAAATTGGTAATCTTAAACTTACCAAAGATGTCATCCTAAGAGATGTCATGGTAATCCCTGATTACTGTGTCAATTTAATCTCTGTAAATAAGATGGCTAAAGAGAATAAACTTTACTCTCTATTCACTGAATCTCACTGTTATATTCAGGACCTAGTAAGTCAGAAACTTGCAATGACTGGTAGTGAATTAGGTGGGCTCTATATCCTTAACTCTTTCTCTGGTAAGAATCACAACTACAATAGTCATCTTTCTGAGTCCAGTGTTACTGAGTTATGGCACAACAGGCTTGGTCATCCTTCTGAACAAGTGTTAAAAATTCTCAAAACTGATTTGTTATTTCAAAAACAAGAATTGAGTCATCCCTGTGACATTTGTCACATGGCCAAACAAACCCGGTCCTCCTTCTCTAATAGTGAACATAAAACCTCCCAAGTAGGGGACTTAATTCACTTAGACACATGGGGGCCTTTTAAAGTTACTAGTCATGAAGGTTTCAAATATTTTTTAACTATTGTTGATGACTTCTCTCGGGCTGTCTGGTTATTCTTGTTAAAATCCAAAGATCAAGTGTTTGAAAATATTGAGTTCTACTTCTCCTTAATAAAAACTCAGTTTGGAAAACAAATTAAAATTTGTAGAAGTGACAATGGTACTGAATTTACTAATCAAAGGGTTCAAATTTTGTTTAAAAATCATGGAATCTTGCACCAAACCTCTTGTGCCTATACTCCCCAACAAAATGGAGTCGTTGAAAGGAAACATAGACATCTCCTTAACACTGCTAGATCCCTTATGTTTCAGGGAGGATTACCTTTATCCATGTGGAATGAATCTATTCTTACTGCTGCCTATCTCATAAATAGAACTCCTTCTTCTATTTTAAGTGGTATGTCTCCTTATGAACTGTTATATGGATCTAAACCTCTTCTTAAACATTTACGAAATTTTGGTTGCCTTGCCTTCTGCACTAACTTAAAACCTGAAAACAAGTTTGATATTCGAGCAAAAAAATGTGTTTTTATTGGATACTCTATAAACAAAAAGGGCTATAAACTTTGGGATCTTGAAGGAAAACAATCTATTTTTTCAAGAGATGTCAAGTTTTATGAACAAGTTTATCCTTTTAAACAAAACAAAAATGCTGAATTCAAAATTGAACAAACTGAAACTTTTGAAATATTTAATTTTTTCTTAAATTCTGAAAGCAAGCAACCAATACCCAATGATGAGGAGAAAGCAGTCAATATTGACCCTAATGGTTGCAGTCCATCTAGTGGCTCAAATGGAATGTCAGATCAGATCAGAACTAACTCGACTGATGATAAGAACAGATCTGGGCAATGTCCAGTCAGTGTGGACTGTAATACTGACTCTGACACCATTTTCGAAGCTGTTGGACTGGATAGCGACAGTGAGGAAACTTCTCATAACAGTACTGCTCCTGAGGGTAATAAAGAAAAACCAGATACAGTTAATTTAAGGAGATCCACTAGAAACACAAACCCTCCAAAAAAACTCGATGATTTTGTTGTAGAAGGGAAAGTTCGATATGGCATTGAGAAAGTTGTCAATTACTCTAATCTCTCTCCTGATGCTCACTGCTTCATATCCTCTCTTAGCAAATCTATAGAACCTAGGAACTATAAAGAAGCATCCATTGATCCCAATTGGGTCACTGCCATGAATGATGAAATGGATGCCCTGCTTAGAAATGATACCTGGGTTCTAACTGACCTTCCTGCTGGTAGAAAGCCTATTGGCTGCAAATGGATCTACAAAATAAAATACAAAGTCGATGGCCAAATAGAAAGGTACAAAGCCCGCCTTGTTGCCAAAGGCTATAGCCAAAGGGAAGGCGTGGACTTTGATGAGACCTTCTCTCCCGTTGTCAAAATGGTAACGGTAAGATGTGTGATAAGTCTTGCTGTCCAAAATAACTGGTCTCTATTCCAACTTGACGTAAACAATGCATTCTTATATGGAAATTTAAGTGAAGACGTTTACATGACCCTTCCCGAGGGATACTATGGTAACTCTGAAACCAAAGTTTGCAAACTCATAAAGTCTCTATACGGGCTAAAACAGGCCCCTCGTCAGTGGAATGAAAAACTGACCACTACTCTTATAGAAATTGGCTTTAAACAAAGCAAAAATGACTATTCTTTATTCGTGAAATCTGAAAGGGATTCTATATGTGTTTTATTGGTTTATGTTGATGATATCATCCTAACTGGAAACAATGCCTCGAAACTTGAAAATGTTAAGTCTTGTCTTATGTCAAAATTCATGATTAAAGACCTTGGTGAACTTAAGTATTTCTTAGGGATCGAGGTCCTTAAAACTGATAAGGGGCTGATTCTATCACAAAGAAAATACTGCCTCGACCTCCTTAATGAATTTGGAATGCTTGCCTCCAAACCTGTGGGGAATCCAATAGAGCAAAACATAGTCATAACAGACAAACAGAATTCCCTCCAAGGAGACTCTGAATTGCCTGATGTTACTGGCTATCAAAAACTCATTGGTAAATTAATATACCTCACACTTACCAGACCCGACATTTCATACACAGTTGGATGTTTAAGTCGGTTCATGCATAAGCCATTAAGTTCTCACCTGAAAACTGCCATGAGATTACTTAGATACCTTAAAGGTGCACCTGGAAAAGGCTGCTTGTTTAGTAAAAGCAACAACCTAAACCTAGCAGCCTACGCCGACTCTGACTGGGGCAAATGTCTAGCCACCCGTCGGTGCATCTCTGGATACTGTGTCTACTTAGGCAATTCTCTTGTTTCTTGGAAAAGCAAGAAACAACCCACTGTTTCTCGCTCTTCGGCTGAAGCCGAATATAGGGCTATGGCTGTGGCTGGATGTGAGGTAACATGGTTAATTAAACTTTTAGATGATCTGCATATTAAATGCCAACTTCCTGTTTCTCTTTACTGTGATAACAAGGCTGCTGTTCTCATATCTGCGAATCCCGTGTTTCATGATCGAACCAAGCATTTTGAGATAGACCTTCACTTCATTAGGGAAAAAATCATGGCAGGTGCCCTTAAAGTGGAAAAAATCCACACAGCTGAACAACCAGCTGATATATTCACCAAAGGTCTGAATATTTCTCAACATCATATTTTATGTGACAAGCTTAAACTTTTTGATATATTCATACCATCGAAGTAAGGGGGGATGTTAAAATTAATCAATTGGTATGAATATTCTTTCCTTGTTTCTTTTCTGTCATTTTTTCTTTTGGTAAAATTGTTTCTCTTTAATGAAGATTTCTTTTATTTTTGGCATGTGTGAGGGGGTGTTTTGCACATTGCTGGAAGAAGGAGGACCAGGCCTTCCTTTTGGCTACTCTCGCATGTTTATCTTCTGGGTATAAATACCCTCATCGGGTTAGGGCTAAAGAGAAGCGACCTTAGCCGCTTTCTCCCTCTTCTCTCTTGGTGTTTACAACTGCTGATGTCCTTCCGCTGCTTCTGATCTTGTTTAGTGTGTTTTGATTATCATCTCATACACAATAAAACACTTGTAATCTGTGATGACTTAGAGTAAGATCATTTCATACTTGTCATTTGATTTCTGTTTGTATGTGTAAGAGATTTCTCTCTAATAAAGTAGTTTGATCGTTTGGTTATTCAAATTCTTCGTTTATTTACAGTGTGCATTCAGAGAGAGAGTATGAGAGAACCGGGAGAGAGAGGAATGACCAGCCCTCACCTCCGGCGAACACCGGGGACGGCGGCAGCGGCAGCGGCCTCCTTGGCAACTCAGACGAGCAACTCACATCTCACATCTTCTCCTCGCATAACTGATCATAAGAACAACACGCGGGTCCCACTGTGCACACCAGTTTCGTCTTCCGAAACCCCAAAAAACCCCTTTTCTGTCAACTCTGTCTCCTCTACGTCACGATATCAAGACCCAAACGGTCCTCTTTTTTCGATTTCAACAATGTATTACCGTAAAAATTATCACAGAATTATTCTACACCTGGTTTACATTATTTAATTTTCAGTTTATGACTGCTGCAACAATGAACGTAATCAATGATGGCAATACCGTAATTTTGGATTCTTTCAGCTGATTAAACTTTTAAGTATGAAAGAAGAGTAAAAAATGGTGGGGCTGGCTAACTTTAATTTTCAATGGGAAGCAAGCTTATGACTGCTGCATTACGGCCCTGGTGCCGGAACTTTTTACATTAAACCCAATTGTTGGAGGGGAAAGAGAAACCCCAAAGAGTTTTTTTTTCCCAAAATCCATACCGAAAGGTTTCGTCAGCAGGCATCGGGACACGAGAGCGAAATCAGCAGCCACTGTTGTTGGTGAAACCTCGCACAACAGTTCAGATCGATTTTCAGATTTAGACGCAGGCCACCACCATCGGTTTGACCTATTATAAAGAAGATGAAGTTGGGGGAGTCATTCACGGGGAGAAACCGGGGGTTTTGAAGCTGTGGTTGTTGAATGATTTGGAAGAGTGGATGCGGAGGAAAAAGCAATGGAGAGCCTTAAAGAGTTAGAAATTACGAAGTTGCCCCCAAAAAGCCAATCAAATGACGAATGTACACTTAGTCACTAACATATATGTGACGGATGTTAGCCTCAGGGACTCAGTAGAAGAAAAAATGAAACCACAAGGACTTAAAGGTCGAAATTTCAAACTTAGGGACGCAACGTGTAGATTGGAGTAAACCATAGGGACGCAAATTGCAGTTCTTTATCTAAACTTTTTATATTCTTTAGTTTTCCTTGTTATTTCATGTTGTTTTTAGGTCAAAGTTGTTTTAGTTGTGCATTTGAAACTCTTACTGTAATCAATCATGTTTGTTATCTACACTTTTAGTGGACATAAATATAACTGGTCTTTTATAGACTATGTTTGCTAGTTTTTATGCAATGTTTTAGAGTTGTTTTGAATTAAATGGGTATCTTTTACATATTTATCTAACTTGTGTGTTTGTTTATTAATAATCTCATGATGGGATAGTATTGGTGAATTGAAGATCTTAAATGGTTAAATAGTTATCATATGAGGAACTTTGGGAACTTAATCCTTTCTCAGACATTTTTTTAATAGATTATTATGGTTATTAGTCTAATTGTCTAAGTAGTTATCTTTTGGATGGTTGAATGTTTGGGGTAAACTTGATTTATCTTTTGGATGGTTGAATGGTTGAATGGTTGAATGTTTGGGGTAAACTTGATTTATCTTTTGGATGGTTGAATGTTCGGGGTTAACTGTTGTTTTTTTTTCACATTAACATATGTTCGTTTGTGTTTGTTTATATTCGTTTGTGTTCTTTTAGAAAGTTAACGAACGAACACAGAAGAACGCGAACAAATCCATTTCTTTAATGAACGATCATAAACATGAAATTTCGTCCGGTTATTGTTCGTGAACCGTCTATTTGTCTGGTAAAATCTTAACGAACGAACACAAACATGGTCTTGTTCTATTTGGTTCGGTCCGTTTACTATACAGCCCTACCCGCAAGTCTATGAACCCGGCTGTCGCATAGCTGGCATCGACTGGGCATTGGAGCTTAAAAATGATGCACCTTCCTGAGGTGAAAGTCTTTCACCGACCACTGAGAATGCTCTTACGCAATAGTGGTAAAGATGAAGTTTTAAGATAATTCTTTTTTTTTTATTTAATTGTTGAAGGAAATGACGATTACTAATAAGTACGAGGAAGGTAGGTAATATAATAACCTAACACTCATGTGCAAAGCATGTGATGCCTTCCGGTCGTTGGGTGCTAGCGACATGGACGTCAAAAACCAAATCCTATAAATAACGTGGAAGAATTCTATAACTATAGTGTTTTAACTAAATAAATAAATATGGTGGAAGAATCATTTATAGATTGTATCCCTAGATATTTGATGAAAATTGATGTGTTTTTTAGCCAAAGTAAAAGATTGGAATATTGGTCAAATGGCATGAAGTTAAATGCTTTTGGTATTTTGATCATGAATGTATATTTTGAAAGAAAAAAAATGCTTGGAAAAGATAGGAATGGTAAAAGAATCGAACGTTATTCAGTATTTTGTCTCAGTAATTTTTCAAGATATGTAAAAAGACTTTTTTAGTCCAATAGTTTTCATTTTGTAACAATTAAAGTCCAGTCTATTAACCCCATTAGAATTTTTTCGTTAAATATATATATAAAAAGACTATAATACCCATGTTAATAAAAAAGAAAAAAAATATAAATATCTCTCCCTACTATAAAAACCCTAAGTCCTCTTTCTCTTCCCCCAATTCAAGAAAACCATAGATGCCATCATCTACCTCCACCACCAGCCACCACCTGCACCGCCCCCTTCACCTCCGACCGCCACCTCTACCGCCCCCTTCACCTCTAGCCGCCATCTCCACCTTCCTTCCTTGACCACCGACTGCAACCCCCACCTATTTCGCCCCCGTAAACCCACCCCGCTAGCGACCACTTCATCATTTGGGGAACCTCTAAATACTTCATTCTGATTGTAAGATAAGAAACCTTCAAAACCTCACAAAATTCAATTATATCTTTGAAATCAAGAGCCAAAACTTGAGTCTCCTGCTTACAACACTATTTTCTAGTTAAACAACTAAGAGTAACCATTTCCACCTTCCTTCCTTGACCACCGACTACAACCCCCACCTATTTCGCCCCCGTAAACCCACCCCGCTGGTGACTACTTCATCATTTGGGGAACCTCTAAATACTTCATTCTGATTGTAAGATAAGATGCCTTCAAAACTCACAAAATTCAGTTATATCTTTCTAGTTAAACAACTAAGAGTAACCAACACCGCAACAACCTCTCAACAAATACAGAAGCATATTTGCATAACCACTTCACTAAACTCATATTTTACTTAAACTAATTGCTATTACACACCAGCAGACTAAAACAACATTAAGATTTTTCAGATCATAAATCAAAGAAGGAGATGTCACGAGAACTTACCCCATTCTTACCAGGAATTGTACACTGCCAGATCATCAAATTCACGGTACCATCAGGTAGCGTCTCCGGCTTCGCCACAAACCCTAGTTAACAAAATCAAAATTCAAATCCGAATCCACAAATCGATTATAATAATTGTCACACCCCCGCCAAGGAGAAAACACGAGAGAGCGACAAAATTTTATCATTACACATGAATCAAAAGAAATTTATATTAAGTTGAATAGTTGATTACATTGATTACAAAGAAATCAAACAATACAAGTAGAACAAATAAATCTTATTTTTGTTAATATCTAGCTAAGTCCACTAATGCATGAGTTCTTGAAATTCTAATGTAATCGAAGCATCAACTTAGTTTCCATTACATGAAAAACATGCTAAAATAGATCAGCTAAAAAGTTGGTGAGAACATAGGTTTAGATAGAAATATAGCATAGTATGATAGTGTAGGATTCATAAACAATTCCAATACAAGTAAATTAAACTTTCATACATCGAGTCCACAACCAACCCTAGTGACTAGAATAGATTCCCCGTCTGAATGCATCAGACCTAAAGTATTGTTATAGTATGCAGTTTCTGTCATCTAGCTCCCTCGGATCGAACATAATGCATCAATCCGAGAAGTTGAACATAATGCATCAACCTGAGCATTAGATAGGCTTGCCAGGCTAATAGATCTATTTTTACTTACTCCCGTTGGCTAAAAGGTTAATGGTGTGGTAGATTGTGTGTATGAACTCGTTTAAGTTACAAATATAGAAAGTAGTTATTGAATAGTATCAAAACCTTGTAGTATGATAATAGTATTGATATAGAGTTTGAATACGAGCATGTTTTCCACCCCAAAGATAGAAAGTAAATGAGGTGCTATAAGCTCACCTTGTAAGTTAAAGGGTTAAACTTGTACTTGATGTAACTTGGATTTGAATGCCTTAAGGATTCCTTAAGTAAGTTTGTTAAGTTAATTATAAACAAGTTTAGAATAGTAGAGGGGTTGTTATTGTAATTAGTTTGAAGTGGTTGTTGTACACCAGAGTGGTTATCATTCCAGAGTAGTATAGGAAAGAGTTGGTTGGATCGGAACCCCGTCTTTTCCTAGCCAGAATTTTAATATTTGTCAGATAAATATATACTAGTTGAAAGTTACTCAATTTGTATACTTAACCAAGTTTAGGGTATGTTTGGTAAGTTTGAAAAGTATAAGAGTTAAAGTGTAAATATGAATTTAGTATGGATAGAAATGAAATAAATTAAATATTAGAGGGGCTTAAATGAAAATCAGGTTTTTAAATAAGAGTTTGAACAAGTTTGATGAAATAAGGCTTTTGATCTTGACTTAGATCTATGATTATAACATAAACATGTTGGGGAATCATAGATCTAAGTTAATTATGAAGGATTTTAAAAGAAAACATAAGAAGAACTTACTTAGAATGGAAGGATTTAATCTAGAATTTTCCAAAAGATGAGAAGAACGACCTTTAACTGCTAGAGAGCCATAGAGTATCGTTGAGGTGCGAAAATTAAATGAGGAATAAGAGCTCTGTTTATAGGGTAAGATTAGAGACTTATTCACAAAAATTAAATAATTATTTGGAGTAGGATTGCAAAATAAATTGATACAATTTGTTATATATAATAAAATTTAATGAGGTTAAATTTCAAAATGTGGATATGGGGTGGGTTTTCACGGCAAAAGGATAAAAAAAGATTAGGATGAGTTTAAATTTTTGTTAGTTATCTTGATATTTAGGATTAGGTTATTTTATAATAAAATAATAGTTTTATTTATTTAATATAAGTTTAAAGGTTTTAATTAATTTAAATGAGAATCTATACTATATAATAAATAAAGGTTTTTTCATGCACGTGTCGCCTCCATATTCATTTTCATCATTTTTTTCCGTCTCTCTATTTTATTAAATACATCTCTATCTTTTAATCTATACTATATAATAAATAAAAGGTTTTTTCATGCCACGTGTCGCATCCATATTCATTCTCATCGTTTATTTTAATAATAATATATCTTTAAAGAAAATACTAATTATACTAATAAAACATATTTATTTTAAATTATCCATTATTATAAGAAACTTTGAAATCTAATTATGCAACTTTTATTTTCAAACAAATAGTAATGAAAGTCAAATTATATTAAATAGTAATTAACGTATTTTCGAAATCCAATTATATATTAATTTTTACATATTTTGAAATTTTTTTTATTCTTAGTATGTAATAGATTTTTACACCTGTAAAATATATACATAGAGATTTAAGAATTTTATGTATTGATATTTTTAACCCCGTGTGTAGACACGGGTTCTAAGCTAGTAATAATAATATATAGGATTATTGGATTTTAATAATCCCATATTTTATCAATTGACCAATAATAATACCAACTGAGAATATTTCTTACCACCAGTCTCTACTTTCAAACTATTTTGTTACATTAGACCCCCCCGTAAAAAAAACTTAACGCCGTTAGATTTTATATGACGTGGACATCTGCAAACCGTCGAAAAGTTGAGCCAAGATAGCAGTGGTCTCATGGTGGGTCTTGAAATTGGCTCTGGTGGTGTTTAACTAGTCTCGTTAAACACTACCGTTGTCTCTGTTTGGACTTGCCGGAAAAACGAGACCAGTTAAACACCCCAGAGCCAATTTCAAAACCCTTCACGAGACCACTGTTAGCTTGGCTCGACTTTCCGACAGTTTGCAGATGTCCACGTCACATAAAATCTAACGGCGTTAAGTTTTTTTAACGGGGGTCCAATGTAATAAAATAGTTTGAAAATAGGGACTGGTGGTAAGAATATTCTCAGTTAGGATTATTATTGGTCAATTGATAAAAGGTGAGATTATTAAAATCCAATAATCCTAATATATAAATACTAAAAATTTCAAAAATTATCATTAATAATAATAGTTAATTAATTGATATTACGAAAATTAACCAGATTTCGAAGACGTTACAAAAGAAACCCTAAAATTTACGTATATGTAAGTTTAGTCATTCAAGTTACTCTTGAGTTTAATAAAGTTACAAACTTTAATGATTTAGGTTAAGATAGAATCTAGAGCATCCAAAGTTATTATAAGTAGCAAGTTCAAAAATGAATACGAGAATTAAACGTAGCATCAAAATAGAAAAAAATTAAGCCGCTTTAAAGTGCAATAAACTATTCACTTTAGACTAGGCTTAGAAGTTTGAAATGAAAGATATCATAAGTAGTATGAGACAACAAAATGAAAGTTTCTTAGGACCAAACCTGTAATTTCTCAAAGTTAGAGACTATATCCGTAATTTTGCCAAACCATATAGACCATCGCGCCAAGGAAATAACTAGTTAGTAATTGAAAGGGAAAGAAATTAATTTCCTAGGGGTTAAAAGAGTGCAATTCTTTAAGTTGAAATTGCCAGAACACTACAAAACCTAAGGGGGCTTAAGTTGCAATCTTCAAACTTTTAAGCGGCAAATAAAACCTGTTGCTTCTTCTTCTTCTTCAACCTTGCTGCAGCTCAAACTCCATTGTCCACCTATTGCTCCCTCTCAATTACACACAGACACACGGAGAACAGATTCAATTTCAATTTCAGAGCTTAACACATACCTCGACACATGCGATCTAAAACCCTAACAACACGATGACAATCGTATACCACTCCATCTCACCAGTTCTTATCCGTAGCGGCAACAAACCTACCATACACGACTACAATTTCCCCCAATTCACCACAAAAATATTCCAATTCTCCACCCGCCGCTCCATCGTAATCTGCGAGAGCTCCATCGCTAAACCCCCGGGATCCAGATCCAGAACCAGATCCAAACCCAAACCAAAAGAGCTAGTCTTCGGATACCCTACCAACAGCGTCGAAAAGGGAAAATACAGCTACGAAGTCGAAAGCCTACTCAACAAACTCTCCGGCCTACCGCCACGTGGCAGCATAGCTCGTTGCCTCGAGCCGTTCAAAAACAAACTCAGTCTCAACGATTTTGCTTTGGTGTTCAAAGAACTCGCACAACGTGGAGACTGGCAGAGATCGTTACGTCTGTTTAAGCAGATGCAGAGGCAGGTATGGTCTAAGCCAAATGATCATATTTACACAATAGTTATTGGAATTTTGGGCCGTGAAGGTCTTCTTGATAAATGCTCTGAGGTGTTCGACGAAATGCCTAAAGAAGGAGTGCCTCGTACTGTGTTTTCGTACACTTCGATTATCAATGCCTATGGGCGTAATGGTCAGTATGAAACTTCCTTACAGCTTCTTGATAGAATGAAAAAAGAGCGAATTCCCCCGAATATTTTGACTTACAATACTGTGATTAATTTATGTGCTAGAGGTGGGTATGATTGGGAAGGGTTGTTAAGTTTATTTGCGGAAATGCGACACGAAGGGTTACAGCCGGATTTAGTTACTTACAATACTTTGCTTGCTGCTTGTGCTAATAGAGGTTTAGGTGATGAGGCTGTGATGGTTTTTAGGACGATGAACGAGGGCGGGATGATACCAGATACTACTAGTTATGATTACTTGGTTCAAACCTTTGGTAAATTGGGTAATCTTAGTAAGGTTTCGGAGTTACTTAGAGAGATGGAGTCTAGAGGTAATTTACCGGAAGCGTCGTGCTATAATGTTTTGTTAGAAGCGTACTCGGATTTGGAACAAACTAAGGAAGCTATGGATGTGTTTAGGCAAATGCAAGCTGCTGGTTGTGTGCCTAATCCACAGACTTATACGATATTGTTAAATCTTTTTGGGAGGCAAGGGAGGTATGATGAGGTTCGTGAGCTTTTTCTTGAAATGAAAGTTAGTAGTATGGGGTTAGATGCTAGTACTTACAACATACTTATAGATGTGTTTGGGGAAGGTGGGTATTATAAAGAAGTTATAACTTTATTCAATGATATGGTCGATGAAAACATCAAACCAAATATGGAAACATATGAGGGGTTGATAGTTTCATGTGGGAAAGGCGGGCTTCATGAGGATGCTAAAAGGATTCTATTACACATGAGAAAGAGTGGATTGGTGCCAAGTTCAAAGGCGTATACAGGGATTATTGAAGCTTATGGTCAGGCTGCTTTGTATGAAGAAGCACTTGTTACTTTTAATACAATGAATGAACTAGGAAGCAAGCCAACTGTTGAAACGTTTAACTCTTTAATTGATGTTTTTGCTAGAGGGGGGTTGTATAAGGAATCTGAATCTATAGTTTCAAGAATGAGTGAGTGTGGTGTTTCAGGGAATAATGACACGTTTAATGGTGTGATTGAAGCATTTAGACAAGCGGGACAATTTGAAGATGCTATTAAAGCTTATGTTGATATGGAAAAAGTGAAATGTCACCCGGATGAAAGGACCCTTGAGGCGGTTTTGAGTGTTTACTGCTTCGCAGGTCTTGTGGATGAAAGTGAAGAACAGTTTCAAGAGATTGAGAAAATGGTTGAGTTGCCTAGTGTCATGAGCTACTGCATGATGCTGGCGACTTATGCTAAATGTGAAAGGTTAGCTATTAGAAAGATGAAGAAAAATCAACATTTTTTTTTTAATTTTCATTTAGAACAATTGACTACCTACCTTCCGGTTTCTTTTACAGTTTGGTAAAAATTATTATTTTTTCAGGTGGGATGATGCTCATAAGTTGCTGGATGAGATGATAAGATGTGATTCGTCAAATATTCATCAGGTGATTGGACAGATGATTAGGGGAGATTATGATGATGCTTCTAATTGGCAAATGGTGGAGTATGTTTTTGATAAACTCAACACCGAAGGCCGTGGTTTAGGGTTAAGATTCTACAACATGCTTCTAGAAGCTCTTTGGTGGTTAGGACAAAAGGAAAGAGCTGCAAGAGTGCTTAAAGAAGCAACGAAAAGAGGACTTTTTCCTGAAATGTTCCGTAACAGCAAACGTGTGTGGTCTGTTGATGTACACAGGTATAATAGTAAAATAATAATTGTTTTTTTCGGTTTATGAATATGAGGAAATATAGTAGAGGTAGCAATTTCGACTCGGTTACTTATAAATGGATGGTATGTTTTATCTCTAATGGATCAAATGAGTAAAAAAAACGATATGTATAAAGAGGTCACCCAACTTTTCAAGCTTTTTATCAAGGCTATCCGCTATCCAAAGTCCCAAACTATTGAAACTCCTTTATAGGTCACCCAAGTATGTATCCATTTTCGTTTATACCAAATCTAGCCAAGAACACGCTGAATAACAAAACGTTCTTTCATTCTTTTGATCGCACGTTGATTTTTTTTACCTTACAGAGTAGAAAAGGTAACTAAAATATTTTTGGTTTTTTTGTAAATTCTAAGGTTGTATTCGTCATCCAGCCTATTAAATGAAACCCGTTACATATCTGGATGCTCTATAAATTAGTTTCAAGCCTTACTGAAAAAGGTTAAATAGATGGGTGGTCTCCCTATACATTATTCTTAAAAAAGATTAGCTTAAAAGAAAACATGCCAGTTGTTAGTTGAAATGACATTTTATCTAAAAAGTTGGATTATCATTGTAATTATATGATACTTTTAATCATATTTGACGCACTAAGTTTATAAAATTTCGAAAGTTGTGGACAAAGAAGTATTTCAGGTCACCCCAACATCACTATAGCAAAATGACCTATTTCAACTTTCAAGGGGTGACATAATGGTAAGAGCCTGATTCCCTAGCAGAGGTCTCAGGTTCGAATCTTGTTTCCAGTGGGATCTGTCATGACCTCTTGAAGGCCCCCTACCCAGCGCAAGCTGCAGTTTACCTGATCCTTTTGGTTACCAGGTATTGGTGGGTCTCGTGAGTTTTCCGGAAACGGGTTCTCATGGTTACCAAAATAAAATAAAAAAATGACCTATTTCATTAGTTACCCAACTTCCCGATTGTTCCACCTCTAAAAATACGATTATATAAAGTTGATGTATATAATCATTCTTGTATATGTTATATGATCATCTGTAGGTTGTGGTCTGGGGGCGCATGTACAGCCATATCAGTTTGGTTCATGAACATGCATCAGATGTTAGTGGACGGCGAAGATCTTCCTCATCTAGCTTCCGTGGTTGTAGTGTAAGTTTCTTTCCTCTTAACATTGTGGTTGTACTGTTGATTTTGTTCCCACAAGTTGTTAATAAAAACATAGATATCATTAAAACCTTATTAAAGCAATTACCTTTTTTATCAAACAGAAGAGGGCAGATGGAAAAGAGCTCTATAACACGAGATTTTCCCGTTGCCAAAACCGTTTATTCACTTTTAAAAGATAATGTTTCATCATCTTTCGGTTTACCTGGATGGAACAAGGGTAGAATCGTCTGTCAACGAGCTCAGCTCAAGAAGATTCTAGCAGACGTCAGTTCTGAAAACAGCGGAATTATCAATTTGAGTAATGTCCCAATCCCTGTTCAGGATTCTAAAAGCTACAAGGCTCGGGTGAGAAAGGGCGGTATGAATAACGGCGAATCAAAAATAGGTGTAAATGGCGGGACCAACATCGATACAAGAACAGAGCTCGTTACGGCCCCCATTTAGAAAACAAAACACGAACGGTGGACTTCTGTTTGCTACAGGATCAAGTGATTAGAATCGTATATTCAGATCGAGAGAATAGTAATAGTATCAGTAATAGTAATAATATGTTATGATGGTGGTTTAAAATGGTAGATTTCGAACCCAAAATTTTGCTCTGTTGACTAGACTAACTATTGGCCAGCCGTTTGGTTATTTTTTCCTTTCTATTTGCTTTTGTTCCAAGCGGCTCAAAGATAATATTCTCAAGACTCGAGGACGAGTCTTTTTCGAAGACGGAGAGAATGATGGGGGCGACGACCCATGAGCTGAACCCGTTCACGAAGGGAATCCAATGGGATCCAGATTGAAGATTATCCGTATATTTGAAGATTATTTAATTCCTTAATTATCAAGTCTTTTATTAATAGTTATCTCATCTTTTATTTATTTGGTTTATTGATGTTTATTTATAAGGTTGTTAGGGATTAGTATAAATAATGTTTGGTGAACGTTTATGGAAGATTAGTTTTTGATTAATTTATAAAGCAATAAAACTTTGTTCTTGAACCTTTTGGTTCCTTCTGAGACTTTGATTAACTAAATTGTTCTTGAGCTATTTGATTGCTTCCGTAGCTGCATCAATTACGATCTATGTTTGTTGTCAAACGGGAAGGAACGTGCTCGGTGCAAAATGTGTGGTGCGTTTATGGGGAAAGATTCAAACACTAGTTTGAAAACTCATATGGAAAAATCTTGCCCGACGTTAAAGTGAATTCCGAGTGAAGGTCAAGCCTCGATGACAAGCGATGGAGGAATTTGGAACTTTGATCCAAGTATGGTTCGAGATAGAATAGCGAGGTTAGTGATCTAATAAGCTTTATCGTTCAACCATTTTGACAATTCGCGCTTCACAAGGATGATTCAAGACACACTTCAACCATGTTATCATAAAGTAAGTCGCACTACTCTTTTAAAAGCACTCTTTTTACAAACATGATAAAACCGATGAAAGAAAAATTAGTAAAATGTTTTAAAGAAATGCCCCGTTAAACCCTACAATAAATGTTTTCGGGGTTGAAACTTTGATTGATAAAATTACTCACGCTTTGGATTTGAATTGTGTAGATTTCCATATTGGACAAAACACAAAATCACGTTTTAATAAATGTTTACAAGATTTGTTTGATGTTTATTTACAAAAATATAGTACAACTCCGACTCCACATAAAACAATGGGTGCTACATCAAGTGGTAACTCGAGGGATGTGAACTTGAATTTATATAACGAAATGATAAATGAATTTAGTAAATGGACTCGAGGTAGCACCCCGAGTAGCGAACTCGGAAGGTATATTGGAACAAACTTTTTATCGTTTATGCATCCGTCCGTTTTTGAGGAGTTTGATATTTTGGCTTGTTGGAAAACAAACGAAACTTCATTTCCGATTCTTTCCGCCATGGCCCGTGATCTACTAACCGTCCAATCTTCCACGGTAGCTTCGGAATCTGCCTTTTCTTTTAGTTCCAGGGTGTTATCGATGCGAAGAACTAGAATCACTCCCGTGGCGATGAAAATGTGCATTTGCTTGAAAGACCTTTTAGATGCGATGGAAATGATACAATATAAAACTTCGCTCGAAGACAAAATTCAAGCCGAAGAAACCATACATGACAACGAGGTCGATCTTGGAATGTCAGACCCAGTCACCGATGAAGAAACTCGCCGAAGATGCAAGGCTACGAAGCTCCGGTTCTGAGCATTCCGATCATGACGTCGAAGAATAAAGAACAAAAACTCCAAAAAAATAAAAATATATATCGTCACTTTCTCTTGTTTACTAATTTTCTAATTTTATTTTGTAATATTTTGTAATTTTCGAACTTCCCGAAGATGAATAAAAGTTGAACTTTATGTTTTATAATTGTTATATTTTTTTATAATTTTTTTGAATTTTATTGAATTTTTTTTTAAAACCGGTTTATTAACCAAACCGGTCTTAACCCGGCCCGATCCGGTTTAATAGGGGTTGGGGATTTCAGGTCTGTAAACAGGTTTAACCAGAACCGGTTTTGACCAAAAGTTGACCAAATCGGTATGGTTCGATTTAAAAAAAAACCCGTTTTGTGCACCTTTATACATAGACCTACCTAATCTCATTTAACATATCAACTTGCAACACCTAGGTTATGTGCTGATATGGTGAGGTACCCAAGACTTTATTAAAATAGAGAGGTATTGAGTTCAAGTTTCACTTGTGACAAAAAAGAGGTTTCAGGTTGGGCCAGAGGGTTTTCTCACCTATAGTGGGTTTCCTCCAGAGGGTGGTGGAGATGATCGGATGAGTCAGTAACCCGTCAGTGATCCAAATTGTCGTTAAAAAAATCTAGATGTCAAGTAAACTTTGGTATTTTAATTTGGCCTTTTATATTTATACAAATTAAAATCCATATGTTACTCAACTGCAATCCACAACTCTAAAAAAATCATATAAAAAACTTTTAAATTGAATATATATTTATAAGAATATTTGATTTTAAAAACATTTACATTAGTTATATAATTGAACATAAATAATAAATTACATACATTATATATTTCTTTAAAAATAAATTTACAATACATTGAACTCTAAAAAAACTGTATAAATACGGGTTAAACCTATTTAGACACTACTAAAAAAATGAAAAATTTACGACAACAGTTTCGTGGGCAATTTGTCGGAATTGGTCGTTAACAACAAGTTTCCGACAAAAAGTGTTTGCTGGAAAAAACCCCATAGGAAATGTACTTTCCGACAAAGTCCCGACTTATTTTTCGACGAATTAGCGACAAAATATTTTTGTCGGTAATTTTCGACAATATTCCGACGATTATATTAAATAAATAAGTTCACTTACTTAATAAATTTGTCGGAAAATTGTAGGAAATCTTGTGGTTACTTTTTTGTTTTTGTTTTGTCTGGAAGTTGTGAGAAATTTTTTTTGTTGGTAACTTGTCGGAAAGTTTTGTAGAAAATATGCATGTTTTCTAGTAGTGAGATAAATTTGAGTCATCTAGAGACGATTTTTTCATAATTTTAGAATTTTGAAATATCCCTAGATAAAACTGTAATTAACGTTTTTAAATTAAATAATCTGTTAATTAAATTTTTTAAAGGAATCGTTATTTTTATTCGATTCTAGACCAATTAGTTAAGACCTCTCTAGATGATTAGAATAAGTTAAGTGATGGTCCTTTAATAGCCGATTTATTCGGTTACATGTTTTAAAATCATTTAACTTTATAGGGCATGTGCATGATCAAATTAAATATTTTAAGTAATCTTTGTTAAATTATTTCAATTAATGTTTGTTGTGTAATATAAAAATAACTATCAAATTAAGTTATAAGATTATAGTAACAAATATGATAAGACATCCTCAACCATAATGTCTCGCCGGCCGGTTAATATTCCGGCCAAAATCTTATCAAGAATCACTAAGGTCTTCATTACAAACTTGCCAGAAAAGTGTAGCGGCTATGAACTCTCGGGTTTTATTCGTCCTTATGGTGATATTTATGATCTTTACATCGCTAGGAAGCGAGACAAAGCCGGTAATCGTTTCGGTTTTGTTTCTTTTCTTGATGTTAAAGATAGCAAGGATTTGGTTAGATGGATTTGCAATACTCGTATTGGTGACTGTTGGCTTAAGGCAAATATTGCAAGATTTACGTTGGAGGAAGGCGAAATAAGACCAGACAAATCTTCTTCTTCTAGACAGAACGTTAATAATATCAACATGGATCAGAAAAAAGGTGAAATGCCTCCAACGAGGAACCCTACAACGTTTTTCAATGGATCGAGATCGTTTACGGACACCCTTACGGGTAAGTCTGGTTCTGTGGGCTGTGAGAAGTCTATTGTGATCAAAAGTGAGGTCGACGCTTTCCGGGATTTGCATGGTAAGGCTTTGGTGGCTCGTATGATCGACCTGGACGCACTCAAAAGTATCCATTTGATCCTGAACGATATTTGTCCAGGCATGGGTAAGGTTCAATACCTAGGAGGACTCTCAGTTCTTATTTCTTTTGATGATGAGAAGACGGCATTGTATGTTCTTGAGGCTGCACGGGAGGTTATTGGCAGATTCTCGAAGTTAGACGTTTGGATGGGTCAATCATTCGGTTTCGAACGGTTGGCTTGGCTAAAACTTACGGGTTTTCCTTTGCAACTGATCTCTTGCGAGGTGATTGATATGGTCGGGAGTTCTTTTGGCAAGATCGTCCATAGGGCGACTAGATCCGTTTTGGATGATGATCTTTCGTATGAATACATTGGCGTGATTGTGGGAGAGGGGAAAAGGATCGGTGAATCGGTATCTTTGGTCTGGAGGGATAGAAAGTTTTCGTTATGGGTTGCAGAAGAGGCCGGGGACTGGGTTCCTGAATTCTACAAAATACCATCCAAGTCGGAATCGGAGTCAGAGCCTGAGGAGGAAGAAAACATGGAGGTTGAAAATGATACAATTGTCACTAAGGATTGCAACGAGAAAGATGAAGTTACTCCGGTGGTGGAGCCGGTTGCCGTCAAATCTGTTCCGGCGACTAGGAATCCGGTTGCCGTCAATTCTGTTCCGGCGACTAGGGAGGAGGAGGTAATTTTGGTAACTCCCAATCAAGTTAATGCTGTTAATGAGATTCCTATTTTTTTGGAAAGGAATGTGGAAGTCATTGATGGGATGGAGGATTTTGTGCCTGGAAATCAGTTTGACTTTGAAGAGAATTTATTATCTGACAATGATAATGTCGACCATTCGATTTTGATCCACAAAAGAAAAAAGAAATCTGGGATAGGTTATTCGGGCCGGCCCAATCCGGCATACTCTAGTAGTCTTGAAAAAACAAAGGTTGGTAAGAAGCACAAGTACAATGAAGATGTGTTTGGGCTCGACTCTTTGTTGGGCCTGGTACCAGATGGTGTGGATGATGTAGCTGCAGCCCAAAACGTGACTAATGATCTGGACCTTAATTCGCAGCCTGTTAACAGTGGAGAGGTTGGGTCTTTTTTCGATGACCACTCACTGGAAGTCAACTCGGTGTTTCCAAATAATGAAGTTGAAGCTACTATCAATTTGGGTAACAAGTTAGGCGTCAATCTTCTTAATTCCCACAAGTTAATTCATGAGTCGATTGCTCTTGAAGGCGTACAAGGAGGTAAGGAATGAATTGTCTTTCAATTAATATTCGTGGGATTGGGGGTCGTGGTAAATCGGGTTGGATAAAGCACCTAAAAAATGTTCATGGGATTTCTTTTATCGGATTGCAAGAGACGATGGTTAGTAATATTTCCCCTAGTTTGGTTTCTAATTTTTGGGGAGGTATGGGTTTTGATTATGAGTATGTTAATGCTTGTGGAATCTCGGGCGGTTTAATTTGTTTGTGGGATCATAAAGTTTTTACTAAAGAAATGGTGAATAAAGATCGGAATTTTCTCCACGTGGCGGGTTCTATTTTGGCCGGGTCGATCCGTCTTAATATTGTCAATATCTATGCTCCGCAATCTAATGAAGATAAACGGGCGTTATGGTCGAAAATTAGTAATTTGATTTGTGGAAACCAAGGTTGGTGGATTGTGTTCGGCGATTTCAATGCGGTTAGAGATAGGGATGAAAGGAAAAATTCGGTTTTTGACCCGGTCTGTGCTCGTGACTTTAATAATTTCATAGATGAAGCCGGTCTGCGTGAATATGATTTGAAAGGGTTAAAGTTCACGTGTATGACTAGTAGAAAAGGTGTGTGTAAGTTTAGTAGAATCGACAGGGTGTTGGTATGTGATAATGTTTTAAACAAATGGCCTAACGCGTGCGTTCGGGCTATTAGTAGAGATTGTTCGGATCATTCTCCGTTGGTATTTTCTGTCAAAGATTCGAACTTTGGGCCCATACCGTTTAGATTATTTGATTCTTGGCTGGATAGACCGGGGTGTTTAGAGGTTATTCAAACAGTTCTGGGAGGATGGAGCGATGTGGGAGAGGCGGATCTTAACCTGCTAAATAAATTAAAAAGACTTAGGGGGTGTTTAAGGGATTGGATCAAAGTGTATAGTGCCAAAGGAATTGAGGAGGAGGCTCGTCTGAGAAAAGAGAAAGATGACATAGAAATTCAAATGGAGAATAATGACTTGGAAGATGCAGACATGTGGATTTGGACAGAGTGTAAAAAAGCTCTAGAAGAAATTGAGATTTTGAAGACTCGTGATATCAAGCAAAAGTCGCGCGTTAAATGGGCCGCCTTGGGTGACGAAAATTCTAATTTTTTCCATAACGTGGTTAATGGGAGAAAGGCGCGAAACTCTATTCCGGGTATTATGATTAATGGTGAGTGGGTTACTAAGCCGTCCTTGGTTAAAAGAGAGGTGATGCGGTTTTTTCGATGTCATTTCAAAGAAAACAATACTAATCGGCCTACTCTTTTTTGTTCGAACATTACTAGGCTTGGAGTGCAGGATAGCGAAGACATGGTGGCTCTTTTCTCTAGACAAGAAATTAAAAACGCGGTATTTGAGTGCGGTTCTAATAAGGCGCCGGGTCCCGACGGTTTTAATTTTCGATTTGTTAAAAGATTCTGGAATTATTTTGAGGAGGACTTCTTTAATATTTTATTGGATTTTCACGGCTCAGGTTCACTCAGTCCGGGGTGCGGTTCTTCCTTTATCACTTTGATTCCAAAGACTAAAACGCCTTTGGGTCTTAGAGATTACAGGCCTATTACTTTGATTGGGATGATTAGTAAGGTGATTTCCAAAATCCTTGCTAATCGCCTTAAAAAAGTAATGGGTCAGATTATTTCCGAATCCCAATCCGCTTTTCTTTCGGGTCGGTTCATCCTGGACGGGCCCTTAATGGTGAATGAAGTTATCGATTGGTTGAAAAAGAGAAAGAAAAAGGCGTTTTTGTTAAAGATAGATTTCGAGAAGGCCTACGACAATGTTAACTGGGATTTCTTGCTCAATATTATGTCTCAAATGGGGTTTCACCCTCGCTGGTGCGACTGGATAAAAGGTATTTGTCATTCCTCTAGAGCTGCGGTTTTAGTAAACGGGTCGCCAACCTTTGATTTTAGGTGTGAAAAGGGGCTCCGCCAAGGTGACCCGTTGTCGCCTTTTCTCTTCTTGATTGTGATGGAAGCCCTTTCGTGGCTCCTAGATAAAGCCAAGCTTCTCGGAGTTTTTAAAGGTGTTGACTTTTCGAATGATGAGATGGAATTAACACACCTTTTCTATGCGGACGATGCTTTAATTATGGGCGAATGGTCCAAGGATAATATCCGAAGCATTGCAAGGGTTCTTCGCATTTTTTACATTTGTTCCGGGCTTCGTATTAATCTCCATAAGTCAAATATATATGGGGTTGGTGTGGAGAATTCCGAAGTGGACGACATGATGGGTTTTCTTGGTTGTAAAAGAGGTGGATTTCCGTTTACATATCTTGGCATCCAAGTTGGAGCTAAGATGTCTCATGTTGGTAATTGGGAACCGGTCTTAGATGTCATACGCAACCGGCTTGTTTCATGGAAAGCTAAAAATCTCTCGATTGGGGGTCGCCTTATCCTCATTAAAGCGGTTTTAGAAAGCCTACCCGTCTATTATCTTTCTCTTTACAAGGCTCCAAAGACCGTCATTGAGTCTATTGAATCTATTATGCGACGTTTCTTATGGGCGGGTGCTAGTGTAGAGAAGAAGATACATTGGGTTTCTTGGGATATTGTTACTACCCCTAAAAAGAAAGGAGGTTTGGGAGTGTCTAAGTTACAAGATGTCAATGACGCGCTTCTTTTAAAATGGACATGGAGATTCAAAAACGAAGGAAATGGTTTATGGAAGAAAATTATTATGTGCTGTCATGACAATAGTAGACCGTGGGCTTTGCTTCCGTGTAATGCATCGTCTAATGGGTGTTGGAAACGTATAGTTAAAGTAGGCGAGAAAAAAACTCCAAACGGGTCTACATTCAATTCCTTTTTCGGTGGTGATCTTGGTGAAGGTACTTCTATTAATTTCTGGGGTGACCCGTGGTTAAGAGACGAACCACTTAGATTAGCGTTTCCTAATCTCTTCAAACTCGAAAGATATAAATGGGTTAAAGTGTCTGACAGACTTTCGGTTACTGATAATATTAAGACTTTGACATGGGAGTGGAGCTCGATCCCGAATACGGCTGCAGAAGTCTCAGAAATTTTCCAGCTTCTAACTGAGATTCATGAATTTAACTGGAAGGGTGGTTTAGATAGTTGGAAATGGAAGCTCGCACCGGATGGTTTGTTCTCTGTTAAGTCAGCAAAAAGTATGTTGTTCGAGACAAACGTGGCTGGTCAAATCCCGAAGATAAAGTGGAAGGTATGGGTGCCGCTCAAGTGTAAGGTTATGGTTTGGAGGGCGACATTAAATCGGCTTCCTACAATTGCAGAGCTGATAAAACGTGGTGTTCGACCACAACTTACATGCTGTGCATTCTGCCAAGCCGAAGTAGAAACTGAGATACACCTCTTTACGGGTTGTTTGTTTATCCAAGAAGTATGGTACAGAGTTGAGAAGTGGTGTCGTTTATCTCCGAACCTACTCTTTGATGTTGCAGATGTTTTGAAGATACCGGAAGCCCAATCGTTGACCAAGAAAGCGAAAAATGTACTGAGAGGTATTGTGTATACGGCTATGTGGGTTATTTGGAATGAGCGCAACAATCGCATCTTTAACAACAAGCATCGAAGGCCGATAGAGATCATTGAGACTATCAAGTTTACGACTTTCTTTTGGATTTGTAATAGATCTAGATGGAAAGATGTAGATTGGTCTAGTTGGTATGTGTATCCCTTGGATTGAGTTGCTTTTTCGGGTCGCCGGTTGGTCCTTGCTTTGAGGTCCAATTGTGCGTTTTTTGTGTTTGAAGTTTTCCTTTCAAAAAAAAATAGTAACAAATATGATACATCTCAGTGAATATGAAACGTCAATGAAATAATTAAAAAAAGAAAAAAAACATTTTACCATTTATTGTATTAATATGTGTTTTACAAAATCAACCTAGATAATTTTACATTATTTAAAAGAATTACAAAACGGTTATTGAAAAATTATATCAAAGTATGTAATTTCTTCGTTAGTTTATCTTGACTATGGTTAGCATGAATTCTTCATATTTATCTTCAAGATTAAATATAATATATCTTGAAAATAAAGATAATCTATAATAAAAATAAGATGATTCATTGATACCATAAACTAAGGTTCAAAACCACTAAAGTCATTAGGGCCTTAAGAAGTAGACACTATAAAATAAACCAATTATTGGCTTATTGCATCATAAGGTAGACATGAAAAAAAAGATAAAAGTAGTTACAACATCACCATCTAAGCTAAAGAGGTTGTGGTGTAGTGGTTGAGATGAGTCCTGAAGTCCCAAGTGACCCGGGTTTAATCCCTACCACCATCATTAATTTCTGAGGCATGCAAATGAGGCCTTGTTCTTAGGCTGATGCACCAGGGTTTTACCCACGCCGATCCAGGGTTCGAGTCTTGGCTCTCCCTCAAGCCCGGAAGGGGCCGTATTGGGTGGGATTTTTCCTTGGATGCTCTCCAACTCTGACGCCAAGTGGGCCCGGTTAAGACAACATATTGGTCGGAATTGGACGAGGCTCTCCCATGTGACGGGAGGGTGCGACGTCACAACATTCAATGTTCGCCGTTCAAAAAAAAAACATCCCCATCTATGATGTGATTTTCAACATTAATATATATGAATTTCTGTTATTCTAAGTTACAGATGTATAATATTTATTCGAATAAAGAGCGAAAAAAAAAAGAAAAAAAAAAGACAATTCGTGGAAGTAAAATATGAAAAGATTATTGGATTTTAATAATCTCAACTTTTACCAATTGGTCAATAATAATCTCAACTGAAAATATTCTTATCCCCAGTCCCTACTTTCAAACTATTTTCTTACAATGGATCCCCCGTTAAAAAAACTTAGCGCCGTTAGATTTTATATGACGTGGACATCTGCAAACCGCCGGAAAGTCGAGCCAAGCTGACAGTGGTCTCGTGGTGGCTTTTGAAATTGGCTCTGGTGGTGTTTAACTGGTCTCGTTTGTCCGGCAAGTCCAAACAGAGACAACGGTGGTGTTTAACGAGACTAGTTAAACACCACCAGAGCCAATTTCAAAACCTATCACGAGACCACTGCTAGCTTGGCTCGACTTTCCAGCGGTTTGCAGATGTCCACGTCATATAAAATCTAACGGCGTTAAGTTTCTTTAACGAGGGGTCCAATGTAAGAAAATAGTTTGAAAGTAGGGACCGGTGGTAAGAATATTCTCAGTTGGTGTTATTATTGGCCAATTGGTAAAATGTGTGATTATTAAAATCTAGTAATCCAAAATGAAAATAAACAATTACATGTAAAGATGTTGGGTTGAGGGTTGGGTTAATGGCAAAGTCATTTGAAATTAGAGTGGTGAAGCTCTCTTGAAGTTAAAGGTTCGAGCCCCGTCAATGACGGATTGGTATAAATTATTAGAAGTAGTTTAGGGGACTCAAAATGGGGTGTTGCCGTTAAAAAAAACATGTAAAGATGTTGAATGTTTTCAATTGGATGTTCTTTTTTGAAAGACCAACAAATATATTGTAATCAGTCTAACATCAGGTTAGCCAAATAAATACACAGAATAGTAACCAATAAGACAAGCAAGCCAACTAAACACCAAAACTAGTTAAATCAAAATTACACCATTGATCTCATGAAATAGCTTGAGCTTTAGAGCGATTCTTGAGCCAAAGAAACCCAAGAGCTTTTATATCACCCACGACTTTTTCCACGCTGGTGGGTTTTTGCTCGAAGATCAAAGCATTCCGGTTTCTCCATAAACACCATATAGCAGTTTGAATAACCATATAAATGGTTTTTTCCATTTTAATGAACCCAGAGCATAAAGATGATAATTCACTAGATCTCTAGCTTCAAATAGAAAAAGACATTAATTTACCCTAGTTGGAAATTAAATCCCATTCCATTTGCGCAAATTGGCATGACACAAAAAGGTGACCCAAAGTTTCTTCATTTTCACCGCAGAGTGCACAACAAGTGTTGGGGAGCTGGACATTTCTCTGAGTTAAGGCATCAAAAGTTGGAGGTCGATCCAAGGAAAGGCGCCAACAAAGGAAGTTTACTTTGATTGGAGACCAACTATTCAAGTGGAAGCTTAATCTCAGATCCGTAAACGTATCAGACTGCATGACCTTTTTCAGGTTTTTTTCAATTGGACGTTCTAAATGACAATTTAATAGATGAATATATGAATCTATATTTAACATTCAATATTCGTACAGATAATAATATATAAATTTATGATTTTATGATGAAATGTGTTGCTGCTTCTATAGCAATGAAAAAGTTTGTTATAAATACTAAAATAACCTTTTTAAACTAATTATTATTAATATTAGTTTTTTTCTTTTAAATGACGATTTTTTTTCCCCTAGACACGGCTCTCCTTTCTGGGAGGTCATTACCGTTAGCGTACAACACCCCTCGTAAGCAACTCGACTACCCCGGCGCGCACAACAACCAAACCACTTTACTTCAATCTATTCGTTTGGATTTACTCTCAACAGCTTCTTAGAGAGCTTCTGATACCAGTAAAAGAATTAAATTGCCTTTTATCCAGCTTCTCTCCTTGAAAAGACCTCTTACCACACTCCCAATCCGCCAACCCATTATTACTAATATTAATTAGTAATTAGGCATTAGAAACGCTTGTTTGACTTTGACTTTTACGGTGAAACCATATTGAACAACCACTATGATTCGCGAACAAATAAGCATCGTACCAGAAATCGCCACGTGTACGAGCTTCCAACACTTTAACAACCAATAACCACATGGAACCCACCCATCACTTTAGCATTTTATATATTACCATTACCTAGACCTACCATTCAAGCCCCATAAATAAAACAAACAGAACCGTTTCACGGCCATCAGAGATTATCCGGTGAACTCTACATTCATTTCATTTATTAATCATAATCAATCACCTGTCAAATTTTCTATCATTTTTTATAGATTTAGTTTTAGATTTGTTAGGTCAGATTGATTGATTTGTTGTTGAGTGAAAATTATGATGTCAGAATCACAGTCAGACCGCCGGACGAACGGTCAGGACTCCGGCGAGATCATGTTGTTCGGAGTTAGAGTCAAGGTTGATCCGATGAGGAAGAGTCTGAGTATGAACGATCTCTCACAGTACGTACCGGTACAGCCTGCTACTCGTGATTCGTCTAGTAATAGTAATAACCTTGATGGCTCCGCCGCGGATTCCGGTTACGCCTCCGCTGATGATGCCGTCCGCCACCAGTCCAACGGCGGTAGAGAGCGCAAACGAGGTTAGATCTCGCTTTTTCTATATCTCTGAACGTATTTTATAGTAATTCCTTTTTTTTTAAATTATTTGAATATACCTAGGAAATTGGTTTTTAATAATCAAAACTATGAATCATTGTCTATAATAATTCATACTAACAATTTGGCTAATGACAGTCCAAACTTTCATTTCTGTTGTCAAACACGGTCCCAGTAGCATAATCATAATAGATTTACACTCGATTTACATTTATTTCCCTCAAAATGACGATTTTGAATTAAATGGAGAAACGTACAAGCGAAATCGAGTGGAAACCGAGTGTAAATCCATTATTATTATGCTATTGGGACTGCCCTTAACAACAAAAGTGAAAGTTGGGACTGCTACCAGCCGAACTGTTAGTATGGATCATTATTAGCCAATGGGTCATGATTTGGATTATTAAAACCAATTTTCCCACATATGTAAAGATATCTTGTTGTCTAAAGTATTATGAGATTAATCTTATGCTTTGATTATAATTGAAAAATTATAAAAACACAGGGGTTCCATGGACAGAGGATGAACACAAGCAATTTCTGTTAGGTTTGCAGAGGGTGGGGAAAGGGGACTGGAGGAGAATTTCAAGGAATTTCGTGAAGACGCGTACTCCTACGCAAGTAGCAAGCCATGCTCAGAAGTATTTCCTCCGTCAGAGCAACCTCAACCGCCGTCGTAGAAGATGCAGTCTCTTTGATATCACTACTGATTCGGTTAGTGCCTGCTTATTTTGGCTCTATACTATGAGCGACATGAATTAACAACTTTTTGAATGATGACAGGTTCCAATGGAAGAAGAACAAGTTCATGAAGATAACAACAGTCAGCCTATGCAAGTATCTCCTCTAAGCGGATTCCCAATGGCTGCGATCCCAACCACAGTTGGTCCGGCTGCATCACCATTATTGATCAAGAATCAAATGGAAACTGTAACTTTTAATAACTATGATCAATTCAACTGTGGACCAACACTACTGGTTCGGCCGACCCCCCTTCTTCCAACCGCTAATTTATCAACAAGAGGAGATCATTATTTGGATCAGAAACACGAAAGGGATTCGTTGTCGTTATCTTTATCTCTCAACCTCTCCCTGTCCAACAATGGAGATGGTATAACCAGTGTTGGTTAAACATTACTAAAAGGGGAAAATAAGAAAATTCAAAGGCAAATTAGTTTTCACTTCAGTCTAATCCTTTGTTATGTACAGACCAAGATTACTTTAAACTATCATTATGTTTCATGGTGTTTGTATGCGTTCCCAAGTTTATATTATATTTCAAATTTTTTATACAACAAAACAAAGTGTTTGGTATCTGAAATCTTAGGGACGGCTTGTTAAAACAAACTCTAAAATGAGGCATTTTTGCAATAGGTGTTCATCGTAATTTATTTAAGAATTATGATATATTTATATTTTAACAAAATTATTTTATATAATAATTAATATTATATTTATTTGTCTTATATGATTGAGCTGCCGTAGAGATATTGCTGTTAACTGTACACATAATTTGATGTGATTTGGGTGTATGGGGTCGTGCCCTCATTCAATGGCGGAAAGATAAAGAGTGGTAGGATCTTTTACTAATAAAAGCTGTTTATTATCAAAATCTGAGGCTCGAATCTTATCTTGTTATCAAGACAATTGTGACACCTACAAACCCTTTTATTAAACAACGCTCAAAACACTTTTTACCTTTTAAAGATTTGCCTTTCTAAAAAAAATAATAAATCGCTAAAAATAATAAATCACTTTACAGCCTTCATCCAGCGAAGGCAAGTGTAAATAAATCGAGTTGTTTGTAAGTTATTTGAGATAGGCTTGCTACAAACTTATATTAAAATGAAGTTAAACGAAGCTATTGAAGCTCTTTAATAAACAAGTTCGAGCATAAGCTTTTTACATCGAGCTTGACTAAGGTCGTAAGCCTAAATGAACATATTATTTATACAAACTTTTAATTAGTATTATATACGCATAATAAATACGATTATATATATATATATATTTATGATAAAAACCTATTTAGTTTCAAATCATCAATAATATCCAATCTAATAAACGTTCATATACACTCTTGATCCATATCCATCATAGTGGCTCGAGTCAGATATACATGACGGGGATTGAAATTCACTAAATGGAACCAACAAATGTAGTGCTAGTCAGATCACAGATGACCATTTAAATGGCTGAAACTGAACCTTTCTTTATTGCAGCCAAACATAACTAACTTGCACCACTTTACTAAGTGGAGTCCCTCGTCACTACATCAACCTTTCCATTTGATTATTCTTTTGTTAGTTGAAGGAAAGGGTTAAAGATAAAGAGACCCACTTCCCCTAACCCGTAAGTACTTTAAAAATGTCAACCAAATCAGGCTATGCGTAATGGTTTCACTAAAAAGTAAAAAACGTCATATCACGTCAGCATGAGAACAATCACTAAGGTGTGTAATGGTTTCACTATCTACATATATATATATATACACACACATATACATATACATTAGAGGGACTTAGAGCATTCACAATAGGTTCTTTATCATATCCCTATAATTTAGCTAAAATTTACTCTTATCTCTAAATTTTGTTTCTTTTCTACATCTCATTTCCCATTTCTATCTCTATTTAATTAAATTATACATTTTTTAATCTTTTTTTTATTCTTCTTTCTCTTTTCCGCCCACAAAAAAATAAAAAGATAATATAAGGAATGAATATTAGAGCATTCACATTTGGTTACATATCCTTATCCTCATCTCTAAAATTTACAGAAAACACCCTCCCTCACTCCTTTTGTCAAACAATTTTTTAAGAGGGTCAATAGATAAAACCCACCCACCCCAGCTCTCAATCATAGCCGTCCCTCTAGCGCGGAATCTTTTAGTTCACACACCCCTTGCTTGATTGCTTTACTCGACTCCAAGGGTCTTGAAAGCAGGAAAAACACAAATTTTAAAAGGTTTCAAAAGCAAGAAGAAAAATAAAAAATCCGAACCTGATATTGTTGAAGTCGTCCATCTCTACATTCTAGAAAACCCTAACTTGTTCATGTACGCATACACGCGTATACGTGTGTACCCGCGCACGCTTCAGAGCAAGAAGCCCTCGGTACGTGTGCACATGTATGTGCCCCCCTCCCCAAAAAAAAAAATTATTGCATGTTCACTAAAGAATAAACTGTTTTTAAATATTTAACGATTCTCATTTGAATGAATCAATATAAATACTCATGAAATAATATGGCAAAACAAAAGATCCTCATATTTGGTGTATCTTGTGAATCTAAAAGTAAACTGAATGAATCTAAAAACATTATTTGGGTTCCTACAAAGGTATAATAAAAACAGTAGAAAATCAAACAATCTATACTGAAAAGGATAAATTTAATTTTGCCTCCATAAACAGCATATAGAATCCAAATCAAAAGGGGGTAAAATCGACAAATTACCAGCAGATTCACATATTCATCCGGTCTATTGAGGAGACGAAAGCCAATGGTTAGGTGCCACGTAAGTATAACCATGAAAATGCTCACCTGATGTTGGTGTAGGCGCTGGCGAGTCATCTAAAGGCATTGCAGTCCAACATTTGTCAAAATTTTCAGTGCAGTCTTCACCACTGACATCTGGCTTGAACTTTGGCTGCAATTCTCTGGACTCTAATTTCTTCCAGTTTATTGTTCGAAACCATTTATGATTTTTGATATCATCACCGCCCTGAGGCCCACTTCCAAGCCTTAATGACGGATCCTTTTGCAGCAACTGAAGATAAATAAATATATGAGCTTGAATTAGTTCTAGAGATTAATGTGTACACTAAAAGCTTAATCATGATTAGGTGGACTTACCCCTTTTAGCAAAGAGTGAGCTTCACCACTTAACCGCGGTAGCAGCTTCACTTTTTCATTAATTACCTTCTCCTGAAGTTTCTTTCTGTTGGAATGTGTGAATGGTGGCTGAAGAAAAGATGGTAAAAGTACATCCAATTAGAATGCAGTTGGTAAAATGGAAGGGTCGGGTTGGATAATGGGTCAAAACATACTTTTGTACCCATTAAAATGGGTCGGATTGGGTTGACTAAAACACTTGTAAATAATCTGTCTTACAAGAACTATATTATTTAAACTATTTAATAAAATATTTTTTGAATAAAATGATTCAGGAAGTCTCATGCCTTCAAAATGCACTTCAGAAACTTTCGACCCGCTTTCTTTAAATCTACTTTTTTAACTGTTTGACCCGTTAGACAAAGCATAACCCAAATCAACCGATGGGTTTGAAATAACCACCACTAGATATAACCATAGAAAGAAATATAAACCAGAGCATGTATTTATAGTTTTATACCTTCCCCGTTAGCATTTCATACAAGAGTATTCCAACACTCCACCAATCTGCATTTTTGTTATGGCCTTTAGACAGTAAAATCTCGGGAGCCATGTATTCCGTGGTCCCACACAACGAATTTGATCTGCTTGATTCATCGATTTCCTTTGCTAGACCAAAATCTGTTAGCATAACCTGTCAATTAAGTAGTCAAATACAGTCTTAATGAACACAAAAGCAGAAAAAACAATTATATTTAAGCAATTTAATCGATGTTGCATTCAAAAGTAATGAATTTATAAGCGTGGTGATTACATGCCCATCAGCATCCATGAGTATGTTTTCAGGTTTAAGATCGCGATGCACAATCCCTCTCTCGTGAAGATGTGAAACTGCAGATACAATCTCAGCAGTATAAACCCTTGCTTGATCCTCACTATCCAAGACATACCCAGAAACAAGAATTATAAAAATTAATCATATATCATCATACATCATCATAAATCATATACATGTCAAGAGGCACGTTCGTTTCATAACCAATAATATGTTGAGAAGTAGTGCCTAAAAAAGACGGTTGCATAACCGTCTTGTGTATCACATTCAATGCCATAGGTACAAGTGTATTATGAGTTATCGCAGTTCTAACGTATTATTGGTTCTGAAACGAACGACTTCTACACGTTAATGAACATGTACCTGAAGATTCCTTGTCTGTACAGGTGAAAGAAAAGATGACCTCCATTAATAAAATCCAGGATCAAATACAGCTTGGTTTTAGTCTGTAATCAAATTCAAATCCAAGATCAACAGATTTAACTATAAATTCAAACAAATCAATCATAACAAGAACAAGAACAGTAACTAAAATCAGCTCAGACCTGAAAAGAATAACGAAGCTGCACAATAAAGGGATGAACAACTTTAGTGAGTATATCCCTTTCAGCCTTCATATAATCCACATGATTGTTCTTAATAATAGTGTCCTTTCTCATCACTTTCATAGCAAATATCCCATCCCCAATCACACCCTCGCAATCGCCATTAATTACACTTTTACCCTTCCTCCTCACCTGAAAAACCTTCCCAAAAGATCCTTTCCCAATAACCCTCATAATTTCAAAATCACCAGGCCCAATCTTATAATCCATTTCACCCTTATGTTCAGGCTCAAATTCCTCATCTTCCTGAAGCGTTTTGACTTCGATTACATCGTCGTCTTCGCCGGAGCTTTCGGTTTCGAAATCATGGTGGAAAGTGAGGGATTTAGAGAGGGTGTAACGAGGAGAAGGGCCAATGAAGGAGTGGGACCGGTTGTGGATGATTTGGGGGTCCCCCGTGAAAACATTAGGGTTAGGGTTGGTTGAAGATGATGAAGTAGGGCCGAATACATCGGCGAAATCGAAGTCTTGATCTGCGGATGAGGACGGAATTGTGAGGTTATTGAGCTTAATTGCTAGCATTGAATGTAGGGTTTTCTTATGGTGAACTGTTGACGCCATGTTCACATTCATACTTGGTGTGTGTGTGTGTTTTGGTGTGATTTACTGATTTTGAAGAGAGATTCCTGCCGAGAAATGATTCAAGGCGGGGTGGAAGATTTAGGGTTACATTTTATAAAAGCAATGGTTTCTTACAGATCCAAAAGCGATATCGATAATGGAGAAGATGAAGAAGTGAAACTTGAGTTCTTCATGGACCTTATATGGCTGTTTTTGAGTATTAAATGAAAAAGAAAATATAAAATATAAATTAAGAGAAAACAAAAAAGGAGGGGGAGTAACAAACTTACTCATTTATTTTGTTAACACAAATTTGATCATTCATGGAACAATTCTGAAAACCAGGAATTACACAGCCCTCGAGCATCAAAATGTAAATATAAAAACATGTTGCAATGACTATCACTCTATCAGAAAATCTTAAAACGCGCTCCATCGTAAAAGCGAGCGTCACACAACCCAAACGCAAACGCAAATAAAAAAACACGTCGTAACGACTGTCACTCAAAAGTAAAACCCTAAAGCGTACCACGTTGTAAAAGCGAACTTCGTAAAACTTGAAAACATAGCGTCAATAAACCTGAACACGAATCCAGACGCAACGATTAGAAATCTAAAGCCAAAACAATTAAAAACCGAAAAAGAAAAAAAAACCACAAAAAAGGCAAAATAGATACTATTTACCCCCATGGTCTTTAAATAATAGTATAATTAGATGTGTTTATTGTTCGGTTTGAAAACGTGAAATTAAACGTTTGGTTTCATGATATGTTTTTATAAAGGGGATCGGTCGGTTAGCTTAGAATTTTCTAAAACAAAACCAACGGTTTAGTTTACGGTTTCAAGACAATTGGGGTTTACTTTTACTTTTTATATCATGCTCACGTAATCAATAAATAAAGTTAAATAAAACTTCCTTGATGTTTTGTGAATCAGTGAGCAATAATTGCGTCATCATCCCCAACCGCTAGCAAACCATATTTAAGAGAATGTTTCATCCAAAGCCATTGCGTCATCATTACCTAATTGTTGATAAACAATTCGAAACATTCATTCAAGTGGGCACAAGTTTATCTAGGAAACGTGATGTTGTTTGAAGTGGGGACATTTGATAGTTGATATCAAGCTTGGTGCATGCATCAACAAGATATTTATCGACTTCTTTAACCACAAGGCCTTTGGAAACTAGAGTTTACAAACCGTGAAATAAAACCGGAGCCAAACTGTTAGTAACGGCTTGGTTTGATCTGGTTTTGATTTACGATGATCAAAAACTAAAACTAATGGTTTGGCTCACGATTTGACCTAAAAACCGTTAAAAGCGGACCGTGAACACCCTAATAAAATTGAAAATTGGATTTATTATTATAATTTTATACTTTAAAACTAAAGTTACAATAAAATATTTATGATTTCAAATATATGATTTCGTATGTGTAGTGAAGCGATTTTATGTAAATTGTCTCTTATAAAGATCACTACGTGTCTCAGTCTGCAAGTGTTCATGTGTATTTATGTATGTTCTCAATCTCATTATAGGTTTTGTAGTTTGGAAATAGCCTAGATATCTCTTAGAATTATGTACTGATCACTTTCAGATTAAAGTATTTTGGTGGTAGTGTAAATCTTTAATCGGATAATTCAAAGAGAAATCAAGAACTGGTATATTTTATGTTCTAAAAAATATATGAAATCGAACCAAATATATAGGTATGGAACAATCACAAAGCTTAAGTTGAAACGACACAGTTCTTTGTGAAAGAGTATATCAGTTGTCGGTTATAATCATTGCAGTAATTCAATTACGTTAGTAGTACCTCTTGTTAGCAAGAACACTTTTAGTAGTAACATAGTTATTGTTGATGATTGCACATCAACAGTAACTGAGTTAGCAGTTACTGTTGATCACCCAAGTTGCTATTGATGATCAACTACCACTCACGACCGGTGATGACAACTATTATTGCTTGTTGATCTCACTTACCATTGATGGACCAAGGTGGTGATGACCTCAATTACCATTGATGATCATTTTTCATACAATTTTTCATCATCTATGCAAATCTGAAATAACTTCCAATGGCTCTGAGGCGGGGTCCCTTGGATCCCACCAGGGCGTTGTCTCGGACCCTGCCAAGCTAGTCACTAAAGGGCTTTGCCCCCTTGAACCATTGAGTTCGAAGGTGTCAGAAATAAGAATAGTTTTTTTTACAAGTGTGTACTTCACACCTACTTTGTAACAATGTTTATTCTCATTTCTCTTTGGTTTAAAATGAATCCAACTACACTATATTGGTCTGATGACACTAAAATCACCAGCACTTAACCATGTGTATGCATTTACGTGTTTGAGTGCGTTCGAGTGTTGTATATATGTGTCTCCATGTTCTTGTTATGTGTTGTTGCATATATGTTTGTATTTATATATATTTTGTGATGTTGTGAACATAATTTTCAAATTAAGTTTTTGAAACAATATGTTCTATAAGTAGCAAACATTGTCACACGAATTGAGGTCTTTGCTACATAAATGTGTATAGTGAGCTCGTGTTATTTCGTCACCAACCTTGTTTTAAGGCAGAAAATCATAATTATACGCTTATTTTAGGTCCTTTATATAATTTTTTACTTAATTCGAACTAAAATAAAAATATTATAAGTGTTTTTATAATTTTAAATTGGAGAAAATTATAAAAAAGTTGTTAGTTTTATAACTATGTTTTAATATATAAATAATTTACAACAATTACAAAAATAATAATTAGTTTTTTTCTAAATGAGTAATGAGAAAATTCCCAAAATGACCCTTTTACCAACCAAGTTCCACGTTTTGTTCCTTTGACTTTCCTATGCCACAAAATGTCCCCTCCAACATTGGCGGCGGCGCCCATATAATAGAGGCAGAAGACCATACAATATGGGTGAAAGACCATATTATATGTGCGTATTATATGGGTGGACGACCGTATTATATGGGCGGACGACCATATAATAGAGGTGGGCGAATATGGGCAGAAGCCCATATAATATAGGCGGAAGACCGTAAAATATGATTGGAAAACCGTATTAATATGGCGGACAACCATATAATAGAGGCGGGCGAATATGAGCGGATGACCGTGACAAGAACGTAAAACAAACGTTTTCGCTCATGTTGGGACACGTGGCATTATAATATTGGCTTCATATACGGGCGGTCGACCGTATTATATGGGCGCCGCCGCCCATGTTAAAGGGTACATTTTGTGATAGAAGAAAGTCAAAAAGACATTTCAAGGAACTTGTTTATAAAATGGACATTTTGGGAATTTTCCCATGAATAATTTCTTATTCCCTCACGGTGGCTTTCCGCAATTGACCAAAGGATGCCATAAAAGGTTAAGACTAGAGAGGTCAAAAGTTATGCAAAACCAGTGAAATTCTATGCAAACCCACAAATGCTTTAATTTGCTTCAAAAGTAGTTGAAACAAAGCAAATATTAGCAATTTGTATACATATTTGTTAGCAATCTTGGAATTAAAGCGAATTTTAAACCAACAAATCATATACATATTGATGGCTTAAATCATAACCTTTAGCATATTATATGCAGAAACTGACACAAATACCATGATTGCCAAATCTTCAAGATACTCTCAAAACATAGATGGGTTCATATTCATAGAATATCAAGAGAAGAGGGCACAAGTAATAAAACCTCAACCAAAATTTTCAATAAAAAAATTGTCTCCTGCAAATCTTAATCACAAACTACAACACTTATGCACCTCACCACCCCCATCCCTATATAAGCCCATAAAAATTGGAGTAATTAACAAATAAGATTAGGCATAAAAAATGACCTGTTTCCATGATATAGCTATGATACATGGACCATATTCAACTCTAGTGGCCTCAATGCTTCTATAACAATCTCTTGAACCGTGCGATTGCGTCTACACACCTCAGAAAGCTCTTCAATTGGATTTGTCAAACCTTTGATATCTACACCCGATGCTGCATCTGACATCGCCTGCAAAAATCTAGATTTTTCCATGTCTGTTACTGCAGAAACTGGAAGCAACGACACACTCTGTTTAGCCCACTCATAAGCTTTAACCCCGTATGATCGTGATAGTGCCAGCAGGGCATATGCCACCTGTTAACAACGTTTTTATTAAAAGTAAAAAAAATATTGGGAACGAAGAAAGTGTAAACAAAGTTTTACCATTTCTAATCTTGAACTTGGGAGAGCCCCGGTTGCAGCAGCAATTAGGATTCTGGTAATGCTGGCACCTCGAGGCACAATAACACCATCCCTTATGGAAATAAATTGTTGACCTTGACTAGATTTTCCCAGATCAAGTATGTCAGATAAGAAACTTAGTATAGAATTTGATGCCTCCCTGCATATGTCAAATATTATTTTATTGTAATATTTGCATATAACGAATATCAAAGTTCAGAAAATTAGTGATTCCAATTTTTAAATTAATTAAAAGAAATTAATTAACCTGTGCTGCACTGTGATTCCAATCATGGAGCAATCGACCAATGATGGGAATACTGGAGATGGGAATAGCAAATGTGGGCAATATCGAATGCATCTTGATGCCAGCAAAAAACAATCATCTGCTATATCTGGCCTGGAAGTGAAGTCCTAAAGATAGTAATATAAATTATTCAAGATTTATTTGTTTATTATTATATTATTATTTTCTTTTCTTGGGAATGAAACCACACCTGGATTTTTGTAAGCAAACAAGACGTATTGCTAAATAGAGATTCAATCACCACTTTCAAGTAGTCGGCACAAGAAGGGTCAGATCCAAATATCTGCAAGTATAATCTCCAATAAATACATTTTTACTGATTAATGATCAAACTTCAAAGGGTGAATAATTACCTTTATAACTTCACTAGAGAGATACAAGAAACATGGTTGATGGTGTTGTTTATATAACCCTTGTATCTCTTCAAGCATCGCTCCAATTGTAACTCCCATAAATCGTTTAGATGTTCTCACCTTCATAATACAATTTATTTAATTGCAAGAATCATTAGCGAGAAATAAGTATTTGAACTCACAGCATGTTTACATGCACGGCAGAGTGATTCCATTGTCCGTGTATCCCAAGCACGACTGCATTTTCATCAATCATAAGTTCGTGTTGCATATTAAAAAACAACCAGTCTACATGTGTAAGGAATGGAAACACTAACATATCAAAAATGGCTTTGAAAAGTGGCCAAAGTCTTTGAATTGCATCAGCAACGGCTTCTGGATTATTTACATATCTGCAAATGATTCATTATTTTGAATTATTATACTACTGTATAAACTTAATTCAGTGACTTCAGCAAACAAAACTGTTATGGTACCTAAATATATTTGCAAGCCGGTCAATGTGAACAGTGATTTCCCGTGCAGGCTTTTGACCCAATACTAGAGGACCCTGATTAATCACTTCCTGCTCAGAGGCATATAGTTCAGTACAAGATAAGCTTACTTAGAGGTGGCAATTTCGACACAGATGCTTTTTAATGGATCAATTCGGGTTATGTTTTATCTCTAACGAGTCAAATGGCAGTGTCTCCTAAATCATTTTATCCCTAAAACTATATTGTTATTAAAATAATATAACTGATGTAATCATATGACACTAACTATTTATGATAATTAAGTGTTTTCGGTTGACCCAACCGAGCCCATTTTTTACCCATTGTCCGATTGCAACCTCTAAGCATAATTACAGTTCTCTTCCTGTTCATTTATTTCTAAATTAATCAAACCTGTAAAGATGCAACAGCAGGTATGCAAAGTGCCTCAAGGCCTTTCTTAGCCTGGTCTGGAGGAAGCTCAGTGATAACTATACTGCAACATAAGATTTATGAGAACCGTTCATTTTTTTAATTAAAATTTTGGAAGATAGTGGTGCTACCTTAAGGCTTCAACCAGATGCAAAGAATCTTGAGCAGCCACTTTAAAAGAACCTTCCCCGGTCATTGCCCTTTGATAAATTTGATAAAGCCCGTCTAAAGATCCACTGAGCTTTTTCCCACAATCTAGAATAGTAACATTAATAATTTGTTCTTAATTATTTGGACAAAATCACAGCATTACAAGTGTCCCATAATCCATATAAATGAGTTACGATACTGGATATATACATTAGTAAAAAGTGAATAATGGGACACTGTTAAGTAAAACGGAACAAACAAAAAAGACTAAGAAAATGACTTAAATTTAAGAAGCTCAATTGTATATTCAGAAATTCAGTGAGTTCTCTGAAATCAAGTATGAGTAAATTAAAACCCTAAGCCCTATTTTATTCGATTTCCAACAAAGGAACCTAATCTAATAAATAGGTGTTTGAGATTGCATTTTACAATAGGTTATGTGATATGGACGAATCGGAATCAAATAATCAGCTGTAACAAAAAAAGACTAAGAAAAGAGTCTTTTGATATTGCAATAATCTGATAATCAATTGTATGAGGGTTTGTCAAATCCGCTTACTTAAAGATAGAGAGGTAAAATAATCAAAATCAGACAATCAGTTTGATTAAGCTACTCTCGTTCTCTCAAAGTGATTAATCGACCCTAAGACGATCAGATAATCAGAATCAGATTGCCAACATCCAAAAACTCAAAAGTGATAATTTACAATTTAAAAACACATAGATGATCAGTTTGAAAACACAATACCAAACACCTCCTAAAACTACTACTTGTAATCCTTCTCTATAAGATAAATACTAATATTTACCTATAGACTATACATACTAATAAGAAATTAAGAATACTCCAATAAAATATAAAATATACCATCACAGATATGTCTGAAAGCCAAAGCGGCAGCTGCAGCAGAATCTTCAGACATACTCATGCCACTCACAAGAATATCAATGACCGAAGGCAAAAACGAGAGTCCACTTGGTGCAGCATCAAGCCATTTAGAATAAGCTCCAACAGTCATACATACTGAAAAAAAAACAAATCATAGCTTATGTTAATTAGTTCACTTAATATGTTCTTCACGGGATAAAAATGATACTGTTAGAAAAAAATAATGTATATAACCTGTCTGAAGTAGTAGTGCTTGATGAGGAAGTTTTGGAAGCAACTGCATAATCTGTCCAAACAAAACGAACGAGTAAAAACAGATTATTAATATTTAGTGAAACTGAAAGGAACATCAGGTCAAAGAGTTAATCATATTTTAGCTGACTTTACCTGAGGCATAACTTCTGATTCAGTGATGGGCACAAGATCGGATATGGCCCTGATGCAATATAGTTGAGCCTCTGAAGGTCGCCAATCCATCATATCACCATTTTGGGGCCCACTTAGAGCCTGAAAATCATTAATGAAACAACTTAGAACTTAATATAATTCTATTAAAGAATTTTGATTTATATGAACTTTAACTCGGATATAGTCTTGATTCTTTTAGGGCTTTACACAGGTTTCCAATTTCTTCTAAATAGCATCTTTGAGTCATTGTCAAAACTTTATAGACTAAATGATTGCTTATGAAGAAGTTACTAAAACATAACTAAGCACTTTTTAATGTAAATGAACAATGCTAGGAATTCTATATTACAGGGAGAATATAAGATAACATGAACCTATAACATAACGAGATAAGGTTGGTGTTGTACCTCAACAAGCTTCATGTATAGAATTTTAAGTGTCACTTCACCTCCTAACACTAACGCTGCATCAGTTAGAACATCCGCAACAGCTGCAAATCAAATAGTATGTCAGCACAGTACGGTTATAATAATTTAAGAATGTTGATCAAAAAATACTGAAGATGAATAAAAAATCATTGGATGGCGTATGGATACCATATCTTGTTTGTTTGAAATCCCTCTGGTCCTCTTTTGAAAGTTCTGAGTAATCCTGTGGATACTGAACTCTGCAACTAACCTGTAAGCAACAAAAATACGATCTAATTATAAAATAAATAGAGCACATTATAGACATACGTCCCTTCCAGAGTTGTGGAAAAATAGAAAGATAATATTTTTCTAAAATAACTCACCAGGGATACAAGAGTTTCATATGATGAACGGAAAACCTGCATCCGTCTATTTCTCTCCGCTTCAATTAATGATTCATTTCCAAGTAATACATATGATTCTCTGCAAAATAATTAAATTCTTGTACAAAGATTTGGTTTAATAAAGAAAGAAAGTGAGAAAACGAAAAGGAGCCACCTTTCTATCAAGCAAATCTGAAGATTGTGCCAGAAATTAAATGTCATGGAAGCAATATCATATTCTGGATGTGCAGCAACTTCTAGTAGCGCGTGAACAATCAACATTGATTCGCCTGAACCTGTACATAATATTTATATTAATTACAAGTATAGGTCAACACGTCTATAAAGTTCAATATTATCAACAACCAATTATAAAGTATCATACCAGTTGCAATCAATTCAACATAGGAATCACCCATATCAGCAAATAATCGAGCAATTGCCTTAACATCTTCCTCATCCTAAACCAAAATTTGATAAGAAAAAGAAAAAGGAAAATCAATCAAATGTCAATATTACGAAAAAACTAGAGGGATGTGATAAGCCGAATACCTTTGAAGGATCTCTAAGTTGTGGCTTCAGATTCATAACTTGTGGCACAATAACTTGAATTAAAGGCATCTGAACAGAAAACCCATCCAAGTTTCTTGCAGATGTGTAATGTATCAATTCAGAAATGACTGCAAATAAGCAACATGAAATAATATAAGATTAGAAACAAGTGTGCAAAGATCAACTTAACAAACACATGTGGAATAATAATTGATTTCAAATTTCAATAAATAATATATATGTTTTTGTTCTGTGTTACCATTCACAGCTGCCTCTGAAAGCACATCAGAAGTTAAGCTTGAGAGAGCTGTTAGCACCAATGGGTGTGTAGCAAGAACAGATGTAGGTATCCTGTAAGCAACAAAATATCAAGTAATCAACAGATTCAAAATAAAAAAGGAAAAACAATTATAATTAAACGCAATTAATCAGCAGCACGAAAAATATACCTATGTCTTAGCCGAAGCCAAGATGCAAAAGCCTCCAGAGCCTGAATGTCAAATTGTCAATTTATGGTTAGGATTTCACAGAACAAAAATGAATAGTGAGAAGTAATAAGTCAACAAAATGTTTAAAAAAATATGTTTTTTTGTCCCTTATCTATAATTTAATCCACACAAGTTATATAATGGAAAAAAGGATGAAGGGAACTTGATGTAAATATATTATTTCTAGTTTAGAGAATTATTATAAAGTCGATACAATGGCACATATAGTTCAATCTTTAAGAAGTTTGGTTATCAAACTATTCAAAGAACAAATAAATGGTGTTATTCTATTGGGCAGTTCCGCTTTCCATTTACAACTAAAAAACACTCTTCCACAACAGATAGTGGATTTTACTGCACCACTTGAATATGAGGTGATTTGCTTGCAAAGAACAATAAAATTCAAATAAACGTAAAATTATGACCAGCGGAAATTAACAAGAAGACCAAGAAATGCATATTATAAAGGTTTGATGACAAATTGAATGGCATCATATGAGTAAAATAGCTTTATAATAGATAAATGTGGAAGCAGGATTGATAGAAACAATATTTGTTAGAAAGATGATTAAAGCAAGATATGATTGACAGTATGGAAAAATAAATATAACCGTAATCAAATTTTCATAGATTCTCGAATTTCTTCATCGGAAAAACGATTTTGCAAAGCTGTATGTCAATTTCCATACCATATCAACCAACCTGATTTCAACAATCATCTATTTGATCAGTATCCAAAAGTTGAGATACATGTCGACAGTTAAATAATCTAAATTCTAAATATCTAGTTTCTGACATGGTCCTAACATATATGAATATATGTTTATGTATAATTACAAACTAGATGCTTAAACCATGTTAATAAATATTTACCTCATACATTATGAAAAAAAAATCATTTATATTTCTGAAAGATCCACTGTGTATAGCCTGAAATAATACAAGATGCTTAACCCATGTAAAAATATATTAACCTTATACTTCATGCTATTCCCTAATGTGTGATATATGTAGCCGATATGGCTTTTCCAACATATGCATATGCGCTTGTATGTATAATTACAGTAAAATCTCGTTATAAGTTTTTGTTTTACTTTAATAGAATAAAATAAATTAAGTAAATACACATATTGCAACAAATAATACTAAAATATATGAAATTGAGTTAAATAAAACAAACACGTTATAATTATAATGTTTCCATTAAGGTCAAGATGGTTCTATTGCATATTTGCATGCATACCCTGTTCTAAACTAAACAAGTTGAGCAAAATCACAAATTGCAAATTCTTGCGCCTCCCCTGTGGCTTCTTGTTATAAGAAAGCTAGTGGTTGAAGTTTTACCAAGAAAAAGATGCAAGTAACTAAGAGTCTTAGAGAGCTTTTAGATGAAAGAACCGTTTTGTGTTCTTTAAGAACAAAGGCAATAAACAAGAATACCAAAGGGTTAAAACTTTAACTAACTCGATAGTCACTTGACGGATTATTGATACTTCTAAAGGTGCTTGTCTAAACGTAAAAGTAAAACTGTAAAATTTCATAATAGCATTTTAAGACATCAGCTGGAAGACAGTATAATAAAAGACCAATATAATAAATATGAATATACAATATCATGATTCATAACTCTTACAAGTTGAGTCACAAGTAAAAATTTCGTATTTCGGGTCATGATTCAGTCGCCAACTATGTGTAAAAGTATCTTGATCTTAATGGCAAAAATTTTAATTATAATGAGTTTGTTTTAATTTAACTCAATTTTTAGTGACCTCTTTGTTCAATATGTATATATACTATTTATTTCATTTTTTAACAAAATTAAAACAAAAGGTTATGGTAAAGATAAATACGGAAACTTAACTTTATTGTAATTATACATACAAGCGCATATACATATATTGAAAGGTTAAGTTGCAAAAGCCATACCGGCTAATTAAACCATTATATCCTGTATTGGTCATTAGGGAATAATGCGATGTGTAAAGTAAATATTAATTAACACAGTTTAAGCATCTTGTATTAAATATAGGCTTATAAAATGAGGATCTCTCAAAAATATAAACGCTTTTATATAATGTATAAGCCTATAAGGTAAACTTTTAACAACATAACTTGCATCAAATATATGTATTCTAATTTTAAACATGTTGACGATTAGACTTGTTTAATTAAACGGTCAAACAAGTCAACCCGAACACAGCCCGTTTAATATACGGGTTAAACAAGGCAACCCGAACACAATGTGTTAATTAAACAAGTTAGAAATGACAACCAAAAACCTGATTATATTCGTTCCGACTCGGGTCAGGAATTGCCACCCCTAGCTATGTATGCATATATGAATATATGTGTATGTATAATTACAAACTAGAAAAAGAATGGGAAAGAGAACAAGTCAATAATAAAATTCAACAAATGAATAACTTGTTTCTGAATAATGTGAGTACAAAAGAACACAAAATTTCACCTGTTCTTTTAGTTCTGGAATATTTAAGCATGCAGTCAAGATACCAAGAGCAACGTCCATTGTAGAGGCTAGTTCATCTTCAAATTTTCGGCGTCTATCAGGACGAGCTGCTATTTTGTAATTAAATACTTCCTGATTTTAAATATATTATATATAAATTATATTGCAAAAAAGCATTTATGGCATCTGCTGAAAGAAGATATCTATATAGACGTCCGTACCTCAGGTAAGACTCTGAGTAGCTCCAAGAAACTTGGAACAATGTCCGGGTGTGAGCTCATTTCATCTCTAAGCCATTTCATTATGCCACCATCTCCCCAATCTTCAGCAGGGATTTGAACAGCCAATGCAGCAACAGCAAGGCTGATCTATATAACAATACACCTCACAATTGCGAACAGCACACAGTGTATGTGTGTGTGGATGTTTTTATGTAAGAAGTTGTGGACGGTACCTGTGTTCTAACTTTAGGTGGGCCCTTGCGAAATGTTTTCAATAAGTTCTGCAGTTAAAAGTTAAAACACCAACTGTTAAACCCCTCGCATAAATTAAGTGTAGAGCTATTTACTCACGTTTAATGAATCACGTAGTGAACGAAATGCTTCAGAAGGCAACTCTTCAAAATCTCGTTGCACCTATTGAAGAAATAAGATGCACCACATATGAATCAATGTAAATAAATATTTACCATGAAAGTTAGAAGTAAAATTTAAAACATAAAGTTTGGAGATGGTATAGAAGAACACTTCCATTTACTAAAAAACAAGTAAGGATGAATGAAATTACCTTACTTCTCAAAGTTTGTGAACAAAAAATTAGAGTCTCTACGTTACTACTTGTATCATGTAGCAAATTATCAGAAACCTACACAAAATTGAATAAATGTCAATTAATTTAATTTAACTGATACGTTAGAATCAAATAAGAACAACTCTGAAATTATTATTAAGCCCACGTAACAAAATACAAATGTCAACTTATCTGATTTAACTTTAATTGACCACAAGAAACTAATAGACACTCATTACGTTGAACAATGATTAATAAATAAACAAACAAACAAACAAACGTACCCAGTAAAATCCCACATACAGTAGGGTCTAGGGAGGGTGGGATTAGGGCACACCTTGGTTTAAAAAAGCGCTAGGCGAGGCGAGGCGTTTCGGTCCCAAAATCCGAGGCGCCACGCCTCAGGCGTGAGGCGAGGGCTTCACGTATGCGAGGCGCTAAGCTAAAAAAGTAATAAAAAATTTAGTAACATTCTTAAAACCTCCCAATAAATGTTGTTTCAGTCTAAAAACTCCTCCTTTTGAGTAATTTTCACAAAACTTGCAAGAAAAACAACTTAAAAAACTGATTTAAGTAAAGAGGAACTAAAATTGGAACTCAAATTCATAAAAAAACAGTGAAAAAAAGGCAAAAATACATGAAGCGCGCCTCACCTCGCCTCGCCCCTCAAGCCTGAGGCGGCGCCTCAGGGCGCTTCATGTATATGGGGCGCCTCACCCATTTGAGGCGTTTTGTTCAGCGCCTCACGCTTTATGCAGCGCCTCATGGCGCTTTTTTAAACCAAGGGGCACACCTTGGGATAAAGAGGCTGCTCCCGGCGAGACCCCCCGGTTCATAACTGAACAATGATTAATAAAAAACCTAAATTCCAAAACTAAAACTAAATCTATCTGCAAAAACAATATTTAGACACTAATTATCAACCATCATTGAAACCTGAACCCGTCTAAAGCTAACACTATTCAAATGCTGCTGGTAGTAGTTAATTTATTTTTCTATAATATCATGCTTACGAAAGCTATAAACTCGTCATACCCCTCACCCTTGATAGATGCCCAAATAATACATCTAGAACCAATAAAATTTTATGATAATTAACTGGTTGAAACATCTGCAAATCTCATTTTACCCTTTTAAAGAGTGGAAGATAAGAGGGAATAAAATCATGCCTTTTGATATTCTATTAATAATAAATTGTAATAGCAAGACTATAAAGATGCATGTCCTACAAAAAAAAAGGTGGGATTTTAGATTAGCTGATTAGATCAGTTTGGCAACATTAAAATCCCATGTAGGTGATAGCAACAAAATTCAAATGCATTCGTCTAATTAACGGGTACAAAAAAAAAGGCACTTGAACAAATTAGAGCAACACAACTTATTAAAATCCAAAATTAAGAGATTCTAGCACCACTTTAGCAACAGCATAAAGCTTACAACTTACAGAATTTCCCCTCTATAGGCAAAATCACCAAATTCTAACACCCCTATTTGGTTTAACAGGATATTTTATCAAGAATCTCAAAACCCTACAAACCAATCCCCAATCAAATCAATATATTGGTAGCAGCAATAAAGCTTGCAAATTAACCTAAATTATTAATTACACAATTAATCAGAGAACAAGTAATTAATTATCCGATACAAATTACATCAGATTGATTATTCAAACAGTTAGATTAAACTGAACTGAATTAGTAGGAAAATCGAACCTGCCAGGCATCGATTGTGCGTTGGAAGTTTTGAAGCCACTGATCGGCTTGAGAGCGAACGGCGTCGTCTGGGTGATGATAGAGTGCGTTCAATGCTTCTTTCACGATGTTCTCGAGCGCCATGAACACAGAAATCGAGGGTAACAAATTGAAATCTAGAGAGAGGGTTTTGATCTTTTAATTAGAGGATGCGTGTATAGGTTATAATTTATATTTTGGAGGTTTTTGGCGCCCGTGTGTAGAGGTTTCAAGGGTTCACGGTTGTAATGTAAGATATCAGCCGTCTGATAGATCTCATCTCCTGTGTGTTTCATTCCGTCTTTCACAATCGGTCAATCGTCAAGTTCAAATTTTCTTCCGGGTCGGGTTGATTTGATGGCATTTGAGTACAAAACCAATTATCACGTTGAAAAAAAAGGTAATTTTAGTATAAGATAATGGAATGAACAAGTGAATATAATGGACAAGAGAAATAAATTGATCATTATCATTTGATTGTCTTGTTTGGTTACCCTATAGGAATGAAATATCATTACTTCGTGTTCATTGGTAGACAGTAAAATATTTTTAACTAGTAAATTTATATTATGGGTCAGGTCATGGCTCGGGCCATGGTCCGGGTCATGGGACGTGTCATAATAATAATAATATTAAAAAAAAGTTAAGGCATAATATAATGATGTGGTGGTTTATAGGATTGTTACATCACCGATAACTATTTAAAAATTTTAGAAGTTATGAATTACTAGTTGAATATGTTACCTTTTACATAAAATAATAATTATATAAAAGTTTGATACGTAAAAAGATAGTATGAGATTAGACTAGATAGGACTAAAACCTTAAAAAGTTTAAGAAAAAATTTGGACCACTGATTTGTAGAATGGATTGATGAGATCACGTCACGTCACAGGGGTGGTATTAATAAGAGAATGATATAACAGGAAGAGTCAACCAGTTAAAGTCTAAACTACAAGTTTATGCATATATATATATATACATACATATGTGTAAATGGTTTACTTACACATACGTAGAACATTTACATATGTAAATGATCAACTTACACATATATATGACATTTACATATATGTAAATAGTTAACTTACATATATGTAAAATAAGGCTATACATATGCAATCACTTATTTCATTTTTCAAATGTGTGAATGATATATTGTAATTGTTACACATTTTGATATAAGTGAACTTAATTTAAATAAAATAAACAAAGAAATATAAAAAAAATGATTGAATGATATGATGGATCTAATATAACATAACAAATTATGTGAACTTTATTATATTTTTATACATCTATGATGGATCTGTTATTTCTAATCCTAGAATACCTAATTAAAAGAGTATAAAATGACCACATACATTGATGAGTGTCATCAATTCTACATTGTAGAAGTAATTATGCCAATGAATGCGTTACTATTAAAAACTATGCATTTAATATTAATTGAATTACGCATATATTTTTTTTGAAAAGCTTGAATTACGCATATAATATTAGGTATCGGTTGTATTCAATGATTAATATATTTCCTTTATATTAAATGACAAAACTAGAAGTTTAATCGTTAATAACTTTAGGAGTAAAAGTTTAATCTTTTATAAATTTAGTGATACAATTATACAAATGCAGTTTAATTTTACTAAAATTCTCTGACATTTATAAAATATAAAATGTAAACTTCAATCCTTGTTTTGAGAGAGAAAAAGAAAACACCAACCTCAAGTTATTAAAGTCGAGACATTTAATACTTTCTTTTGTAATATTATATTTTAAAAGTGTAACATTTTTATATTTTCTGACCCAAATTGGAAAATTTGTTTCTTAATTCTATATTTTAGAAAAATTAATATAATAGTGAGAGACTTTTATAAAGTTAGAGGTTAGATTAAAATTTGTATATTTAAAACAATATATTTTTGGAAGGGGAATCTCTGGTCCCATGCTTTAAATTAGCATGAGGGACATGTGATTGGACCTCTGTTTAGTGTTTAGTGACTTTAGATTAGTTAAAAATGACTCCTAGATTAACCTAAGTTTCAAAATGACCCATCAAGTTTTGAAAATTACAAACAAGGTCTGTAATAATGTAAAATAGCAACCAATTTTTCGTTTTTGAAACGACCCTTCAAGATAGTCTTGGGTCTTTCCTAAATCACTACCATTGGAAGACTTTTACAATACATCAACAAAGGAATTAAACTTTTACATATGTTCAATCCTACTCTTCTAAGTATAATCGAAGTCCTATTGTGAATGCCCAAATCACTACCATTGAGTAACCAGCCGATGTCTTACCTTCCCTCTTTTCCCTTTTTAACTTGGGCTCTCTCAGCTTCATAAAATACACGCTAAAGACAATTAACTAGCATTGGTGAGCTTGTATTTTAAAAACACTTTATAATACATTTTAAATAAACCATTTACTTCACAATTCAAGAATCATAACAAGTTTATCTCACTCATTTAAATATAGCTTAAAACTTTACACTTCCTCATCGACTCAAGACTTGTTAAGAGTTTCGTTGTACCTACACCATGTCAACGTATGACATACACTCTACACCGTAGTGGACTTTGACTTCGCCACCGAAGTGATATAACTCCGTCGAGATTAATCTCTTTTGGCACAACCCTCTCCGCTAATAATCATAGTCAAATCCCAAAAATGTTACATGCATGCATACGTCAAACCATCCGATTCTTCAATTTAGTGTTCTTGAGCATAGATACGAGTACCATTCGAATTTATGGAAATTCGAAGTCTCTGTGATATCTAATGCTTAGAATCATCACTAATGATGATTAGAAACTAGAGTTAAATGCAATTTTCGTCCCTGTGATTTGGTTAAATCAGGTTTCGTCCAATTTTCAAACCTTTAACACTTTGTGTCACTTACATTTCAATTTTTCTCGGTATCCGTCCCTAAAGCAAACGAAAGCTAACTTTTTTGTTAACTCATCCCCACGAGACCCTCACGTGAGAGGTCGTATCATCCTTTCAGGTCTTTTAACATCTGATTTCTCTTTTTAACATTTGATTTCCCCTTTTAATGTCGATCTACAACCATTTTTGTCGATGGCTCAATCCTCTTCCTCTTCGTCAATAAACCCTAAGATCGAGCACAATGTAATATGCTATTATGGTAGTAGAACATCGATTCATACTTCATGGACTCCAACAAATCCTAGTCTTCGATTCCATTGTTGTGTAAGAACTTCAAACCTAACACTTCAAGTTTTGTTTTCTTCTTTTTTTTCTTCGAAATTGGTGTTAAAAAAATCATGAACATAAATCAAAGTGTGGTTTTATGACATGGGTTGATCCTCTAATGTGTTCAGGAGCAACTGAAATAATCAATGGATTGTTAAGGGCAATCAACAACCATCAGGAATAAGCTAGGACAAGAGTTAATGAAGTTAGGATATTGAAGTTTTTACTAAGTTTTAGTTGGTTTCTCCTTGTCATGTACCTAATTACCAATTGACATGTTAAGTTGTAAAGGTCAATTTGGGTGTGAATGTACCTAGAATTCTAATGAAATGGATATGTTCTTCTTCATTTTTTGTCTGAAATTTGTTCAATTTTGACTTATAATGGATATGTAAATGTCAACTATTAGTCAACTAATTGCATCAAACCAGTGGAAACCATGTTACTCAACCATGGTAGTTAACCAACTGTTAGTCATATGAAATGCACATGTTCAAAACCATTTTAGTCAACCAACTGCAAGTGTTCATTTGTGGCATCAAAACAATTGATTGCAAGTGGTCAAAACTTTATTTATATCACTGCCACCATTGCATCATAAAAGTTGTATCAACTGCAATGGTTTTGACCACTAACAATTCTAATGAAAGTTGAATCAACTGGAAGTGTTCATTTGTGGCATCAAAACAGTTGAATGCAATGGTCAAAACCTTCTTTGTATCTCTGCTACCTTCTTTGTATAATTTGTGGCATATATCATAACAAATCTAAAATATGCGTAGATGGCTATAATGAGTTACAATGTTTATGGGCTTGCTGCAAATGTTTATGGCCATGCTGCAGATGCCTATAATGAAATACAATGGTCAAATGTTTACGGGCCTGCAGATGTAAAGGTTCTAATCTGAAATGGGTCCAAGTAAATTCTTGAGATGGTTGTGGGTCAAAGTAAATTCTGAAATGGGTCAACATTCCAATTGTTATGATATAATCTGAAAAGGGTCAAAGTAAATTCAAATGGGTCGAATTACGATATAATTGTTATGATATAATCTGAAACGGGTCAAAGTAAAGTTATGACATAATTGTTATGATATAATCTGATATATCCATTGCATTATGATATCAAAGTAAAGTTTTGAGTACAATTTTGACTTACCAATCCAATTCTAATATAAACTTCGAATCCTAATATTGTTAGGTCAACCAGAACTGCACCTAGCACAAATGCCTTCATATTCACAATTGATGATTCCACCACTTCGATATCCCAAGCCAACAATTACACTTCTACTGGCCAATTGTTCAAAAGACTAACCATAACACTAAACCTAACTAAACTTAAAGACTGACACTTAGCTACCAAAAGACCTTGTTCAAAAGACTAACCATTAACTACCTCAAACTTACTAATATTCATGAGATGGTTCTTCAACTCCTTGTGAAGCAACTTCACCTTTACCCGCACCTTCACCTTTAGTGGTCGCACAACATCATCATCCAGATCAACCAAGATGTTATCAAGATCCTCATAGCATAACCATTCACAATCATCCTCATCATGTTCTTCAATAGACCCAATTTGCGGTTCATTTTATGTAAGTAAGTCAAATAAAAGAGTCTTATTTGCTGTAAATAAGTCAAATTTGAAGTTCATTTGCTTGAAAAGCTTCATTTCAACAGACCCAATGTGACATCAAAAAGCTTAACGTAACACTTGAGATCATCGTGTGGATTATTACCACGAACCATAAACAACGATTTAGCCATCGCAAAAAGTTACCAAATCGACTGATAGTTCTTGAAGGTTGAAAATGGTGGGAGTTGTGCTTGAGAAGACGACAGTGACCAAGATGGAGAGTCTTGGGAAGTTTGAGGGGTGGAGCAGATATTGGGTATTCAAAAGCACCTGAAATGACGATACTACCCCTCACGTGAGTGTCATGTGGGATGAGTTAACAAAAAAGTTACAGGCCGTTACTTTCAGGGACGAATAATGAGAAAATTAAAATGCAGGTGACACAAGGCGTTAGAGATTTGAAAATTGAACAAAACCTGATTTTTTTGACCAAACCACAAGAAAGAAAACTGCATTTAACTTTAGAAACCATTGGTTTCGATTATATGATGAAATTGGACACAAGAGCTAATTTCTATAAATAAGGAGTAAATACGACATACATACATACATATGTATAAACATCATAATTGATGTATATAACTTGTTATAACTCTTAGGTGGTGGATATGAAGTTTAATTCAAGAATTGGGCATTGGTGTTATTAATGGAAATTGACTCAATTTGACCTAAATGGTGATTTTGAATAAAATAGTGTTTTAATCATCACTAACTGATGAAATAAACTAAAATCACTATTAGAACATGTTTAGATCAACATATTTGGTTAAAGTTAGAAAATTGTGGATTTTGGTGAAATTGGTGTTTTATGTCAAAATAGACTTAAAATGCCAAATTGGCATATTGGTTAACTTAATTGGCAAATGCTGGTTTTAAATGATCACTTGAACTTATTTAAAGATCTTTGAAACATTGAAAGTACAATCGAGAATGATCAAAGATGAAATTAGATTTTTTCGCATCAAATTGATCGGTTTGTGTGTAAAAAGGCAGGTCAAGCGTCTAATTTCATTTATAGGCGTTGGAACGAAATACAATGCATGACTATAGTTACTTATAAATGAAGTTGGGTTAGGGGTAAAGTTGGTCATTTAGATCAACAAAAATGAATTAAGTGGATTCTATATGCTTGTGGTTGACTTTTAAGAAATCAACAATCCTTGGAAAAGAACGCTTGGTGAAAACTATATGATTATGCTATTATATGTAGTTATGTGTTTAATTGATAATTGACTTGAACATGGTGAAGTATGCATATTAACTTTTGAGTTAGATTGATTTTTTCGAAAGGCGAATATTATTAGAAAGGGCTGACCCCCAAGCAAAAAATGTAAGGATACACCAAAAGGAGCAAGAACAAATTAAACCATACTTACAAGAGATTGAAACTAACCCAATTATTCCAGAGAAGATTTGGACCTACTTTTAAATCATAAAAATCCTAACGACTTTATATCCCCGATAATATCTTCGACCTTGGCTGCTTTGTTGGAGAACCGAGCCACGTTTCTAGCTTCCAAATACACCAAAACGCGATGAGAATAATGCCTTTGAAGACCTCTTGGTAGATCTTGTATGCCGATTTCCAATAAACTCCTGATTAAAGAGATATGCTAGGTGCATAACCATGAGCGATACATGGTGGGGTGGTCCTAATTATTGGAATATAGATTATGGTTTATCCGTATTGAGGCCACATACCCAATTAGATTTCTAGGGTTTTCTTATGATCTTTATATATTGTAATACAACATTCAGTAATAATCAATTCAATTTTTTACCATCTTACACTAATAAGGTATGTTATTTGGTGTAAAAGCTGCACACCTTCACTATGAAGTCATGAAAGATTGAAGGGTGAACATTCACGTTGGCATAATCTGAAACTCACATTGAGATTTAAGAATCTCAAAATGGTGTGTAAGATTGACTTATAAATAATGATGTTAATGAACTGTGGGTTACAGTGTGGAAGATGTGAAATCTTCATAAAATGGTGTTAAGGATAATATATGTTTAATAGCATAATGACTGTGATGTGGTTATGCATTTATGTGTTGATGTCTAAATAATAATGAAGTTGAAGTATATGTGTATGTTGGTTGTTATTGTTAACCACCACCAACACATCAACCTTGCTAATGTAGGATGCTATGACTACCACCATTGTTGCCTCACCAATGCTAGACTCCATCAACACCACCACCTCTAATCGGCCGTCCCCTCCCTTTTTTTAATTTTCTTCTCCTATATGTTTTCTTATTTGCCATCAGGCCTTTGGTTAGGGGGTTTTGCCATAAGGCTTTCCTCCTATGGTGGTTCCAGGTTCAATCCTCATAAGGTGCACTTCATAATTTCAGGAACACCCTCTGTGACAGGACTTGAACTCTGTGCTAGGTGGGGTTAGCGACATCCTAACCGACATACCGTTCTAAAAAAATATGTTTTCTTATTTGATTTAGTTTTAATATGTGTTTGATTTTTCTTGGTTTTATAGTTTTAGAAACAAGAGAGACATTCCTCACATTGGGATACGTAGATATGTGATAAGAGAGTGATTATTTTAGACACAAAAGGTCAAATACAAATTCCCTTTAAGGCACTTCATTCATAAATTAGATTGACTTTGATAAGAACATCAAAGAGTTCCTTTACAAATCCACCGAACCCTATCTTGAAATGTCATCCTAATGTCTAAAAAACAAGAGTAAACCAAGTTTGAAACGATGGTTATTAAGTCAGGCAGTCAGCCATTCTCGGTGTATTAGCAATAAGGAGACTCATACTTACACATTAATATCAGCTTTGTAACAACCAACTTAACAAACACAAGTTTAGGACGAAAGCTCATCCATCCGCAAACGAAACCTATTTCACCCGACCACCAATTGAAACCACCACCAATCTTAGATAAAATCATAAAACTTAATCAAACAAAATTCAACTATATATAATTGAACATAAATCACCTTCCTTTATTTAGTATACCTTCTCATTATATTTCAAACAAGTTAAAGAAACTTAACCATAAAAAATGTCAAAAAGAAAAAAAAAATCTTACCAACCTCATTTGATTAAAAAAAATTGGATAATCAATATTTATAAATAGCAAATTCTAATAACGGTGTCTTTTTGAATTTGATTTGAACTGATGGAGAATAAATTCATTTTTTGTTTGTTCCAGGCAAGCAAACAGACCTGTTAAGCTTTCCACATCTTTCCCCACTCTCTCTCTCTCTCTCTCTCTCTCTCTCTCTCTCTCTCTCTCTCTCTCACACACACACACACACACACACACACACAGTCCACCCCCTCTCTCTCTAGAACTCAGCCTCTTTTCGTTTATTTATCCGGGTGCGTTCAATTTTGAAACTTTGAAACTGGGTTCGAGTCTTTTTGAATCTTTTTCATGATTACAACCGAACACATTACCGTTAGGGTTTCCTAACTTCCTGCTGTTTGTTTCTTGAACTTTGAAGAAGAAGAAGAAGTTGAAGATGAAGCGGACTAAATTAGAGTGGTTCAGTTCGTTAAAACAGAAACGATCGGTTCAGTTTCTGATCGGTTTAGGGGTTTTGTATCTCTTCATGGTGGTTTTAGAAGCTCCAATTGTGTCAAAAACAGTTAATCAAGAAAACGAGTCTAACAGTTTCTTCTTCACCGACAAAATTACCAAAAAGCCCTATGTTTTAGACAGTGAAGAAGAGTTGCAAGAAAAAGAAGCCCCAATTCGCCCTCTAGACGTCCCACAAATCGTCGCTAAAAGCCCCATGAATTCGCGACAGTTTAAAGCTGTATCCACCTTGAATTTTGACATGAATAGTTTATTAAATCTTGGGGGTATTCAGAAGTCAGCAAAAGAAGCTTTTTCAGTAGGGAAGAAGTATTGGGAAGAACTTGAATCGGGTAGGCTTAGATTACCATCGGAAAACAAGAATCTGACCCGGGAGAGTTGCCCGGATTCGATTACGTTATCGGGGTCGGTTTTTCGGGAAAAAGGGAGTATTATTGTGCTTCCTTGTGGGATGACATTGGGATCACATGTAACGCTTGTGGGGAGGCCTAGAGAGGCTCACCCGGAGCAGGACCCGAAGATTTCGTTGTTGAAATCGGGTCAGTATTTGATGGTGTCACAGTTTATGATGGAGTTGCAGGGTTTGAAGACGGTTGATGGGGAAGACCCACCAAGGATTTTGCATTTTAATCCGAGGTTGAAGGGGGATTGGAGTGGGAAGCCTGTGATTGAACAGAATACGTGTTACCGGATGCAATGGGGATCGGCTCATCGATGCGAAGGATGGAAGTCGCAGGCTGATGAAGAGACTGGTATGTTCAATTGGTTACATGATAGTTATTAGTTATTGATTATAGTTTTTGGTCTTGTTTGGTACAGTCGAGGGGGTTAGCGTTATATGTTATCTGATGCTATTATAGTTTACTCACCACTTTATGCTAGCAGTAGTTTACTACTATCACTATTAGTACTTTTGTATAACATTTTATATACCCTGTGCTACTATAGTTTACTCACCACTTTACACCAACGGTAGTTTACTATTATCACTACTATTACTTTTGTATGATTATTGCTTTAACTCTATTAGCCACATTTTATGTTATCTGGATTATTAAATTGTACACAATTTTTTTTCTCTGGAGCCGGGGTTCACTTGGAGCCCTAGGATAGAGGAAGATTTGCCTTCATCCGACCCTCCCGCAGACCCTACAAATAGCTCTGCTATGAGTGAGATTTTACTGGGTTTGTTTATTTATTGCTTGTAATGATGATTTCATTGCATACATTGGTATGGTCATTTGTATTTTTTGTTAGTTGTATCAATCTTAGCTAATTGTTTGAGGTTTTCTAGTTGATGATCAGGTGAAATGTGAGAAATGGATCCGTGATGATGATGACCATTCAGAGGAGTCAAAATCGAGCTGGTGGTTAAACCGGCTCATTGGTCGAACCAAGGTGTCTTTTGACTGGCCTTACCCTTTCGCAGAAGGGAAGCTATTCGTCTTAACTCTTAGTGCAGGATTAGAGGGTTATCATGTTAATGTTGATGGAAGACATATTACTTCATTTCCTTATCGAACCGTGAGTAAACATTTTGATAAACTTTACTTATTTCATGGAGAGAACATTTAGATAATCGAGTTGTTTGTTTTAGGGTTTTGCATTGGAGGATGCCACGGGATTGTCTGTAAATGGAGACATTGATGTGAATGCTGTATTTGCAGCTTCATTACCGTCAACACATCCTAGTTCTGCTCCTCAACGACACTTGGAAATGTCAACTAAATGGCAGGCCCCACCTCTTCCAGACGGGCCCATTGATATGTTTGTTGGTGTTCTTTCGGCTGGAAATCATTTTGCTGAACGGATGGCTGTGAGGAAGTCTTGGATGCAGCATAATCTTATCAAATCTTCACGCGTTGTTGCTCGTTTCTTTGTTGCATTGGTTAGTAATGACACAAATAACGTGTTCTGTAAAATAGTAGTAATAATAATAATTCTTGATATTATATATTCTTTTCTTTTACAGCATGCAAGAAAGGAAGTAAACTTCGAGTTAAAGAATGAATCAGACTTCTTTGGGGACATTGTGATTGTGCCGTATATGGATAATTATGATCTTGTCGTATTGAAAACCGTTGCAATATGTGAATATGGGGTGAGTTATGAGTTCTTGTGGAAGAAAAAGACGGTCTTGTTTTATATGCTAAGATGACTCATATTTAGATTTTATTTTTATTCAACTCAGGTCCATACGGCAGCTGCTAAATATATCATGAAGTGTGACGATGACACGTTTGTGAGAGTTGATGCTGTTCTTAATGAAGCAAAAAAAATAGGGGACGGCAAGAGCTTGTATGTTGGGAATATCAATTATTATCATAAACCCCTACGATTTGGCAAATGGTCTGTAACATATGAGGTACTATTACCCTGTTCTTTTCTTACTCTTCTTCATAAGCATTTGTTTTCATTTCACTTGCACGTTCTTATCGTATTTATTGATCGCGTGTGCTACAAAATTATGCATAATCTGCAGTATTTACTAATTCGTGTCGTGTGATTGATCCACACATATATTATGTGAAATATCAATGCTTTCTGATCTGTATAGAATCTTGAAGTATTTGATTTACTTGCGCAAAACAGAGGATCATAATAACAAAATAGATTGTAGAAAATAGCGTGTGTACATATTTCTGCCTTTTGAAGTTTTAATAACTAGACATTTGACTGTTTAGAAAATTTTGATCATTTAAGGAATCTATAGATAATATGACCAAAAATGGCGTTTTGTAAAAGAAAGTCCCTCAAATTATTTAAAAGAAAATAGGTAATATATCTTATCCTTCGATAATCGTACTTTTTGCTGCTGGTATGAAATTCAACTCCTAATCAAAGTGGAATATGTTCATCCAAACATTGTAACTAGGCCACCTGCTCAATGCAAACTGCATTTTACTTGGTCCCATTGGTTAGCAGAGCATTTGTTGGGGCACATGAGTTTTCTTGTGACGGGTTCTCACGGTTATAAATTGTAAACCGATAATCAGTTACAAAACCAAAATCCAAACCGCCCTGCTATGTGTTCTTGACCGCATTATTCTAAGATATGATAATCTTTCAAGACCACAGACTAAATCTTTTTAAGGTCAGAAATTGCAGTACCAATCCGTGTATTGAACTTGAAATCTTTTTGATTTTGTCAGGAATGGCCCGAAGAAGATTATCCACCATATGCAAACGGTCCGGGCTACATTTTATCATCAGACGTTGCAGACTTCATTGCAACAGAATTTGAGAAACATGAATTGGAGCTATTCAAAATGGAAGATGTGAGCATGGGAATGTGGGTAGAACAGTTCAACACCACAAAGCCAGTGGAATATGTACACAGCTTGAAATTTTGCCAGTTTGGTTGCATAGAAGATTACTATACAGCACACTATCAATCTCCAAGACAAATGCTATGCATGTGGAACAAGTTACAACTTCACGGCCGCCCTCAATGCTGCAACATGAGATGACACCCGCTCGTTTCTTCATCATGATCATGACGACAAAATAGCTTCTAGAAACTGTGGGCCGATCAAGAAAGGTGCTTTCGGGATTCTTTAATTTATTTTGTTTCTCATCTCCCCTTCTTTCTTAGATGGGTGTTACTGTTATACACATGCGCGCGCACGGAAGTTTTAGTACAGCAGAATCTTGGGTCGTTGTAATTTACTGTAGAACTTTAACAAGATGGAAAGATTTTGTTGGATTTTAATCTAAAAAGTCCATCTTTTTACCTTCAATGATCATCATTTGTATGTGTTTGTTACCTAAGGTTTGACCCTTTAGTAGATCAAATTTCTGAAAAATTTTCTGTGGGTTTTCTTTTTCTTAATCTTTAAACTTGTCTTTAACAGTAAAAAGAAAAACCTTTTTATTGAAGTTTTAGCGAGTGAGAAGAAAAACCTTTTTTTATTGAAATACCACATAGAAAAATAAATCACAGAAAAATACAACGCATAAATTTAGCACAGAAAAATACAGTACAATTTTTTATTTTTTTTTAAGTTATCATTTTTAAATATATGAATAGTATACTCAAGTTAAAGATAAAAAAATGTCCGATTTTTGTGGTGTAATTTTAAAAAAAAGTAAAGTGTTTTTTTCATCCCTGTGGTTTGCTAAAAATTGTCATTTGAATCCAAAGGTTTAAATCTTGCTATTTGAATCCAAATGTTTCATAAAAATTATCATTTGAATCCATTTTACTATACCACACCGTTAAAATTTCCCGTTAAACCTTCCTCACTTGAGGGGTATTTTAGTCAAAACAATTACAAAATAAATAACCAACCCCACGTGAAGGGTTTTGTGTTCAATCTCTTTAGCAAGCCATATGAGGACCACATATCTGTACCATTTATAGGATCACATGTATGCTTATATACTTTTTTTCAAGTGTCCAGCCAACAAACCCGAGAGACCTAATTTTCAGGAATACCAACCTTAGGACCGCCACTGCATGCTTACATGGCATGCCAGTCAACTAGACATAAGAAAGATTATGGACCTTTAAATCAACTTCAACAAAATTCAATAATAACTTCCCATATAGCTAAAAAAATCATTACACAACCTCCTAACATGATGTAAACAACGAAAACTAATACCATCAGTAATGATCTATATCAGCGGATTAAATTGGCAACAAAAATCCAGCAACAAAATACTACAATATCAATTGGTAATATCAATACCAAGATCAGTGAGCGATTATTCATAGTTACATAATTTTGTCCAAATAGTAGCGCATAATCACAAAATCAAGAACAATGCACAATAGGGCCAAAACACCAAATCAAACAGTAAGGTTGATTACATTTAATAATGCAATGTGATAGCGACTGTCGTGGCGACGAACGAACTTACCGTAAAACTCATGTGGATCGAAATCGTCAGTAGGGCCACGAACAAACAAGAGTTCTTCAAACATTACTTGTGATTGATTTTGGGGACGAAATAGCGATTACGATTACTGCGTTTGCTGTTGATTATGGGGACGAAGGAGATTGGTTTTGGGGTGGGAATTCATCTTTTGCGATTACATAAAGAGATTGAACGCATAAAACCCCTCATGTGGGGTTAGTTTTTTATTTTGTAATTGTTTTGACTAAAATACCTCTCAAGTGGAGAAGGTTTAACGGAAAATGTTAACGGTGTTAATTAGGTGTAGTCAAATGGATTTAAATGAAAATTTTTATGGAACCTTTGGATTCAAACGACAAGATTTAAACCTTTGGATTCAAATGACAATTTTTTTGAAACCATAGTGATGAAAAAAACACTTAACTCTTAAAAAAAAAAATATCGTATAAAAAAGTCATGAACATTAAAAAATGTGGAGGGGCTTGAAAAAGTCAACAAAAGTGGTTATTTCTAAAATACTTTTCCACCCATTTTTTTCCTACACTTTAATTTCAGCTATTGATTAACAAAATTGAGGGATAAGATTACTTCTTAAATTATTTAAGCATTCAAATCAGCTTATTAATCTTGATCTCTATAATTTCACAACATATCATATTTTTTAAATTTATCTTTAAATTTGTTTTAATCTCCCACATCTCATTCTCTATCTCTATATCACTTACAAACACTTATTGTATTATTTTTTCTTTTTCCTGCACACTCACAAAAAATATAGAGATTTATGAAAATAGATCTCTATATTTAAAGAATCTCTATTTACTGAACTATAAAATTTAAAGATAGAGATGAAGATAGATATCCTGATGTGGGTTCAAAATAGAAGAAAACTATAAATAATAAAGATAGAGATGAATATAGAGATGCTGATGTGAATGCTCTCAGTTCCCCTATTCCCATCTCTATCTCTAAAATTTAGGGAAAGTAATTGTTTTTTCACTCTGCATCAGGATCCTCATCCCCATACCCATACCCCATCCCTAAAATTTAAAGAAAAACTTTAGGAGCCCCCTAAATATAAAGAGTTACTATTCAACCCTATATTATTTTTTATTTTATTTTTGTGAGTGGATGAAAGAGAAAAAGTAATAAAAGAATTTTCAAAAAATATTATTTAATTGAATAGGGATAGATATGGGGAACCTGATGTGAGAGGTTTTAAATAAGTCTTAAAATTTTAAAAGTAAATGTGTTTTTTAGTTATATTATATAGATAAAGATAAGGAGACTATTGAGAATGCTCTTAGACATAATCGCTAGTATAAAATATAAAAGTAAAAACACTAATGATAAAAGCATATAACTTTATTAGCATTCACAGTCAAATCCTTATTTACATCCCTACAATTTAACTAAAAACATAATTTTCTAAATTAATTTCTCATTTTCTAAAAACCTTCCATATCTCATTTCCCATATCTATCTCTATTCAGTTAAATAACATTTCTTTATTTTAATTTTTTTTCTCTTTCTTTCACCCGCATTCACTCACAAAAAAATATAAAAAATAGATAGGGTGAATGAATAGTGACTCCTCAAATATACGGGTTGAATTTGCTTTCCCCTAAAAATATATGGATAGGGTATGTGAATGAGAGATGGGATTAAGTGAATTTTTAGGTTATTTTGTTAAAATATGATGATGGGGTTTGGATGAGGGATGGGTTGTAGAGCATTCATACTCTATTCTCTTTCTCTATCCCTATAATTTAACTAAGAACATTATTTTCTAAATTTATATCTAATTTTCTAAAAATCTTTTACATCTCATTCCTCATATTTATCTCTATTCAATTAAATAATAATTTTTTATTATTTTTTTATCTTTCTACCACTCACATTCACTTATAAAAAATATAAAATAATAGATATGAGGATGCATGGTGAGTTCTCAAATATGGGGGACTACTTTGTTTCCCCTAAAATATAAGGATGAGGAATTAGGATAGGGAATGTATTAGAGGGACTTTTTAAGTGATTTTGTTAAAATTTGAGTATGGGGTTGGGGATGAGGATTGGGTTGGGAGTGCTCTTAGAGCATTTGTAATAGGGTCTCTATCTTCATCTTCATCTCTATTTTCAGAGATTTATTTAATTTTACACCTCCATTAGAATATCCATCTCCATCTTTAAATTTTAGAGTTTAGTAAATAAAGATTCTCTAAATATGGAGATTCATTTTCATCAATCTCTTTATTTTTTATGATTATCTAGGAAAGAGGAAAAGAAAATAAAATAAGTGTTTGTAAGTGAGATAGAGAATGAGACGTCGGAGGTTAAACCAAATTTAAAGATAAATTTGAATTAGTTAAATTATAGAAATAAAGATTAAGATGTTGCTGTGAATGCAATAGCATTCATAATGGCTTGTCTATCTCTATCTCTATAATTCTCCTTATTATTTAGAAAACTTAGGAAATGAATACTAACCTTTTTTTTAGGCTTAAGCGGACGCCGTTACCATTGAGGTACCGTGAGTAATTCGTCGCCGCCGCCGCAACGCGAGGCGGGTAAAATTCCTAGTTTAACTAAAAAACATATTTTTCTCTAAATTTTGTTCACCTTTAAAAAACTCTCCATATCCCATTCTCCATATCTATCTATATTCAATTAAATAATACTTTTTAATTCTTTTTTATATTATTTTTTCTTTTTCCTATACTCACAAACCTTTATAGAAATGTATATAGAGAATCTATATTTAGAGATTCACTATATATCTCTAAATTTTTTCTCTATTTTAGAGAATGAGATGTAGTTAATTTTTCATCATATTCTATTTTTTTCTCTAAATTTTAAGGATAAAAATAGGGATAAAGATTTCAATGTGAGTACTCTTATAAACATGCTTAGACATAATCCTGAGTAGAAAATACGAAACTAAAAATACTAATGATAAAAGCATATAACTTTATTAGTACAAAAACAAATAGAAAAACATACACACCTTTTGTTAGAGTTAATTACATGGATAGTCCCTGTGGTTTGTGAAAAGTAACATGTATGAGTACTAAAGATTTCAAGTTGCAACTATGGGTATTATGTTTTAATTTTGTAACAATATTGGGTATTAAGACTAACTTTCGTTAGTTTTTATGTTAAGTTCAAGGGCAGTTAAGTCTTTTTACATTAAAAGGACCGATTGTGTAACTTAATTTTGGTGAAGGATCCGTTTATAAACAAAATTATCCATAGGGACCATTGTGTAATTAACCCAGCCACCACCACCTTCCTCCCCATCGTCTCCTTCACCACCACTGGCCACTATTGCCAGACCACTGCTATCTCCATCTCCTCCACCAAATCACAATCACCGGCACCCAACAACCACTGCCACCCACACCTCTCCCCTCGTCAGAACTCTGACAATCACACCATCTCTGTCACCCCATTATCGCCAGCCACCACCACCTCGTTAGAACTCCGCCACTACCACCACACTAACCCCTCGTTAAATCTGAACCGCGATTTTGAAAGTCCCTCACCCCATCACGTGTCGGAGAAGTTGCAGGGCCCACGGAAAATCGATTTCAGGTTTTTGGGAGCCGTAATCGGAGTTCTAGGGTGGCAAGGAACGTTGGGCGAGGTGGAGATTGTTTGACTTATGGTTGGTGCACAAGAAGAAGTGGGAATTGGGAAAATTACACAAATGATCCCTCTAATCAAATAGAGTTAATTACAAAAATAGTCCCTCTAGTTATTAAAGGACATTTTAGTCATTTTAAAAAAAACTTAACAAAAAAATAGTTATTATAAACAATAATATATTTCATTTGTGTTTTGATAATATTACATCACTAAATCGTTGGCTGAATTAGTCTAATTAAGGTTACAAAAGTATTATTATAAATGATTAGAGAATTAAAAAAAAAAACTATTTTATCATGTATGATTGCTTTTCTTTCTTTTCATTAAGAGTAAACTGCCATTTTCGTCCCTGTGGTTTGGTCAAAATTGCCACTTTCATCCAATAGTTTGTTTTTTTGTATCTGGGTCCTCATGGTTTTAAAATATTGCCATTTTCATCCTCGTGGTTTTAAAATATTGCCACTTTCATCCAGTCAGCTAACACCGTCCGTTTTTCTCAGTTAAATGAGGGGTATTTCAGTCCTTTTACTTATTTGTTTTATTTTTTCATCTTTTTTACTCTCACAGCTCCGAAAATCCGGGCCCGCGTGAGGCGATTTTTTGCACTCTCATTATTTTCGGGCCCGCGTGAGGTTTTAAAACTGGTCAGCCTCTACTCCTTAATGGGTTTTGGTAATAATTCGTTTTTAGAACTGATTTTAAGCCAAGAACACATGAAGCGGCGCTTCATGGCGCCTCGCGCTCCAGGCTTGAAGCGGCGCTTCATAGCGCTTCTTGTTTATTGAACGCCTCGCAGTTTTGAGGCGTTTTGGTGAGCGCCTCGGGCGCCTCACGCTTTAAGCGTCGCCTCATGGCGCTTTTTTAAACCAAGCTTTGATCACAACTTGTTCTTCTTTTCTTCCAGTTGTTTCAGCTAACAGTCCTCTTAACCATATTGCTTGACAGGCTGCTGAAGTAGCAGCCATAAATTCTGCTTCGCAAGATGACAGGGCTACTGTTGGCTGTTTTTGTGAATTCCAAGCAATAGGTCCATCATCAAAGTAGAAAACTAACCCTGTAGTACCTTTTCCATCATCCGGATCTACTGAGAAGCTGCTGTCGCTAAAACCAAGTAAAACATTACTTCCACTTCTTCGATAATGAATTCCCAGTTCTGTAGTACCCTTCACATATCTGAGAATCTGTTTCACAGCTTGAAAATGTGTGTTTTGAGGAGCTTGCATGTATCGACTTGCATATCCCACTGAGTATGCAAGATCTGGCCTTGTATGAGTCAAGTACCGAAGACAACCGATTATTTTTCGGTACTGAGTTGCATCAACACTGCTGCTGCCATCATCCTTCATTAATTTCAGACCCGGTTCCATTGGGTATTTTGTGGAATTGCATTCCCACATTCCTGCTTGTTGTAGGATCTTTTTAGCATAGCTAGATTGCTTGATTTTTATTCCATCTTTGCCTTGTATCACTTCAAGCCCGAGATAATAAGAAACTAAACCCAAGTCACTCATCTCGAATTTATCTTCCATTTGTCTTTTGAATTGCTTGATTTTCTCCGGGTTATTACCAGTTACAATTAAATCATCAACATAAATTCCCACCACAAGCGATCCTTCGTGTGTTCGTTTTGTATACACGGCTTGTTCAAGCTTGCACCTTTGGAATCCATACTCCTTTAGAACTCCATCTAGTTTTGTATTCCAAGCCCGTGGGGCTTGTTTTAACCCGTAAAGCGCCTTTGATAGTTTGTATACCTTTTGCTCCTTCCCTTTTTTCACAAAACCTTCTGGTTGAGATACAAAGACGTCCTCTTTGAGATCACCGTGTAGAAACGCTGTTTTAACATCTAGGTGGTGAACATCCCACCCTCTTTGTGCAGCCAAAGCTAGAATGAGTCTAACAGTCTCAAGTCTGGCTACGGGTGCGAATACCTCGTCATAATCTATACCATGTTGTTGGATGTAGCCTTTGGCGACTAACCGGGCTTTATGTCGTGTGACTTCACCTTTTGCATCCCTTTTAATTTTGTATACCCATTTTAGTCCAATGGGCCGGTGCCCCGGGGGTAGGTCCATTAACTCCCAAGTGTTATTCCTTTCAATAGAAGCTATTTCACTTTTCATAGCTTGCTCCCATTCTTTGTGTCCTGAAGCTTCCCTGAAATTGGTTGGTTCTCCTTCAGTAAGAAGGAGATTATATACTTCATTTAAATTCTTCCAACCTCGAGGTGGTGTATCATCATATGTTTCCTCTTCTGCCATGTGTGGATCTGACAGATTATTTGTATCTGTCGGAATTCGAGACAGCATGGGTCCCCGCCCTTTCACTGTTGTTTCGGGACTGCTAACATCAGAATGAGTTATGTTCTCCTCATTAACCAGGCTTCCATGAGTTGAACCGCTGGTGCTTTGTGGGCTATTCATAAATGGGCCAAGTGGGCTGCCTGGTTCAGCAGGCCCATTTTCAATGTTTTGGACTGCTGGAACTGCCTCATCAGGATTTATTTGTATCACAAATTCACCTTCGTGATTGGGTTCTTGACTGGATTCTTGTTGTAAATCCCAATCCCATTTTCGTGACTCATCAAATTTCACATCTCGGCTGATCACTAGTCTCATCTCCTCGGGATCATACATTCGATACGCCTTGGTTCCTGGTTCTGTTCCCAAGTAAACCATGGGAATACTTCTGTCATCAAGTTTATCTACTTGATTTGAGGGTACTTTTACATATCCAACACACCCGAACACCCGTAGATGATCTAGATTTGGTTTCCGACCTTTTAGAGCCTCATATGGTGTCTGATTCTTCAGAATTCTGGTGGGCAACCTGTTTAGTACATAAACAGAGTGACGTACTGCTTCAGCCCAGAAACTCTGTGGCATATCCATTGCTTTAAGGATACTCCTTGTTGTGCTCATCACCGTTCGATTTCTCCTTTCAACGATACCATTCTGCTGTGGCGTGTAGGGTGCAGTCAGTTGTCTTGTGATGCCAGCAAATTCACAAAACTGTTTAAACTCGTTGGAAGTAAACTCTCCTCCCCGATCAGTCCTAAGGACTTTTATTTTCCTTCCATATTGATTCTCGGCAAAAGACTTGAATTTCTTGAATTGTTCAAACGCCTCACCCTTGTTTTTTTGCATGAAAGACCACATAAACCTGCTGTGATCATCAACAATCAGCAGAATATACCTGTTTCCAGACTGAGTAGCGGGTGTTATTGGACCACACAGGTCCGCATAAACCTGTTCAAGTGGTTTTGCAGCTCTAAAGGTTGTTTGGACAGGAAAACTTTGTCGTGAGTGTTTCCCTGCCAAACATGCTTCACACATCTGAGTGGGGTGGTTAATAGCTGGTACTCCTTCAACTAGATCACTGGTCCCCAGCCGCTTTATTGTGTCAAAGTTCACATGACCGAGACGGGCATGCCACAACCATGCTGGATCATCTATCTTGGCCTGTAAGCAGATTGGTGTCCCAACTTTTAGATTGATTTTATATAAACGATTAGGGGATCTTTGAACCTTCATTAACAGCGAACCATCTGGCTCAAACATAGATAAGAATCCATGTTTGATCAATATTATACAGCCTCCTTCTTCAGCTTGCCCGATACTAAAGATGTTATTCTTTAAGTACGGAATATAAAGTACATCTGTCAACAAACGTTGTTCCCCATTCTTACATGCTAAAAGAATGGACCCTCTTCCTTCTATCTCAACACACGAGTCATCACCGAATCTTACTGTACCACCTATATTTGTATCAAGTGTTGAGAACAGCTCCTTGTTTCCAGTCATATGATTTGTTCCTCCGGTATCTAAATGCCACATGTATTCCCCATCATCATGTGACTCATACTTGGCTGGAAAAACCTTTTCTTCACTGAGATGAATTACCTCCTTCTTGTTTCTTTGATTGGCCACGGTCATCGACAGAGCAGGCTTATCAGCATTAGCCTGTGGTATTTCGATTGGCCTTGCTTGTGTCAGATTTGCCTTTTCATCCTTTTTTCGTGTTGGGCAGTCAGCCGAGAAGTGCCCAAACGCATCGCACCTGAAACACTGCAGTTTGGAGCGATCTATGGTTGAATTTTCAGTTTGTTGTCTCCCATCTAGAGAATTTTGTCCGCGGCCCAAGCCTCTTCCTCGACCACCAAAACGACCACGACCTCGGCCTCTACCACGGGTGTCTTGGCCATTCCCTCGACCTCGACCAAAGCTCTTTTCCCTTTTCTTTCTTGAGTCCCATTCTTCATAGGACAACAGAAGTTGGTCTTGGCTGTTATTGGTAGCCTTTGCACTGGTTCGTTCTTCATATGCTTTTAGCCTACCCACAACTTCCTGGAATTTCACCGTTTTGAGATCAACCAGTTGTTCAATAGTGGCTGCCATATTTAAGAATTTTTCTGGTATGGCAGTTAATATTTTTCTGACCAACGTGGTTTCCTCGATGACGGTTCCAAGTGCTGCTGATTTTGAGGCAATTCCAGAAAGTTTGGCAGCAAAAACATCTATTTTTTCGCTATCTTTCATCCTTGCTGCTTCAAACTCAGCTTTAAGAGTCTGAAGCCTTGCCTCCATTACTCGTTCAACTCCAAGGTGACGGGTCTTGATTGCATCCCAGATTTCCTTTGCGTGGGTACAGCCTGCAACTTGAAGAATCAAATCTTCAGGTAACGCCTGATACAGATAGGCGATAGCAGAATTATCCTTTTTCTGATCGACATCTGTTCCAGGTTCAATTGTTTCCCAGATTCCGTGCGCCTTGAAGATTGCTTTAATCCTAAGCGACTAGATGGGGTAATTAGTCGCAGTTAGGATTGGGCACTGGAACGAAAGATTGTTGTTGTCCTTGATTATCGCAACCTGGTTGTTGACATTCGCTGTATCTGCCATTGATCTGGTCTTCGATCGACGCGTGTACTTCTTCCCTGTCTTCAGATCTGGTGATTGATCCTGTCCTTTGGATCGCATAAAACACCGGTCCCTTCGATGACTCAGCTCTGATACCAATTGAAGAAATTGATACCAGATTTCAGAAAACAAGTAAAGAAAAACACGAGAACAAATTATTGGAAATCCTTCTCCAATTGATAGAAAACTTACGATACAAAGAAAGAAGAAAAACTACCCTTATTTATAGTTGATTAACCTTGTCCATCAAGTTAATCAACTCCTACAATCTAGGCTAATCTCAAATCCATCTGAGATATATCTCCTAAAATTCCTACCGACTTACCTTTTGTACGGTTACAAGAATTCTAGTTTGACTCAAATAAAGACTCAAAATAAACACTTTACAAAATAGACCCCTGTCTATTGTTTTATGTCAAGATTGGTCCAACAAATGAAAACAGAATTAGATCAACAGTTTTCATATCGATAGGCAATACATGTCCGGAGCACTATGAGAAGAACCAAGCTTGATGCTCAACCGTCCTTCACTCGAGGCTCCACATCTAACCGCAGTTCTAATTACTCAATAAAACAATAATCACAGTAAACAGCCCCACACATATAATCAATCACAACCGGATTAAGGGGGTGTTTGGGAGTGCTTTTGGAAAGTGCTTATTGACTTATTGGCTTTTTAAAAAGCTAATAAGTCAATAAGTCATTTCCAAAAGCCAGGATTTCTTTGCTTTTGAGAATGTTTTATTGACTTATTGGCTTTTTCAAAAAAAAAATTGCTAATTTTTTTGACTTATCGGCTTTTTGAAAAAGCTAATAAGTCAATAAGCACTTTCCCACCACACTCCCAAACACCCTCTAAATTAAGGTCTAATCTAATCGATTTACAGAAACGCTTGAGACTGAAACGATATAAATTGATATAATGACGATGAATTATGAAATCTTACGCCGAATCGAAGGGTAGGGAAACCCTAACCAGCTTGGAGTTCAGTTCGGGAGGAGATGGCCGCTGCTATCGTTGTTCGAAGGGTTTTGTATTGTATTGCCCTTAGGGTTTTATATGCTTGGTCTGAAACTGTGTTCCGCAATCCGCATTTTTCATTGGGCTCATATTCTAATCAAACGAAAGCCCAAATTGAAATAGTTTATTATGGTATTAGGTTTTCATGGGTTCGGGTTCGGGTACGGATATGGTATCAGGTAATACCCGCCTTATTACCTTAAAACCAATACATGCTTGATGCCATTGGCTTAATATATTAATATATCATATAGTATTAAGAATATAGTAAATTATATTTTGAAGTTGTTGAAATTGTTAGAAACTTGACATAAAAAGTTTTAAACTGTTAAAATTATACTTAAGGATTTGATATTTTCATTCGGTTTTTCAGGATGAGTTTGAGATGGTGATGGGAATCCAACGTGTAATTTTTAACCATATAAGATAGTAAATAGAGATCTTTGATACCCGTGGAGAAACGAACGAATTTGAGGGGTAATGATAATTGAGTACCCTAACATGTTAGTGATAATCAACTTGTCAATGATGGTGGTTTATCACTTAGAGATGTAAGGCATACTTTCATATTTGGATTATCTCTGGTTTTCAAGTATATAATCCATTTATCCTATGTCATTTAACTAGTCCATCTTTACATGTCATGCTTTTAGTTTTTGTGAAAGTAACACATAAATCTTTATCAAATATTTGTCCTACACTAATCAAGTTAAAAGGCTAAGTTGTTGACATGCTTAGCATTTGTAAAGACTTTATTTAATGTTATACCTTTCCTTTAAGTTATTTTTCAAATACAACATGACTTCCATCACATTCCTTGTAGGATGTGAATAAATGTCTCCTTCATGTCATGTGTTTTAAACATCCAATAACAAGTGTTCATTCATGTGCTAGTATGTCACTCTTACCTACATAAGATGTAATTTTATTCACTTTTTTTTTAACATTATAACAAAATATAAAAGATGACAACTAGCAAGGAGCTAGAGTCATTAAGTACACCAAAAAACACTATCAGCTAGATATACTATCAAAATTAAAATTACACAAAATACTCCAATCTAAAGTATTGAATTCCATGGTTTTATAAATTTTACCCTTTCAAATTTCATTTCAAACAGTTACCTTAGCTATAGTCAAAACACTTTTAATTCGTTAAAAAACTATTATAAACGAAAAAAGAACAAAAATAAATAAATAAAAATTTCTCTAGTTTTTCCAACATTATATCCATTTCAATGGATTCCCTAACAAATATACCTTGTTCCTTTATGAAAAAAACAAACCATTTCTGTACCTTGACATCCAAACTTTAATTAACGTGGAGATTAATATCGTGCACACTTTGAATGAACATGAATCGTTTTTATAAAAAAAAAAATATTTGTATGAGCTATCATATATATTAATAACATGTAATGGAATGTTATACAAGACCTCTTTGATACGTGACTCTAGGTTTCCATCCAAATGTCCACGACTTTGTTTTGGTTTATTTGCTCGTACAATATGAACCCATCCTCAATCTCTTTCTCAAAACCCCTGAAACTGCTTCAACCGTCTTTGCAAAATCGAAGCATAAAACCTCCTCGTGCGAAGAAACAAGACGAAGGAAAAAAGAACCCCAAAAACACAAACCCCCGCAAATATAAAATAAGAAAGCATAAAGCAATGTAGCCCGTGGCACGATCCCCCTCTTGCTTGTGCTTCCTTATCATAGATTTTGCCAATCACTTGCACAGAAAATATATACGAACCAATCGGGTTGGCTGCAGCAATGGTGTTGAAAATAGTCCCCATATGTTTCACCCCAAATATTTCAGAAGTGATTGTAGGCATTAAAGACCACTGTGATCCGTAGCAAACACCCACAATCACTGAACCAATGTAGAGATTCCCACTGTAACCGATGATCAAATAGCCCACGACCATCGCTAGTTGTGTAAAGCAGATAAACAACGGCCTCCCTCCACCATATCTGTGTAGGAACAAATCAGACACAAATCCAGCCCCAAACCGACCAAGAAAGTTCCATATACTCCATAGAGAAACCAATGTGTTTATCTCGACTGTTGAGTAGTCAAGCGACTCACCTAGCTGAGTAATGTTATTGACTGTCGTTAACGCTGACCCTAGTACACAAACCATGGCTAGAAACAACAGCCAGAAGTTGATGGTGCCCATTGCTTGTTGTAGATTCATTTCAACCTCCTCTTGAGCCTTTGAGGTCAAGATCAACGGAGCCATGGTAGGGGAGGGTGGTTGTTGTTCGTTTCTTTGAGCCGTGCGAGCTACTTGAAAAGGGGATAACACCATAATCAAAATAACAGTTGTTGTGAGGGTGTGAGCCCATGATGGGAATGTGAAGATGTTTTGAAAGATAATTATGATCATTAGATATGTGGCCATAACGAGCGCGATCAACGAGAAGCGATTCAAATGAGGTTTGTCATTGCTCGTGTTTGCAGGGTTTGCATGAATCAAAGACATGACTCCGAGAGACACGAGTGTTGGAAACACAGCTAGCATCAGTAAGTAGGTGGTTGGATTGTCATCAAACAACGTGTGATAGATTTGTATTAATATTGCTCCGCTCAGCCCCAAAAAACCCTATAATTTTAAATACAAAATTAACGATAATAATAGAGCACCTCTAATCCATATATATGGAAACCAACATTGCATGTGACAACATCTTTCGCAAATATGATCAATGCTGGCGTTTGTTTTTGGTCCATCCTTGATTAGGGATGGCGCAAAGGATATTCATGTGGACCCTAATTATATATTATATATAATTATAAAAGGGGTGCATCTCATGAAATTTATTGTTCATTTGAAATAAGTTCTTGTGCGTAAGGTACAAGTTGGTCAGGGCCGGCAATTCCTGACACGATTCGAACACGACACGAAAATAATCAGGTTTGGGTTAGCCATTTTAACCCGTTTTAAAAAACGGGTCGTGTTCAGGTTGACCCGGTTAAATAAACGGGTCGGCTTCTGGTTAACCTGTAGGTTTCAAAATATATTTTTTTCCCAATCTAGAAACGACTGTTCAATTACTTTTGTATTTACTGATTACCATAAAAGAACTGATTTATATCAAAACTTTTCTTTTTTTCTTTTCCAGATATAACTATTCAATTAATTTTTGGTTTACCTCAAATGAATAGATTTTGATTTAGTAATTTATGATTTTGATTTAGATAAATAGGTTAAACGGGTCAGGTTCGGGTTGACCCGAATTTGTATGCATCCAGGTTATTGTTGAAATTTTTTATACGAATAAAAATATGAGTCGTGTTCGGGTTGCACAATTCAACCCGTCAAACCGACACGATTGACACCCCTATAGTTGGCAATGCAAGTTCGGGTTATTTCCTTTTTACTTTCAAACTTTTTTTACATGTGAATAGTATTATGAACAAGGATAGGCCCTTGCCCACGCTCTTTGCCTACTTGCTTGACGCGAGTTCGAAACCCACTGCACCCCCTCCCCTACCCCCGGTTTGAATGATTATGTCTGCACCTCCCCCGATTTCTTTTTTTTTTCTTTACCTTTTTATTACTTCTCTTTTAAAATTCGTTAATGTGATGTTTCGTAAATTTTGAATATATTGTTGCGATGTGGTTATTTTTTTCTACGGTGTATCACAACTATGTAGTGTGTTAAGTTTTTCGAGGTTTTGACATACCAGCACGCGCGTGTTATATACTTTATTATGTTATTTTAAAGTTTTAGAACTAAAATAATTTAAGAGGAAATTTTAATTAAGAGGAAATTAAGAGGAAATTTTAATAGAATATTATTATGTAGTCATATACTTTATTATGTTATTTTAAAGTTTTAGAACTAAAATAATTTCTTTTAAATTTAGTTATTTTTGTGAAATATAAAGAATCAAATAAAAAGTTGATTTTGTCTAAGTAGGCTAAGAAGATATCTTGGTTTTTCATTTTTGTAATAAATGGTTGAGATTAAAGTGTAGGAAAAAATAGGGAAGTGCCGAAGTGAGGGTATTTTGGAGATAGCTACTTTTGTTAACTTTTTTCAAATTTCTCTACTTTTTTTATACGTCAATAACTTTTTCATACGACATTATATTTTTTAAAAAGTTGCACCATAAAATCAAGATTTTTTTATCTTTAATTTGAGTACCATGTTGCTATATAAAAATACAAAAAATGGGTTTTTTTTCTATGTTGTACAACATTTTTGTACTAGATTTTTTATGCTATATTTTTTGTGTTGAATTTTTTTTACTAATTGTTTTGTGTTGAAAATTTTGTACTAGATTTTTTATGTTTAAGTTTTTGTATTGAATTTTTTGTGCTGGATTTTTTATACTAGATTTTGGTGCTGTATTTTTTGTACTGGATTTTTTATATTGTACTTTAAGAAAACAAGTGGGTGAAAGTTTGGGTTGTAGGACCCAAATGCCATTTAATCCTATTTATGAGGAGTGTCAGATGTCATCTTCATAATCCTTGTTAGACTACTTAGGCAAAATCCTTTTATTAGGGGAATCTCCTTCTGATTTATTATATTCATATACTAATATAAAAGTTTATCCCTATTAGAACACTTTCATTCAGGGCGAAGGATAGTGAGGCCCTCTCTCCTGATTTTTCGCTCAGTAGTGTTAATTTATACGTATTCGACCGAAAATTTTATAGTTCCGGCTCCCCTGATAGGAAAAAAATCCCGGCCCCCTTTATTTTTGTTCAAGCTCCGCTACTGCTTTTATTTACCAAACATGAAAGAGGTGACGCCTCAGGTCACTAAGTGGGTGATGCATAACGCACAGAGACAAAAGAGACCAAGGCAATGTCGGCTAGATAATCGCAGACTGCCAAGTGACAGCCTGCTATTCCTTCTTTTTATTTTTTAACCGCATGATCTTATTTTATGTGTGTATATATAAATCTGGATGTTCAAGACCAATGAGACTTGTTGGCTTGGTGGTAAGTGAGCAACACTACATTTGCCTGGCACGGTTTCAAAACCAGACAGGGACGGTCTTTAGTTCTTTTTTTATTTGGACTTTTTTAACTTTATTCTTTCACTTAACCTAAATCATTCTTAGTTTTATACGATTTTATCTTTTCTTTAAATGGTTTTTATTTGAGTTCGTTAAATAATTTTTTAAAGGTTGCAAACATTTACAACAATGTGGCTTCTTCGTAATTTTGAATATACCGTTGCACCGTTCTTATGTTTATCTACGTTTCGATGTGAGTTACATTTAAGATGGTCATTTTTTCAGAGGTTTAGAGCGCCGCAACAATACGCGGGTTCGCGACAACGCTTCGACGTTCTTTACGGTTCTACACCCCCGCACGCAGGGTCTTAATACTAGGTACAATTTAAAATTCAAAGTTTCCTCATAGTTTTTAAATTTTAAAATATGTAATATGTTTACAATTTATTTCTATAAAAAATTTATGATATTATATTATAGTTTATTGTTATATTAAAACATCATTATAGTTTCTTATATTTATTTATATTATATTAAGTAATGTATAGTTATTAAATTAATTTTTTTTGTAAAGACATGTTAAAGTAAAAAGTGAATTCCAAATTGTACCGTTAAATGCATTGTTAAGAGCTAAATGGTGGTGGATAGATTCTTTGTCCCTTTGGTTCCATTTTAACCCAAGTTCTAACCGATCGTTGCCTTTAAAAAGCTAACATTATGGGAATTTGGAAGAATATTATTTCTATAACCGTTGATTTTGCTATATGTAACATCAATCTTGATGGCCGTTTGTTAGGGTCTAGCTCTTTGCTAATCCGTTTTCTTGGTTTCTAATAAAATCCCCGCCGTTAAAAAAAAATATAGTTATAAGATAATGATTGAAAGAAGTACCTTCATAATGCCAACGCTGGTTCCACTGTAACCTGGGAAGTTACGAACGGCAACAACCACATTTCCGGTGTTGAAGAAAGTCTGAGCGTGTGCCGCAATGAACATGAAAAGGCACATGAGCCACACGTGGGGCCTTTCAATGACTCCCGTGATAGACAGCCACATTAGGAAGTAACCGGCAAAGAACTGAACCGCTCCGGCCAAGTAGACCAACGAAAGTCCGGACACGAAACGAGATGAACCGCGGTGGTTATCGGCGACGGCACTGTAGAGTAGACCGGATACAACTCCGATATTGGCGCCGATGTCCTTGAAGACGGAGACGGTATCTAGAGTGGATTGATCATAACCTTGACTTGATTTGAGGGCGGCGGAGTATATTCCGAAGGTGTAGGAGGCGCCGGAGGTGCACTGGATCCATATGCTAGCCACCGTAGCTAACCACTTGCTGTTTTCCATGATTATTTTTTCTAAACGGAATATTTGGTTTCATGAATAGGCAGAAGCTTGGCACTCCATTTATTTGGTTATCATGGTAGTATATTAACAGCTGGATGATGACGTGGTAAATCTTTTAAATATTATTTTATTTTGATTTGATTCTAAGATGATATAATCTATATCTATATATATACTACTATATAATAGGGATTGAGAGGACGTGAATGTAATTTTCTAAAAAAATTAAGACACTAAGTACATTTTTTGTTGCATGGTGTACACATTGACAATGCCATATATGTGTACAATTACCTTTTAACCCCTCTCCATAATTAAACCCTACTAATTAATATTTTATCCATAGACTTAAATGTTAGATATACTCTTTTATGATACATACAAAAGTAAATTACAAGGGAAGGATACAAAAGTAAATTACATATTAGAGGGATACACTTTTAGACGTCTATCTCCAACATTCAATTAGTTGTTTGCTTTCTTCAATTCCGCCGGACAACCCTTACCGCCCCTCTGTCCGTGTGGCCATCGGTTTCTTCTCCACGGCGATTGAATTGGCCTTCGTCCATTGAATGCGATCATCAATTTCCGTCGGTTTCTTTTCTCTCCTCAAAACGCACCGCCAACGATTTCAATCCACAAACCCACCTGCTCTTTTCGCCTCTTGATTATTCCCCTCAGTTCGGCATGGCGATTGATGCTACATATGATTTGTCTCTTCATCAATCTCTCCCCTGAAGCTACGATGGCAATGGACGACGCTAAGTCAAGCAGGTAAGTCTTAGAAGAAGCATAATCTTCTCTTCGTGAGAGTGGTTTTCTTAATTATGAGAATATAGGTTTTGCAGACGACGAGTTGAAGAAATGAATATATTTGAAGATTAGGTTACGAAATCATCCAACAAAATGGTCTACTTAGCTTTGTGGTTGGTACTTGGTATGTGTTTATTCAATTAGTAAAAACTTTTATTTTACCTTTGGTTTATCTGGGCACAAAGTTGTGTTAATTTCATGTTAATGCGGGCAATCTTTTAGAACGTACTTAGGGTTTGGTTTGGTTGTGGCAGTTGACTGTGAGTGAAGACAAAGAACAGTTGAAGGAGCTTTTTAGGGAAACGCTTAATGAGTGTGGTTGGAAAGATGAAATGAAGTCTCTTACTATCACTCTTTCTGTTTATATAAATTGTTGAAAAGTTTTAATTTTATTGGGTATTTGGGATGCAATTGTAAGGGTTTGGTTAGAAGCAAATTGCTTATGAGTATCTGCTTATTTGAAATTGCTTATGAGTTTTTGCTCAGATTCATGATTATGCACTGCACATATCATCAGATAACTAGAAACATATTATGTTTATCCAAAATACAATCCAACACCCGTTAACCTATTAGCCTTGTTATTTTTCCTTTCTCTGTGGAAGAACAATGTAAAACTCCAATTATATTAGAGGTGCAAGTTGGGCGGATCGGTGGGATGGGTAACGTGTGAAAATGGGTTTGGGTTAAAACGGAGAATTTTTAGAACATAATTTAGAAGGTTGTCTGCATATAAAAGTTAACAACTTTCGCAACTTTTAATCCACTTAAACTTTTTTTTATTTGACCGTTTTAGCTAAAACACAACCCAAATCGACCCATTGGTCAAAATTAGAAGGTATTATTATATCCATCTTTTACTAAATTTTCATTTGCTAAATTTAATTATATTTATAGTCTTTTAGGTTTTTGAAAGAACGGACTTCCCTGAAATGAAGGTTCGTTTTTTGGTGTCACTTATAAGGATATTGATTAGTAATTTTATTACTTAATATTTTTTAGTGGTTTGATTAATAAGTCACATCATTGTTTTGAATATAAAACTATTAATTATCTCAATTATAGCTATGATTTATGTTAATTTAATCAAAATTGGATGCAAATGATGCAATCTCTTCGACTGATTTTAGATTCATTTTTGTTTCTACAGATCCGCTCACAAATACCAAAGTTTGATTAAAATTTTAAGATAATGAATTAATCAATTAAATAATTGTTTTGAACTTAAAACTGTTATTCTTTTGAATTTCTTTAATGGTTAATGTTAATCTGATTAAAATTGGATGCAAATGATGCATTTTTTTGTTAATGGTTTCTTTTGTTTCTGCAGATCCGCTCACAAGTACCAAAATTTGGGGATCAGGTAATTAACTTTGTGTGAATTTATGGTCTCAAGCTGCTGCATTAATGCTTGGTGATAATGGAGTTTAACAAAATGAATGTAAGAGATCAGGTGATGATAAGTCTAAACCATTAAAGGTAATATGACTCAATGACTCTATGATAAGTCTAAACCATTGAAGGTAATAATACTAAAAACTTGAGTCTATTATCATTTTTACAAATTGGATGTGTTCATAGATTTGTAAATTTTTGCACTACAATATCGCTATTATTCCTCCAACCATACTTTTAACATTTGACCTGGAAGCATAAACTCCACACAGGCATGACCCGAAGCTTGATTTTTGTGTTGGCTACCTGAAATTTCTCAGTTGTGATGTGGATCAAAAGAAATTCGACGGTGATACCCCATATAACATAGGTTGCGGTTCCACCATGGAGCACATATTCAAGCCATTTCTCACTATGTATAGATTTTAGCCAGAGGTCGCAATATCGAGTTAGAAACTCTTGCGGATTTAAGACACTTTTATGACCGCCACCCTGTTCGGCCCTTTTGTAATGCAGAATGACATGACTTCATTGCACCTTTCTGTCTAGCATTCACTTAGAGCTGAGGATATTTCAACTGTTATGATATTACTAGGGCATAATGCTGAATGTAGTGCCAAAAATAATGTATTTAGTCATGTTTTCTGTTAATTTTCTTGTAATGTCAGTGGATTTTGGATTGTTACCTGGTATGATTATAAATTTTATTGCTTTTGCAGGAAGGCATGACTCCATTGGATCATCTTTCACAAGGACCAGAACATGAGAAATTACGGGCTCTTCTCACTTTGTATCTTGAAGAACAGAGAAAACGTCAGGCCATTGAAGCATGCAGTGAAACAAAAGCCAAAATTGATGAACTTGAAAAAGAATTATCAAAATTAGTGGGCGTAAATGAGCTTAAATTACAGCTGAGGAAATGGACCAAAGGGGTGCTGTTGGATGAGAGGCGTAGGGCCCCTGGTTTAAGAGTTGGGCCCCGCAGACCGCCTCATATGACTTTCCTGGGCAATCCAGGAACATGTAATTAACTAATTACAGCCCTTTGCTTTTTTTGGTTTGAAATATGAAAACATAATCATTTGTTGCATAACGTTCGTTCTCAAGAAACAAAATATTGAATTGTTTTGTCGTCAACCGTTTTAGTGTAGATCATAATTGACAATGTGAGGCTGAAAGATGGGCGGGTTGGGTGCAGGGGCAAAACGGGTCCTGGTTGAAATTAGTCTTTTTTGGTGTGGGTCAGAACGACCCGATCAAGTTGACCCGATCAAGTTGACCCCCAAGCACTTTGCTTGTCCATTTTATACAAATTTTTTTATAGATAATTATAATTACAAAAACAATATTATTACTTTAAAAAGACTTAAGGCGACTTCCAACCCATTTAATGCAAGTGGCCCATTTGACCATTTTGAGATAAAGCACGACCCAATTTGATCCATTCAGAGGTAAATGGGTCAAAATGCCACTTTTATTGGTAATGATGATAAATATTTATGTCCTTGAGAAACAAAACCAAAATCTTGATTAAATTATCTACTTGTTACACCTATGTATCATGCAATTTCATCATTTTCTCTGGGATAATATGTACTTTTTTTAAGCAATTTATCTAATTAGCTGCATATTGGTGTATTTGTAGGTAAAACTATGGTTGCTCGGATTCTTGGAAAATTACTTTTCATGGTTGGGATTTTACCAACCGATAAAGTTACTGAGGTACAAAGAACATATTTAGTTGGAGAATTTGTTGGTCACACAAGACTAAAAACTAGGAGAGTGGTATGTAGCTCTTATTTTAATTACTATATTCTTTACTTTATTAGAACCGTCTGTAAAAAGACCAAAGTACCCATGAGAAAAAAAATAAAATTAAACGATTTCAAGTTTCAACACCTGAATGCAGATAAAAGAAGCCGAAGGGGGGATATTATTTGTAGATGAAGCATACCGATTAACACCAACGCAAAAATCAGATGTTAAAGATTACGGTTTAGAAGCCTTTGAAGAAATAATGTCGGTTATGGATAATGGTAATATAGTAGTTATATTTGCACGCTATAGTGAACCAATGAAGAGCTTGATTACTTCTAAGTTCTAATGAGGGTTTCTGTAGACGCGTGACAAAGTTCTTCACTTTTGATGACTTTATAACCGAAGATTTAGCCAAGATTCTTCATTTGAAAATGAATAATCAAACAGAGGGTAGTTTATTATACGGGTTTAAGTTGGATCCTTCGTACAATTAAAAATGTGCAGAATTTAATAGAGACATAAATCACTGACAAACAGAGAAAAGAGATGAATGATGGATTGATAGATCCATTGTTAGTTAACGCCCGAGAGAATCTTGATCTGAGGTTATTGATGACCCAAACATTGATGATTACTATATGGGTATCAAGGGGCGACTGCTTATTTTTCTTCTTGGCTTAATTTTCTTTACTTTTCACTGATTACAATTTTTTTTAAATCTACAGTTCTAGAATATGTTGAAGGAAGCTTTGAAGGTGCGGGACCGCCAGGTGGCTTGTAGCAAAATGTTTACAGGAGATATTTGTGTGATATAGTTTTCCGGGTTGATGTATCTCCATTCTTATGTAAATATAAGACTTATCTATCAACTATAATATTTCGTGTTATTATCCTCTTAATTGGTTTCTTTATGTTTTAATGATATGTCGTTTTGTACATCTACTTCTGTTTTATTAAAGAATAAATTTAGTAAAGTTGTTTTGTTTCTAAAAACAACCTTCTTTTTATTCATCAACATTCCATACAAAGAGATGTGATGTGGGGTAGTGATCTAAATGTTTGAACCTTGAATTAAATGATTTAGAAAGATTATCAATAACTTCTTCGTATCCGTAATCTTGGGAAGAATCATCAAATTGTAAACTAAATGAAAACGAGTACCGCGTTGTAAATTGTCGCCGCCGCCGTCGCATAGCGCGTGTTTTCGGCGATGGGGATCCATTGATATGCTTGATTGTCGTCGCCGCCGCGCATCGCACGGGTTTCCCACTAGTGTGTGTATATATATATGTATATATTGATTTTAATATCATGATGATATAGACAGGCTTAAATTATGTTTAGTTTTTTGTGGAAAAACAAACTCTAGAAATACAAGCTACTTTTTTTTTTAATAAAAGCTAGAGTTTTTAATAAATAAAACTGCTCAAATAACTTAATTAGGGAAAATTTCCAAAATAAACAATTTGTTTTTCAATTTCTTTAAAACAAACAAAGTGATTCGACTCCACTTGAGTCTCACGATCCAACACGTTTATTTATTTGAATTACCATGTTTGCATTTAGGGTAAAAGTCAAGCATCCATTTTCCCATTTTCTAGGCCACGTAGTAGTAGCAGTTTTATTAAAGCAAGTTGGTTTTTTTCTATTTAAGTATTGCAATGACAATTTCAAAAGAACGAAAAATTAGAAAATTGTTTCGAGTTCTCGTTTCTCTCTGCTTATTCTTTGTAGATTAACTCACTCAACACGCATGGAAGATTGATCATCTCGAATCGGTCACTATCACAAAGACTTTTTCATTTCCCAAATATAAACATCAAAAATTCGCTGGAACATTCTTCAAAGTCGGCGAATTCGTCGACTTACGTGTCTCAGTGTACAACTTACACATGTAATTTTAATTCGTTTTCGCAGGAACAATTACCAAAGTCGACGATTTCGGAATTCGAATATTCGAAATTTTTAAATAATTTAAAAATAAATATAATATTTAAAGGATATTCGAATATCCGAAATTTTAAAAATTACTATCCGGATCCGAATTCGGATTTTTTTAACACCCCTACCAGCAGCCTTTGCAGGGCAAGAAATCGCAGCCATCGAAACTTTTGGGATACTTCCGGTTCTTTGGCACCTCACGAACGCTTGAAGAAATCGCAGCAACTGTAATCGTTTTGGTACAGGTGATAATCGTCCATTTGATTCAATCGTTGATAGATTCCATTGATGTTAGTTTCTTAATGATTATGTACCAAACCTGCTTGAAAATAACGCTTCTTTGCTCACTGAAAATAACGATTCTTTGCAGGTTATCAGTTAATGATTATGGCAACTATTAGAAATCTGAAAATCAAGCAGCATGCAAATGTGATGTCAAGGAGCTATGAAAGTCAACAGTGCTAATCCTTATGATCTTAAGCAACATGTAAACTTCATATCTATCTCACTAACTATCCCAATAAGCTCAAAATATGTGTTTAAAAGATGTATTTCTAACATTTTATGTTTTGATGATGTAAAAGTGTCATTGGGTTAACCATAATTGCAGTTTTGGTACTAAAATATATAAAACATACAAATTTTTTTTAACTCCGTCAACTATTAATTATTTAGTTCATTATAGTTGGTTTCAAGCCCAGATATGTGAGGAGGGCTTATATTTGGTAAGAGACCCCGAATATTTTACTTTGTTTTGAACAACTAAAATGATTGAGTCGTCTCTGGTTAGTTTATTGAACATCTCTATGGTTACCAACTGCTAGCTATAGTCTTTTTACCAAACACACCTTAAACCTACCTCCTAACGGAAAATTGGAATCTAACTAATGATCTGAGATCGGATACCGAAACCTAACTGATGAAATGAATTTAAAAATAATTAAACCGATAAGCTAAAACCGACACAAAGGTGAAATGAACGTTGTCAAAGTAGGTATAAAGACGGCGAGAATCTACATGATAGATGCTGATAGTGAAGGTTGGTTGGGGAGGGAAGACCAAAAGGAACTATATGTGATGATACCTATGGCGACTAGTAGCCTAGTTTTTTTATTCAACGACAAACTCACAAACACTCTAAATCTGCTTCTAAATCTATTTCATTTGTCCACGACAAGACTAGAACCCGCAACCTTTTGAAAATGTGACATTATACAACACTCTTCGACTAGAAAATCCGACATTATTTGATCCTCCCCCTCGCTAAGTATGCCCTATCTGCAAAAACGTTGAAATTCTGACAGATAACAAAAAATTTCCCGCCGCAACGCGCGATAGGGATAATACTAGTTGTAAGTTTATACAAACATGAGATGAATCAAATATAGAGATAGATTTTCGAGTATGATTTATCATTTATATAAGTAATTTCAAGTAATGATTTCTAATATATTACTTGTCCACAACGAGAGTAGAACTCACAAGCTCTTGGAAATGTGACATTGTACAACACTCTTCGACTAGAAAATCCGACAATGTGAAAGCCTTAAAACGTTTGATTGTTTGAATAAGCTTTAAAAACCTTGATTAGTTCGAACTGAAATTGTATGAAAACTTTAAAAAATAAATAAAGTTGGTAGGTAATTTGAGGGATGACAGAAGGCAAAAATTAAACCAAATATCTAAACAGCTGGAGACAGGACATATATGGGAAATGAGATACTTGTTATATTTTATCGAATTATTAAAAGGCATTTTCTGACTCCAAGTTAATAGAAAAATATAGATTATTAGTCACATGATAATTTTTAAATACGAGACGGAAAACATGTGAATTCAAAAACTATTGTTTGCATAAAATATGTATATATTATTTAAAAAATAGATTGAAGATGACAACTAAAAAAAGAAATTATATATATATATATATATATATATATATATATATATATATATATGAGATGGTTCAAATAAGAAGCCCTATTAGGCTAAAAAAGCTAAGAACAAATCTCAGCTTGACATGTGGCAATCTCATTAATTTATGAGTAAGAGTATTTTTGGAAGCTATTAAAAGAGCAATAGGGCATGTACTAGATGTAACCATCTTTAAAGCTGTTACTCAACCATCTTCAAATCCACGATCACAAATCTTCTTCTTCTTCTTCTTCAATCAGATCCAGAGTCACGATCTCAGTCATTCAAACATCATCTCCATTCTGCTCATCAAGTTCGTTATCACGTTTTTCTTCATTCTGATCATCTAAAGCTAGGGTTTGTTCGTGAGGCTAGGTTTTGTTTCTTCGACGATATTCGATTCTGTGTTACAATGTCTTGCAGTGGCAATATGTCTAGCATATACGTTTTGATTAGTTTTTTTTTGCTTTTTTTGTGTTTGTTTGAATGTTCTGTTTGAATGTGATACAGTTGTTATTGTTCTGGTTTAGTGCTAGTTTTAATTGTTGAAAGTGTTGAATTTGATGCATATACGTTTGTGCTGGTTTTATGAAAACAGAGTTCAAAGTGTGGTGGTTTAAATTGTTATTACATAAATTTTTATGTATTGTTTTATAAATTGTTCTGGTTTAGTGTTATCAAATATCACATGTCATCTTCCATGTGCTCGTTTATAAATTGTGTGAGTTTCAAATAGCACACTTTAGATTTGTATGTGCTGATTTGTAATATTTATTGTTTATTGTTCTCTTTATTTCTAAGTAAATATGTTATGTTTTTAACAATCATAAACTAGCACAAATATTGATTACAATGTATTACCATATAAATGTGTTGTTTTGTTTAAAACTAAAGTAAAGATAATACAATTTATTGTTACATTCTAAACCACCACACTTTAGATTTGTATGTTCTGATTTGTATCATTTATTGTTTAGTGTTGTAGGTTCTTTTTATTCCAAAGGAAATGGATATTAAATGCAGTTGCAACAGATATAAGCAATATGGTTTGCTATGTAGGCATATCTTCTGCGTTTTACGACTTTGTGATATAAAGGAGTTTTCTCAAAATTATGTTATGAAGCAATCGACAAGAGATGTTGTTCCAAAGAAGACAACGGGTTCCACTATTGATCAAAATGGTGTTGCTAATAATGTTGATCGTGCTTCCAGCATTGTGCGTGAGATTGTGACTTCAACTGAATATATTGTCAATAGACTTGTTACAAACATGGACGAGTTATCGTTATATAGAGACCCAGTAAACGATTCAAAGTTGAGGGTGGATGCTTCGTTGGTTTCGAATGAACCAATAGACAAGGGGTCTGGTTCTCTTAGTATTCTTCCACCTAGAGGAATTAGAAACAAGGGGTCTTGTTCACATAAGCATTTCAAGTTTTTTCGTGAGGTAGCATCTGCACAAGTTTCAAAAACATCTAGAAAATGTTTGAGATGTGGCTTTCATGGACATAATAGTCGAATTTGTTCGAAGAAGGTTGCTTATGGTGCTGATTCCCAAAATGCAGACGGTGCTGGTTCTGGTTCACTTGCTGATTCCCAGAATGCAGACGGTGCTGGTTCTGGTTCACTTGCTAATGGATCTAATGTTTGTGGTTCACCTTGTGCTGGTTCTCAAACAGCACCTGGTGCTAGTTCTCATACAACACCTAGTGTTGGTTTTATGAGAGCAACTGTTGCTGTTACTAGAAGAGCAGTTGTTGCTGGTTCACTTGGTACAAGTTCTAGGAGAGCAGTTGGTGATGGTTCTAAGAGATCAAATGGTGTTGTTTCCAAGAATTTATAAGATTTACTTATTCGATTTTTATGTTATATTTTTTACATATGATTATAGATGTTTTTAAGATTTACATAATTTACATATACTTGGAAGTTTATAAGATTTACATGATTTATATATACTTGGATGTTTAAAAGATTTACATATACTTGGTGGTTCATGGTACTTTTTATTCCATTATCTTTGGCGCTTTGATGGTGTTGATGTTACAATCGAGTACTTTAAAATTTTCCATGTACTTATGTTTATTATAAACCACCATTATGTATAAAATCATTACAGTTTTAACACTAATTATGTAAGCCAACTACTAAAAAACAAGCATAATTTGTATCATAAACCCGTAGAATTTTAACAATGATTAAATCAATTTGTTAAAACACCATATATTCATAGCATAATAACATCAAATTGTACTGTTTCATACCATACCAAATAAACATTAATTTGTATCTTCCCTACTAAATAGACCACCATAATAAACACAAAATGTATTGTTAAATGAATTATGATCTTTGCAATTGTACTGTAGAACAAGTGTTTTTTGCTGCAAAAATAAATTAACTAATAGTCGATAAATACATCTTATCATGTAATATATGGTAGTTCCATGACAACAAGTGCAACTTACAGCCAAATTAATATCACTTATAGTGCATATCACTTGATGAAGAAAAATTACCAAACTAGCACACAAATCCAGCACAGAAAAATGCTCATTTTTGTGCTGTTTTTCTTATTATAGTGTTGTTTTGTTCATTTTACTTATCACACGTGCTATTTTTTTGTGCTAATTGTTGTGCTGGTTTGTCTTGTTCTCATTATTTGTGCTGATTTGTTTTTTTAAATCACATTGTTGTTGTGCTATTAACTGTGTAGCTTTGTTGTTTGTGTGTTAGTTTGCTAATTTTGTGCTGGTTTGTCTTGTTCTCATTATTTGTGCTAATTTGTTTTTTTTTTAAATCACATTGTTGTTGTGCTAGTTTGTTAGTGTTGGTTGTGCTATTAACTGTGTAGCTTTGTTGTTTGTGTGCTAGTTTGCTAATTTTGTGATTGTTTATTTGTGCTGGTTTGATATTTTTGTTTGTGCTGGTTTGGTTTTCCATAAAACGGCACAATTTATGTAAAGCAACACAATTTATGTAAAATAGCATAATTTTGTATAGTGTCCGTTTTTTTAATAAAAAATATAGCAATACTATACTCGAATTAAAGGTAAAAAAACGCTCGATTTTATGGTGAAATTTTTTTAAAAAAATAAGGTCGTATGAAAAAGTTATGTACGTTTAAAAAAAGTGGGGGAATTTTAAAAAAAGTCAACAATTGTGTGTTTCCAAGAATGCCCTTCCACCACTAATTTTTCTTACATTTAAATCTCTACCATTGATCATCCAATTGAATGGATGAGATTGCTTCTTAGGCTTCTTAGCCAAAGTGCACTTCTTAGGGGAACCATCCCCTATATATATATATATATATATATATATATATATATATATATATATATATATATATATATATATATATATATATATATATATATATATATATATATATATATATATATATATATATACGAGGAGGTTCAAATAAAAAGTGTAATTTGGCTAAGAAGCCTAAAAAGTAATCTCATCCATTCAATTGGATAATCAATGGTAGATATTTAAGTGTAGAAAAAATAAGGGGTGAAAGACTATTTAAGTAATAGCCACTTTTGTTGACTTTTTTTAACTTCCTTCACTTTTTTAAATGTTCATAACTTTTTCATATGACATTATTTTTTTTTAAAAAGTCACACCATAAAATTGAGCGTATTTTTATCTTTAATTTGAGTATAGTATTGCTATATTTTTATGTAAAAAAAAATCGACACACAATGAAATTGTGCTACTTTACGTAAATGTGCTGGTTTCTAGTAAAACAGCACAATTTAACACATTAAAAATTTGCTAGTTTCTGGTAAAACAACATAATTTATGTAAATGTGCTGGTTTATGGTAAAACAGCACAATCTACGTAATTGTGCTGATTTCTTTAATTTGTGCTACTTTTAATCAATTATTATGTGCCTAATTTGGTATCATTTTTTAAAAATAAAAATTTAAAGCATCCATATACCAAAAAAACGGTTCAGTGGTAGGCAACAAAAAGCTTATGCATCAAAATGTTGTTTTGTGCTGGTTTGATATACTAGTTTTGTTGTGCTTGTTTTGTTTGTGATTGGTTAGCTAAGAAGAGCAAGTTATTAATCGTGTTGTTTTGATATTGTTTTATAGTAAAACAGCACAATTAATTATTATGTTTGGTGTTGTTTTATGATAAAGCAGCACAGTTAATTGTGTTGTTTTACGATGCAACACAGTTAATTGTGTTGTTTTACTAGAAACCAGCACATTTACGTAAAGTAGCACAATTTCATTAAGTGACGATTTTATTTTTACAAAAAAATATAGCAATACTATACTCGAATTAAAGTTAAAAAAACGCTCGATTTTATGGTGTAATTTAAAAAAAAAAATAAGGTCGTATGAAAAAGTTATGTACGTTAAAAAAAAATGGGAGAATTTGAAAAAAAAAATCAACAATTGTGGGTTTTCGAAGAATACCCCTCCTCCTATTATTTTCCTACACTTAAATCTCTACCCTTGATTATCCAACTGAATGGATGAGATTGCTTCTTAGGCTTATTAGCCAAATTGCACTTCTTAGAGGAACCATCCCCTATATATATATATATATATATATATATATATATATATATATATATATATATATATATATAGGGGAGGAATCAACAGAAAACCACAAATTTAGGCGAAAACCGAGAAAACTATTAAAACAATGTGTAATACTACGGGTTACGTATACGTAACACTATGGGTTACGTATACGTAAGCCAATATTTAAATGATTTTTTGGTAAAAATTTGTAATATTACATTGATAGTCTTATAAAAAAATAAATATTATTATATTACTGGTTTAAATTGGTTGTTTAGTGGTTTTCTCAGTTTTCGCCTAACTATTGGTTTTCTCTGGAACCAACCCCTATATTATATATATATATATATATATATATATATATATATATATATCTTACATGTTTAAAAATGCATTACATATAGTAAAGATAGAAAACAAAATTCAAAATATTTAAAAAAATAAATATATAATTGAGTTTCGAAAATATATTAATTACTATTTAATGTAATTAATGTAATTTGTGTTTCATTTACTATTGAATTGAAAATAAAAGTTAGATAATTAGGTTCAAAGTTTTTTATAATAAATGATAATTTATAATAAATGTGTTTTATTAGTATAATTAATATTTTCTTTAAAAATATATTATTATTAAAAGATATAGGTGTATTTAATAAAAAAGAGAGACGAGAAAAAATGATAAAAATGAATAGAAGACAACACGTTGCATAAAAAAACTTTTATTTATTAGATATTATAGATTATAGATTTTAACCCCGTTGGTTATTAATCGATTATGCCAGCAAATTTATTGCATTTCGTTGCAACTCAGAATGAATCGAGAAAGTGGCGTTGATGTTATCTGTGATCTGTCCACGAGAAAAGATAACGGTTTTGATTTATGTACAGTTTTTAAATAAGTATATGATAGAGATTAGAGACCAACTTTACTTATTTTTTAATGTTTTAATAACTCTTCATAATTCTAAATGAAAGTTAACAATAGTTTTTAAAGATACACTACTAGAAAACTATAGTATCACCAACCAATAATTACTAATGAAATTATCAGAAAAGTATAGATGGAATCCACCAAAATCCACCTTTATTTATTTTTTGGATTTTGGTGGAACCCGTCGGTGATCCGGTATTTTCCCGACAGACGGATAGGCAGTCAATAAATAAAGCTAGCATTTCCTATTGGCAGGCTTTTACAGAAAAGATTCCTACCATTTGCCTATTAAGGTTTACCGACGGGTTTTCCATCGGTATTCCGTCGAAAACTGTAAGATTAGATTTTGCAAAAACCCTAAATCTCCACCCCCTCTCTCTCCCCTTATCGCACCCGCCAATGACATCTTGTAAGGTACATTTATTTGATTTAATCGATGGTTTGTTCTTGATTGTATAAGATCCTAAAGAGAATCAAGAAACATAAAGATTAGTTACTTTTGCTATAAAAATGTTAACAGAAATACGAATTTTGTTAAATTATACATTTATGATCATAGTAGTCTTCTCTTTCTCAGTATCAACATATTACATACTCGATAAATCATTTTGCCACAAGATGTGCCACCGGCATTCCTCAACAGATTCCTTAAATAATATACCATAAAGATGTTAATAAATTGTACAAAATGGAAGTGCTATGAAATCAGGAAGTAGATACCAAATACCATTTGCTGCAAAGGTAATATATATTTCTTCTTTATGAGCAACCTTTGTTTCTCTACAATAAACAATGGCCGACTCCAGCGCCCATAGTCTGTATAAAGCCTCAGTTCTTTTAAACGAATGTCTCTTATCACTCCAACATTAGTGTTTCCCGGGCCGGTACTGACTAGCGATTAATCGGATTCGAATTTGTATATGTTTTTAGAATTATTTATAAAACATTTTGCTGTAAATAAGCTTTATATATGTTCTAATATATAAAAAATATATATGTACAACCTAAAACCTATATATACAACATCTTGTTTTTTTTTAAAAGGAAAATTTCTTAATTTCCGCACAACATCTTGTAATTTTATTAAAAAACAAGTGATAAATGAAAAAAAATGAAAAAGTCTTGATTAATTTTAGAGTAAATTACAAAAATCGTTCTTTATATATACCCTTTTTCAGATATCGTTCTTTAGCCCAAAAATTGTCAGAGATCGTCCTTTATGTTTATAAATCTTGCACGTTACGTCCTTTGGCCCTAACCCAGTTAAATTTCTCAGTTAAGTTTGGTAATGTGCAAGGGTACTTTTGTAATTTTACCTATTTTCTATCATCTTCTCCATTTAACACACCCAACCATACCCATTTGCAGCTGAACCCACCTCTTGGGTCGTCTTCCTCGGCCAACCACCACCACATTCCGACACAAAATCCAACACCGGGAACTCGCCGCCTTCATCCTCCTATCATCATGACTTGTTTCCTAAACACAAGCCGACGCCACCATTACCTAAACCTGTCGACCTTCCTCAGATCTGAAACCAACTCGCTGACCATCATCTGATCTGAAACTCGTCTCCTAAACTTGTCGACCTTCCTTAGATCTGAAACCATCCTCTTATCAGATCTGAAACCAATTCGCCGACCATCATCTGATCTGAAACTCGTCTCCAAAACATGTCGACCGTCCTCAGATCTGAAGCCATCCTCTGATCAGATCTGAAACCAACTCGCCGGAAACCGCCCAAAAAAAAATCACCAACTGCCACCAAAAGAGAAGTTTTGTACTAGTGTTCCTCTTATCTGTAACCAACACCTTTAAACTAATGGATTCCATGGAATTGGGGGGTTTCTTTTCCCTGATCCATTACATCCAAGAAATCAAGTAGACATGTGGGTTCAGCTGCAAATGGGTATGGGTGGGTGTATTAAATGGAGAAGATGATAGAAAATAGGTAAAATTACAAAAGTATCATTGCACATGACCAAACTTAACTGAGAAATTTAACTGTGTTAAAGAACGTAACGTGCAAGATTTTTAAACATAAAGTACGATCTCTGACAATTTTTGGGCTAAAGGACGATATCTGGAAAAGGGGATAAACATAAAGGACGATTTCTGTAATTTACTCGTTAATTTTGTTAAAACTATAATTTTGAGGATGAACCTTATAATTTTATTAAAGAATAAGTGATAAATAACATAATAAAATAAAAAAATAAAATAAATATCTGGGCTGATTGGACCGATTAACGATTAATGGTCCGATTTGATGAAAATTCCAAATTACCCCTTCGATTTACCGATTAATCCCGATTTTTATGACACTGAATAGTTCTATTATTCTAACACCCATATATAGCCATGCTAAGATGACAACCAATAAGAAACTCACACATGTCGCTTAACCGTCTCAGTTCCTCACCAAAAGCTAAGGGTTGCGGTGGATCCCTACCCAACTACCATTGACAAAAAAAAATTTAGATTGAGGTATAACAGTAGGCGATATTTCCTATAAAAGAATTAGATCTTCTTCAATAAGCTTGTTTGTTGTACATTTTTATTTGAAAGCAGAAAAATAAAGAGAGAAGAAGACCTCAAAACCTTCTATACATACTACGTTCATCCAAAAACTTAAGAATGGGATTTGTTGTTGATCTAACTGTTATGTACACCAAATACTTAACCAGTCCACAAGCCTTAATGTTTTTTACAGAAAATAATAAATATGTTACTTGTCGTCATTCAGGTGTTTCTGCAGGACACATCATCCTGTTCCTTTTCCACATGAATGACGTATAAGTATGAGTATCCGGACTAAGTCCAGCTTGAAAAATCTTCCTCATATACAAGCATTTATTACCATTTAGTCTCCACATCATTTTAGCATTTAGTACCATTTAGTTAGGGGTGTCTACGGTTCGATTCGTTTATTAGCTTTAACCAAAATTGAAACCGAAGTCATCGGTTAATCTATTTTATTAATCGATCGGTTTTCAGTTAATCGGTTCGGTTTATTTGGTTAGTTTGTCGGTTTTCGGTTCGGTTAATTTTGGTTAATAACCAAAACCAAACTTCGGCTATAATTTTTGCTTAGCAATATATGAAATGAAGGTATAAATACATGAAATGGAGGTATAAATACATGAAATGGATGTATAAATACACGAAATAGATGTAATACATGAAATAGAGGTATAAAAGCTAGAAATATATGAAAATATGGATGGTTCGGTTAATTTCGGCTAACCGAGGGTACAAAAAAATCCGATAACCGATCTTCGGTTAATTCGGTTTTTGGCTAATCGGTTTTCGGTTAATTCGGTTTCCGATTAATTCGGTTTTCAGTTAACGGTTCGGTTATTGCTCACCCCTACATTTAGTACTACAACCACTAGCTTGGTCTAGTAGCAAAGATATAAAAAGTAGTGTTGGATCCTAGTTTCGCTTGAGACATGAACTAAAGTAATATAAAAAGTTAGGTGTTAAAAAAAAGTACCATTACCGATGAAGAAATTAAAAGTACATGATCGGACTGTAAATTAATAGGCTCCACATCATTTTAGCATTTTTTAAATATAATATTGAGAAAAGAGAACTTATAGTGCTCGTATAATGTACATAACAAACCCTAAGTTCTCAATGCATCATCCCTAAATTATGCTCTTCAAGTTCAATATCTGTGGCATATAGAGAATCAAACAAAGGCACTAACACACAAACTGAGATCAAGAACACAAAATTTCAATTCTAGATTTAACGAATAAGTTAAATTAAAATTCAGAAGCATTACCCTTCCATATGCATTAACATCGAGCCCATTAGCTAGTAATTTCGCAAGATCTTCTTTCAGAAACCTATGTTTCGCTTCCTCCCTCCTCCGCAACACCACTGTTCGTGTCCTCGTCGGCTTGATTAACGATTTACTTCAAAAACACACGATTTTGTAACCAGTTTACAACATCATTAACGATTTGAGCAAATAGGAAGATTCAACTTTAGAGATACACTACATGAAGATAGATTTTAGAGAGAAGTCTAACCAATTGAGTGAAGCCAAACACACACCCCAAATATATTTCAATTTTAGTTAACTTTAACACCAAATTGAATAAGCGAAAGTAGTTTCAGGCAATTGATAAATTTCGGCTTAAAAAGAAACCCTAATAATCAAATCCCTAACAAAATTACGTACTTGCTCAAACGACAATTTATAAAACTGAAATTGAAAGCAAAATTCTAAATCATTGCTTGATAGTAAATTACCTCGTGATTGATGGTGGTTGTTGAGACGACGGAGGAACTACTACAGACAAAACTGTTGGTATTCCTATCGGGTCTAAGATTGATTAGATTTGAGCGATGAATTGATGAAAATTGAAGTGAGAAGAACATGAAATAGTGTTTTGAAACTGAAATTGAGGTTTTAGGGCAAGTAAGACGAGAAGAATTGGGGGATGCTTTGTCACTCCTCGGTTTCAATACACCCCATGCGTGTGACCGATTTGGGTTGGTACATGTTTTTTATTTGTCTTGAGTATTTACATAGCGGAAAATCATTTGGATCATTTTCTTTTCTTTGTAAATAATAAGCTCATAGATTGATTTAAAACATTCTTTTATACATAAGGGAATTAAATACCCATTTGTTACAAAACATTGTGTAAAACAATATTTGTATAATACCCGCTTTAGGGTTTTGGCGACTCAGCATGACACGTGGCAGCCTCCGGTTGATTCTCTGATTTTTGCGGCATGACGTACCGTTACTCACTGGTGACGGTCCGTTATAGGGTCGAGTCATATGACACGCGTCATATTCCATGATTCGTCACCAAACACGTGTTAGCTCCACATGGGTTCCTTAGGGGGTTCGTAATGGATCGTTATCATTTGGTAACGGTTCATTAGCGTCAAAATTTCCAAATTTTTCACTTTTGACCCTTGAGGTTTGTTAATTGCAGTTCTAGTCCTCCAGGTTTAATTTTATACAAATTGGGATCGAAATTTGATGGGTGTTACATGCTTGCGTTGATAGTGTGGTTGGAGATGGTAGTAGGAGAAGGGTGAAATAACAAATATTCACCAATTCGATTGCGTAAATTTGTCTTTACATTCTTCACTACTGAAAAACATTTATCAACTGTTGCAGTTGCAACTGACAAAACTAATATTAGCTTTAATAATCGATAAACCAAAAGATAATACCATTCAAGTTAGCAAATCTTTCATCCTTTCACACATTATCAATGTACAAGCCAAGTTGATGTGCAAGAATACGTTTTCCCCAATATCAAGTCTGATGGATAAAACTCACACAATCTCATTAACCTTGATGCATCAAAATTAGAAAACGAGTCATACGGGTTGAAAGCCGTCATGTTTTGAAGTAATTCGGTGTTAATCTCATTAAAGCGATCACCAACGTTTTGAACTTCCATACCAACAACAGTGTTAAAATAGTTAAATATATAATAATGGTGATTGGTGATATTGTACCTTTGTCTTCTTGCTCAGTGACATCTCTTATCGGTGATATCCATAACACCTATTAAAAAACAAATAAACAATTGAGCAATGTAAATAATACACAATAGTTGATCAAATGGTTTAAATTTCAAAAGAAAACAATTTGAATCAGTAAAATAAAATTCAAACTAAAAATCCGCAAATCACAAAAAAAAATGCTTAAAAGTTCAAACAGATTACTAGATTAGAGATGGTAAATGCAAAGTGCAAAGTCAAACAACAAATCTTTCATTTTTTTTGAACGGCAATTTGGATCACTAACGGGTCACTGGTCCACGCGATCATTGTTGGCCTATAATTGTTTAACCCAAGTTTGTTTAGAAACGGGCTAAAAGTATAATTAGCTATAAGTTGTATTTAGAATAGAATATGTATTATCTATAATTAGAAGGGCTAGATATGTCAAGTTTGTAACTAGAAAACCTACAACCGGGTGGATACGTTGTATTTGGCAATAGTTCCGATGGTTGAATCAGAGATATGGCGGTTCTCCATCAAAGGTTGCGACGCTTAAAAATTAGGAGTATATATACATGTAATCGAGTTTGTAAACATTAACCCATTATTATGCAATAAGAAATTTGTTTGGGTTCATCCCTATTGTTCTTGTTCGTATTATGATTCTGGTTTGATTGTTTGTTTGAAATCAATGGTCCCTGGGCTGTAAATTGGTATCAAAGCAGGTGGCTCGAAATCGACTGGATCATCAATTGCAAACAGAACTCAAGGAATCGTTTTTTATCTGATTCGATTTGAAAAAAGGGGGGTGATGGTCATCAAAAGTATGTTTTTCGGCTTATAGTCCAATTGGTGAGAGAGAGAGACTGACCGATCTATTGTCATGAAAAGGAGAAGGGGCTGTTTGTGATCGCAAGAAAGAAGACAGAACGAGAGAGAGTGTTGCTGTTGCGATCGGTGCAGTCAAGAGAAGGCAAAGTCGGTGTTTGTGTGTTCTTGGTTGGACTATGGCGAATTTGGAAGAAGTACAGATGTTCGGTTCTTAAAAAATTAGTCAGAATAAGATATTGGTGAAGAAAATTATTGAAGAAAGAATTGTTGGGCATTCACGGGAAACATTATGAACAAGATGATAATCAAAGAGGTGTATTATTCTCTCGAATACAATGAAGCAAGCTATTGATATAGCCAAACAAATACAATGGAAAGGAACAAATTATTCTATCAATCAAGGCTATGATTATAGAAGTAAATAAAGGAAGAATATGTGGTCAAGAATAGAAGGAGAAAAAATAGTGGATCCCATTACTCTCTCCCATTGTGTGAAGATTGTGAACGTTCAACTTGTCAAGTAAAAATCTGAATTGTTGAGCACCCAGGGCTTTCGTAAACATGTATGCAATTTGAGACTTGGTGTGAATGTTTAACGGTTGTATTTCTTGTGACTCGACTCTTTCTCGAACAAAATTGCAATCCATCTCAACGTGTTTTGTGCGTTCAAGGAAAACTGGATTGTTGGCAATGTGTCGCGCAACTTGATTATCACAGAATAGGGGTGTCGGTCCGCTTTGTTTGACATCTAACTCGTTCAAGAGCCATCTCATCCATAGTATTTCGCTGACTGTGGTTGCCATTGCTCGGTATTCTGCTTCGGCGGATGATCGAGATACAACTGATTGTTTCTTAGATTTCCAAGAGATTAGTGCTCCGCCTAAAAGTAGGAGATATCCCGTTCTTGATCTTCTAGTGAATGGAGAACCCAACCAATCTGAATCACAATACGTTACAAGGTTGGTACCTCCCTCATACGGGAGTAATATCCCTTGTCCAGGAGTGGACTTTAGATAACGTAAAACGCGGGTAGCCGCGTCCATGTGCGTTTGGCGTGGGTCAACGACAAATTGGCTGAGCACATTAACGGAATATGCAATGTCGGGTCGAGTAGCTTGTAAGTAAAGGAGTCGTCCAATAAGTCTACGATATTGATTAGCATCCACCTTGGGCTCTCTATCATCTTTATCCAACTTTGAGCTTTGTTCCATAGGAAAACTAGTTGGTCGACACCCTTGTAAGCCACAATCATCCAAGATGTCTAGGGTGTATTTCCTTTGACTTAGGACAAGACCATCACGTGTTCGTGCCACCTCAATGCCCAAAAATACTTCAACGTCCCGAGGTCCTTAATGCTAAATTTTGCATCAAGGTAGTTCTTTGTTTCTTGAATCTTTTCCAAATTGTATCCAGCAATGATCACATCGTCTACATAGATTAGTGCCGTGACATACGTATCACCATCTTTGTAAATGAAAAGAGAGTGGTCCATCTTGGTCTGCTTGAATCCGACTTCAATTAGGGCTAATGTGAACTTTTGGTACCAATTTCGGGAGGCTTGCTTTAGACCGTACAACGATTTTTGTAGCTTGCACACTCTTGTGTCTTCTTTCTTGCAAAAACCTTGCGGTATTTTCATGTAAACCTCCTCGTCTAACTCTCCATGCAAAAAGGCGTTGTTTACGTCTAATTGATGTATTATCCAACTTTTCTTTACTGGCACAGCAAGTAAGGTTTGAACAGTGGCGAGTTTGGCAACCGGTGCGAACGTCTCATGGTAATCGACTCCTTCCATTTGGGTAAAACCCTTCGTGACCAGTCGTGCCTTGTATCTTTCAATTTCACCGTTGGGCTTGTACTTGATTTTATAGACCCACTTAAAGTCTATAGCTCGCTTGCCTTCTAGTAGCTCTTCAAGACTCCATGTGCCATTTTCTTCAAGTGCTTGAATTTAGTTCTTCATGGCTTGTCTCCAATTCTCATTTTGAATAGCCTGAGCAAAGTATTTTGGCTCATCGTTTGAGTCGATGGCCGTTAAAAAAGCTTTATGAGAGTTAGAGAATTTTTCATAAGAGATAAAGTTAGCTAAAGGGTGTACCGTTGAGGATTCATTATTGGTGGCGGGTCGTGCATGGTCTACCGATGGGGGAAGTTTGACGTCAAAGTCGGCAAGACGTTTCAGTTGTGTTTTGTTTCTGCTTTCCCTGATTGGTTGTGGTGGTTTGATTATTTCATTTATAACCTCATCATGATCCATATCATGTGCATTTCCTGTACCCATGTTTCCAAAACTTGCACCCATTTCATTTGATTCGGCATGTTGGACATGTGTGGCATCATCTCGTTTTGGGCCACCACTATCTTGAGCATTTTCAGTTTGGGCCGATGGTGAAGCCCTTGTGAACTGCCACTAATATCATCTCTTTCTTCGTGGGCTAATGAAAAGATCTCTTGGAATGGCCCATCATCTTCTACTGTTGAGAAGCTGTTTTGCCCATTTGAATCAAACACATCCCACTTATTGGGGAATTTGAATATTTCTTCCTCTTCATTTATTTTATTAACTGTCGAGAAGGGAAACACTCCTTCTACAAATTTCACGTCTCTTGAAACAATGATTTTTCCATGTTTTGCATCATAAATTTTGTATCCTTTTGTTCCCCCCGGGTAACCAACGAAAATGTCGGGCCTCCCCTCACTTCAAATTTATCTCCCCTTGTTTATGTGTTTCTATAATATGCTAAGCACTCAAAAACCTGTAGAAAATCATAGTCCGGTTTTTGATTATATAAAATCTCAAAGGGAGTTTTATTTTTTATCACTTCGGATGGCAGCCGATTAATCAAGTGGGTTGCGGTCAATATTCATTCTCCCCAAAACTTAGTTGACAAGTTTGCTTCAAATCTCAATGCTCGTGCCGTCTCAATGAGGTGCCTATGCTTGCGTTCCACCACCCCATTTTGTTGGGGTGTGTATGGACAAGTGGTTTCTAGGACAATTCCTTGATCGGCATAGAATTCACGCATGCAATTTGATGTGAACTCCCCTCCGTTGTCACATCTAAGCCTCTTAATGTTCTTTTCAAATCGCGTTTGTACAAATTTATAAAAGTTCATTAAATACCCACTTGCATCACTTTTATGCTTAAGGAGGAAAATCCAAACCGCCCTACTATAATCATCTACTATAGTAAGAAAGTAACTTGAACGCGAGATTGAAAGAGTACGATAAGGACCCCAAATATCACAATGAATTAATTCAAAACAACCATGAGTTTTAATAGAACTAGTAGGGAATGGTGATCTTGTGTGCTTAGCCTTTGCACAAGAATCACAAAACCAATCTTTATTCTTAACTGAAACATTTGAGAAAGTTTTGAACTTGAAGCATGACCTGGTCGGTTGTGCCAAATGTCGACAGTTGTTGCCATGGCTTGTCTTTTGTCTTCAACTATCCCCATTTGGTAGAGATCATCCTTGCACTTACCCACTACAATCAACGTCCTCGAGGTCAAGCCCTGCATAACAAAAAAATCTGGGAAAAATGTTACTGCACAATTGAGGTCTTTTGATATCTTGCTGACGGACAACAAGTTGCAATTAAATTTAGAGACGTGTAAAACTCCTCTTATTTTTGTTCCATTTTTCAAGGTGTGATCTCCTCTTCCTTCCATGGCTATCCTGTCACCATTTGGTAAGATAAATGCCTTTAGTTTGATTTTCAAGGATGGAACCAATGTGGGTGATATGGTCTGTGTGGCACCCGAATCCACAATCCAACTATTTCTTCTGTCCACGTTGCTTGTTACATTCGAAGTGGGGGCATTCGATGCCATATGAGCTACAGGTGAGGCATCGCTTTTTTCTCCCTTGTCTCCACCTGCAAAGAGATTCAGAAATCGTTGCTATTGCTCACTGGTTAGACCCGGTACGGGGCTGATTTCGGAGTCAACACAGGCAGCTCTAGGCTTGCTTTCCAGGCTTTCGTCTTTCTTGTTGGCTTCGTTGGTTTTGTCGGCCATGGTGAAGGTGACGGGGAAAGCAACAGAGTTAAGTTTTCTGGGTTGTTTTTGCTTTCTTTTTTTTTAGGGTTTCTTTGTTCTGGCCTGCTCTGATGCCATGAACAAGATGATAATCAAAGAGGTGTATTATTCTCTCGAATACAATGAAGCAAGCTATTGATATAGCCAAACAAATACAATGGAAAGGAATAAATTATTCTACCAATCAAGGCTATGATTATGGAAGTAAATAAAGTAAAAATCTGAATTGTTGAGCACCCAAGGCTTTCGTAAACACGTCTGCAATTTGAGACTTGGTGTGAATGTTTAACGGTTGTATTTCTTGTGACTCGACTCTTTCTCGAACAAAATGGCAATCCATCTCAACGTGTTTTGTGTGTTCATGGAAAACTGGATTGTTGGCAATGTATCGCGGAGCTTGATTATCACAGAATAGGGGTGTCGGTCCACTTTGTTTGACATCTAACTCATTCAAGAGCCATCTCATCTGTAGTATTTCGCTGACTATGGTTGCCATTGCTCGGTATTCTGCTTCGGCGGATGATCGAGATACAACTGATTGTTTCTTGGATTTCCAAGAGATTGTGCTCCGCCTAAAAGTAGGAGATATCCCGTTCTTGATCTTCTAGTAAATGGACAACCCAACCAATCTGAATCACAATACGTTACAAGGTTGGTTCCTCCCTCATACGGAAGAATATATACATGTAATCGAGTTTGTAAACATTAACCCATTATTATGCAATAAGAAATTTGTTTGGGTTCATCCCTATTGTTCTTGTTCGTATTATGATTCTGGTTTGATTGTTTGTTTGAAATCGATGGTCCTGGGCTGTGAATCATCTTCACCATTCTCAGGAAGAAAATATTAATTTCTAACAATCAAATATCTTCTTGAAAAAGACAGCACATGCAAAAGTCAAACAAATCAAAATGTGAGGGACCTGCAATTTTCTATAGGACTTGCATAATATCAATTTTTTTATTTTCTAAATTCTAACTAGAAAATTCTAAATGTGAGGGACCTCATACCTGCAATTTTTGAACTAAATAAAATATCAGTTTTTGAAATTGGAAGAACCTGCAAATTCTACAAGTGATTGATGATGCTGCTAGATAGACCTGCAATATTTGAGAATCGAAATTCTGCAACGGCTATGGTTAATAACATGCACACTTCGATCAAACATGATATTCCATATATCCATTATAAAATATCTTTTATCAACTTATCATATAGATCAATAACATGCAAGTAAATCCTCTGCAAGACAACCTGTTACTAACTACCCTTCTAACTACTTCAACCGTCTATGCGAAATCGAAGCATAGAACCCCCTGGTGCGAACAAACAACACCAAGGAAACAAGAACACTAAAAACACAAACGGCAGCAAATATAAAAAACGAAAGCATGATGCAATGAAGCCCGTGGCACGACCCGCCTCTTGCTTGTGCTTCCCGGTCATAAATGCTTCCAATCACTTGCACAGAGAGTATATACGAACCAATCGGGTTGGCTGCAGAAATGGTGTTGAAAATAGTCCCCATATGTTTCACACCAAATATCTCAGAAGTGATTGTAGATATTAAAGACCACTGTGATCCGAAGCAAACACCGACGATCACTAAACCAACGTACAAATTCCCACTTAAACCAATCATCAAATAGCCCGCGGCCATCGCTAATTGTGTAAGGCAGATAAACAACGGCCTCCCTCCGCCGTATTTATGTAGGAACAAATCAGACAAATAGCCACCACCAAACCGACCAAGAAAGTTCCATATACTCCATAGAGAAACCATTGTGTTGATCTCAACTGTTGAGTAGTCGAGCGACTCGCCTATTTGAGTTATGTTGTTGATTGTGGCTAACGCTGACCCCAATACAAAAACCATGGCTAGAAACAATAGCCAGAAGTTGATGGTGCCCATTGCCTGTAGTAGATTCATTTCAACCTCCTCTTGAGACTCTGAAGCCATAATCAATGGAACCATGGTAGGAGATGGTGGTTGTTTTTCTTTTCTTTGAGCTGTGAGGGCTAGTTGAAGAGGTGATAATGCCATAATCAAAAGAATTGTTGTTGTGAGGATGTGAGCCCATGATGGGAATGTGAAGATGTTTTGGAAGATGATTATGATCATTAGATATGTGGCCATAACGAGCGCGATCAACGAGAAGCGGTTTAAATAAGGTTTGTCATTGCTCGTGTTTGAAGGGTTTGCGTGAACCAAAGACATGACTCCGAGAGACACGAGTGTTGGAAACACAGCAAGCATTAGTAAGTAGGTGGTTGGATTGCCATCAAACAACGTGTAGTAGATTTGAATTAGTATTGCTCCACTGAGTCCCAAAAAGCCCTATAATTTTGAAAACAAAATTAATGACAGTAATAAAGAATTAATCTTGATTAAAGATAATTATTAGTATTAATTTATTAATTGTTTGGTTGAGTTCGTATTAGACTAGAGTGAGTTTGCTTATTTAATTGAGTTTGAGTTTAGTTAGGATTAGTATAAGGTTTATTATAAATAGATGGTTAGAGATTAATTGTAAAGTGTGAGTTGAGTTTTATCAATAAAGAGTCTATCTTTAAGATCAAAATTCGTGTGTTTAGGACCTGATTTCCAACTAGTAAGAGCACATGCAATGTACATTCAGAAACTTAGCTATGCATGTGATCATGTGAAAGCATGAGTTTGTTGTTGGGGTCCATCCTTGATTTGGAATGGAGCTTAATCATTTTGTTAAAACATAATAGTGAAATATCATTAAATAGTTGTATAATTTGTTATTCTATTTTAAAGTTTTAAAACATATATTTTTTAATTTTATTATTTCTTATGTTTTTTTTTAAGACAAATTTTTTTAATCTTGTGGGAGTGAAATTTAAACACATGAACTCTTTAAACCTTGGTATTTCAAAATGATTTTCCTCTATTTGCACCACCAACCCCTGTCTATTATTTCTTATGTAATGTACGTTATGAAATATATAATTGTGCAAATAAATATTGATTATTAAAGGAGTATATTTAAAAAATGAACGCAAGACACTTTAATAGTTTAATCTAATACAAACCTAGATAGTCAAATTGAAACCAAATGTCCTATAAAGGTGTCGATGAAATTCTCTCGTAGCCGTACACTTTAAGAGTAGAATAATGAGTGTTTGAGTTTGGTGTTAAAAAAAATTCTAAGGGTGGAAGGGGTCGATGCGGGTAGTGAGTTCGAGTTCGAGCGGGTTGACAGTAACACCGCCGCGACCTACTAGGGTAGGGAATTTTGTTTAGAAAAAAAATGTTAGGGTAATTTAGGATTTATCTCTCGTCTTTAAGGTAGTTTAAGATAATTTAAAGTTAAAATAACATGACATGTTTTGAAGTGACATGAGATGTTCTGTAAAGTAGTTCCGAAACTTTAACGAAGTACCTTCATAATGCCAACGCTGGTTCCGCTGTAATCAGGGAAGTTACGAACGGCCACAACGACATTTGCGGTGTCGAAGAAAGTCTGAGAGTGTGTCGCCATGAACATGAAGAGGCACATGAGCCAGACGTTGGGCCTATCAATGACTCCCGTGATAGACAACCACATTAGAAAGTAACCGGCAAAGCACTGAACTGCTCCGGCCATGTAGAGCAACGAAAGTCCGGACCCAAAACGAGATGACCACCCCCAATACTGCTTATCAGAGACCTTAACATAGAGTAGACCGGATAAAACTCCGATACCGCCGATTTCCTTGAAGACGGAGATGGTGTTTAGAGTGGATTGATCATAACCTTGACTGGATTTGAGGACGGCGGAGTATATTCCGAAGGTGAAGGAGGCGCCGGAGATGCATTGTATCCATATGCTAGCAACAGTAGCTAACCACTTACTGTTTTCCATTATTAATTTTTCTTCAAAATTAGATGGCCATAATTATAGGGTGGGGCGGGTTTATATCGTGTAGTACTTTATTAATAGTAGTACTTTAGGGAATTAAGACTTGGATGATGGTGGCTTGTTTCATCGATAATCTCGTGTTTGAGAATTAACTAAGTTAAAATTTCGTGTATTTTACGGGTTGATAAAAGGTAATATTATATACTTAATAATAAAAATTTGTATTTTAAAAAACTCGTGTATTACAGGTTGATAAAATGTAATGTTATATACTTAGTAATAAAAAGTTTATATCTTTAAAAACTCGTATATTACACGGTTTAAATACATTAATTTCTATTTAATATAATTTGACTTACATCACTATTTAGTTAAAAACAAAAGTTACATAATTATATTTCAAAGTTTCTTAAAATAAGAGATAATTTAAGATAAATATGTTTTATTAGTATAATTAATATTTTTCTTTAAATATAAATCATTATTAAAAAAAGATAGTTATATTTAATAAGAGAGAGATGCGAGAAAAAATTGTGAAAAGAGATGTGGACACGACACGTGACATAAATTATTTTATTTATTATATAGTATAGATTAAATGTATTAAATTAGTGGGTTACACCCGGGCTTCGTGACGGGTTTGGACCGCTTTTTAACAAAATTTAAATGAAAATGTAGACGCAATGTTAAAAATAACGTTAATGTGGTGGGGTTAACAAAAAAAATCAAAAAGAAGTTAAAAAATTAAATAAAAGTTAAAAAAAAAACAAACAAATGTTAAGAGAATATAAAAAATTCAACTAAGTTGAAAAATGCAATTCCCGCTCATTTGAAACATAAAAAAACATAATATTTTAAAAGTTATAGCTATAAAGTAAGTATAAAGATTTAAATTATCAAAAAAATTATTATTTTCTAAATAAAAAAAAATTAATTATGATGCCAGCACATGGACTGCTGATGCCAACGTTATTTGTTTTTTAACTAGTTTTTTTCCTCACGTTACGCGGTGGAAGTTTGGTAGTTATCGGTTCGGCTCGTCCACGGTGATAAAACTTACGTCTAAACACAGACTCGCTATAGCGTACGATACAAAAAACTCGGCTCGCTGACAAAAAAAACTAAACAAAGTTGTGCATACCTTTTAAAAAAAAAGTTAACGAAAGTTTACTAAAAAATAAACCCATTGAACTTTTGTTACAATTTTATAAAAAGTCAAACTTGAGGAAAAAAACTAAAGTTTACTCTATTAAAGTTTTGTGAAAAAAGAACTTTTTTGTCAAAAAAAAATGAAAAAGTTAAACCTTTTGTGTCAAATCTATAAAATAAAAAACTTTAGAGTAAAAAAAATAAAAAATAAAAAATAAAAGTACCCTCGCGCTACGCGGCAGGAGTTTGGTAGTTATCGGTATTTTTGAGTCAAAATACAAAGTTGTGGCAAATCTATAAAAAATAAAATCTTTGTGTCAAAAAGAAAAAAAAATGTTAAAGTTAAACCAAAACTTCTGTGGCAATATTAAAAGAAGAAAAAGTTGAAAGAAAAAAAAAATTAAAGCATGAAAGTTTTGTGGCAAAAATTTAAAACCCCTGAACCTAACTATTCAACCCCACGACAAATAATATGTTAACTAGGTTGTTCCTACCCGCGCGTTGCGGCAGGAATGAACCTGTTAAGGGATGGTGTTCGAATTGTAGAGCGACGATACAATTACATGACATGTTATGGACTGAACGTGATATTTATATCTGCTTGGAAATCCCTGACAATTGATGCAACATGATGGAAATGGACTTGGGTGTGGCACTGAATCATTAAGAAGCTAGAATATTTGCAAACACAATTAAATATCTACTCCTTAAAATTTACATAAGGACAAACGAAAACGTACTGATTATTTTACAAAGTGTTTGGTTTCAAAAGCATAAACTGTTTTACCTATGTATGGATAGTAAGTATGCCACCTGAGAGTATCGAAAGGTTGGTCAAAACGTTGGTTTTTTTTTTCAATTTCTCATGGGATTGGCGTCTAGATATCGTTGTTTATTCGTCTCGCTTCTGCCCTCACCTGTATGATGCAAAGGTTGAGTTTTTTTTTTGTTTGAAATTCGAAGGTATTGACTTTTGTAGGCTGTTGGTTTCTTAGGAAAGCGTTTATTACCTGTTTTGTCAAAGAGATTTCTTTTGATGCTTGTGCTTTGATGTATTTTTGGGCCTGGAGTTTCTGGTGCAGGGGTAATTTCGCTTGTTGTTGGTGTTGCCTCAGATGGTGGTGTGGATAGTGCTTACCTGTGGTGTTTGTTGCTTCTGAAACTTTGGAAACTGTGAAGATGGCTCTATGACAGCGCTTGTTATCCGAAGTACGTAGATGGAATTTTTTTGTTTGTTGTCTCAGTGCAAGAAAGGGAGGTGGTATCACTTGCGGGTTGTCGTATTTTTCTGTAGTAACCAAATCTGAGACTTCTTTTTGAACCAATTGTTTTGCAATCCTGTCGAATATTATCACTGTTGCAGTTCCGGTTTCATCGGCTATGATGGCGGATAAGCGAAACCTGCATTTCAGAGTTTAGTAAAGATGTTCTTTTTTTAATGTTTTTATTAACTTGTTCTTACATGAATTTTGGTGTGTCTAGGCTTCCATCAGTTGCGCATGCTCATATGTCCTCACTTTTGTCGACTGCCATTTGGCATACTGGATAAGCAGTGTAATACCATGTCATGCCTTCTGTATATTGTATGATTAATGCGGTGCATGTAAATGTTAATCCCTGCATACATGAGATAGAATAAGGTCCCGCATCATATTTGTAGAATATGCGCATGCACAAAAATTTAGTGATTTAGTTCATTTTTTAAATCAAAGAACAATCAAGAATCATATCTTTGTTGTGTTGTTTCCTCAAACTGAATATGAATTTGCTTTAATGATTTAAAAAATATTTATAAATTATAATAAAAAGAAAACAAAAGGTGCAGCTAGTAAATGAACTAAAACAGAGAGCACACTGCATTGATGAAAAACAAAAAACATGGCTGAACACATGCAACCATCATGTAATTTTTAAAGATCTCAATCAGGATATGGTAAAACTTTAAGATAGCTTATGATTAGTGTTGTTCAGTATTCCCATTTTTTATTTTATCTCCAAAGTATAAAGGTCACGTTAAGCAAACATGGTGGCAATAATTTGATACCCAAAGCAGTGTGTTTAAAAATTCTGTTCAGGTCTGTAGAATTTGAATGGGTCGAAAGTGCCAACCGTGCATATGATTTTCACTAATGTCAGAAGAATTTTTGGGTTGATACCTACCAATCTGGGTTGAACATCCACTAACCAAACAATAAGAAATAGGATTCAAGTGGAACGCACAAACAATGTTGAAAAATAAAGCAAGAAGACAGTGTATGTAAACATATCATACTGTAAAATTTGGAAAGATTCAGGTCAGATAGTTAATTTTGGTTTAGTATGAATAGGAATATCTGTGAACATAATATTGATTGATTCTAATTTTTTGCAGTAAAACAGTTGAAGGTAAAGGCAGGTAGCTTACAATGCTTAACATGAATGAGTGATAGAGTAATAATTTGTAATTCAAAGTTGCAAATGATGTCAAAATTTGTATTGTTGATTCTAATAAAAAAATTTATAGTTGATATGTGCTATAGTTCTTACAGCAAGTTCTCCCATTTGCTTTTGTGCGAGCGAGGCCAGTGTTGTTTCAGTCTGCAGATATGTGTGAATTGGTGATTGGCACGCATATGATGAAGAGGAAGAAGTGTTCGTACATGGTCTGTACAGTTGTTGTGATCAAACAAATCATGTTCAACTGATGGTTATTAGTACTAACTGTCATTCAAATTGCATTCATGTGAAATATTACCCGTTGATTAGAGTTTGACCGATCGATATGGCAGGATTTAGGTACAATGATGATGCCGCTGTTGTTGCAAGATGGAGACGTCCTTTTGTGGTTGATATTATACATAAAATGTAAACCATAATTGTTAGACTTGAAAGACATTATTTTCAAAGTAAAAAGGATAGTAAGGTTTTTAAAGTATGGGTAACCTTTTATATTCATTTAATATCGTTGAAAGAATTTGTTTACCTGCGAATGTGGTAACTTGAGTTGATGTTGCAGCCGGTGCAGCACTGTCAAAAGTTGCTAATGTTTCTTTCCAAATTGTGAGAGAAATATCTTGATTGCTGAAAAAAAATAACTTGATTTAAAAGAGGGGTGTTTTTGTGAAGCTAAAGCAATTGTTCTTAGAATAGTCTATGTTTTGGGTGATTGAAAATGAATATTCTCAAGACTTACTTTCTGTCCTCAAGCACCCGTAGATAGCGATCATTGCGTGTTGTGCGGCCATCAAATTTGTTCTGAACTATGCCTATGTAATCTGCTTGGTACAGTAAAACCGCGCATTGCGGCGGGACGCGCATATGTCGGCCCGGTTTCGAACATAAAAACATTAAAAGATATCTACTTTAAATATGTTGAATTAAAAAAAGTCTTTTAACAAAAAGATAAAACCGTCTCGAAAAAAAAAACCATAAACTCATGAATGAGTACATGTCTTCCATGTAAAAGAATTCAACTTATTTTGCATTTGAGATATGCTAGACAGAGGATCTTCAAATTTTTTTCTAGTACAAAGATAATTTTTTTAGGACATATAAGTTATTGAGTAAAATCACAATGATGGATACCTGATGTATCAATGAATTACCAACATCAGGAAGATGTTTCTGATTCTTAAGCTCGCAAATTTGACCATCTTTTCCTCACTTGCTCATCTTCTTTTTGCAAAGAAATAAAAGTCTCAAAATCCAATTGAGAAAAGATTTTCTGACATTCAATTAATGAAAGAGTTATGAACACATTTGTATACGGTACGCAAGCGAAAACAAACCTGGGAAAACCTTAAAGCTGTGAGGCTTAGTCACCAAAATTTTAACTGAAAGGACCAAAGAAAGAAACTGATTATGCACAACTCTCTTGCAAGAAACATTTGTAAGTGACACACATTTTTTCTTAACAGCCAGTCATTACATCATATTCAGTTTAAGTCCTTAACTGTTCTTTGCAACACACTATTAATTGACTTGCAGGTGAGGGCATGGGTCAATTATATTAATTGACTTCCATTATGTTGGCAGAATAAATTGCATATTCATGAATTTTGATCATACCATCTAAAGCAAAAGAATAAAAATAAATAAAAAAATTAGCAAATTAATTGTCAAATTATATATAATAATAGGTAGACCAAAAATCAAAAGTCCAGAAAGTATCAATTTTCATAATTCACTCTAACCAGAAAAGAGCTTGCAGTCTTCAGAGGTCGATTCAACTAATATAGTTGAAAATAAAAAGCCAAAAAAGAACATTATTCAAAACTCTAATTAGGTGTACGAAAGAACAGAAAATTAGTCAAAATTCTAACCTGGACAGTTCAATTTCATAAACCCCTTTGGGATTAGCTTGGAACTCGAATGACAGACCATGTAATCGAAGGACGATTCGTCGTCATCGTCGTCCGCCGTTGAAACCCTACCTGAGTTCTTGTCAAAATCTGGAACAACATCCTGGCAAAGCAGGTCAGAAGCAATTAGGGTTTAACAGTTTACCTTCGTGTTGCAATCACGTAATTGCCACCTAGGGTTCCGAAAAGGCAAAATCGTTTGATTTGTATGACCCCTGTTTACGAATCCGACATCGGTGGTCGGTAGGGACCTTCGTTGTTCAGCTTAAGCAACCGCCCGTTGAACGACCACCTCCGGTCAGGTTCCTCCTCCACTCTGTCTCCTTCGAGTTACGTTCCTCTCATAATCCCTTTTGAGGTGGTACAGGTGTATGAAACGGTGGGAAGAAGAAGCAGGAGGTGGCTACCGTTTAACTTGGTTGTACCCACAGCATAGGAGAAGATACGTTACTGTTCAACAAGTTCTTAAATGTTTAGTTGTTAATAGGCTATAAATAACTTGGTGTGTTAATGATATAAAAATATTACCTTTTATTTCAAGTTAATTTGAAAAAAAATATATATTTTTTTAAACATGCACGTTAACATTTTTATAACGTGATGTGTTAACGTGGTGTGTTAATGTAACCTTTTTCATGTCTTGGGGCATATTGTAACCGGGGTCAATGAACAAGGGTTCATATGTCTGATGTTCATACTGGACCGTGTAAGAAGGAAGTGAAGTGTGAATACCTCAGATACTGTTCTATCAAGCTACACCCAGTTTCTAACCATCTGAAGTGGCGGGAACACTCCAAACACATAACACGATCAAACACCGATAAAAACGCCACGAACCATCAAAAAAGCCATAGAATCGATAACAAGATGAACACAAACGTAATCTTCTATTGAATATACTGAATTACAGAGAGAAATCACAGCAATACAGAACACTTTGTAATTACAGATCTGATCAAATGAAAACCGCTAGTTTGCAAAATCAAACAAGCTTCTATTTATAGTATTCAGCTTTTTGACTAAAAACTTGAATACTTTACAAAATGCAAATCAAACTAAACTATTTGGTTTCGATGGACTATAGGTTCCAACACGAAGTGGGAATCGAGAAAATTGTTGTCAGAGACATTTGGATGTTTTAGAATATTATAAAATAGTAGGGCCAAAACCAAGGTTATGAACCACAAGTTCACATAAGTGTCAACTCAAGTATCTTTCTCAGTAAATCTCTTTGTGTTTTGCTAGAAAGGTAGTATTTTTATATCATTAACACACCACATTATAAAAATATTACCTTTTTAGCCCATCGCAAATATTTTTTAGCCCGTTGCAAATATTTTTTCTTCAGAGTATTCACAGCAGGTTCTGTGTATGTTTGTGAGTGAGTTTTACATATTTTATGAGTGGTTTAAAATGGTTGTGAGTGGAGGAGAGAGAAAATGTTATTTTTCATCTGTATATTTGTGAAAACACTGTTCACCTCTATTAATTTTTTAATATTTTTTGAAAGTGGTTGTGAGTGGAGGAGAGAGTAAAGGTAATGATAAATGTATAAAAGTTCATCATGCCAATTGATTCAACTAGATATCGAAATCTTGCTTCATCAAAAGGTTTAGTCAGCAGCACCTTTTTCACTGCTGACAGTTTTACTCTTCAGCAGCAAAACATTTGTCACTGATCGCTTTAAGTTATCAGCAGGAACAAGTTTCCTGCGGATAGCTTTAAGGCGGTCAGCAGCAACCTTTTTGCTGCGGAATGAATACAACAGTCAGCAGCTACCAAATCTGCTGCTGAAAGACTTAACTATCCGCAGCAACCAAGTTTGCAGCGGATAGCACACCATCAGCAGCAACCAAGTTTGCTGCTGATGGGTAAAACAAGTCTACATTAACTTTTACCTGCGGTAAAAACTACTCTCAGTCTTTACCATGACTGCTCGAGTGCTTTACAGCTGTAACAATGAAAAGTGAAACAGGTTGTACTGTACAAGTAAGGTTGCTTTTTCTTCGTCTGCCGTTATATCACAATTTCAAACGTTCCCACAGCCTCTTCATATTCAATTTCAAACCCTAAACCCATCTCTTTCTCTCCCGTCCCCACAGCATTCAAAGCCCTAAATAATTAACCACCATTCAAACACCCTTCTCTCTTCCCTCCAAATCCACAACAATGGCAGGCGCAGACATTAACAATCCCAACGACAAGTTTTTCCCATATCACAACCTCACTGCATGCCTAATAAAGGGCAAGAAATCTGATCGTTTCAACGATATGATAGACTTCCTTTGTCGGTCCAAAATTCTCCATGCCCTAACAGTCAACCCAACCATCTACACTTCCCACATGGAAGATTTTTGGAGCTCAGCCGTGTATTCTACTGAACAGGGCACTCCCCAAATCAAAGGAACAGTAGACGGCAAAGAGATAATCATCACTGAAGCAAAGCTCCGCCAACACCTCAAGCTTCAAGATGAAGGGGACGCCACCTCTTACCCAAGAGACGTATACATGAGGACCTTTGTATCCATAGGATACACTGGGAATCAAACAGAGTATACGATAGAGAAGGCACTCATGGGTCCCAAATAGAAGTATCTCTGCCACACTCTTCTCCAATGCATATCCCAGAAGAGAAGTGGCTGGAACCAACTCAGCTCCGGTCTTGCGTCGGCAATTCACGGTATGATAACTGGAGCGGGTTTCAATTTTTCTCACCTCATTCTTGAAGGTTTGAGATACAACCTTCAAGAAGGGGTGAAATCTCAGTTCTTCATGTACCCAAGATTCTTGCAAGAAGTGTTCAATATTGAACACCAAGATCTTTCAAAAACTGCAAGAATCTACTCAATTCTGGGACATAAGAACAATATTTTTCAAAGCATGAGAACAATTTCTTCAAAGTTCTCAGGGGCCGACGTTCCATTGTTATCTACAATGCTGAACGTACAAAGTGCCCAGGGTGACAGTTCAGCAAACCCAGCTGATACTGATCCCACACCCTCCTCCTCACTGCCACAAACTCAAACTACTGTTTCCCTTGATCGAACCCCTGTGCATTCTACTGAGGATGCACAGGCACATACATTTCTCACCCACAGTTTGCTTGCTCAACCGGAACACAGGGCCCCGGTTGCAGCCAAATATACAAGGAAAAGGGGCAAGAGAACTCCTTCTTCTCTTGCCTCCAAGGCCCAAACCCAAGCCAACATCCCTCACTCAGAATCACAACATTCTAGTGAGAATATCATAAGGGAAAGCCACACTGTTAGGGAGACTCCTTCGGAAGTCTCTCTATTAGGATTAGGATCACTTCCCGGATCCGTAGAACAGCCCCCTGAGCACTTCCTTTCACTTCTGAACTTAAGTGTTGAGGATCCTGACCAAAGTGATGTACCTTCTCCCACTACCACTATCAAGGAGGTACTGATTGGTCTTGCTTCCGAAACACCCAACCCAAGTTCTTCACCCTTGAAGGTCCACTCTGGGAGTATTGAAAGAGTGGATGTGGACGAGGCTGTCACTACTACTGGTCCATCAACTGACCAGGAGGACAGTGACAACATCTTTAAAACCTCAACCACGGCAACTCATGGTGAGGGTGTTTCCTTGGAAACTCCCCTCACTGAGAGGAATCCCAGGCGCCAAGAAACCGCGGGTGATGGGGATGCTGAGGCTAGGCCTACGGCCCCATCTGGGTCCAAGGATTCCACAACTGTGGATGAGGACAGACTGAAACTTCATAACTTGGAATTGACTGCCAGGGTGGCTATGCTAGAGGCTGAGGTGTCCAAACTAAGACACCAAGTCTCTATGCATGAAGCCCATCAATGCCTAACATTAGCCACTCCCTCTCTTGTATCAGTAGGCACCCAAACTGATGCCTACCTGTCTACTGATGCAACCAAAAAGGGGGAGATGGTCTCAATGGAAGAAGATAAAGACAGTCTTGACGACTGGATTCAAGAGCAGGTTGTACTTCAAAGCTCACTATTCAAGCCAGCCTTTGTCCAAATTCATGACTTGCCAGTCCCAGATAATGAAGACGAAGAGACATCTGAAGACTGGAAGTTGGTCGTCAGGGCTGTCGATGAAATGCTGAATGATGTTGAAGACACAGAACAAACAAATACATCATTCAGCATCCTTCCTAAAGCAGCAGCCATCATTGGTCAATCCTCAACCCCCCAACTACTCAGATCATCAAAGAAGCTAGAATTTGACTCCATTCTAGCTTGGGGGTATGATGGATCATCTGAGAGGTTTTGGATTGGATGGGAGTTCAGCGGAGTAGAAGAGCTGAACTGGAACTCTCTCAATGCCCTCCAAGTCCTACATCTGCATTTAACTAACTGCATCAACACCTCAACAGATCTCTCAGCAGAACTTGCCATTGGCAGGTTCCATGACCTGATGGAGGATAATCTACCCAGGTTCCAAAGATTCCTACAAGCAGCACATCGGGTAGCTTATCCTGAATCCTCGGCGGCCGCAGAAAGGAGACTGACTCCTAGCAATCTTGAAATAACAAGGAGCAGTCTTCTCCCTGAAGAAGAAGTTCTGGGCCTTCAAAGATTCCTGTATGCCTTCCTGGTCAAGGACTTGGACGTGCTAGGTTGGGTGAGCACTAAGTCCCTTGACCACACCTTTCTGCTCAGCAACGGCACCTCTCTCATCATCAACACCAGGAACATCCTTCAGCTTCCCTCAGACTTCCTATTCAAGATTTTTCAGCTCAGGGCAAACATCTGCAACGTCAACTCTCTTGAAAGCCAGGCAATGATAGCTACTGTCAGAGCCCATCTTGAAGAAGAAGGACTGATTCCTCAGGAAGAGTCTGTGTCAACTTCTGATGCTGACTCCAACTCAGATACTCCACAAGTTGAAGCCACATCTGCAGCATCTGGCACAAGATCTTCTCTTAGGGATCAACTGAGGGAAATAGAAGGTCTTGAGTATCAACTTGATGAAGAAAGTGATCATCCTTTGTCAATCCCTCAACTTGCCAATGAAGCTGAGGCAGAGATCCCAATAGCAGCATCATCATCTGCTGTTGAGATCAGTGAAGCTGAAGCAGAGGCATCCAATGTAAACAAAGGAAAGAGAATCATGACTGATGAAGATGAAGAGAGGTTGCAAAAAGAGAAAAGAGAGATAGAAGAGAAAAGAAGAAAAAGAGAAGAAGAGGAGATGGCTGACATGAAAAAGGCTCAAGAAAGAAAAACAGTCATTCTCCTAAGAGAACAAATCATCCAGCTGTATGCTAGACAGCTGGATGAGCTGAAAAGAAAGATTCCTGCAGTTGACCAGATTGAAGAAGATGCAGCCCTTGCTCGTCAACTGCAGGAACAGTTCAATAAAGAGGAGAAAGAATTGGAGAAAAAGAAGAAAGAAGAAGCTAAGTTCAGAATAACCGATTCTGAACTAGCTAAAGAAATGAGGGAGGAGTGGGTAAAGACTCTAGTCTCTCAAGGTGAGGATGCAGACTACCTTGAGAAACTATCAACTAAAGAAGTCTACAGAGCCTTCATGGGTCAGCAGGGTCAATTGGCTAGCAAGAAAAAGGCTGAAGAAGAAGAAAAAGCCAAGCTACAGTCTAAGAAGACCATTGCACTGAATAAAAGAACTCATGAAGAAAGGAATGTCATGATTGACTTCCTTAAGGCTAGAGGAGATAGTGGAAAGAGGCTAGGTCCCATGAATTTCATGAACCTGCAAGCCCTCTACTTCAAAGTTAAAAAGGATGAGGAAGAAAGACTAGGGAAGAAGGGCTCCAAGAAAAGGGTACTTATCAAAGAAGAAGAAAAACCAAAGACAAAGAAATCCAAGCCTTCTCCCTCACCTACCTCTTCCTCAGTCCATCATCCTTCCACTCTCCTCCCCAAACCTTCCACTCCTCCACCCAACAAGTCCAAATCATCCCACCCAGCTCCCACTCATCAACAGCCTCCCCTAAAGAAATCCAAATCCTCATCTGAACCTGAAGACTCAAGAAACATAGTTGAATGGGTCTACAATCCACAGGATCAAAGGTTTGAGATCTTCAGGGGGAGAACTGAAAGAAGAAGATCTACATACAGGTCTGTTGATGAAGTTCTGCAACTACCAGATTCAGACCTAAGAAGAATTTTGGAGCTGGGTGAAGCTCATGAGCCTGCAAATGAGAGAGAGAAACATCTTATGCTAGCAATCAGACATTACTTCAACCCTAGAAAAGATGTAGTCATGGACATCAAACCTCTCAAGTCCCACTCTCCATTTGTATCTTGGTCCTACAATGCTGATTTGGATGAGTTCACTCTGATTGATGTAAAGAAGCAGCAGATGAGATGTTCAAGCAAAGCAATCTACAAAATGCCACACAAAGACATCAAGACTCTGTCTGAACTTCCACTGAACAATCCCAGCAAGGATCCAAGAGGCTATGAGGTTGAAAGGATAGTCAGCCATATGCAAAAGCTTCAGCAGCAAAGTAATTAGAAGAATTTTGGTTACATCAGTCTAGGGGGAGTTTGTAGAACCAAAGACTGATTGCTACCAAATTATTCTAAGTACAAATGCTGCTGATAGGCTTATCAGCAGCATTCATCACATGTTGCTGCTGATAGGCTTATCAGCAGCATTCAACACTTGTTGCTGCTGATAGGCTTATCAGCAGCGTTCAATCACAAGGTGCTGCTGATAGGCTTATCAGCAGCGTTCAACACAAGGTGCTGCTGATGGGCTTATCAGCAGTATTATTCTCATCTCTGCTGCTGATAGCCTTATTAACTGAAGACCAAACGTTGCAGCTGACTATCCATGTGAAGCGCCTCTGACACCTTTCTGCAAAAGCAACTGCCACACTCCAAGCAGAAGGAACCTCAGTGGTGCAACCAATAAAGGACAATGTCGCGCGTCTCCAAGCATGCAAACAATGATGCCAAAGAAGACGTTTCAATAAAGTTATCTAGATTAGCCTTTGCGTGTAATTTAGATTAATAAACAAGATCGACGGTCTGTGTTCGATCTGATCCTTAGAATCAAGGGTCTGTCTTGATTCTAAGTTACTATAAATACCTTGTAAACACTTCATAGCAAAAGTGCTTTAAGTGTGTCTTTTGTGTGTCTTGATAGTGCTTTTTGAGAGAGTTTTACTTGTAATTTTGTAACCTCAGAAGTTTAATACAACAGTGCATTTATCAGTATTCTTGCTGTTTACTTGTTTACTTTGTTGGTTGCTATTGTTTCCGCCAATATCAACTAGAATAGAATCATCTTGTAATCTCACGATCCTACATATTATTTAATTGAAAAGCAGAGAGAAAAGATAATGATTTTTAGTGTAATTAACTAATTATAAAGATGGGGATAAGAAAGCTGGTGGGAATGCTTTCAAAGTTACCTTTTATTTCAAGTTAATTTGAAAAAAAAAATCACTAAATAGTAATCAAAATACATATATGTTACATTTATAACACTACAAAAAAAGTTATACAAGATTGAAACATTTAATGAAAATTGAGTGACTTTATAGGAACAAAAAACTTTAAGTGATTTTAATGAAAAACTTGGTTACTATTATTTGAAATTTTTCAAAAAAAATAAAAATTTTAATTATGAGTGCTTTTTAAAGTTTATAATCTCAAAAAGTTTTTCTTTTTGATCGATAACGTTTTTAGTTTTTTTTTAAACAAACTCTTAAAATATATGCAACATTTTTTTAAAAGCTAGATCTTTTATAGATAAAATTACTCAAATACCTTTTAATTAAATTATATTTTTGTTCAAAGTCTTATTTGTTTTTACACCATTTTATCTTTTTCAACTATAAATATAGTTACTTTATCAAACATCTTTCTACTTTCCTTACCAAACACAGCTTAAACCTACCCAATAGAATATTTGAATCTAACTAATGGACTAGTAGCTAGTCCAAAATAAGACATCACGGAACTAAACATCATGGTGGTTAAGTGATATACCTCACAACTAAATTGTTGGTTGTTAAAAACCTGTAGTGTAGGGTGCAAGTTGTGATCTATCTATCCTAGAAAATGTAACAATTATTGTTCAAAAAAAAACTGATCGACCACTGAATCTAAGTCGTATACCGAAATCTAACTGATGAAATGAATTTAAAAATAAATCCACAAGCTAAAACACACAAAAATATGAGATAAACATTGTCAACAATACGAATAAAGACGACGAGAATGAACGTGAATGGTCTTAAAAAAAGGTTGGTCGGGGAGGGAAGACCAAAAGGAACAATATGCGATGATAGCAATGGTGAGTACTACATTATACAAAAGTCTTCGATGCGGCATGATCCGACTATGTGAGATCTTAAAACATTTACACAAGTTTGAAAAACCTTAATTAGTATGAATTAAAATGTAAAAATAAAATAAAATTAAAAATGAATTGGTAGGTACAAGGGAAGAACGAAGGCAAAATTTAAACCAAACATCCCAAGAGTCGGTGGAAAGTGGAAACAGTGGAAGGGAAAAGAACATACTTATTATATTTTGTTCGAATTATTAAAAGACATTTTCTGACTCTAAGTTGAAAACATATTTTTAATGGCAATTATTTATATATAATAACATCTAATCTTGTACTTACAAAGACTCGAATCATTTTTGTGAAGACAGCCACCATACCACTAGAACACTAGATTATAAGTAAGTTGGAGACATATATAGATTAGTATGTTAGAAACTCGTTTTTACACACGTTGGATAAAGGAAATAACAAATAGTTAGTAATGAAGATTTATGAGTTATAAAGGAAATATTAAATAATAATAAATATTTAATTATTAATAGAAATATTAAATAGTTAGTAAGAAAATATTATACAGTTACTAATGAAGAAAAATAAGGAGGAAAAATAATTTTAAGATCACAGAATTACATGTGACGCAATCAGTTACTTGTTAATTAGGTATATATTATTCATAGTTACATGATATTTTTTAAATACGAAATGAAAACAAGTGAATAAAAAACCTATTTCTCATTTAAATAATAGATTTCTTTTTGAAAATTCAATAAAAGATAACAACTAAATAAATGCAAATCTATACTGGTATATAAAACATATAGAGTGACAATTTCACTAGAATTTTAAGATACTTAGGAAAAGAGTTGTTGCATTTGGTACAAGTGTTGATACATAAATCTATACTACATTTAAATTTTTGTCTCTAAACCAAAACTATAGAAAATGTTCATATCCCACATCAGTTACGTAGAAAACCCAAAGCAGTGTCCAACTCCTATATAATGAGCCATTTGCCCAAAATTAAAAGAGAAGCAGTTGTGTTTCACGTGCATGCCTTCTTGTATGCCATTAAACATAAAACCAAATTGGTAAAAGTATTTTTGGTTTTTGAACCAACCGTACCGGTAAAAGTCTTTTTATATTGGGCATAAATAATAAAATAAAAGTAAGAATGAGATTCGTTGGGCCAGAATGGGTCGAACAAAAAGAGAACAACGGATGTCTACATCTCTCTCTCACGGTCTCACCCAACACTTTAATTTGTTCTGTTCATATAACTTGTACTTGGTTAATAAATAAAAAATTATTATATTGTATTAATAATGTATCTTTTACTTCTTTTACATGGTTTAGGTGAGAATGAAAAACTTTTAGAAGATATTGAAAGCCTTATAATTAGCCAATTAGGGTGTTCATTATCTGGTTTTGAACCGATTAAACCGAAAGCCAAACCAAACTAAAATGATTAAAACCGAACCGAATTACAAATTCGGCTTTCAGCACGTTTTTAAAAATTCTGAGTTCGGCTTAACCGAACAACCAGAAAAAACCATTTTTTATTTTATTTTTTAGTCCGTATTTTATATACAGCCCAATAAAGTGAACAAACCTAATACACCATATTTTATATTTAGCCGAATAAACCTAGTGAAGTGAATTCGGTTTGAACTACCTGAATTCGGTTAATTTCTGTATTCAATTACCTGAATTCGGTTAATTTCTGTATTCAATATTTAATCGAACCGATGAACACCCTACTTACTAAATTAGCATTTTTTAAGGGTTTTATTGTATTAAAAATTGTATTTTATTTGGTCTAGTTATATGCTAATTTGGGTCAATTGTTGTTGATATTGCAGTTGTTGCTTGTTTTCAATTTGCTGTTGGTGATTAGTATTATGGTTTTGACAGCAGCTTCTTGTTTATTCATGTTTATATTTATTGGTCCTTGGGAGTTCTTGGGACAATATATATCTTTAATTATAGTGATGTTAAGCTGCTACTTAACATGACTCCTTTATAAAAAAAAATTTATGAGCTATTATAAATATAGATCAATAACATGCAATTGAATCCTATGCAAGACCTCTTGCTAACTACCCCTGCAACCGCTTCAACCGTCTTTGCAAAATCGAACCATAAAACGCCCTGGTTCGAAGAAACAACACCAAGGAAACAAGAACACCGAAACCACAAACCGCAGCAAATATAAAATACGAAAGCATAAAGCAATGAAGCCCGTGGCACGACCCGCCTCTTGCTTGTGCTTCCCGGTCGTAAATGCTGCCAATCACTTGAACAGAGAATATATACGAACCAATCGGGTTGGCTGCAGCGATGGTGTTGAAAATAGTCCCCATATGTTTCACCCCAAATATTTCAGAAGTGATTGTAGGCATTAAAGACCACTGTGATCCGTAGCAAACACCCACAATCACTGAACCAATGTAGAGATTCCCACTGTAACCGATGATCAAATAGCCCGCGACCATCGTTAATTGAGTAAAGCAGATAAACAACGGCCTCCCTCCTCCATATCTATGTAGAAACAAATCAGACACGAATCCACCACCAAACCGGCCAAGAAAGTTCCATATACTCCATAGAGAAACCATCGCGTTGATCTGAACCGTCGAGTAGTCAAGCGACTCGCCTAGCTGAGTTATGTTGTTGATTGTGGCTAACCCTGACCCCAATGCACAAACCATGGCTAGAAACAACAACCAGAAGTTAATAGTCCCCATTGTTTGTGGCAGATTCATTTCAACCTCCTCTTGAGCCTCTGAGGTCATGATCAATGGAGCCATTGCAGGAGATGGTGGTAGTTGTTCGTTTGTTTGAGCTGCGTGTGCTATTTGAAGAGGTGATAATACCAAAATTATAAGAACTGATGTTGTGAGGATGTGAGCCCATGATGGGAATGTGAAGATGTTTTGGAAGATGATTATGATCATTAGATATGTGGCCATAACAAGCGCTATCAACGAGAAGCTGTTCAAATGAGGTTTGTCATTGCTCGTGTTTGAAGGGTTTGCGTGAACAAAAGACATGAGTGCGAGAGACACGAGTGTTGGAAACACAGCAAGCATTAGTAAGAAGGTGGTTGGTTTGCCGTCGAATAGCGTTTGGTAGATTTGAATTAGTATCGCTCTGCTCAGCCCCAAAAAACCCTATAATTATTTAAAAAAGAAATCATCATAAGAAAATTATTGAAAAAATTCTTGAAATAGGTAATTTTCATGATTAGACATGGTTTCTAGATGGGTGAGCTTAATAGTTCGGTGGTGATCCGTTAGTTGAAATAACGGATGTGAACATTGAAAGTGAATATCAACTTTGTTAATTTTGTTTTATTCACTTTCACTGTCTGTTCGAAGTCTTCAACTAGCGGATCACATCTGCACTATTCATGTCTCCGGTTTAACCGGTTGATACGTAAAAACCATGAAAACTTTAAAACGGACGTAAAAAAACACCCATAATCAATTTTTTTCAAAAATTATTATATTATTATCCTGCCGAAAACAATCTATAACATTGAGAGAAGTACCTTCATAATGCCAACGCCGGTTCCACTGTAATCAGGGAAGTTACGAACGGCCACAACGACATTTGCGGTGTTGAAGAAAGTCTGGGCGTGTGCGGCCATGAACATGAAGAGGCACATGAGCAGCACGTGGGGCCTGTGAATGACTCCCGTGATAGACAGCCACATTAGGAAGTAACCGGCGAAGCATTGAACCGCTCCGGCCAAGTAGACCAACGAGAGTCCGGATCCGAAACGAGATGAACGGCGGTGATTATCGGCGACGGCATCGTATAGTAGACCGGATAAAAGTCCGATATTGGCGCCGATGTCCTTGAAGACGGAGACGGTGTCTAGAGTGGATTGATCGTAGCCTTGACTGGATTTGAGGGTGGCGGAGTATATTCCGAAGGTGTAGGAGGCGCCGGAGGTGCACTGGATCCATATGCTGGCCACCGTAGCTAACCACTTGCTGTTTTCCATTATTATTATTTTTCTAAATGGAATGTTATAACAATATGTAAAAAAACCTAAATTTTAATATACAAATTGATTTATCATTGATTTATGCCAGCTGTTGGTGCCAACACTGGCGTTGATCTTATCTGTCCACGAGAAAAGCTTTTGGATAACTCTTCAGAATCGTAACTTAAAATAATATAACAATATGTTCAATTCATGTGTTTTTTTATTTTTTGTTAATGTATAATTAATAATATAATAAATATGTATTACAAAAAGGTATAGAAACATATCTCAAATAAATATGAGTGCATATGCTAGCTTTAAACAAAATATATATATATATATATATATATATATATATATATATTATTATTTAATTGGCTTATCTTGATATAATATCTACTTTGATTCGTAATACATTAAATTACTAGTCTGATACAAAGAAATGTGATTCATGATCACGATTAGTTTTCTATCTTTTATTGATTTTCAATAGAGAAAAAAAGTTTGATACGGAAAAGAAAGCTATACAAAATAGCAAAGCTATTACTAGACGTGGACTGCAACCAACTTTTATCATCCAAAAACAATTTATATCAAAATGGTCACCTTCTTTTAACTGTCAATTCTATTAATAATAAATTCACGTATTGATAGTATTGTTTACTGATGTAGTGCGACACATTTTTATTCCTATTGTTTTGTACGTTTTTTATTTGTTTTATCTTTGTTTTGAGTCGTTTAAGTCTGTATTTGAGTCTATTGTATGTTTACAGGTGCTCGTGAAGATTACAAGTGAATACGTGAAGAAATCGAGCAAGAGAATGAAGCCGGAAGATTAAAAGTTAAAAAGTTGAAATATAGAGGTCTCGCGGTACGCGAGAGAATATTACCAGATCCTCGCAGTACGCGAGGGAAGCTAAAAGTGGTCGTGACTAATTTGTTCCTCGCGGTACGCGAGGAACCCAAACCAAGTTCTCGCGGTACGCGGGAAACTGCAAATCCGTGTAAAAGCCCAAATCGACTTTTAAATAGAATTTGATTGCAACTAGGTTACAAGTCCGCATTCCTGCCATCTGGAGCAAGGGTAAAGGCGATTTTAGGAGCCAAGGAAGTGGAATCAAGCTTAAAGTCGAAAACTTTGATCATCGGGTTCGTTTATTTAGCGTTTTCGGTTTCAAGCTTCCATCTTTGTGTTTGAATTCTGAGTTTGAAACCATGGTTGATGTTTATTACTTCTGTTTAGTTGTTTTGAGCATGATCCTAGGCTAAAACTATATTACTGCCTAGGTCTAATGATTAATACTGCGTAAAGTTATGATTTTTACTGGTTTTAGATTCTATATGATGGTTTAATGATTTTGTAAAGAATCTCAGATATTAATTGTGATGAATATGTATGCTTTGATCTGATTGTGTGTTTGATTTAAATTCCGTATGCTAATTGTGGTTGTCTGCAAGTTTGATTTCCATATCTTGGTCATAGATCTTAGGGTTTGTGATTGTGTGTGGGTTGCTAGAGATAGTGACTATAGGAGTTGTGATTGATTGTTGATTAAATGGAGAGTGTATCCTATTTCAATACCCGAGAGGTGAGGAATAGTTGTCTGGTCTTCGTCATTAGAAATCCGGGTGTTGACAGTCTGAGAGGACGTTGGTATTATCTGTCTAGTGATTGTTGCTAGTTCATGTCATAGTTCTTATCCTGAGATTACCCTGTGCATTCTTTGAATGTATCGTGGACAGTGAGACTGAAATGTGATCTATCTTTCGGGTACTTTATCATTGTTGGAGAGACCGAAAGGTAATCCACTATCTGGTGAGTTTATTACATCTTTAGGTTCCTTAGTTGGTGACACCCTGAGAGTGATTAGGGATCCACTAGGTTGTCTAGAGTTGTTTCCTTAAAAACCCATATCCATCTTAGTTTCCAGAACCGGTAGAAGTTGTGCTTTACAAGTAGGATTCCGGCCTAGGTAGTATTCTTCTCATTCCCGATATTACCTTTAGTTCTTGATCTTGATAGTTGAGTCGACTTTGTTTGCTGCATTCTTAGTTAATCTTTAGTGTAGTCACCCCCCTAATCATCAATCTTTAGTCCGAGTCAGAGTCTAGTATTGATACATAGTGTCTCTAGGGTTCAATAACTCGGTTTACCATTAAGCTGTGCTACACTCGATAGGTACACTTGTCTGTCAGTGCGGTTTAGTTAATAGGTATTCCTATTATTACTTAGAAGTCTAGGTTAGGTTTTGTTGGTTTTATATAGTCCGTCTGGACGACATCATTTACTATACTTTTTCACTTTAATATATACACAAGTCTTGCCTAGTACTTCGCACATCACACCCTCACTCGTGTAACGCTGGTTTGAGCCCACCCCCTTCTTTGCCCTTTTCACTTTAAAAGGTAAAGAAAATTTTAAGAAAGAGTTAATTACACAAATAGTTCATGTGGTATACGGAAATTAACAAGTTTTGATACTAATGGTTTAAAATAACATGTTTGAGTTTTATGTTTTCAGTTTTGTAACAAGTTTATGTATTAAGACTAATTTGTGTTAAGTTTGGGTAAATTAACTAAAATACCCTTTACAGAAAGTAATATGTTTGGGTACTAAGAATTTAAAGTACAATGGTATTTTGGTCATTTCACCTAAAATTAACGAATAAATTAACAAAAGTTAGACTTAATACTCAAACTCCTTACAAAATTAAAACACAAAACCCAAAACCGTTTCTTTAGTATCCAAAGATGTTAGATCTCACAAATCACATGGACGTAATTAAAGTGTAATTAACTCTTTGAGAAAAAATAGGGTTGGTTCCATTCTTTCAGCCGCCGCATCCTATGTATCCCGACGATTTCGCCGACGACCTCACCCGCCATAGACATCACTATACCGTCCGACATCTCCGCTGTGCAACCGCCTAACGCCATCATACGACTGACATTTCAATTCCGTTTGCTGTACGAATTTCTGCGGTTCAAGCATCGTTCTTACCTGTTCACTTCTATGCGACTAGCAGGTATCAAAACCGAATCGAACAGAACATGATTTTATATAGTGCTATATATTTTTGTAATACGTTGCTGAATATCCTGAAATCAAAATCTGGCGACTAGGTCTACTAATACTATTGTTGAAGAAGATGAATGAGCAATTTCATACCTAAGTGTAAATTTTGATTTCCTTCTAAATTACTAAGTATGCTACAATATGGAAATATAATACAGAGAGTGCATAATTAGTATGATTATATCATTGGTGGACATCCAACAAATGAGTCAAAAAAATCATAATGAATTGGATATCAAGCTTTGTTTTATGAAACTATAATTTTATCTTATGGATGCCAATCTGTTGGCACAAAAGTTAAGAGATTTAAATTCTAATCATTATGATCTTTGTACGTTGAAATATTAGTTATTCCAAGGTCAATAATAATTAATTAACTCAAAAGTTTCCATTGCTAGAAAATCAGCCAACTAATGAATAAGACAAGTAACTTAATTTTCATAAATCTGATTCCAACGGTAATTAAATGGTAGGTGTTCATGCTAGTTGAGGATGAGTTGACTGTTTTGCTTTTGCTTAATCATCTAAGGTACGGATAGTCTGAAACCCTTTCTCTTTTATGTGCCGTTTGGCCTTCGTGCATCTAATTAATGATTTTATATCCGCATCTTCATCTTTTTTGATACATGTTTTGAAAAACTAAAAGCGAGTCTAAGAAGTTTTATATCTATTACTTTGAAAATGTTTTATGAAGTAGTTTATGAAATTATATGTGTACAAATATCTGTAACTATTTATATATGTATCGGAATTCTGTTTCTCGAGCATGTCCCTACTTGGGGGTGGGTCCCTGGCGCATCGTTGCAACATTTTTGACATGATACTGACAATGGTTTAAGATCACGACGTCTCCATTTTGGTAATCGTTGAGTACTTTGCACACTTTTTTCTAGGAGGCGTATGGACTAGTCATATGGTATTTCTGTTTTCTAGGGGATGGTTGAGGGCATGCCAACTCACCATCTCACGTGATTAATATACAGGAGTAGCTACCTATATATCTTTTGCATACAATTATGTTATTATTATTATTATTCAGTGTTGTAAAAATCGCTAGGCGCTAGTCGGGCGGTGGGGTGGGGCCTAGGCCTAGGCGGGATTAATCGGATTGGAATTTTTATATGTAATTTTCAGTTTTTTATATTTATACACATTTTTATATGTAATTTTCAAAATTATATATATACACACACACATTTTTTAAAAAAGCTGGAAATTACAAGAACTAAACTGAAAATCGCCGGAAATTTGCCTGAAATTCGCCGGAACCTGCCGGAATCTCGCCGGAAAAACGGGAAGTGGCCGATTTTTGGCCGACTAGGTCCGCCTAGGCCCGATTTTGACCCAATTTTTCCGATTAGCAATTTTTAGTCCGATTTGGCCAAAAATAATCGTCGACCCGCCGCCTAGCGACTAATCGCCGCCTAGGCGCGATTTTTACAACACTGTTATTATTGTATTGGTATTTTTGTTATGTTATGTATATTTTGACTACTGAAATCTGGAAACATTTCAACTGAAAATTGTTAACCCTTTGTCCCAAATTTTTTCTTGAAAACTAAAGTTTTTTTACGTTAAATAAAATATGACATTTTATTACCCTTCTTGTACGTCGGGATAGGACATGAAGGAGTGCTTGAGAGATTAAAATATCTGTCATGTAATAGATGAAATTAGTTAGATTACAATTTGTATACCAAAATTTTGCAATGTTGTAAGCATTCATGCGATTTAGTTTGTGATTTGATTTCTGTTAAGTGAAACGCCAGCCATAGTCGGATTGGGGTTTACAAAAACGGCTGGGTTGGATGGTCGACCGAACCGACTAGTTTTGGCCGTTTGGCGGTATGAATGTTCAGTTTCTATTATAAAATTTAAAATAATGAAGATGTTTCAATAATATAATACATATAAATAACTACATATTTCAAAAATGTAAAATATATAGGTTAAACAGCTGGTTTCAAATTCAAAACCACCTGCTGGACCATTAAACCATCAAATCAACTCATAAATTTTAAAACGTCCAAACCGATCGACTTGCTTCAGTTTAGAGGGTTCGATCGTTTTGCACGCTTTAATGGGTACCCTACTTGTAACATGAAGAGAAAGTACATTTAATTAAGGACTAATATGAGATTTATCAGGTTCTTGAAGGGAAAGTGTGTAAATTATTGCCAACAAGCTTGAAGCGTAACCCCCCCCCCCCCCTCCTTTCTATAACAGTTGAAAAGGAATAATAGCTATGAAGAACAAAAATGGCTCGAAGATGAACATCGCCATCATTCATCCTGATCTCGGAATCGGTTTGTAAACATGCTGGAACAGCACGTGTGATATGTTAGAAAGGTTCAACAATTTTAAATCATGTGTTGTTGAAAAGAATATAGTTTCCAAAGCTTTGTTATCTCTCGATGTTTCCACTAGATGGAACAGCACGTGTGATATGTTAGAAAGGGTTGTTGTGTTTGAAAAAGCTTTTGAATTATATGATCGGATGTATAAGAGTTATCGTGATGAATTGGGTGAAATTCCAGATCGAACGGATTGGTTATATGCAAACAAGAAGGCTAAATTACTAGGACTTTTTAAATGAAAAACAGAGAAGATTTCCGGTCCAACATGTGTTATATCACATCAATTCTTTTTAGAGGTTATGAATGTGGGTGATAACCTTGATCGAATGGTAAAAGAGAATGAGTTGGAAAAAATTAACCATTTTAAGGATATGATAGCACTGATGAGACAAAAGTTTGATAAATATTTTGGAGATGAAGATAGGAAAAACATGTTGTTTGAATTTGCTGTCATTTTGGATCCTCGAATGAAGCTCCAAATTATACACTTTTCTTGTGAAAGAAAATGTAACTTGATTAGGAAAAGCTAAATAATGACAAATGAGGAGTTCAAAAAGATGGTTGATGGAGTTAAAAATGAGATGCAATTGTTGGTTGATGAGTATGACCGTTTGTATGGTTCCGGTCCGGTTCGGTCAGGTTCGAACCGAATGCTCACCCCTATACATCACATAAAAGTATTAATCAACATTTAATTTTCTTAATTTTAATAAAATGGATTAAACTATTTGTCATGTCTTTTATATTTTTATATTTTAAATTATACATAATATTATCCGGTTTTTAAAAACGGTTAGCCACCGGTTCGATTAACGGTCCGGTTTTTAAAACATTGTTTTCAAGAAGGTGTGGTACATCTATATTCAAATTGAATAATAAATAATTATTACTTTGATTTTATATATTTATTTGTTTTTAAATTAGGTATACTGTTTTCGGACTTTTAAGTTTGTTATAGTATTTTTTTTTAATATTTTTAAGTTATTAAATTATTTATTATCTTATCCGGTTCGACCAGTGAACCTCTGAGCCATTCGGTTCACTCTCCGATCCGGTTATGAAAAATTGATTTTACTACTTTAAGAGTTTATTTTTTAGTTATTTTGATATATGCTTATGTTTCAAGTTACCTTATTTTTTATCTCCGACCGGTCCGACCAGTGAACCTCTGAACCTTACCCGACCTGAAATTTTTTATTTCCGGCCCTATGAAATTGGAGCAGATAAAAACAGTGAAGCCGCTGGAAAAAATTCATGTATCCACCACTGGTTTCATGCCTATTCATAGGCCATGTGGATCACTCCCCGATGATCCACGCTCATAACACTTGTGCTAAAAAAACAAAATAAAATTAAGAGAGCTAATTTGAAGCCAGGGTGAGATTGGGGATTAGAGCTCCATTTCCACCCTTTTTCCCTACAAACACAACACCCTCACCCATCACCTATTATTTTTATCATATATTTAAATACTTTTTCAAGATAAATAGGTTTGATTATAAATTTTATTAATATTATGTTCAATAAAATAAAATAAACAAGTTCAAATTTTCACAAATATTTTTTCGTTACAGTTAAATTAAGAACATTGATCTTTTTATATCACGAATAATCAATTGTATTATTATTATTATTACTATTGTTATTGTTATTATTTTTCCGTTCTTTCGAATCGAGTGATGACCATGCCTATTATAATTATCATCATTATTTTATTTTTCATTTTTGCTAATTTGGATGATCACACCTAAAAACATGAAAGCCTTTACTATTTTCCACGTGCCAATGGAATAATAGATTCGGTACCCATTTTATAATAATGTATATAGTTATCATCGGTGTAAAACACGTGCCGATATCTTTTTCAGCATCGTACAACTCTATCATTTGGTTACATGGGCGACCTTTTATGCAATTAAACACTGTTGTGAATAACGTTTTTATTTTGCTATATACAGTTTCATGTTGCGTCGCGCGGGAAAAATTCCTAGTTACTAACAATTTTACAAGCCATTAGTAGTAATTCCGTCAATATTTTTTTATTAGGTGCAATAGAGTTTATATTATGTTTGTTCGCCATGTATCATACAAGGAGGCTAGCATAGCCGGTTGGCCCTAACACATCCATATAGGAGAACGAATGTTCGGACCCCCCCCCCCCCCCCCCGCCTTTTTTACGATTTAGTATTTTTTTAATATTATTATTTTTTATTTATTATTACAATTATTAATACTCGCATTATTATTTTTGAATGTTTTTAGCTTTAATTTTATTAAATTTATTATTATTGTTGTTATTATTATTATAAGTGATTTTTTTATTATTGTTTTATTTTTATTATTATTTTATTATAATTACTCTTACTATTATTATTATTTTATGTTTTTTTTATTTTGGCTTTAACATTATTTTTATTATTATTACTTTTTTTTAATATTACTATTACTATTATTATTATTCTATTAATAAAAGTCTCAACCATCTTTCACGGGTCAATAGAATGACAAATTCGACACCTATTTTCATAATAATGATGTCGATACATTTTATGTAATTAAACATAATATTTCTTTAAATTAACATTTTTTTTTGTAATACATAGTTTTCCGCTAAACCGCAATAGAGGAAATTCCTAGTTACACATACAATACTCATATTTTCCTTGCATATTATTATTGTCATGAATCATGATCATTGATAAATTATTAGCCAATTTTCTTGATAACATAGCATACGCATACAAGTCGTGTACGTCTTACATTTAAAACAAAGAACTACTTAAATCTTAAATACATATTCTTTTGAGATACAACTAGTTGGTTATACCCGTGCTCCGCGGCAGGTGTCGGGCCGATTGTTAATAAAATCTAAATGAAAACGTAGCGCAACGATAAAAATAATGTTAGTAAAAATAAACATAAAACAAAATAATAAAAAAAACAAAATTAGGTGAGTTCCGAATCATACAAAGAGCACCTCGCACTTGATCCAAATCACTAAAACTAAAACTGGAATTTCAATTTCTTAAAGCATTTTACTACATGTGGAAGCCACTTTGGAAACTTTTCTGCAGCCAAAAACTTACCAAAATAACAAGACATCAGACTAAGAGACGGAACAAAGGTTGACATGAAAAAAATTATCCAAAAACTTTTAGTAGCACTATGGGTAACAATTTAGCACATACAACTGACCAACTCAAAATCTTCATATGAGATATGCCCTTATTCTTGATCTGTTTCTGAGTGATAATCAGCACCATCTTTGTTTCACATTAGTTTAGACGCTGCTGGATCGCGCTGTGAAGATCTACCGCTAACCCCAGTTACAGATTGCTGATACAAAACACCTTCAGCAATCGTTACAAGCAAACAGAACAACCCAAACGGACTAGCATGTTTATCCCAAATCAAAAAATTTATACCCACAGTAAGAAACTTATTCACCACACCAGTCACAGTAAACGCAGTCGCAGAAACCGCTTTCCTACAAGCAAACCCAAAGAAACTGACCAAAAACTTTCCACAACCAAGTTAGATGTTCTCGAATTTGGATTGGCACTATACAACTTTCCACAACCATTACAGCTTGCTTTCTTAACCCCATCGGGTCCAACCGGTAGTCGATCAAATAGTCCCAAACGTAAGAACGATGTTTACTCGAACTAAATGAACTAACTTCATCCTCAAAATCAGTGTTGTTCGACATATTTACCAAATATTCCTTCAAGACACAAACAAGTACATCAAAAGAGATACTTGCCTTTAATTATTAAGCTGATCAAAAGACATAAACTAAAGCTCATATCTCCAAATGGTTAATACAAACCCTAGAAATCCAAAAAATCAAAAACCCATCAAGCCTAAAGTTAGGTAAAAAATACAAGATAAGTAAAACTAACTAATCTACAGATTTGGATTACAATTTAATACTAATTAATATCACGTGATGATACTTTAAATTCAAATAATGTGGTTGCATTCTAAAACATGAACCATTTGTTTGTCCGATAAAGGCTTAACGAACTAACATGAACAACATCTCGTTCGGTTCGGTTCGGTTTGGTTCGGTTCATTTACAGCCCTAAGCACAATCGGACTGAAAACACTGCAATTTATACCAATATCAGATCCAATATCATGCCATTTTTACTAATCAACATATGTTATAAACTCTGATACAGATACAGTGATCAAACTGGTGCAAAAAAATTCAGATTCAAAACTCATTTCTACCTTTTTAATCCCAACTTAAACCAATAATTTAGGTTTGCAATTAGTTTAATCCATTGTTTAACCAAACAATCCACCCAATATAAACCTATTTCAAGATTCTTTTATCCAAATAGTTGAGCAAGATCCAAAAAATAAAAAATTATTAAGCAAGAAATCAAAAACCCACAAATTATTGAGCAAGAATAAAAAACCCACAAATTATTAATCTGAACTCATGATTCTGTTTTGATTCCAATTTGAAATTCGAGAGAGTGTACTTACCGTGATGATTATAGGGCATGGAAGATGAACAGGGAGCACGAAGAACCCTAACGCGAGATAGATGCAGCGATGAAGCAGAAACGAGATGAAGCAGAAACGAGATGAAGCGATGAAACCTAATGCGAAGTCGATGCAGCGATGAAGCAGAAACGAAGCTCCAATTTGAAATTTGAAGCACCCAATTTGAAAGTTGAAACGAGCTTGCGATTCTAAACCCAAGTTAGGCCCGCGTGTCTTTTTGTAATGGCCCGGTCTGAACCGGTATTAACTTTATTTGTTTTTTAAGCCGGCCCAATTTAACCAAAGAAAAACCACATGACCCAAATTAACCCAAAACTTTATATTATAAGCTCAAAATAGCTCATGTTTAAGCTTTTGAGTCATGATTCCCCTAGGTTCGACTAATCATGGTACCACAATGGTAATATTACTCGTTATAGGCTACACTACAAAAAAAACTCGATTTTCAATACAACTACGTTTTCAAAAAAAATTATATCTGAACGTCGACAAAAAAAAACTAAAAACAGTCACGTACTCTTTTTTTTTTGAAAAAAGTTAATAAACGATAGTTATTAAAGGAAAGCGAAACTATTATAAATGAAACTGGTTAAAAACTTATATTATATATAGTATAAGTGGTTAAAATAAAAATGTAAAAACAGAAAAAGAACCTTGACGTGTTATAATTTGAATCACGCTCAATCGAACTTCTTTTTAATCTATAAAAATTCTTTTTAATATATAGTATAATGATTTGTTTATTGCGGGTGTGTTCTAGATCATAAAAATCAGGATCATATACTATATGTCTTCGTGATACTCTATTAGAAAACTATAACAATAATCTACTTACGACTCCTCGTGGTTCTTAATGTTGTCTAGAAGAAGAATCCAACCATATTTGGACAAAAATGAGACGGGACTTAATTTTAAATAAAAAGAACAAGGACCACTGACACGTTTTCAAATTATTGATTCATTATGTCGTATATATATACAATTTTTTTATATATCAAGGGTTGTTCTAAACGTAGTCCACCCCGTTACTGAATGTATCACTTTCTTACGAAATTAGTTATTTCATCTCTCAGTGGCGGATATAGGAAAAACATTCAGGGGTATCAGTGTTATCAAAAATTTCGTTCAGGATATCGAAAAACATAAAACGGTAAAATTTTCCACTACCCTTCCCCATAAGGTAAATCCACCACTATCATCTCTATACTTTTACTCAATATGGGGTACATTTAGCATACGTCAATATTAAACATTAATCATTCAGTCTATAGTATATTAAAGATACCAAAGAATATTGAATTAATTTCAATATATATAAAGATTTTAGTTGGAAGTGAGTAACGAACGAGCTGTCGATAGATTAAGATGAGTTACATACTTATGTTACTCAAATTAGGGGTGTAAAGAAGTCAAGTCGCTCGTGAGCTACTCGAGATCAACTCGTTAAAAACTCTAATCGAGCCGAGTTTAAACGAGCTCAAGCTTCTCATATCGAGCCAGGGCCTCTCATATCAAGCTCGAGCAGGCTTGTGAGTCTTAACGAGCCTTTTATTTATATAAATTTTATTATATATATATATATTTATATAATAACTAGGTTAGAACCCCGTGTATTACACGAGTTGAATAAATGAAATATTTAATAGTTAGTAATAAAGATTTAGAAATTATAAGTATGAAAAAGAATCTTATGAAGATTAAATAATTGGTAATGAATATTTTAAAAATATTAAAGGAATTAAAAATAAACTGGAAAAATAATTTTGAGTTCACCGAATTGTGACATTTAACGTAACCAGTTACTTATTTATTAAGTATAAAAGATTGTATAAGAATGAAAGAATAACATTGTAGCAAGTGTTAAAATATATACACTTCCAAAACAAAAGAAAAATGCAATATATATGATAATAATAAAATAATTATTATAGGAGATAAAAATTGATGATAAACAAAATTATGAATTTAAAAATTTATAGATAAAACTTGAAACGAATTATTAATCTAGTTAAAATAACGGATTTGATTAAAATGTAAAAATAGTATTGATAATACAATATCTATCCAAAATACAAATTTATTTTTCAAAATTTGGTAAATAACGTCAGAAATTATTATTATCCATAATTAATTTCATATTAAACTCATTTACTTAATAATATAATAACTATCAATAATTACATTTATATTATATAACAGTGAGAAGGCACGTGCATCCTCATTTAATAGGAGAGAGATGCGGGAAAATAAGGACGAGAAGACATCAGAGAGTGACACGTGTCACAACTTATTTTTATTTATTATAATAGATAGATAATTAGTGTATATAAAATTATGATAAAAATAATTAAGTGATTTTTATTTATTATAATAGATAGATAATTAGTGTATATAAAATTATGATAAAATTAATTAAGTGATGTACGTTCTGTTATATAAAAAAAATATAATTATATATATAACCATTATTTATATTCCATTAATATAAATAATACACTTTAATCCTTGAACTATTATCTATTTATTATTTCTAAAATAAATAATAATAATAATAATAATATTAATTATTCCCCAAATAATTACATGATATAATAATCTTTCACGTATAATGTGTCCAAACACATTAATAACAAATGTCGTTGCCCGTCGGAAAGCACTACCGGACAACTCACCGCGAATCAAACCTGAAAAGCTACCCTGACAGGAAATTTTCCACCGACGGATTTTGTAGCCGTTGGTAAAATTGTGATGAATTACCGACAAGTTTTATTTTTTTTAGGAAAAATAGTAAAAGTTTTTTTTGCAACGTCATCCGTTGGAAAGTTTCACACGGTGTTTTCCGTCGGTGATAATCCTGTTTTCTTGTATTGAATGAAAACTCGAATAAATCGATTCGAGTAAACCGAGAATCTATTCTATAAGCATCCTTAAGAGTAGTTAATAAAAATATGTTTTGAAAACATTATATGTTGGTAAATACTAGGAAAATTTACGACTATTTTTTCCTTCATTTTTATGTGTTTTTAATCGAAATCGAATAAAAAATATAACCTAGTGGCACTTTTTGCATGTGTTACGCAAAGACTATTTTCTTGAATTACATGGCATAAAATAAACTATATTATTATATAAGTTTTGATACCTATTACCTAAAAAGGTTTATATAACTTTATTCCATTTCATCCATGCATTCTTCATAAAAAAATGAAGATGAATCGACACCAAAAGAGGGTTGTCCATTTGTTTTTACATCAACAACTAAAGTTATCCCACCTCCTAATTAAACAAATAATGTGATAAATATAATAATTAAAATGATAAATATATGCATTTAAGCTTAAAGATGTTTAAGAAAATTAATTAATTTTAGCAAAAATGCATAATTGTTTATAAAACTACCTTTTTAGTTTGTCTATAAAAATAAATGATATTTTTTTATGAAAAAATGGAGTGATATTAAATTAACACTGGGATGTCAAGGCATGCTTATTTTCTTTACTTTAATAAGTTTAATTGACAACTTTACAGTTATATTCTGATACAAGTATTTGAATATGAAAACATCAAGAAAAAGTGAAAAACTTGTTAACCTTGTAATTAGTTCTAAATCTGTTTACCTCAAGTTTCATACACTTATTTTTTTATTATTATTTTACGGTCTTTTATGGGTAGTTTTTCATAGTCATTACTACTATAAACAATAGCTGTTTGTAAAAAAAAAACATTTTATCTAATCATAATCATCTAACTTTTTTTAACAATTTTTTTTTTCTTCATTCACTTAAAAAAAGCATATTAATATGATTGCTTAAAAAACAACATATTAATATTAAAGGTTTAAAATATTGATAAAATAAGAAATATATAAAAAGACCTAAATTCCTCTTATTTAACCATCGGCGGAACCAGAGGGGGGTCAAGGGGGTCCCTTGACCCTCCGGCCCGCCAGATCCGTTGTTTACTAGTATCTGAACGGAGAAATGTTTTATAAAGTTGACCCTTCAAATTACCCAATAGATTGGTTAAAATAAAGAAAGAAAAGAGGAGTGAAGATAGATAACATCATCATCAAGTGTTTTTCCTGTTGGCTATCACTTCTCACTTCAGGTCTCTGGTTGTTGTGAAGTGAAGAAGATCGGAGAAACCTTAATACATATTACTCATGAGTCATAAGATAACCTTCAAACCTCAAAAGTCCAATATTATTATTTTTTTGAGACAACCTAACAAAAGAGATTATGACAATACCGTAGACTTATACTTCCTATGCATTAGTCACTTCACAGTTAAGAAGGTTAACATTTTTTAGTGGTTATAATAATTTGTTTTTTTATCAGTTTGTATAGAAATTTTTTTAAACGGTTCCTTTATGAATTATATTATCATGTATTACTTTACTTGTAGTTCAAAAAATATATATATATTACTTTACTTTATTATCATTCTAATTTACCAATGTTTTTACTCCACATATATTTTTCTATCATTTTTAGAAAAAAAAACATATATACTAGAAAGCATTTTATATCACGATGCCTTTAAAAAGACATTTTAAAAATAATAATAAACAAAATATTAATTTTGTATAACATCTGTTAAATACAAATAAAAATAATAAAAGAGATTAATAAAAAAGTTGAGTTATTATAGTATAAAGTTGTTGGTAAAAGGTAACCGATGTAAAACAACAAATGTAAAAAATCAATTATGATCCCCCAGTCAAACATTTCTGGTTCCGCCACTGTATTTAACGTTAAAATTTGGATGGAGTTAACTGATTGGATGAAAATGACAAGTTTTGTAAACCACGGGGATACACAAAAAAATAAACTTTTTGAATGAAACTAACAAAAGTGACTAAACCATAGGGACGAAAATAACAGTTTTACTCAAAAAAAATATAAAAAATAAATAAATAAAAATCATGGATACATAAAAGATGTAAATTAAGATTTTTTTCAATTAAAAAAAATATTATTACTTTAAAACACACCACGCGAACGATAGAATTATACAATAATTGGTTAAAGGCTAAAATCGCTTTCACAATAGATTATAAAAGATATAAAAGCATGTTCAATATAAAAATCAGAAAACGCAAGTTTAAATGGTATTAATTTAATAATAACAATAATAATAATAATTATAAAAATAAATTTCGTATAACAATATCCCTGCATCTCTAAATCTTGATTTTCCGGCGATCATAATAATAACCACCATCTCTCTCAACCACTCCCACCACCATGGGCAACTGCACCACTTCTCTCCGACCTAATCCTCCGGCGTCCAAACACCACAAGCCACCTCAAACTCCATCTCCAAAAGACAAGAAAAAGATCAAAAAACCAAAACGGCCCAACCCATACGCCAAATCCTCCGTACCCTTCTGGGTCTTGAACGACCTCACTCACCGGACCCGAATCTCCGACAGCTACATATTAGGCCGGGAGCTCGGCCGGGGAGAGTTCGGAGTAACATATTTATGCACCGACAGAGAAACCAAACAACTATTCGCATGCAAATCAATATCCAAGAAAAAACTTCGAACTGCCATCGACGTGGAGGACGTCCGGCGAGAGGCGGCGATTATGTCCATGTTGCCGGACCACCCGAACGTAGTGAAGCTTCGTGATACGTTTGAGGATCATGAAGCTGTTCATTTAGTGATGGAGCTTTGTGAGGGTGGTGAGCTTTTTGATAGGATTGTTGCTAGAGGGCATTATAGTGAACGTGCGGCGGCCGGAATTGCTAAGACGGTGGCGGAGGTGGTGAAGATGTGTCATGAGAATGGGGTGATTCATAGGGACTTGAAGCCGGAGAATTTTTTGTTTGCTAATAAGAAAGAAAATTCTGCTTTAAAAGCTATTGATTTTGGGCTTTCTGTGTTCTTCAAGCCAGGTATATTATATTTGTTCTTAATTAGTGTTAAATATTGGGCTAAAGTTTTAAACTTTATTAATTGGGTGTCCAAATCTTTAGATTTGGATTTAACTCCAAGATTTTGATCTTTCCTTAATTCTTTGATTAAGTTAGATTAATTACCAAAATTAATTAATAATATTCCCTAAAAATGAGATCAAGTTATGAACTTTCTAAAGGGTTTGGAAGATTTGGAGTAGGTGACTTGGTGGTATTGGATTGAATGATTAGATCCTATTTTGATGTTTTCATGTGGCGATTTTAGAGAACAATAACCAAGTTTCTCAAGGGCCTCGTTAAAGTCAATTAAAGATTTTATGTTCCTAAAATTACTCAACTTTCATTAGGTTTTTCAATCTTGTATAATATTCTTATAAATGTTAAATTTTCTTAAAATTAAGCGAGTCAAACGAAACATATATGAATCTTGTTTACTATTTCAATTTGATGATTATTTCTTTTTTTCCAATTTGACTTAAATTAAATAATTATGAAGCTTGATTATTATTTAGTGAATTTTTTTATCTTCACAATTACCTCCTATTTCAAGTTAATTTGAAAAAATTAATCACTCAATAGTAATCAAGATTAATATATGTTGCATTTGTCTTGCTTAATTTTAAAAATTTTAACTTTTATAAAAAATTATACAAGATTGGAACACTTAATGAGTGACTTTACAAGGAAAAAAGAACTTTAAGTAACTTTAGTGGAAAAACTTGGAAAACTTTGTTACCATTTTGTAAGGTTTTTCCTATTAAGTTAGTCAAGACTCAAGACTTGGTCCCGGCCAAAAGCCCAAGACCAAGAAATTTATAAGCTATGGGTTCTGTGATGACCCATTTACTTACAAATGAACTAATTTGGGATCTTTTTAGTGTCAAACGGGTTAAAAGTCAAACGAAGTGTATTGAAAATCTAAAGAAATGGACAAAAAGAGTTCATGATCCAACCCGACCCGTTTTGATTTATAGAAAAAAGGTGACATGTTTGATACAAACATGTTTCAGTGATTCAAAACTAGTAGAAAAGACATTGCTATCGTGGTTATTTCACCTTCTGCTTGATTTCTGTTTAGCAGGGGAGAGATTTTCAGAAATTGTTGGTAGTCCTTACTATATGGCACCCGAGGTTTTGAAGAGAGATTACGGGCCCGAGGTTGATATATGGAGCGCTGGAGTTATTCTTTATATATTATTATGCGGGGTACCTCCATTTTGGGCAGGTGTTACTACAAACATGAAATCTGTTAGATTGAATTTTGTGATCTTATGCTAATATTCTATCTTTACTGGTTTGGTCATAGAAACTGAACAAGGTGTCGCTTTAGCAATTCTTCGAGGCGTTATTGATTTCAAGAGGAAACCATGGCCTCAGATTTCTGAAAATGCTAAAAGTCTAGTCAGGCAGATGTTAGAACCCGACCCCAAGAAGCGATTAACTGCCCAACAGGTTCTTGGTAAGTTAAAAACTAAAAAGATGTCTTTTGACTTTTGTAGTCAAAGTTTGACACTACTCGAACACAAATTAAGTGAAACTTATTAGAAGACTCAACACCAAGATTTGTGTATCGATAATGTTTGTTATAACAAAGATGTGTATTTGTTGGATACTTCTCAAGAAGTTGAGAAGGATCATATTTGGTGATGAAGTTGAAAGCCCATTTGACATTCAAAGTCAAAGTCAACATAACTTTTCTGATAGTTTCTCCTTTCTTGTAGAACATCCATGGATACAAAATGAGAAGAAAGCTTCAAATGTTCCATTGGGAGATATAGTGAGGACAAGACTCAAGCAATTCTCAGTGATGAATAGATTAAAAAAGAAAGCATTGAGAGTAAGCATGACCATACGCGCTATTTAACTTTATTTATAAATCAATAAATTCCATGTCGATTCTTCCGTTTAAGAGTGATAAGTTTTGTTTTGTTGGTTGGATGATGTAGGTGATTGCAGAACACTTGTCTATTGAAGAAGTAGAAGTAACTAGAGATATGTTTACACTGATGGACTCTGATGGTGACGGAAAAGTTACATTTGATGAACTCAAGGCCGGATTAAAGAAACTTGGTTCACATTTGTCTGAACCCGAGATTCGATTGCTCATGGATGTGGTAACTCATATGCATTTATATAAAAATAATATTTTGGAACATCAAGATTATGAGTACTAAAATTCTACCATTTGTTCATCCATAAGGCTGATGTTGATGGCAATGGAGTACTGGAGTATGGAGAGTTTGTAGCAGTGACAATTCATTTGCAAAAGACAGAAAACGATGAGCATCTTCGCAAAGCGTTTATGTTTTTTGATAAAAATGGAAGCGGTTATATTGAGCTTGACGAGCTAGAACAAGTGTTGTATGAACCTGGTCATGCAGACATGCAAGTACTCAATGAAATCATGAAAGAAGTCGATATGGACAAGGTATGTTATTTGAATCTCACCAGACGTGGTAAAATGGACAGGTCAGATGGGTTGGGTAACGGGTCAAAACAGATACTTTCAACGCTAAACCATTTCTGTTTTAGTTAAAAAAGTTACTTTTATTTTACAACCTGTTAGAGATAAAACATAGCCAGAATGACTCATTCATGACAGTTTGTTGACTTTAGTGATTGGTCAAACATTGTTTTCAGGATGGTCAAATTAGTTTCAAGGAATTCATTGCGATGATGAAAGCTGGAACAGATTGGAGGAAGGCGTCACGACAGTATTCGAGAGAGAGATTCAAGAGCATGAGTGTGAACTTGATGAAGGACGGATCGTTGCGGCTCGAGGACGGACTGACCGGTCAAAGTGTTGTAGTTTGAACTTTGAAGTAAAGAAGTTCACAATATTCTTTTATCTTGTTTGTCTTCAAATTGAAGGGATTTGCATGTTGGGTTTAGTTTCAACTTTCAAGTTGTATATATTTTTATTTTCTGAAAATTTTAACTTGTATTTTTATCTTTTTTGGCTTCTTGTAGAATTGTATTTGATGATATTTGAGTTCAAAGAAATTTGTTTGTTTGCATGTTTCCTGTTAACTATTTTACAAAAATTTACAAACTGTTTACCGTTATTTGTGTATATTTTTTATTTTCTTTCTTGAATATGTTTTTCAAACTTTCAGCTAGTTTATAGAAAACTTTCAATAAAGGTATAAACATAGAGAAAATTCTTGCTACTAAACACATACTATGCTTTTATAAAAAGTCGGTGTAATTAATTTCCATAAATTTATAGAAATAATTTAATTTTACTTGGTGTGAGATAACTTTTAGCTATCTATTTATTAATTTTGTCCTTATTTTTAATATAACTAGAATTGTGCCCACGCGCATTGCGGCGCGTTTAACCGCGAAAGAATTAACGTCCTTGAAAACCTATAAAATAAAACCATAGAAAAACGAAACTGTTAACAAAGTTATCGTTTACGAAATAAACTAACGTACTCGAAACTTTATATAAAAAAACAAAACCTTTACGCAAACTCATGCGTTGCAACGAAATTGGTAGTAATATTCCAAATTTATACAAAAATGCACGTCAAAACAATAAAACGTAGTTAAAAATAAAAAAATAAAAGTAAAAAACAAAGAAAAAAGAAAATAAAAAATATAGAAAAAGACTAAAAAAATACATATAAAAATAACTTTATTAAAATTCAAGAACTATATGGTAACTTAATTAAAGTTCAAGAGTAATAATGTAAATTGTTTAAAAAAAAGAAGCTGCCTAAATTGCAAGGGACAAAGTGTAATTTTTCAGAATAATACAAATTTGCTGAGTAGTTGCTGACGTCACCATAACGTCAGCAATTCATTGAAGTGTTGTACTATATGCATTAACGGTATTGAGTTTGGTATTTGTAAGTATTAGAATTAATCTATACCCAATAAATAATTAACTGGTTGCGCCACGTGTTACAATTATGTAAGACTAAAATTCTTTTTTACGCTTATTTTTTCTCAACTATTTAATATTTCTTTTATTTAACTATTTAATTTTTTTTCTAAACTATTTAATATTTCATTTCTCAACTATTTCTTTTATTATTTTCGCTTAATACTAACTATTTAATATTTTCTGTATTTAACTCATGCAATACACGAGTTTGTAACATAGTTTTAATAATATATATACTTTTGATAAAACGTCAACATAAAAACATGTCTAACCGCCGATGGCCTCTTGTTCTAGTCACTAGTGGCATATAGTCTTTATCCCCATCTAAGTTGTGGAGCCATAAAATGAACAATAGGTTGGGATGTAAACGAACCGAACGAAAGTTTGTTCGTGTTCGTTCGTTTAGCATTTAACTTGTTAATGAACGGTTCACGAACACTAACCGAACGAAATTTCATGTTCGTGTTCGTTTATTAAGGATATGGATTTGTTCACGAACGGTTCACGAACGAAACCGAACGAAGCCTTGTTTGGGACTTTTGATGTCAATCTTAATGTCTTCCGAAATGAACCTTTAATAAGATCATTTTAATATCAAGTTCTATGTACTTTTATCGAACTTACTTTACTTAGTTAAATGTTAGGGTAAAAAATTAAATAAAAATTAAGGAATATAACAAGTTTAGATAAAATAAAATCGAAATATACAAAAATCTTTAATGAACAACATAAACAAACGAACATGAACGTAAACGAACATGAACGAATGAACGTAAATAAACGAACGTTCACGAACACGTTTGTCACACCCCCAAATTCTACTAACGGAGTTTTACCGTTAGGGATGTGACATATCAGGATCTCAGTCATTAGTTACATCAAACGACACTATATGAGACTTAAAATGTCATAACATAAAAGTTTAGAGTTAATGCGGAAGCGTTTAAACAAGAAAGTAAATGCGCAAAACAACGTGCCAAAGTTTAGTTTAATAAAAGTAAGTGAATTATTTTAACGGTTCGCATATGAGTGAGATGGTAGTAGGACTCCATACATGTCCTAGTGGTGCAACCTATGCCTTAGCGACCTGAGAAAACATGTACGAAAAGTGTCAACACGAGGTTGGTGAGTTCACAGGTTTTAAGTTTGCAATAAAAGAGTGTTTGCCAGATTATGTACATTTAATATGCATATCTATAGGTAGCTAGCCTATGTTCATGTCTTACTAAAGCGCTCGCAACCGAAGCTGACAGTGTTTGTTTGTTTGCCTCCAGCCATGTCTATCAACTCTAACTAATGTGTTAAGGTCAATATTTCACTCGTTCGACCTCCAATCGAGTTAGCGCGACTAACGCGGGTGGGGTTTGTCAAACCCAGTAGTACTACCAAAATTACCTCGCTAATTCCATATTAACGGTCCGATGTGTGTGAGGACTTTCATGATAGTGTAGTACGCTTAGTCTCAACAGTGATATCATATGAATTACAATAACCCAAAATAGTTTGCATCATGTTTTCTCCCCCAACGAGAAAAACATGTAAAACGATGTTTGTTTGCGTACCTGTTTCTCCCCCACGGGAAAACAAGTAAAAGTATGATGTTTTGTGTACATGTTTCTCCCTCAACATGAAAACGAGTAAAAATGGGCCGTGAAACTCACCTGCGTTGCGTAGTAGGTAGTATCACACAAGTAAGAGATTTGGTACTCAAGTGTTAGCCTGCACGGCTTACGTACGCCCTAGAATTATAAACATATAAGTTATGGACATATGGGATTTGAAACAACGGCACGGAAGATTGAACGTCTTAACGATTTCTAAGGCTTTAAGAGTAGACGAACGTGTCTACGGGAAAATAGATTTCTTAATATAATAATTAAGATCAATGTGTTACATGTCGAACATTAATAACGAATAATATTAAGTAAATAAATAAATTCGTACGTTTGCCATTTAAAATGGTTAGGAAAATAATATAACTATATATTATTTTTAAGTCGTATGATTAACAAAATAATCATTTGTGTGGAAAAATAATAGATATATTATTTTTAATCGAATTCATAAATGTGGGTAAATAATATAACAATCATATTATTAATTAGTTTAAAACGTCACACGAGATAATTAAACGAGGCGAAATGATATAAATTATATATTATTTTATAACATGAGTCACGGGTTGAAAATAATATAAACATATTATTTTATACGAAATCGTGGTTTGAAAACAATATAAATAATATTATTAAAAGTGAAAATACTATAAATATAAGTTATAAAACCAAACCCGAGCCTACGGGTCGTTTCTGAGTTCTAAAATATCATAATATAATATTCATTATCGTTTAGAAAAATATAAAATTTATAAACAAGAATCTGCCAAAGATAGGCACGACCGTGCCAAAGATAGGCACGACCGTGCTTAGTTTAGTGAGCGCGACTGTGCTGGTCTGGAGCGCGCCCGTGGTTGGTCAGAAGACATAACCGGGGTCTGTTCATCAGGCACGACGGTGCTCGTGACCGGCACGACCGTGTCTGTGGTTTTCAGGGTATGACCTTGTCTGGCTAGCAGCACGACCAGGTCAAGTATGGGGCACGACTGTGCTCGGAGAGGCACGACCGCACTAGAAGATTAGCGCGGCAATTTCTTATCAATTTCAGAAACAAATTGCTCGAATCTTATAAGATTAACGTTGGAAATCATAGGGCTTTTGATAAACAAGGTATTGCGAACATAACCGTGTATTTTAATTGGATTGAGGTCCTGTCTAGACTAGAGTTCGATTAAAATGAAAAGTATGAAAAACTTAGTTCTGATTCGAGTTCAATTCGGCGATGTAAGCCCTGAATAGGTTAGGGCTTTCAATCTAGATACTAAAACGAAGGTAAAGATGAGTTCAATTACCAGAATAGATGACGAATTGATAGAGATTGACTAAAACCGAGATCGATGATGACTGGTTCGATCTTCGGCGACTTCTGCTGTGATTCTGACGAGTTTGTTGTGTGCCAAAGCTTTGAGAGAGTTCGTACAAGATGCGCAGAGGTTCAATTCGTGAGAATGACACACGAATTCGTCGAATTCGATGGGTATAAAATGGTGATCGGCGGTTTTGAAATAATTACACATAATGGAGTTTAATTCGATATAATGCGGGTGTTTAAGTGGACGTTAAAGGCTCAGTGATGATTTGAATTAATCGAATATACGTTGCAACATTGAAATCGACGGGTATGAGTTAAAAGGCTGCATTTATGTTTCAATCTGGAAAGAGACGCCACAGTGCCTGTGCACCAAGCACGACTGTGCTTGAGTACACGGTTGCGACCGTGCTTGTGCACTGGCGCGACCATGCTAAGTAGAGTTTTGGTAAAATACAGAAATAGTCCTTGTGGTTTGAGATGTTTGAGATTTGACAGGTTTGGTCGCCGTAGTTTATGAGATAACAGAGTTTAGATTGACGGAGTTAACGGAAATTTGTCGGGTGTCACAACGTTACCGAACATTCATGAACATAATTGAACGAACGAGACTTCTGTTCATGTTCGTTCATTTAGTTAATCGGACGAAATTTATTGTTCATGTTCGTTCATTTATTAAACGAACTTTCCGCCGAACGGTTCACGAAATGTTCGCTGAACGTTCGGTTCGTTTACGACCCTAACAATGGGTAAATTTTAGAACCAGATTTTTAGTGAGGCGTTTATGTTTGTCTTAAAAAAAGCGTATGTAATTCATTTAATATAATTTTCTCCTTGATTTCATCACTTGTGTTTTTTTTTTCGGTTTTAAAACAACGGATGATTACACTTGCAATATTAAAACTACATCAGATTTCCCATTCTAAACATAATTTATTGTTAAATATATATTTACCATTTTCCTTTTTTAAACAAAAATATTATTCGCTACGTGTGGACCCACGTAGATGCGTGACACCATGGCCGCTGCTTCTTCTTCATTCACACCAACACGTCGTCTTCTACATTAAACCCCAATTCACCAATCGCCTTTTTTCCCGGCCACCAATTTCAACTCCAAACCCTCACGCGACACCACCGTCTCCGCCGCGTTTCTTCGATTCATTCGTATATGAACTAATTAACAACAAATATGGGGATTGATTATTACAATATTCTCAAAGTCAATCGGAATGCCAGCGTTGAAGACCTAAAAAAAGCCTACCGTCGTCTCGCCATGATCTGGCATCCCGATAAAAACCTAAACAGGAACAAAACCGAAGCGGAGGCCAAATTCAAGCAGATTTCCGAAGCCTACGACGTCCTCAGCGATCCTCAGAAGCGTCAGATCTACGATCTCTACGGCGAAGAAGCTCTCAAGTCCGGTCAAGTTCCTCCGCCGCCTCCGTCCTCATCCGGCCGCGGTTACTACGCCGGCCACCACTACAACAACAGTCACCAGCATCCTAACCCTAATTTTCGGTTTAACCCTAGGGATGCGGATGATATTTACGCCGAATTGTTTGGAGGATCTGAAGCCGGCGGTGGCCCCGGGAGGAGTGCTGGGAGGGGGTTTAAGGACGGGTATTTTAGGAATGCGAACGCTGGGGAGAGTTCGTCGGCGAAGAAGGCTCCTGCTGTGGAGAATGTGTTGTCTTGTAGCTTGGTGGATCTTTACAAGGGTGCTAAGAAGAAGATTAAGATCTCTAGAACGATTCTCGATTCATTTGGGTGCGTTTTCTTATTATTATACATCCAGATTTATATATCTTTTGATGCATTTGAGCCATATGATGTTATTGCGTAAGACATGATCCAAATTTATCTCATATTCTTTTTGGAACAATTAAATCCTCATGGTTTAGTGATGTTCTTTTGTAATGCTAAGATGGTAATGGTTGTTGAAGGAATGAAGGATGATGAATATATTAGGTCAAAGAATGAAAGGCTTTCTTTAGGGCTAATTACTACATAACACAAGTTCACTCGGTTTTGCTTGTTAAAAGCTACTGTGGAAATATGTAATCTTTGAAATGTGTTTTATGTAGCAAACTAGAACAAGCGTAACAATGAACACAAGAAGCTAACGCGCCAAAATTTTAACAAATTGTTATAATATTTTTGAATTAATTTGAAAGGATAAATTGGGTAATAGTTACAATGTCATGAAAGGGAACTAGGTATGATCTGAATCGCCCTATATCTATCACATAAATCCTATGGTTTAGTCTAGGGAGGGAGGAGGCTAGAAAGGGATTTAATAAATATATTTTCAAATTATCACTTTCGCAGCTTATTTATTTCGACACTTGTTTACTATAATTGTAGAAGTGTTTAAGATTGTCAACATTGAGTGTTGATTGAATATTTGTAACGTTGTTGTAAGACATGAGATGATCTCTTTCTCATTTGGAATAATACTTGTTAGCGTGTGGAGACTGATTAGAAGGCAGCTGGCCCTAGACATTCTTGGACCTAGAATTCCTCAAGCCCCAAGGCTCTTAGCGGACCTGTTTGAGTCAGTTTAGGGTAGCCCCCTTTATTTGTTTAGCCTATAAATACAATTCTTATGTAATTGTAATCTCAACACCTCACAAATACTATTGACTCGCTAGTGCGGCTGTGGGCGTAGGTTAGTGGACTTGGTTTAGTTTAGACCGAACCACGTTAATGTCTTGTGTTTGTTTTACTTTCTGCTTGCTGCGACTTCTCTCTAAATGTATCTTAGTCATATTTGGGGTGTAGTAGTCAAACTCGAATGTAATTAGTCATAACTAAGCTTCCAAATTAGTAAGTGGATGTTAGTTTTTTACTTCTTAAATACATAATTAAGCTAGACTTATCAAGTGATTAGGGATAAAGGACTAAAGGTTTTATGCAGGTTACCTGAAGCAAGGATGACAATAAACACACATAGATAACTCGTCAGAATTCCAACATATTAGAAGCTTTTGAATAGTTTGAAGGATTAAATTGGATGTAACTAATTTGTTATGAAAGGTTAAGTAATTATTTGAGTTGCCTATAATTTACCATATAGATTCTAAAAGACGAATACATTTTTAAATTAATAGTTCTTTATTTATTTAGTAGTAAGCAATTAAGATTGTAAGATCTAGTATCAACTTAATCTTTTTCAAGTAATTGTTAGGAAAGTGTACAATACTTAAATGATCTCTAAGTAGGCATATGATATTAAATTAATAGCAAATGACAAGTCAGTTTTGATAAATGTATCCTAGCCATATTTGTAGCGTAGTATCTAAGTGTAAGTACTTGCAATTAAGCGTTCAAAATTAGCAGGTTAGGTGTAAGCTTTTTCATTTGAAATAGGCCATGTGTTTCTTATCAAGCTTTCAATTTTTAACACTATGGTATTAAATTAATAGCAAATTACAAATCATTTTTGATAAATGTATCCTAGCAATATTTGTAGCGTAGTATCTAAGTATAAGTACTTGCAATTAAGCTTTAAAATTAGCAGGTTAGGTGTTAGCCTTTTCATCTCAAATAGGCCATAGGCTTCTTATCAAGCTTTCGATTTTTAACACTTATCTCTTTATTCACTCCCACCATTGTCATGCATTACGCATAAAACATATGGCCTCAATCCCATCACTTCTCAGAAAAATAATAAAACTAAAAACACAGTCACACACATAAAACTCGATATGGTAAGTCCTTCTTAGCAACTTTCGGGATCTTTTTTGCATTTCTTTTAGTTATCAGAATACTAAAGGGTTATTGGTGTCGGTATTTAGGATTAACTGGATCTGTTTAGCTAGTTAGGAAGTAATTTGGGAATTTGGAATCAATTATCAAATGTAAGTATTTTGTCAATCCTCTAGCTATAATTGTATCCATTCCACTCCTAGATTGGCTAATTTTTTTATACCCTATTCGATGAAAGAATGAATTGCTGCATTAAATTGTAATATAGGCAAATAAATGACCTTAGATGGGCTGGATGAAATAGAACTCGCTATGGGTGAACGCTTTTAATTACGTTAGTTATTAATTGAGCGCAATCTAGAAATTTACCTCTTTATTTAAGTAAAATCAGTAAGATACTTTTGGATAAAGCATTCATGGACCTCATAGATTCGGAATACATTATCTCAGGAAATTCATCCATTATAGTATTTTCTACTTGTAGGTTGTATTATGTACACTTTGGTTCAAATGCACAAACTGTAATTACGATACTACCAAGAAGTATGCAAGATCACAGTTTAATGACTGATAGTGAATTTCATTTTCTCCAATCTGTACCAGCTTGTATCCTTCTGTTTCATTTGCTGGATATTTAGGTTGTTAGTTGTGACTGGTAACATCCTACCCTCCCTAGACCCAATCAATAGCAAACCCTATCAATAGCTTTGCTATGTCTGGGATTTTACTGGGTACACGTTTGTTTGTTAGTTGTTACTTATAACATCCCGGACTGTAACCTTATGACTAGTGCAAAATTTCATCAGAATATTAAATTCCCTTGTTTTAACACAAAATGATCTTTAACACAGTTTTCCTTTATAGTTCAAGAGTTAACTTGTAAACTCATTGTAAAACACTAGAAACATGTTAAAAAATCTAGGCATTATCTCAATTTGCTTTGTGAAAAAAGATCATACCAGTCATTGGCCATTTTTTCGTAAAACTTCTAAACATGCAAATGAGATTGCAACATTAATTTAAATTGTTCTTTTCTTGTTTCACTTATTTATTGCATACATAGAGCCAATTTGATCATGTCTAGTCTTATATCTTCAAGGAACTACTTAATCTTTGACAAGGTTTTAATGTTTCATAGCCTTTTCTGATTATTTACCAACTCATGCATATCTTAATATTCTTCAGCTAACGAAAAGTTGCTTGAAATTCCAACCAAACTTGCTGATCTCTAGTCTTGCTTTTTCTTCCACTTTAAAGTCTAAACCTTTCAAACAGTATCCTTGCTATGAATTTTCAAATTGAATCTTGAACCAACTCAATCTTGCGTGAAAATCCAACAAAACTTGCTTCAATTTTGCCTTTTCTTCTTCCTAAAACCCTCGAATAGCACTACAGCAGCATCATTGCTATGATTTTTAAAAAATAAATCTTGAACTAGAATAATCTTCTCTATATACACTTGGTTATTTTCTGTGATGTAGATTTCAGGTGGAATATTTTAAATTTAATGCTTAGACGCTATTGATTTGCTTCCACGTATTAAGGGACCTCTCGCCACAGTATTAGTAAATACATAATCCATTCTTAGTTAGCACTTATCGATACTCGCACACTTCTTTCCTCATAAGTAGATAATTCTCTACATCCTTAGCTGATAAAGTTTAACATTTTCAATAACTGTAGATATATAACTTCACATTATAAAAACTTAGATGTCACACTACTAGCTTGTTATTAGCAGCAAAGCTACAAGCCTACAAATACAATACTCCTATGTCCAAGTACACTACCATGAGAACTCATGTATCATATTCCATTAGCTGTTTAAATAGCTCATTGTTCGCATCTCGCTCGTATAAATTAGCTTGCTAAAACTCGAGTTGATTTGGCTCGAGCTTGTTGGCTTGTATAAATGTCTGAGCCGAGTTCGAAACTCGAGCTGCTTTGGCTCCAGAAACTCGCTCGTTGGCTAAAAACAAACATAACAAATCATCAAAATTGAGAAAAACAAGCCAACTCGTTGAGCCACGAGCCGAATACGAGCTCAGCTTTTGGCTCGGCTATGGGTACATTTTTTGTATATGTTTCTAGTTTCTACACATGATATTACCCCTAATCTGAACTACAATTTATGGCTTTTATCTATTATTTTTATGTGTTGCAGTAAGATTCGGACTGTGGAGGAGATCTTAACCATTGAGATAAAACCTGGTTGGAAGAAGGGCACAAAAATTACTTTCCCAGAGAAGGGTAATCAAGAACCCGGTGTCATAGCAGCTGACCTAATATTTGTAATAGATGAAAAACCTCATGATGTGTTCACAAGGGACGGTAATGATTTAGTGGTGAATCAAGAAATATCACTATTGGAAGCTCTCACCGGGAAGACCGTTGAACTCACAACTCTTGATGGAAGAAACCTGGCGATTCCAGTGACGGAAATGGTGAAACCAGGGTATGAGCTAACCATTGCTAATGAAGGAATGCCAATTTCAAAAGAGCCTAGAAAGAAAGGAAACTTGAGGATCAAATTTGATGTCAGATACCCATCAAGGCTTACTACTGAACAGAAATCTGATTTGAGGAGGGTTTTGGGTGGAAGCTGATAATTTTTTTTCTTTTTCTTTTTATTTATTGAAAGTCAAAATCAGGTTTTTGAGAAAAAACCCATGTCAAAATCTTGTATATGATTCTGTTTGCAACATGGTTTCTGGTATTTTAGCGGTTGTTTATGCTTGCGGACGAGGGAAACCATTTGAACCATTGGTTTCACTTGAATGTCTGCAGGTCAATCCATGAACCGGAACATGGTCAGTACTCGGTACTAGGATTCTTTTTCGTTTTATAAATTTCATTTTCATATTTCTTTTTCTGGATTTAAGCTAATTTTCTGAAATAGAAGCTGCAAAAAGTCAAAACTCTCCCTGGATATCGGGTAGATTGGTTTACTAGCAGCCTCATTTTCTATCTATACATGTTTTAGTTTTCAAACTAGAGATTTATTATGTTTTATCTCCTCCATATCAATGGTGGCACCACCACCACCATGGGGGTGCTGTTATCTTTGTGCCTATGCCATGAAACTACTTTCCCAGAATACATCGGTTCGAAAAATAAAGGATGATACCTGATAATTTTTTTGCTAAATGACTCAATCTGAAAAAGGGTATAAACATAAAGGACGATATCTGTAATTTACTCTTTTATTAATAAACGTAAGTAAGTACAATTATGCTACTAAATAAGGTCTTTAGAAAAGCCTATATTCGAAACATGTTCTTCGAAAACTTTAGGTGGGAGACTTTTAGTCATCGGATCCGCAAGCATAACTTTAGTACTTATATACTCAATGCAAAGATTATTTTCCTCAACTGGCTCACGTACGAACAAGTACTTTGTATCAAGATATAATCCAGCTCCAGTCGAACTGTTACTGTTCGAGAAACTAACGACAACTGAGTTATCACAGTAAAGCTTCAATGGTCTAGAAATGGAATTAACTACTTTGAGTCCAGTGATCAGATTCTTTAGCAACATTCCATGACAGGTCGTGTTATACACAACAATGTATTCTGCCATCATAGTGGATGTTGTTGTCAACTGTTGCTTATGACTCTTCCATGAGATAGGTCCGCCGGCTAACATAATGATATACCCCGAAGTGGATTTCTTGTCATCTTTGCATTTAGCAAAGTCAGAATCAGAATAACCAACCACTTCTAAATTATCACTTCTTCTATAAGTCAGTTTATAGTCTTTCGTCCCTTGCAGATATCAAAGTACTTTCTTAGCCGCTTTCCAGTGATCAAGGCCATGATTAGTCTGATAACGGCCTAACATTCCAGCAATATAAGCGATATCCGGACGAGTACATACTTGAGCATACATAAGACTCCCAACTACTGATGCATAAGGTATCATTCTCATTTCCTCCTTCTCAACCTCTGTTTTCGGACATTGGAAAGAACCAAAAACATCTCCCATAACTACTGGAGCTACAAAAGGAGAGCAGTGTTGCATGTTGTAACGTGTGAGGACCTATTCAATGTAGGCCCTTTGAGATAATCCCAAAATGCCCTTAGATCTATCCCGGTGTATTTCGATGCCTATAACATAAGAAGCCTCTTTGAGATCCTTCATGTCGAAATTATGCGAGAGTAAACGCTTCGACTCATGCAACATGTATAAACTATTACTTGCCGATAGAATGTCATGTACGTAAAGGACACGTATAGTAAAGTTGCTCCCACTCATCTTGAGGTAGGTGCATTGATCCACTTGATTCTTAAGGAAACCTTGTTTCTTCATGACTTCATCAAACTTTAGGTATCATTGACGTGATGCCTGCTTCAACCCGTATATGAATTTCTTCAACTTGCAGACTAGATGTTCTTGACCTTCAGGTTTAAAGCCTTCAGGATGTTTCATGAACACGTCTTCATTCAAGTCGCCATTAAGGAAAGTTGTTTTGATGTCGATCCGATGTAGCTCTAAGTCATAATGAGCTACTAGGGCCATGACGATCCTTAATGAATCTTTTCGAGAGACAGGAGAAAAGGTCTCTTGATAGTCGATTCCTTCTTTCTGAGTGAAACCCTTTGCAACCAATCTCGATTTATAGCGTTCAATGTTTCCATTCAGATCTAGTTTAGTTTTGAAGACCCATTTACATCCTACGGGTTTAGCACCGTTGGGTAATTCAATTAAACCCCAAACATTATTTTTCTTTATGGAGTCAATCTCGTCAATCATAGTTTTTTTCCATTCAGAAGACTGATCACTGCTAATGGCTTCATGATAAGAAGTAGGATCTATAAACTTTTCGGCATCCATTTCAGTTTCAGCCAAGTAGGTAACATAATCATCAAAGTTAGTAGGCCTTTTGGACCTAGACTACCTCCTGAGTTGATTATCGGGTTCAGCATTGTCTTCATGTCGGTCGTTTGATGTGCCTTCATTCTCTGGTATAAAAGGAGTATCATTAAGATCTGAGAGCGTAGGAGGTGGTAGAATCTATTACCCTTTGAGGGATCGGGATAACCGATGAAGTAACAAGTGACAGTTTTCATGTTAAGTTTCTCTAAGAAAGGATTATAGAGTTTAGCTTCGGCAAGACAGCCCCATAATTTCATATATCTTAGACTCGGTTTCCTTCCTGTCCAGAGTTCATAAGGAGTTTTAGGGATAGACTTTGAAGGAACTCTATTGAGTATATGAACTACTGCTTTTAAGGCCTCAGTCCAGAGGAATGAGGGTAAACCTGAGTTGGCTAACATACTGCGTACCATGTTCATTAGGGTCTTGTTTCTTCTCTCAGCAACACCATTCTACTAAGGAGTACCGGGCATAGTGTATGTCACACCCCGGCCGGCGACGGATTATACGCCGGGACTGACGCGGTTGTTCATAAGCATATGATCATCTATTAATTGCGTTACAATATTTAATCTACATATTAAGTATTCGTTACAAGAAAAATAGAGTCATATCGATCAAATAAAACATAACAATAAATAAATCCTTAATTAATTTTGTCTAGGTCCGTTGTCTTAAGTGATCAAGCATAGTCCTCAAACGGGTGTACCTGAAATATGTGAGTAAATGTCAACTACAAGTAGTTGGTGAGTAACATAGGTTTTAACACCAAACAAAGTTAAGTATAGTTTACAATTCAATATTTTCAAAGCATAACTATGACATAAATGTGAAAACATACAAGGTTCCAAGCGTACAATTCAATCCGTAGTAAATGGAAATCTGGTAAGTACAATCCCACTGATTGTGTTTTGGAAAAAATAGTAATATGGTACACACAAAACCCGCCAAGGTTCGTGTTAACTGGAATCGGATTCCCCTATAAATGATCATGTTAGGTACTATCTTAGGCCTTGGTAGCAGGTTAATGAATGTACAAGCATGAACACATGTAATGGTCACCAAACAGTTTAAGACATAAAGCACATAGTAATTAGCATGAGAACAATGTTATTGACTCTGGTATGTAATGTATGTAAACATGTTCCATCCCAAGTATTTGTAAACAATAGTAAAAAAGAAATGGGGCTATGAAACTCACCTTGTAGTGAAACTAGTAATGATATGAATTGTTAGGAATGGATAGGCCTCGTGAGTATCCCTCACAATCAACCTACACGGATACATTTGTATTATAGACTCAATGAGAAATAAGCAATTCTAGATCTATTTGAGTCTCTGAGGATTTTGGAGTTTTGGGGTCGGGTATAGGGTTGGTACAAGTTTGTAGGAAAAATATATGTTTATATAAAATAGTGATAAGATAATATTAATTAAAATTAATTAGATTCTCAAATAAATTGCATGATAATGATATGCTTGAATTTATATAATTAAACTAAAATAAATAAATTATGAGATTGGTAGAGGTTTAAATAATTGTTCTTACAAAAATAATTATTTAAACTATTTAGACAATCGTCCTGAGAATACTAAATACATTGTGAAATTGGGGAAATGTTTAAATAATTATTTTATGCAAATAAAGAAATTATTTAAACTTATTTAGATGATTTCTTTTACTTAAATGCTTAGTAAGTGAGATATTAGATAAATACAAGTTTTGAATGAAATTAATTGAATTTGTATAATCATTTTTTCTAAAATAAGTAATCGTTTTAACTCTTCTGTTTCCCCCCTTTTTTAATATAATAGTTGTAGAATATTTTATAAAAATAAATTTAGAAATTTTTAACTTTAGTTTATGTAGTAACAATAGCAACAAAAGGCACAAAAACAGCAAAAACGGGCAGGCCGAGATCGAACCCGCGACCTCCGCTGTAAGGGGAAAGAGCTTTAACCAATAGATCTGGGCATCAAGCCATGAAGGAAATGGGATTGCTTTTAATTTAAATAGTAGGCTCAAGTCTTTCTTCTTCCCCAACTTAATTCGTAAACCCTAGCCCTCAAATTGCTTCGATCGGTTTACGATTGTTTCCGAAAGCTTAGGGCTTTTAATCGGGGATATATGGCGAGCACAATGGTATGGGGATTACCTACAATGGATGCTTGAGTAGGACGTACGGCTAGGGCCTTTCGATCGATGCTCTTCGAGTTTAAACAAGATCCAGGTGTGTTATGAGATGAAATAGAGGGTTCCAGGGGTGCAAGGGAGGTGTCGCGAGTGTTGAGAGACTGCTTTTATCACTTGATTTCAACGGGAACGTATGATTCGAATGTGAAGCGGCTTCGGACGGTTACTGATAAGCGACCAAAGTTTTTTGCATTAAAGGGTGTAACATGTTATATTTATGTAAATTAACATGTGGAATACAAAAGTTTTGTGTAGATGTGCATGTGCAGGTGTTGGAAGCTTAATGTATGATTTTAGAAGATATTATGCGAGATATGCAAGAGTTGGATGGAAGACGGAAAAAACGGGGCAGAAACCCAGGATCCAGCGTAAGCCTACGCCATGCAGCGTAAGCTTACGCCGCCCGGCATAGGCGTAGGCCTACGCCTAACCAGTTCATTCACAGCAGCTTCAGCGTTTCGGCGTAAGATTACGCCATACCAGCGTAAGCTTACGCTGGTTACGTTATTTTGACGCGGATTTTTGGGAAACTGCCAATTTTGAGAGTTTAAGTGGGGGTTTCTTCCCCAAATTCGAGATCCATCTTTTAACATCAGTTCTTGGGGGCGATTTGGGGGATTCGAACATCCACTTGAAGATTGAAGATGATCTCCATCACCATGAGCGGGTGATTCACTTGTGGCTTCCTCCAGGCGGACGGTTCATATAGGTTTCATGTTTTGATTCAGTTTATTTATGTTTTTGGATCTATTTAGTTTCTGACAATAACTGAGTAGATTGATGTATTAGTTATGTTAAACAGTTTATTTGAGTGCTTTGAGTTTGCTTGCTTTACGATCTTGTTCGGTTGATGACAAAACCTAGTAGCAGGGTTGGGTGACTAAAGGGGGCAACTTGGCATTCATAAATTGGGTGATTGAATTATACTGGTTTGTGACGGAACTGGTTGTATAGGTTGCTGACAACAGCCTGTCTTCAATTACTATTTTAACTGATTGTCCAACACTATGTCTATGTGGTGTCCAATTAAATAACTGAGTTTTACATAAACCTAGAATCTGAAGTTTGGAGGAGGTTGCATTTGTATTTGATCTGTGTTTTCATTCTAATTATCAAACTAAGCAATTTCACTAACCACTGATTCCTCGTGGATACGATACTCTTCTTACCCTTACTAGTTAAGTGTTTAAGGATTGTTTTTGACCGACCTAACGACATTGATCAAAATGGCGCCGTTGCCGGGGAATCGGTGCGCTTAGTTCTATTGCTTTAGTTTATTGTCTTTAGTTGATTTTAATTCTTATCAAAACCCCAAAAAGATTTTCTTTACTTCTGTTTTTAATTTTTGTTTATTTTGTTTATTTCTTTGTTCAGAGCTACTCGGTTGTGCTACGTGTGCCGGTTGACATGGACAGTAATTATTATGGTGACCAAGACTACTATGAACCATGCAACAACTGTGGCATCACTGGCCATTGGGCACAAGATTGCCCAAGATACAATCAATATGGTGGTGGTCCTGAGTACCCAAACTATCAGGACGATTACAACCAAGACTACTACCCAAGCATGCCACCTGATCAAGACAACTATCATTCTGAACTAGATGCCATCCAGTCAAACATGAAGGAGATGGCCAAGATGATACAAGCAGTGGTGCGGCAACAGGAAAGCCAGGACAAAGCTCATCAAGCTTTGGTAGATCTAGTTGCCAACCTAACTGGGATTGTCGGGTCACTCATCAAGGAAGTAGGTAAGCCTCGCTGTTCACATCAGTCCTCCTGTTCTGAAACCACAACCAGTGCACACCTCAATGATGTAAGTTTCGATTCTTTATTGGAATATCCTGCTCGTGAACAGACTCCACCACCGGTTGTAGAAAGAGTGGTGGAGCATAGTGAATCTGAGTCCGACCCTAATCAGGATTTTATTTCACAGAATAATTTGAAAACTGAAAATGTGAATAAACCTGTAAAAATCCCGTTTCCAGATGCTCTAATCAAACCATTTTTAAAAGAAAAAGATCCAACACAGGATGAACGATGAGAAAAGTTTGAGAAGCGTAAAATTAACTCATTATTTTTAAATACGCTTAAACAAGATCCTGATAATGTTGAATGTCTAAAAGGTTTGAGTACCCGAAAACGACGGCACAAATGTCCCGAGCAAGTAAAATTGAGTGTCAGTGTGAATGCCGTGTTTACGGGTACCCTTCCCCCGAAACTCCAAGATCCAGGGGCACCTATTATTTCAATTCAAATAGGTGAAATTACATTGAATAGAGCATTACTGGATCTTGGAGCATCTGTGAGCATAATTCCAGGGAGTCTGTATGATCAGCATGAATTTGGTCCATTACAGAGAGTTAACATCACCGTGGTGTTGGCTGATCAGACTCCCGCACATTCTCGGGGGATTGTAAAGGATGTGATTGTGAAAGTAGGAGAGTTTTATTACCCAGTGGATTTCTTGGTGTTGGATTGTGTGAAGAACACATAACCAACTATCATTTTGGGTAGACCGTTCTTGGCCACTGCTCAGGAAAATATTAACTGTGCTGAGGGAATGATAAGGATGAGGTTTGGGGCTCAGAAAATGAGTCTTAAAATATTTCCAAACTTGCCAAACCCGAAAGCTAACAAGTGTGGATCACCTGAAAAGGTGAATCACACAGTCGAGAATGCTTGTTTTGTGAATGACAGGTTAGCTGAGCAGAAGGATGGTGAAACGCCAGACATTGGAAGAACTAAACGGGTCAGAAAGAGAAGGCAGAAAGGGAAGAAACCGCGAGCTCATGATGTAGATCAAGAACTCTTTTCTTTGTTTATGAAGGCTTGGAGAAAATATGATGATGAGAGGAACTTAAGTGTAGGGAAGGAGGACTGCAAACATCCCACCCGACCACCATGATGCAAGTAAAGTAAACCGCCTCTGGCTGAAGACGTTAAACTTAGCGCTCTTGGGAGGCAGCCTAAGGTTAGTTTGTTTATTTTATTGTCTAGTTAAATGAACTTTGCGGGTGTGTTCAATAGAAACCCTTACGAGACTAAACTCGTCCACTCGGGCTACCGAGTGGTTTAAATGGCTTGATGTATGTGCTAAATGCATCCGTGATTCCTACGAAAGTGAGTTAGGAAATTATTTCTTTGTTTTCTTTGTTTTGTGTGTGAGCCGGCCAAGTGTGGGGAATTTTCATGGGTTTTCAAGTGAGTGTGCGTGTTTTCAAATGAATGCTAGCCCGTTTGTAGAGTTTTAGAGGTGTGTGTTTTTTATAGTTTTTATTGAGTCAGTTTTATGTTGTTATACATTGAGTCAGTTTGATGCTTTTGGGTTTGTTTCGAGTTTAATTTTTCCAGGCTTGGATTGATCCACCCATACTCAGTCTCCATTCGGATGGTGATGGTTCGAGTTTGATTTTCATGTAAAAGGCAACCCAATAGCAGATTTTGATGGCGATCGCGAAGAAAATGCTATACGATCGTATGAGTTTGGATTGAAGACAGTTACAGCTTGCAACCAGCTAAGTACTTTCCAATTCTTTATATAGTTTTATTTTTGCATATTTATTTTCATCGTCTCTCATCCTACATTGGGGGCAATGTAGAGTTTAAGTGTGGGGATGGGAGACTGAGTTTGTATAGAAAAAATATATATATATAAAAAATTGAAAAATCCATAAAAACTTAAAAATTTTCAAAAATGTCCTTGGATCAGAATTTTTGTAACTAAATGGAAAATGATAGATATAATTGGAAACTATGCTTGTGTGATTAAATTGAATAATAAATAGAAAACGCGTTTGATTTGTAATGTTTTGGTAGGCCCAACCGATCTAAAGAGCTTAAATATCCTGATATTGTATCTAGGGTTAATTGACAATTAATTCAGGATGTCTTGTGGGTTCTTATCTTAGGGGTTTCGCCAAGGTTGAAACTGTCATCATAGGGTGATAGGTACCACTATAAGCAAAAATTTATAAGTTTTTAAAATTACTTGGCACACCGCTTTCTTTTTATGAAAATAAATCCGAAAATTGGTGACGCCCGCGATCCATAATCCATCTTGCATGAGCTTAATTAAACAAAATTGAGAGCTTGAGTTTAGCCTACGTGTTTCCCTTCGGGACGGTGACTTGAAGGATACACCCATGGGCGGGACTTAAGTGATCAATATTGGATGACTAAGTTAGGAGTACGTGTTTCCCTTCGGGATGGTGACTTGAAGGATACACCCATGCTCCGAAGCTTATGTACTTCATGGCTTAAGAACTGCAGCCTACGTGTCATATATCGTGTTCCAGCGTGATTGAAACACCACTGGGTTAGGTTCATTCATAAAATAATAATAAAAGCTCAAAAACATGCATCCATCGATCCATAATCCCATAATTTTCAAAAACTCATAAATTAGTGTTTATAGTGGTGGAAAATCTATAAGGTTTAACCCGTGCCTAAACATGACTTTGAGATGGGATTAGACTAAGTTGTAGCTTCCTGAATGTGAGACCCGTAGAGAAACCGTTGCTTGGTAATAAATAGGATAATAGATCACAGAATCGGGGGCTCAATAGATCGGTGGTTGGGTTTAGTCGGATAAAAATACCAATTGTTACAGTCAATGCGTGATTATGTTTTAATTGTATGAGACTATGAGAGCATGTTTCAATTATGATTCCATTGCATAATTCTTTTTCGGGACGCAAAAGAGTAAGTGTGGGGATGTGATAAGCGACCAAAGTTTTATGCATTAAAGGGTGTAACATGTTATATTTATGTAAATTAACATGTGGAATACAAAAGTTTTGTGTAGATGTGCATGTGCAGGTGTTGGAAGCTTAATGTATGATTTTAAAAGATATTATGCGAGATATGCAAGAGTTGGATGGAAGACGGAAGAAACGGGGCAGAAACCCAGGATCCAGCGTAAGCCTACGCCATGCAGCGTAGGCCTACGCCTAACCAGTTCATTCACAGCAGCTTCAGCGTTTCGGCGTAAGATTACGCCATACCAGCGTAAGCTTACGCTGGTTACGTTATTTTGACGCGGATTTTCGGGAAACTGCCGATTTTGAGAGTTTAAGTGGGGGTTTCTTCCCCAAATTCGAGATCCATCTTTTAACATCAGTTCTTGGGGCGATTTGGGGGATTCGAACATCCACTTGAAGATTGAAGATGATCTCCATCACCATGAGCGGGTGATTCACTTGTGGCTTCCTCCAGGCGGACGATTCATATAGGTTTCATGTTTTGATTCAGTTTATTTATGTTTTTGGATCTATTTAGTTTCTGATAATAACTGAGTAGATTGATGTATTAGTTATGTTAAACAGTTTATTTGAGTGCTTTGAGTTTGCTTGCTTTACGATCTTGTTCGGTTGATGACAAAACCTAGAGCAGGGTTGGGTGACTAAAGGGGGCAACTTGGCATTCATAAATTGGGTGATTGAATTATACTAGTTTGTGACGGAACTGGTTGTATAGGTTGCTGACAACAGCCTGTCTTCAATTACTATTTTAACTGATTGTCCAACACTATGTCTATGTGGTGTCCAATTAAATAACTGAGTTTTACATAAACCTAGAATCTGAAGTTTGGAGGAGGTTGCATTTGTATTTGATCTGTGTTTTCATTCTAATTATCAAACTAAGCAATTTCACTAACCACTGATTCCTCGTGGATACGATACTCTTCTTACCCTTACTAGTTAAGTGTTTAAGGACTGTTTTTGACTGACCTAACGACATCGATCAGTTACGGAACTGATTAGGGGTTAATGGCCTTAAATCCATTTAAATTCATTCATTATTGGCATTTAGCATGGTTACCTAACGTCTGTACATGAGTTTTGTACCATAACAGCTTCGAATTCCAAGCGTTCGGATCGAATTCGTTGACGGTTTGACCTGGGAAGGTCAAATGTCGCATGAAGGGTTTGAACTTAGATTGATCCATTGATTTCCATTAAATTGATTCTTTAGAACCATTTGAGACAGGCTGAATTCCGTTCTAGCATGATCAATTCGAGTTAGGACCCGTAAATTCCTTGGCGTTGAAGTTGAGTTTTGCTCCTGTTGACTTTTTAAGGTCAAAATTGGAGGAGGATGGGTTCAATATCAAGAAGGGGTTAAATTGGGATTAGGAGGGTTCAAGTTAGGGGTTCAAATGAGAAATCAAGGTTCAATAGTCATTAAATGAGTCTAAGACATGTTTCTATTTTGTGTTAAAATCATTGTACTTATTTATACAAAATTTTGTTTATAAAATCTAAATGTTATTTGTTTATTTAACATATTTTGTAAAAGAAGCATTTCCATTTTTATAAATTTCATCAACTGTAAATGTTTATTAAATACATATATATTTCCATATATGACCATAAATGAGTACATTTATTTATATGTAAAATTTATAAATGCATCATTAAGGCTCGAAAGGATTATTTAAACAAGGTATATACATATATATCTATTTAAATATACATACACTTGTTATATCAATATAATAAAGAGTTTTTATGTAAATACAAGGTTGAAACCTCATATCGATAATGATTAGCGTGACATATTGTGTTGGATGAACACTGGGTTTGAATGTAGAGTTATTATTGTATAGAAACGATAAATACATAAATAAGTAAATAAATAATAAAATAATAATAAAAAAAATAATATATGGCCAGAAAGTCATGGATGTTACAGTATCCCCAAGTTGAGGGAATTTCGTCCCGAAATTCAACTGTTGGAGGTTACTGAAACAACTTTTATCTGTTGGTTTGAGCAGTATAATTGATGACAATATCCGGGTCTGATATTCATAGTCAGGCATGAATGGTGGCAGTGGATTTAGTCTGAAAAGGATTAGGGAGGGTGTTGTCCTAGAATTTATTTTGGACTCAAATGATGGGGTGCATCACTTGAAGTGGGAAAGATGAGAGTTCGATATTCAAAGCTTGTTTAGAATATAGTATAATATGTTTGGAAGGTATCACTAGGTGAGGTTTCACAGACATTGTTCAAGATCAAATAAATAGAAAAACCCTACGTGACACAAACAGTGAAAACTACTGACAGCATGACAGGAACACTTACATAAAGGAAGTGTCAGCGGCGTATCCACTATGCCTTTATCAGATCATATTAGTTACATTATTGTATATCTCTATAGGTTTTATGTCATCACACATGACAGAATTTACTATGTTTTCAATGCGCTGACCTTTATAATTACGTGTGCACCAGTAATTACTCAAATCGTCGTATGGTCCATATAGATCATTCTATTGTGTGTGGGTACAGAGGGGGGGAAACATTTAGTTTATTATTGTTTTTACGTATAAGTTGTTAATAAGTGACTGTGTCTCTAGATTGTAAAGTCTGTCAGGAATTAAAGGCTAACAATGTGGCACAACCCCATACATGGGTGTAGATGGCATATCCCTCCAGATTACCCATAAAGTTGATTAGCTCTCTCGTGTCTGAACAAGAATACGTCAAACCCCGAGTAACTCAAAGTATATAGCTCCCTCGTGTTTGAACAAGAATACGTCAAACCCCGAGTAGCTCAAAGTTTATAGCCATCAATTTTCATGGATAAAGTGGATGATCATGCCTCATGTGTATAGTGGACAATCAATTGTGAACAATGTAAACGGATCTAGTTTCATGTGTAATGTAGGCACACAAGTTTCATGTATAGCATAAATGATCTAGTATTATGCATATTGTAAATAACCAAGTATCATGTATCGTGTGAACAATCTAGTATCATGCACATTGCAAGTAATCAAGTTCCGTCTATGATGTGATCAGTCTAGTATTGCGTATATTACAAGTAATCAAGTTTCATGTATAATGTAAATAATCATGTATATTGTATACAACCAAGTTTCATGTATAACGTGAACGATCAAGTTGTGTGTGTAATGAAAACAATTTAGTCTCAAGTATATTATGAACGTTCATAGGTAAATAATTGAACCTCATGAGCAACGTAAACTATCGAATCTTGTCGATGATCGAGTGTTGCAGGCAAGCATGTTGTATAATGTAGGTAGTTGAGTTTCAAGTTTTCAACTTTGTTGATGGATGGTTAACGCCTATGCAAGATGGTTCATCTTTTCGAAGTGGCTAGTAAGTTCATAAATTTTCGAAGGTCCAGGGTGATGAGAAAGCTAAACAGGTATTTAGAATGATACGCACACGAATAACTGATTTGAGCTTTTTTGTTTGTAAATGACGAGTAATTGAAATTTATCCTTGTTTGTAAATTAATAAGTGAAGGTAATAGGTTGAATAACTAGGTGATTGGGTAAATAAAACCTTTTTATTTATTTATTTATTTATCATAAGGAGAATGTTTCATAAGAAAATAATGGCCAAATTATTCCGTAATCAGGCCAAAAATTTTAAAGTAATGAATTAAGAGGTCGTAATGAAATAATTAATCGAGTCATAGTTAATTCTTAACTAGGATAATGAGATAAATGTTTTTATAAAACAATTACATTTAGTTCCTTCACAAGGTGAAGGGGTTTGTAAATAATTTATAATCTAGATAAAACTTATAAATGAAGGGCTTGATAAAGGTTTTGTTTGAACAAAATAACTACATTAGCCAAATTAGGAAATAACAAAATAAATAGTTTACAAAGGAGGTTTAGATATTAATCATTAAGGAGAGTAAAAAATAATAACATTTATATTTGTGTAAAGGATATGGGTTTCAATTTAAGTTTTAAGAAAACGTGAAATAGAATATCCGGCTAACATCTCAGACAGTTTTCCACCAGGAAGCAGATGAGCACCAAGACGAACATCGTTGTGGTTATTAGTATTGCAAATCGAGCTTCAGTCCTAGTTATTTCTGTATGTGCATCAAGTATTCCCTGGTCTCCATTCTGCGGTCCTTACATATAGGTGAGCGGTATCAGTTGGGACTAGTAGGTTCCTTGGCTTGTCCTGCTCCTAGGCCTGGATGGTATAGGTTAGGTGCTAGATAAGGGTCTCTTAGAGGTGGTGATTCAGCTGCTCGGAGTTCTCAAGGCTGTTCCTAAGACAATCTGCTCTGTGGTCAAACATGGATCTGGCAGCTAGTCGTGTTAGTGACGGGGACCCTAAGTCTTCCTCTTATGTTGAATCTACTTCGGGGTGATTCTCAGGGGAATGAGGAGGGTAAGGGACCATGTCTAGCCTAAAAGGGTCGTAAGACTAATCATAACACCGAGTTCTTATAATAATGTATCAGGAGTAACACTTGACCTATAGGTAGCATGCCCATGAAGAAATCTTCAAGAAAGGGAGGTGGGTCGCAAAGGACACACTTAAGTACCCCGCCTTTCTTTAATCATAATCTTTCATGGGTCCACACCCACTCTTCCATCCATCATGTATCATTAACATAATTATTTAGACTCATGGTTATGATGAGAATCATTAGAGATTGTGTCTTGTGGCTCAAAGGTGTGCTCTATCTATTCGACCAGCTTCCTTTTCTTGAAGGGTAAGGACTAAGGGTTTTAAATCCCTTGCAAATGAGAATAATGGTGATAAAATTTTCAAGGCATCAGGATGAAGAGGTATAGTTGACTTAAATATAATTAAGTGTAAGAATCAAATAGGAGATTTATACTTGTGTACCAAATTATAGTAGTTAAGCGAATGATGCTTAGGTTGTATTCATTTGGGACATAACCTAATGGATACCGTGACAAATCAAAGTGATTGAGTTCATATACTTTCAAGAAGACATGCCTTAGCCTATAGGTGAACACTCACTTCGGGAATTCCTAAGAAAGCATACGGATCCTTAGGTTGATTTGGATTTATATGAAATGCTTTCTTAGACAGAAGACCCAAGGTACATGCATTCACCCTTCCGGATTGCACATGTTCTCTACTAATTTTCAGAATCCAAAACTTTGACGGGATTTTAAAATTTTAATATGCATTGGGTCTAGGAGTTTGAATCTTTCCATAAGTGATTAGTAATGATGTGTAAAGATGAAAGTGTATAAGTGTATGGAAAAACTTAGGATAGCATTTGTGATATCAAATAGGTATTGTGCAGACAATTCAAATAGTGTAACAAAGAAGGTATCACAGGCGTAATAGTTTTTTTTGTAAACATGTAGGTTGTCAAGTAACATAACACATAAGACAATTCATATTGCATCATGCAATGTAATACACTAGATAATATGTAGGATAATTACACCAAGGTATCCTAAGGTTATAGGCTGTGGACTAAGAATATGTTTTAAGTAATCCATGTAGTTTCAAAAAGTTTCATGTAGTCTCTTGAATGCTGCAGTTCATGTGTTTGCAATACGTAGATAGAAATAAGTAGATGTAGATAGGTAAGTGGATGTAAATATGTGTATAATGAGTATAGAGTGGAGTTCCTAGTAAAAGACACGAGTTAAACTAATGTTTGGGACTCCTAGGTTATAGTCTAGGTCATGTGTGTCTAATAACCTAATTCCCTATAACCATGGCTCTGATACCAATCTGTCACACCCCGGCCGGCGGCAGATTATACGCTGTGGCTGACGCGGTTGTTCATAAGCACATGATCATTTATTAATTGCGTTACAATATTTAATCAACATATTAAGTATTCGTTACAAGGAAAATAGAGTCATATCCATCAAATAAAACATAACAATAAATAAATCCTTAATTAATTTTGTCTAGGTCCATAGTCTTAAGTGATCAAGCACAGTCCTCAAACGGGTGTACCTGAAACATGTGAGTAAATGTCAACTACAAGTAGTTGGTGAGTAACATAGGTTTTGACACCAAACAAAGTTAAGTATAGTTACAATTCAATATGTTTAAAGCATAACTATGGCATAAATGTGAAAACATACAAGGTTCCAAGCGTACAATTCAATCCGTAGTAAATGGAAATCTGGTAAGTACAATCCCACTGATTGTGTTTTGGAAAAAATAGTAATATGGTACACACAAAACCCGCCAAGGTTCGTGTTAACTGGAATCGGATTCCCCTATAAATGATCATGTTAGGTACTATCTTAGGCCTTGGTAGCAGGTTAATGAATGTACAAGCATGAACACATGTAATGGTCACCAAACAGTTTAAGACATAAAGCACATAGTAATTAGCATGAGAACAATGTTATTGAATCTGGTATGTAATGTATGTAAACATGTTCCATCCCGAGTATTTGTAAACAATAGTAAAAAAGAAATGGGGCTATGAAACTCACCTTGTAGTGAAGCTAGTAATGGTATGAATTGTTAGGAATGGATAGGCCTCGTGAGTATCCCTCACAATCAACCTACATGGATACATTTGTATTCTAGACTCAATGAGAAATAAGCAATTCTAGATCTATTTGAGTCTCTGAGGATTTTGGAGTTTTGGGGTCGGGTATAGGGTTGGTACAAGTTTGTAGGAAAAATATATGTTTATATAAAATAGTGATAAGATAATATTAATTAAAATTAATTAGATTCTCAAATAAATTGCATGATAATGATATGCTTGAATTTATATAATTAAACTAAAATAAATAAATTATGAGATTGGTAGAGGTTTAAATAATTGTTCTTACAAAAATAATTATTTAAACTATTTAGACAATCGTCATGAGAATACTAAATACATTGTGAAACAGGGGAAATGTTTAAATAATAATCGTCCTGAATGAAATTAATTGATTCGAATGTGAAGCGGCCTCGGGCGGTTACGGAACTGATTAGGGGTTAATGGCCTTAAATCCGTTTAAATTCGTTCATTATTGGCATTTAGCATTCGTTGCCTAACGTCTGTACACGAGTTTTGTACCCTAGCAGCTTCGAATTCCAAGCGTTCAGATCGAATTGGCTGACGGTTTGACCTGGGAAGGTCAACTGTCGCATGAAGGGTTTGAACTTAGATTGATCCATTGATTTCCATTAAATTGATTCTTTAGAACCATTTGAGACATGCCGAATTTCGTTCTAGCATGATCAATTTGAGTTAGGACCCGCAAATTCCTTGGCCTTAGAAGTTGAGTTTTGCTCATGTTAACTTTTTAAGGTCAAAATTGGAGGAGGATAGGTTCAATATCAAGAAGGGGTTAAATTGGGATTAGGAGGGTTCAAGTTAGGGGTTCAAATGAGGAATCAAGGTTCAATGGTCATTAAATGAGTCTAAGACAGGTTTCTATTTTGTGTTAAAATCATTGTACTTATTTATACAAAATTTTGTTTATAAAATCTAAATGTTATTTGTTTATTTAACATATTTTGTAAAAGAAGCATTTCCATTTTTATAAATTTCATCAACTGTATAAATGTTTATTAAATACATATATATTTCCATATATAACTATAAATGAGTACATATATTTATATATAAAATTTATAAATGCATCATTAAGGCTCGAAAGGATTATTTAAACAAAGTATATACATATATATCTATTTAAATATACATACACTTGTTATATAAATATAATAAAGAGTTTTTATGTAAATACAAGGTTGAAACCTCAGATCGATAATGATTAGCGTGACATATTATGTTGGATGAACACACGGTTTGAATGTTGAGTTATTATTGTATAGAAACGATAAATACATAGATAAGTAAATAGATAATAAAATAATAAAAAAAAAATAATATATGGCCAGAAAGTCATGGATGTTACAGTGTATTGGTTCACGATCCCCTGGCCTTTACAAAACTCATAAAATGGACCAGGAGCCTGACTCACATCAGTATGTCTACCATAATATTCACCCCTCTATCTGATCTCACAACTTTTATTTGAAGATCAAGTTGTTTTTCAACTTCAGTTTTATAATTTTTAAAAGTTGCAAGTGATTCAAATTTTTCTTTAATAAGATACACGTACATATAACGAGAATAATTGTCGATAAAGTGATAAATGAAGTATGTCCTGTTATACCAGCAATGGGGTAAGGGCCACTAATATCAGTGTGAATGAGTTCTAATAAATTAGAGCTCCTAGTGGCACCTTTCTTATTTGCTGATGTCATTTTACCTTTAAGGTGTTTGACACATATTCCAAAATCATTAAAATTGAGAGATGGCAACACTTCATCCAGGGCCGGTCCCGAGAATTTTCAAAACGTTTTGGGCACGGGACATGTAAAAAAAAGCAAGTCCCATAATATAAACTCATAATGGCATAATATAAAACTACAACAAACGAATAACGATTAACGAATCATACATAACGATTTTTTAATAAGTTTGAAAATCTAGTAGGCCTTTTTTAATTTATAAGCGGGTTAATAGGATAAATGGATAATACAAGTAGTGTGCCTTTTTTAATTTCTAAATGGGTTAATATGATAAATGGATAATACAAGTAGTGGACTTTTTTTTAATTTCTAAGTAAGTTAATAGGATAAATGGATATTAGAAGTAGTGAGCTTTTTTTATTTCTAAGTGGGTTAATAGGATAAATGGATAATACAAGTAGTGAGCCTTTTTTAATTTCTAAGTGGGTAGTGGGCCTTTTTTAATTTCTAAATGGGTTAATAGGATAAATGGATAATACAAGTAGTGAGCCTTTTTTAATTTTTAAATGGATTAATAGGATAAATGGAAACAGTCGCCCTCCCCGCCCCCCCTAAGGGCCACCCTGACTTCATCCTTCACGAGTCGAGATAAGCGTTCTTGTGAAATGTGGCCTAAGCGTTGATGCCACAACATGGATGAAGTTTCTAAGTCTCATTTTCGTTTAGTCTTTGTTAAGTTCTCATTGATATTATATGATAACAAAGACTTGGAAAATCCATCATCTAGTTCTAATCTATAGAGACCACCATCTAGATAACCATGTCCAAACACTTGAGAATTTAACATAATAGAAAGTTTGCCATGACCATGAGAACAAACAAAACCGTCAATGTCTAACTTTGGTCCTGATACTAGATTCGGAGTAATCTTAGGAATATATAAGGTATCATAAAGTTTAGTACATAAACCAGTTTTAATTATTAATTCTAAGGTTCCCACAGCTTCGACAACTAGTTCTTCTCTGTTTCCTTTTTAAGTGTTCTTCGGTTTCTTTCCAGCTTCTGGATTGTAAGGAATCCCTGTAATGAGTTGGTTACTGATGTGCTTGGAATGGTCTATAAAAACTAAATAAAAACCTAACCTAGACACTCTAGTAATAATTCTAGACTATCCTAATACTAGACCACAGAATAGGCACGTATACCTATCGACTTCAGTAAAGTCTAATGAAAGTCCGGATATCGAACCCACGAGACACTAGTGACAACTATACCTAGACTCTGACTCATCTAACTAAACTGATTCAAAGGGGGGAATTGTGTTGTGATTCTAAAACTGAAAAACTAAGGACTCTCTTACTAACGACACCAACTATCAGACAGAAGAAACGGAAAATATCAATAACGGAGGAAGCACTATCTAGGTAAGAATCATGTTTGCTAAACCTGGACTTCTCTCGACTACGAAAACTATGATGGAGCCATGATCTTTGAATACGAAACCCTAAAGCAATTTAAGGATCCCAGATCATTCTCCGGGTGTGACCTAATAGGATACCCTAAGGAACGTGTAAACTCACCGGTTAGTCGGATCACCTCTCAGCTATTTCCAACAATGCTAAAGTACCCTAAAGATATATTACCTCTCAGTCTCAGTATCTCTATACGCCCTAGGACATACGGGGTAACCTGAAAACTCTCGGTATTACACGGAATATCAATGATGCTAAGAAACCCTAGGAAATCCTCCTTTCAGAGCAATTGACCTAAAAACCTTAACACCCAGGAATACCCGACTATCTCTCACCTCTCAGCTATCGAGATAGGAAAAACACCTAACCCTAAGATACTCTCAATCTACGTTTCTATGGAAGATGATATCAACAGTCCATAAACTAGTTACAAACACACAGTAGGTAACCTAACGTGCATCTATTACTTGAAATACATTCAACAAAACACATGTGAAACACAAACCAATTGCAAATCAGAGCTAAATATGCATAAACATCACACCAATTGAAATCAAGTTCTTTACTTTATCATGAATCCATTAATAATCAACATAAACCGAAAGAAAATCCAAAATTCAATCAAACATTAATCGAAAACCTAGATAGCTACTATGGTCTAGCCAAGAAACATATTCAACCTCAGAAAACAAGTCTCAAAAGTAATGAACATAATCCAAATCAAACCAATTGTAAACAAGGAATCAAATATCATGACCCGAACGAGGAAGAACTAACCAACCCGATCGATAAAGCTTCAATCTTTTGTTCTCGTTGCTTCTTCCCCTCTCAAAATCGCCTTTTTTCTCTGTTGAAACGGCTGGTAATCGAACTCCCTAGCATTATGGCTATCCAAAACATTAAACCTCGATTTTAGTGTTTTTTTCACGGAATTCATGGCCCTCGCGTACCGCGAGGCAATCCACTAGGACCTTCGCGTACCGCGAAGGCCAAAACAGTCGGGGCCCAAATCTAACTCTCTCGCGTACCGCGAGACTTTTCCTCTCATCTCTCGCATACCGTGAAGACTAGAAATTTCAGATTTTCTTCTTCTTTCTCCCGACTTTCCTCTCGTGCTCGATTTCTTCATGATTTAGCTTCATATACCATACAAACACCTGCAAATACAATAAAGACCAAGTACAAGCTACTTTTGTTTGCAAGTTTGAATTTTTATCTTTGATTTGATTGTTTGAAACCATGAATCTTGTTTCTACTTCTGTTTTTAGTTGTTTGAATATGATCCTAGGCTAAAACTTTGATATTGCCTAGGTCACATGATGAATACTTGTTAAAGTTTTGATTTTTATCGGTTTTTGGATTAATTTAATGGGTTTATGATTTTATAAAAGATCTTGAGTTGATAATTGTGATGTTATTGCATGTTTAGATCTGATCTTGTGTTGGATTAGCGTATCTTGGTCATATATCTTAGGGTTTGTGGCTAGGGTGGTTTGCTAGACGTAGTAGCCATAGGAATTGTCTTTGACTGCTGATTAGAAGTGAAAGTGTATCCTCGTTCAATACCTGAGAGGTGAGAATTAGTCGTCTAGTCTTCGTCATTAGGAATCCGAGTGTCAGCTGTCTGAGAGGAAGCCGATATTAGGTGTCTAGTGATTGTTGCTATTCGTGTCATAGTTGTTATCTTGAGATTACCCCGTGCATTCTTTGAGTGTATTGGTGGACGGAGAGACTGAAAGGTGATCTGTATTTAGGGTACACTATCATTGTTGGAAATACCCGAGAGGTGATCCAACCATCTGGTGAGTTAGTACATCTTTAGGATCCTTAGTTGGTGACACCCTGAAAGTGATTAGGGATCCACTAGGCTGTCTAGAGTTGTTTCATTAGAAACCCAGATCCATTATAGTTTCCATAACCGATAGAAGTTGTGCTTTGCAAGTAGGATTCCGACCTAGGTGATATTCTTCCCATTCTGATTTTATCTTAGTTCTTGTTCTTGATAGTAGAGTCGATCTTAGTTTATTTCATTCATTAGTTAATCTTTAGTATAGTAAACTCCCAAACCAAATCAATATTTAGTCCGAGTAAGAGTCTAGTTTTGTTACATAGTGTCTCTAGGGTTCGATATTCCGGTTTACCGTTAAGCTGTGCTACACTCGATAGGTACACTTGCCTGTAAGTGCGGTCTAGTTCATTGGTTTTCCATTTATTACTTAGGAGTCTAGGTTAGGTTTATATAAACCGTCTGGGCGACATCAGGGACTCACACTCAAAAGCTACAGCTTTACCTAATCCCGTCTCAAGATCATGTCTAGGCCCGGGTTAAACCGTATAGATTTCCCACCATGATAAACTAAAATTTCATGTTTTATAAATTAAGGTGATTAATGAATGAATGGATGAAAATGAATGAGCTTTAAAAATTAAACAAATGAACCTTGTTTAGAGGTGTTTCAACCAAGTCATTATCCCAGAGGATAACACATAGACTACAGTTCTAATCAATGAAGCACTTAAGAGTCGCTTAGGGGTGTTTCAACCAGGTCACTATCCCGGAGGGTGATGTAGTGTGAAGTACACATCTTTATTCCTAATGTTTTATGCATTTTTGGTTAGTTTTATCTTTGTTTTTAGTCGTTTAAGTCTGTATTTAAGTCTATGTTGTGTTTTCAGGAGCTCGTGTGGAGTACAAGTGAATATCATGAAGAGACCGAGCTAGAGAAGAAAGTCCAGAGTTTAAAAGTTGAAATTCCAACCTTTCGCGGTACGCGAGAGAGGAAGAGAGGAGATTCGCGGTGCGCGAGGATCTTCAGAAACCCGCGCGACTATTTTGTTCCTCGCGGTACGCGAGGAACCCAACCCACTTCTTCGCGGTACGCGGGAGATGGAAATTCCGTAAAACCCTAGTTTTCTTAATTAAATAGAATTCGATAGCCATAATTGAGAGAGATCGATGTCCAGCCGTTTAAGGAGCATTCTAGGACGGTTTTGGGAGTAAGAAGGTCAATTCAAGTGCAAGATCAAAGCTTTTGGATTCTGGGTTCGTTGTAATAGCGTTCTAGGTTTTCAAGTTTGAATCTTTGTTTAAATTCTGTGTTTGAACCTATGTTTTGCTTGATTACTTCTATTTTGATGTCTTTGAGTATGATCCTAGGCTAAAACATTAATATTGCCTAGGTCACATGATGAATATTTGTTAAAGTTGTGATTTTTACTGGTTTTTGGATTCGATTGATGGTTTTATGATTTTGTAAAGAATCTCTTGTTAATTATTATGATGATATAGCATGTTTAGATCTGATTTGTAATTGATTTTAACTCCGTATGCTTATTGTGGTTATCTGCAAGTTTGATTTGCATATCTTGGTCATAGACTCTAGGGTTTGTGATTGTTGTGTGGTTTGCTAGACATAGTGACCATAGGAGTTGGGTTTGATTGCTGATTAGAATTGAATGTGTGTCCTAGTTCAATACCCTAGAGGTGAGGAGTAGTTGTTTAGTCTTCATCATTAGGAATCCAAGTGTTAACAGTCTGAGAGGACGTTAGTATTAGGTGTCTAGTGATTGTTGCTAGGTTAAATCATAGTTGTTATCCAGAGATTACCCCATGCATTCTTTGAATGTATTATGGATAGTGAGATTGAGAGGTAATATGTCTTTCGGGTACAATATCATAGTTGGAAATACCCGAGAGATGATCTAACCATCTGGTGAGTTTAGTACACTTTAGGTAGCTTAGTTGGTGACACCCTGAGAGTGATTAGGGATCCAGTAGGTAGTCTTTAGTTGTTATCTTTAGAAACCCAGATCCATCGTAGTTTCCAGAACCGGTAGAAGTTGTGCTTTGCAAGTAGGATTCCGACCTAGGTAGTATTCTTCCCATCTTCCGATTTCACCTTAGTACTTGTCCTAATAGGTTGAGTCGATATTAGTTTGCTGCATTCTTAGTTAACCTTTAGTGTAGTCAACCCCCCCAAACCAATTAAATCTTTAGTATGAGTCAGAGTCTAGTTTTGTTATTCAGTGTCTCTAGGGTTTGATAATCCGGTTTACCATTAAGTTGTGCTACACTCGATAGGTATACTTGTCTGTCAGTGCGGTCTAGTTCATATGTTTTCCATTTATTACTTAGGAGTCTAGGTTATATTTAGTAGATTTTTTATATAGACCGTCTGGATGACATCAAGTTTTTGGCGCCGTTGCCGGAGACATTTGGCAATAGCAATATTAACTCTGATTAGTTCTTTGTTTGATTTTTGGTTTAATTGAGTCTTTTCTTTTCTTTTCTTTTGAGTCTTGTTTGTGTGCTTGTCTTCTGTGCTACTTGTGTGTCTAACTTAGGATCGAGTTTTTCTGTCTTTGAGTCTTTTCTTTCTCTCCTATCTTGTGTCTTTCTGTTTATGCACCATACTCATTCGCAAGGATCACCATCTTTTGCAGCTTTTTCAGAGCCCGAACGAGAGCTTCACGAGCGCACTCGTGACTTCCGGGGGCGTTTGAAGCAGCTGTGCGAAAACCAGGTACGTTCTACTAGCCCAATTCCATTTCCTATCATGGGCGACGCTGACCCACCAGCGAGACGTACCGTGCACCAGAGGGCCAGTGACGGGGTCAGCGAGGCGAGATCTTCCATCACACGCCCCGCCATTCCGAACTCCAATACATGGCAGATCCAGTCACATGTCATGAGCACGATCACTCATGCCACTCAATTTCATGGCCTTGAGGATGAGGATGCACCCGGACATCTGTCCCGCTTCGCGCGCATATGTGATACTTTCAATATCACGGGTGTGTCTAAGGACGCTATCTACTTGTGTCTCTTTCCATTATCGCTCTCTGGTCGCGCTTCTACTTGGCTTGACACCCTCCCCGACAATTCTATCACCACTTCGGCGGATCTTCAAGCTAAGTTCTTCAAGAAGTACTATCCACCTTTGTTCCGGATAGATCCTGACGAGCCTTATCACTTGGCCTGGGAGCGGTTCAACACGCTTTTGAGCCAATGTCCCCAGCATGGTCTTTCTGACTGGGCAATAGTGGAGAAGTTCTACAATGGTCTCACCTTTGAGAAGCAGAAAATGTTCAACACAGCTGCGGGAGGCTATATCATGGATAAGCTTGAGCCATATGAGTATGAGGAGATGTTCGAGAGCTTTGCTCTGGCGGAACAACAACAACCATCTACTAGGACTTCCTTTCCTAGTGCTAGAGCACCCGCCTCTTCTCCTAGAGGTATGCATCATGTCAACCTAATACTAGCGTGGCTGCTGCATTTGCTGCTATGGCAAAGGAGATTAAAGAGCTTAAGCTCAGTGCTCAGCGGTGTGAGGTGTGCAGGGGAAGCCACGACACCAGAGATTGCCCCGTCAGTCATTAGGAGCAGGTGAGTTTTGCTGGGAACCAGAACCAGAACGGGGTAATCTTAGGATAAGAACTATGACATGAACTAGCAACAATCACCAAACACCTAATACCAACGTCATCTCAGACTGTTAACACTCAGATTCCTAATGACGAAGACTAGACAACTATCTCTCACCTCTCGGGTATTGAAATAAGATACACATTCAGTTCTAAGAACACTCAATCACAACTCCTATGGGCTACTATCTCTAGCAACTCATACAAACACCCACAAACCCTAAGGTGTATGATCTAGATATGCAAATCAAACTGGAAGACAACCACAATTAGCATACGGAATCACAATCAAACCAAAACATGCATATTCATCACATTAATCATACTAAGATTGTTTACAAAATCATAAACCCATCAATTAGAATCCAAAACCGATAAAAATCAAAGTTTTACGCAGTATTCATCATAACCTAGGCAGTATCAAGTATTTAGCCCAGATTCATGCTCAAAATAACTAGAACAGAAGTATAAACAATCATCATGGTATCAATCATCATGCTCAAAATCGAATCTTTAAACCTAGAACGCTATTACTAACGAATCCAAACTTTAACTCCAATTGACTTCTTACTCCTCAAAATCGCGAAAGAACTCTTCTCCAGATGGTAAAACTCGAACTTCTGGTATTATAGCATTAGAATTCTATTAAAACTCGAATTTAGGGTTTTTCACGATTTATTGTTCTCTCGCGTACCGCGAGAAATTATAGCAAGCCCTTCGCGTATCGCGAGGGCCAAATTAGTCGGGTTGGGTTTCTGAGATCCTCGCGTACCGCGAAGACTCTTCTGCTCTCTCTTGCGTACCGTGAGAGACTGGAATTTCAACATTTCTTCTTTTGTACCCCCGGCTTCATTCTCTTTCTCGGTTTCTTCTTAATTTGACTTATAATCATCATGAGCTCATGAAAACACAACAACACAACATAGACTCAAATGTACATCAAAACAACTCAAAACAAAGATAAAACTAACTAAAAACACACAAAAAAATAGGAATAAAAATGTGTGTTTCGCACTACATCACCTATCGACTGCAGTAAAGTCTAATGAAATTCCAGATATCAAACCCATGAGACACTAGTGACAACTATACCTAGACTCTAACTCAACTAACTAAACTGATTCAAAGAGGGGGAATTGTGTTGTATTCTAAAACTGAAAAACTAAGGACTCTCTTACTAACGACACCAACTATCAGACAGAAGAAACGGAAAATATCAATAATGGAGGAAGCACTATCTAGGTAAGAATCATGTTTGCTAAACCTGGACTTCTCTCGACTACGAAAACTATGATGGAGCCATGATCTTTGAATACGAAACCCTAAAGCAATTTAAGGATCCCAGATCATTCTCCGGGTGTGACCTAATAGGATACCCTAAGGAACGTGTAAACTCACCGGTTAGTCGGATCACCTCTCAGCTATTTCCAACAATGCTAAAGTACCCTAAAGATATATTACCTCTCAGTATCAATATCTCTATACGCCCTAGGAAATACGGGGTAACCTGAAAACTCTCGGTATGACACGGAATATCAATGATGCTAAGAAACCCTAGGAAATCCTCCTTTCAGAGCAATTGACCTAAAAACCTTAACACCAAGGAATACCCGACTATCTCTCACCTCTCAGCTATCGAGATAGGAAGAACACCTAACCCTAAGATACTCTCAATCTGCGTTTCTATGGAAGATGATATCAACAGTCCGTAAACTAGTTACAAACACACAGTAGGTAACCTAACATGCATCTATTACTTGAACGACATTCAACAAAACACATGTGAAACACAAACCAATTGCAAATCAGAGCTAAATATGCATAAACATCACACCAATTGAAATCAAGTTCTTTACTTTATCATGAATCCATCAATAATCAACATAAACCGAAAGAAAATCCAAAATTCAATCAAACATTCATCGAAAACCTAGATAGCTACTTTGGTCTAGCCAAGAAACATATTCAAACTCAGAAAACAAGTCTCAAAAGTAATGAACATAATCCAAATCAAACCAATTGTAAACAAGGAATCAAAGATCATGACCCGAACGAGGAAGAACTAACCAACCCGATCGAGAAAGCTTCAATCTTTTGTTCTCGTTGCTTCTTCCCTTCTCAAAATCTCCTTTTTTTCTCTGTTGAAACGGTTGGTAATCGAACTCCCTAGCATCATGGCTATTCAAGACATTAAATCTCGATTTTAGGGGTTTTTTCACGGAATTCATGGCCCTCACGTACCGCGAGGCAATCCACCAAGCACTTCGCATACCGCGAAGGCCAAAACAGTCGGATCCCAAATCTGGCTCTCTCGTGTACCGCGAGACTTTTCCTCTCATCTCTCGCGTACCGCGAAGACTAGAAATTTCAGATTTTCTTCTTCTTTCTCCCGACTTTCCTCTCGTGCTCGATTTCTTCATGATTTAGCTTCATATACCATACAAACACCTGAAAATACAATAAATACTAAGTACAAGCTAAAATTACCACAAAACGAATACAAACTAAGTAAAATATCACAAAATACACGGATAAAAGGCATGTGTTTTGCAACACATCAGTTACGTGAACCATAGAACCAGAATCAAACCACCATGTATTAGTTGGAACATTTAAATTATAGGACTCAAGTATCATATAAAGATTATTACCTCTTTTACTCAGCCACTCCTTAAAGTCTAGGCAGTCTTTCTGCCTATGTCCTGCCTTACAGCAGAACTTGCAGTGAGACTTCCATTTGAGTTCTTAGAGCTGGAAGCAGCACTTGCTCTTCTTTCTGGACGCACATTGCAATCAACTCACTCATCGTCCACTTGTCTTTTTCTTTTTGTGTGTTATAGTTTACCTTAAAAGCTTCAAAAGATTTAGGAAGAGAGGTCATGATAAATTGCACTAGGAAACCGTCACTGATCACCATGTCTAATCCCTTGAGCTTACGGGACATGTCATTCATCATCATGATGTGTTCACGAATACCGCTAATCCCATCATATTTTGTAGTCACCAACTTCAGAATTAGTGTGCTAGCATGCGCCTTAGATGTCCCCTTGAATTGATCCTCCACAGAAGCCAGATAAGTCTGAGCATCTTTAGAATCTGGTATAGCTCCTCTGATGATCGGACTGAAGGAGTTCTTCATTAAGACAAGAGCCATGCGGTTAAACCTCGCCCATTTCTCATGCACTATGATTTGTTGAGCAGTACTTTTGTCAATGAGATCAGCAGGCTTGTTGAGTGCACGGTCGAATTCCATCAAGCCGAGAGACAGCATTAGTGAATCTTTCCAAGAAGAAAAGTTTGCACCAGTCAAAGTTTCAATTCCCAAGTTAGGAGCTGCAGTGGATTTTATATGAGAAAATTAAGATACTAATAGTTAAATAAGAACTTAGAGTGTCTATGGTGTGACTTAGTCTAAGGCAGGCGGAAATAAGGACCATTATTTTAATAAAGTTGTGATAAAAGTCTATTATAATCACCAAAATAATAAATTAATTAGGTTCTACTTAAACAACGGGCGTTCACTTTGGTTAATGACCAATTGTTTAAGCATTAGGAACAATTTAAGTTTAAATAGTAAGTATGTGCAAAAAGAATGTAACACATCACATTTGGGCAGAAGTGAGACGTTTGTTTAGTATGCACATAATTAGCTTCGTAGAAACTAAATGTCGCACATCACCTTTGGACAGAAGTAGAAACATTTAGGTATTTAAGGCGAACTAGTGCTTAATTAGACTTAAATAACTTTACGAGCGTGACACATCACCTTTGGGCAGAAGTGAAACTTTAGATGTTATTTAAGTTAATCATGTTTTCTAATTTAAGGTTTTGTAAAGTATAAGATTTTAACAAAACAATTAGTTAATATTAGGATATGCACTAAGTGACAATGCTTAATTAGGCTTGAATAAATTTACACATGCATCACATCACCTTTGGGTAGAAGTGAAACCTTTTTAGGTGTTATTCAAGTAAGTTTTAAGGTTTTGTAAAACATTTAAATTTAAAGTTTAACAAAACAAAAACATTAATTAATAGCAAACCTCCTTGTTAGCACGGAAAATTTTAGGCACATATAAGCTTAGGTTCACAGAAACTATAAGGTTCTCAGGAACTATAAGGTTCACGGCTCCAGTAAGGTTCACGACTCTAGTAAAGTTCACGACTCCAATAACATAAACTGTGAACTTAAACCCGTGAACTTTAAGACCCGTGAACTATAAACCGTAAAATTTAGAACCCGTGAACTATACCTATAAAGTCTCTGGTCGTGAACTACAATAATCGTGAATCATAAACCGTGAAGTTTAAACTCGATAAGGCATGTGCGAAAATTAAGGGATTTTGATTATATTTTTGATTTCGAAAATCTTTTAGATGTTTAGTATATCCAAGTTTCATTATTTCGCAAAACTTAAAATAATAAAATCAATATTTTAATACGAAAACTTGGAGATAACTTTATACGATTTTAGGAAACATAATCAAAATTTTAACTTATCCCAAATTAAGGGGATTTCATCGAATCTAATAATGAACACGAAGAACGGTTTCATGAACATTAGATAAAACTGTTCTTCAATATTATCATATTTAAGCCTGGAATCGAAATCTTGAAACATTATTTTTAACAGATTTCGAAAAACTTAATGAATCTCGATTTTAGGAGATCAAAGCATGATATATTAACATAAACAGAAAACCGTGAAACTGATGAGGACAATTTTCTTATGGTTTTAAAAAAAATGTTCTCCGATTTTAATTCCAGTTTAGCGAATGAAACAAGACCGGATTAATCAACATCTGCTTTGATACCACATATTGATCAATTCTTGAACATGGTAATGGAAAACAATAATGTAAAACATACATGTTAAGCTAACCGGTGAAAGGGAAGACGTCATGATCTCTGATAAGGATCGGGTTCCCGTTTAAGGTGTACGATTAGGATGGCTAAGGTGAGTTCGTAAGAACTCACGGTTATGGGAGAGAGAGAGGGACGAATTCTTAGTGGTGATAGAATTGTTGATTAGTCTATTCCCTCTAATTATCTCTCTATATATATGTACACCCAAGGGGAAACCCATTAATGGCCCATTAAGAGTAATTAGGCCCATCAACTAATTACTAGGCCATAGTTCAATAAATAAATAAATAAATCAGTTGATCATTTAATAATTAGATAAATGATTATAAGAGCCACATAATAAAATCGTGTCTTACATTTACACCTAACAAATATCAGTTAGAACCCAAGTTTACATACCATTTGGACATCCCTTTAATGATAATCCATTTTTCACAATGTTTTAAAACCCGGACCGGACCAGACAGGCCGGTCGGACTGGTACGGCCGGGAGTCGGTGTCTAAGGCATTCTAGTTATGGGTGGTAGAGTTGTTCTCAAATGGACCAGCCGGTTCAGGAGGCCAACAGTCGGGCCAGTGGACCGGTGAAGATGGTCGGGTCGGAGCAGTTGGTGGTAGAGCTTGGAACGGTGGTGGTGTGAATCAGATCCATACTTCAAGAGACGATCGAACATGGTGGCGGAGCTTAGCATGGTGGTGGTATGCATCAGATCTAGACTTGAAGAGATGATCGAAGCTAGTGGCAGAGTTAAACACCTTTGTGTGTGTGTAATTGTGTAAGTTATATTGGTTGTGTAAATAATTAGGAATACAAAGGAATGTTATATACTATAACCATATTTACATAAACTACCCTCTAATATTCACTATTAATATTTGATCTAATATTCCCCTATAAGCTACGGGTAGGTAGCGACATGTAGCTTGGATCGTAAGAACACAAATCTTTGAGTTGGCAGCGACTTTGTAAAGATATCTGCAATCTGATCATCTGTGGATATAAATTGAACCTTGAGTTCTCCTTGAGCCACTTTTTCATGAACAAAGTGAAAGTCAATTTCAACATGCTTAGTTCGGGCATGAAAGACATGATTAGCTGTAAGATAGGTTGCTCCAAGATTGTCACACCAGAAAGTGGGAGTAGAATTTGTGTCTATCCTAAGCTCGAAGAAGAGTCACTAGCCAAGTTAATTCGGCAACTATGTCTGCTAGAGTTTTGTATTCTGATTCGGTGGATGATCTGGAGACATTTTTCTACTTGCGCGCGGTCCAAGATATGAGGTTAGAACCCAAATAGATGAAAAATCCCCCTGTGGACCGACGACCATCTGGGCACCCGACCCAATCAACATAAGACTAGGCTTGAATAGGAAAAGCTCCCTTGCAATGAACGTTTGTAAATGCTTTAAGATTGAATCCAGAGTTATGACATATCAATAAGTCGTGATTAAGGGTGCCCTTTAAGTACCTGAGAATTTGTTTGACACAAGTCCTGTGATTTTCGGAGGGAGCATGCATGTATTGGCACACTTTGTTGAATACAAAGGCAATGCCCGACCTTGAAAGAGTGACGTACTTGAGGGCACCAACAATTTGATGATACCATATTGGTCCAGAACATAAAGGACTCTCTACTACAGATAGTACTTGTGGTGTGCTCATAGGAGATGAGACTGGCTTGGAGTCAGAGAGACCGGATCGTTGAAGAACCACACATATATATTTCCGCTGAGACAACATAATATTACGACCTTGGCGCACAAGTTCAACACCGAGGAAGTAATCAAGATTGTTGAGGTCTTTAAGAGCGAAAGCATGACTGAGCTGGTTAATGAGGGTATTGACAACTTTGGCGTTGTTATCAGTGATGATGATGTCAACAACATACACTAGAGTGTACATTATTTTTTTTGCCAGACTTGTATGTAAATAAGGAAGGATCGGTTTTGGATCCTTGAAAGCCAAGCTTGTGAAGAGCTTGAGACATGCGGCAAACCATGCCCTAGGGGCCTGTCCAAGGCCATATAGAGACTTGTGAAGAAAGCAAACATGATCTGGATGTCTAGGATCACCAAATCCTTGTGGTTGCCGAATACAAATGGTCTCCTTTAAGTCGCCATGTAAAAAGGCGTTTTGAACATACAGTTGACGAAGAGTTCATTGTTGAGTAACAAGTGAGAGTACAACCCTAGTAGGAGTGGACTTAATAACTGGACTGAAGGTTTCTTTAAAGTCAATACTCGGCTTTTGCTGAAAGCCTTTTGCCACAAGACGGGCTTTGTAACGAGTTACCGCTCCATTTTGACCTGTACACCCACTTACAATAAATAAACTTAGCATTAGAAGTGGGAGGCACCAATGACCAACTGTTATTTTTAACTAAAGTTGAAAACTCCTCGGCCATGGCATGACACCACTCTGAATGTTGATTTGCAGTGGTAAAGGAAGTGGGCTCAGTAGTAGGAGGAGAAGAAGTTGACACATGAAGAGCATAAGGACTATAAGGAGCACGAGGTTTGGGATTTTGAAGAAGATTTGGAGGACGAGTACGAGGAGAAGCAAATTGTGAAGTGGATGAGTTTGAGGAGTGAGGTGAAGGAATGGAGTTGTGAGGAGACGGTGGAGGATTTGGTTGGGAACTTGTAGGATAGGACGGGTCAGGAAAGTCATGAGGTATAGTGAAGTCAGAGAAAGAAGTATAGGGATGAGATAAGGTGATAGGAGGAGAAACGTTGGTTAGTGTGGCAAAGGGAAATTTGTCTTCGTTGAAACGTATGTGGTGAGTAATATAGATCCGATCTGTGGACGGATCAAAGCAGCGATAGCCGTGGGGAGAGGGGTCGTAGCCTATAAAGATACAAGGGGTAGATCAGAAGTCCATCTTGTGACGGTTGTATGGTCGAAGATGAGGGAAGCATTGACAGCCAAAGACTTGAAGAAAGGAGAAGTCAGAGAGCGGTTGAATAAGTGTTCGAAAGGTGAAATAAGAGATCTGGTTCGAGATGGCATACGATTAATTAAATAGACAAAAGGAAAAATGCCAGAAGCGTTGAGGAACGAAAGACTGGGCCAGAAGAGCAAGGCTAGTTTCAACAACGTGACGATGTCGACGTTCAACTATACCATTTTGTTCATTGGTATGAGGGCACAATAATTTGTGAGTGATGCTAAGGGGGGTGAAGAAGGATCTCAATGTACGAAACTTACCACCCCAATCTATTTGAACATGTTTGATCTTAGTGTTAAAATGTCATTCGATCATTGTAACAAGATTTTTAAAGGTAGAAAAGACATCCGATTTTTGAGCTAAGGGAAATATCCACATATAACGAGAATAATGATCAACACATATCATAAAGTAACGATGGTCATCAAAAGACAATACAGGTGCATAGTCCCAAACGTCACAATAAATTAAGTTAAGAAAGGTTGAACTATGAAAAGTAGCATTAGTTAATGATAGTTTTGATGATTTTCCTAAATGGCAAGCCGTATAAGAAACAAAAGATAAAGTTGTAGTAACAGGAAGTTTAAAACTAGAAAGCATGAACTGGAATAGATGCGAATGAGGATGACCAAGTTTTCGGTGCCAAACATTGAATGAAGTCCGAGTGGCAGAGAAGGCGGCCTTATGGATAAGCTTGAGTTGGGGAAGACGGGGAGAGTAAAGACCTTGTTCACTGGGACAGGTGAAAAGGGTGGTACGTGTAGACTCGTCCTTCACAACAAAATAAAAAAGTGAAATTCAAAGAATACATCGTTATCGAGACAAAGTTGTTGAACAGAAAGAAGATTTTTCTTGATCTGGGGAACATGAGGAATGTTAGATATGAAGAGAGTTTTGTTAGGAGAAGAGAATTTAGAGGAACCGATATAAAGATTAGGAAGTCATTTACCATTACCAACATGAAGTGAGTCATTATAGTAATAGGCCTCAGAGTTGTCAAGGTTGGATAAGTCTAGTGTCACATGACTGTTGGCACCAGTGTCAGGATGCCAGGTACTACCAGTAGCAGAGCGTGTATCACAAGAGATTGAATGTGCATCTGAAAAATTAGTTAATATGGTTTGCACGAAAAGTGGATGGATCACGGTTTGGACAATCACTAGGGATATGGCCAATTCCATAGCGGTTGTAGGAGCCATAAACAAAGTTCTAACCAGAAGCCTAACTGAATTAACTACGGTTATCCACACGACCACGACCACGACCACGGCCCATGTTGTTGTTGCTATAGTTTTGGTTATAGCTACCACGATAGGATCCTCGTCGTCCTCGATTAAAGTTGCCACGAATTTTTGAGGGACGATCGTCATAGAAGGCTTGAGGGGAATGGGAAGCCGCTGCTACAGTGGGCATGAGTTAACAGCCAAGTTGAGAGGGTATCTACTGAAGAGTAAGCAGTTGTTGTAGGGACTGAGTGTTACTAGTTGTGGCAGCAAAAACTATAGGAGCAACAGATTGTGGGGGCTTTGTTAACATATAATCATCGTTACTCATAAGACCATAAAGTTCACCAAACGTCAAAGGAGAGGATAGGGAAATCATGGTAGATTTGAGGCCATTGTATTCCTCACGTAGCCCAGAGATGACATAGTGAACAAGATCTTTGTCGTTGACAGTTTCTCCAATGTTAGCTAGCGTAGTTGCATAATCTTGGGAACAACTGAGATAGTTGAGTGGTGTTTTGTCTCCTTTCATTTGAAGCTTAAGAAGTTGTATCTTAAGCGCATATTCACTAGAGGCAGTGTGGGAAGGGGGGGGGCTTATGCCCGTTCAAGTGAAAGCCAAAGTTCACCGACAGTTGTCCCATAAACATGGGAAAAGGAGGCCTTAGAATTTGTGGTGACAATCATTAGAATATGAGCATCATTGTGGACCCATGTAGAGTAGTTGGGATTGACTGTGACCGTTGTTGTATCATAAGATGCAGTGGCAAGAACTTGTTCTGGACATGTAATAGAATCGTCAATGTAGCCAAATAGATCGTTTAGGAGGAGGAAGGGTTCAAGCATTGTCTTCCAATAGCCATTGTTTGTAGGGTATAAGGTAAAAGCAAACTTGTTGAAAATACCAAAATAGGAATAAGACTTGATATTATCAGAAATGCCCAAAAAATATCATATTCGTACAGTAGAAACATAGATGCACTCATATAAGCGAATTGTGGGATGCTTTTTCTTGAGGTGCAAAATAGGAATAAAAGGGAAGGATGGGAAAGGAAAAAGTTTCGCCGAAAGTATGGTGGCGAAAGTAATCGGAGAAAGTTGTTGGGGTTTCATACAAGGGTTTCAAAACACTTTTAAAACACGCAACGGAAAAACAAGCACGGACCGATCTAGGTCAAAACCCTTAGATAGCCCCAGCAGGAGTCCAGATACAAACCAAATATTCAATAAACAACCATAAGGGGTTTAGGGTTATAACTTTCGCAATTAGGAGACGACAACCAAGTTGTAACACCACGTGACAACAATCTGGTCGCTAGATCCGGCTACACAAACAAAACCCGCAACTCTAATCCACCCGTACAAACCATCTCTATCTGGTTTGTCTCTAATGCTCCCGAATCCAAAACCGAATCTCTATTTGATCTTCTTTCGCTCACCGTATATCACCACCAACAATGGAGTACCAAACACGTACAACAATGAAATCGGCCTCGTTTAACAACGATGCAATAACGACTCATGATGGAAAGAAATGGAGGCGCATAACCGGCGGGCAAAAAACGGCGGAGGCGACGACGGGCAGCGATGACAGCAGCGGTGGCGGTCTAGAATTGATGGCATCGGCGGCCCGACGACGGAGGGGTGGCTGCCTATGGCAGCGGTGGTACCAAGCACGGACCGATCTAGGTCAAAACCCCTAGATAGCCCCAGCAGGAGTCCAGATACAAACCAAATATTCAATAAACAACCATAGGGGGTTTAGGGTTATAACTTTTGCGATTAGGAGACGACAACCAAGTTGTAACACCACGTGACAACAATCTGGTCGCTAGATCCGGCTACACAACAAAACCCGCAACTCTAATCCACCCGTACAAACTCAGATCTCTATCTAGTTTGTCTCTAATGCTCCCAAATCCAAAACCGAATCTCTATTTGATCTTCTTCCATTCACCGTATATCACCACCAACAATGGAGTACCAAACACGTACAACAATGAAATCGGTCGTGTTTAACAACGATGCAATAACGACTCATGGTGGAAAGAAATGGAGGCGCATAACCGGCGGGCAAAAAACGACGGAGGCGACGACGGGCGGCGATGACAGCAGCGGTGGCGGTCCGGAATTGATGGCATCGACGGCCCGACGACGGAGGGGTGGCTGCCTATGGAAGTGGTGGTACCAGGTTGTAGGTGGCGGCGACGCAAAGGAAGAGAAGGGGGATTAGGGTTTTGATTTTGCCTCCATATATGGTCACTCTAATACCCTTGCCTCCCTTTTGTATTTGTAGACTTGGGAACCTTAATCCCCAATTTAGGGTTTTAGATTTTAGATTAATTACACTTTAAAACATGTGTTTATCTCATAAACACTAATAACCAACAACTTTGGTTAATTACATAAAACCCATATAAAATATAATTAATTTACTTTTATAATTATATATATATATATGTATGTATATATATGGAGAAGTTCTTCAGAACATTTAAATATTGCGATAACAGGGAAACAAAACTAAATCGTTTATTTTTATATTAATGGTTCATATTTTTTTTATTTTACTTTTTACATACAAATGTGTATGTTATCTACATAAAAAAAATCATTAAACTCTTGTTTATATATTTTTTTTAACTTTTAAACTTTACCTACATATCCACATATTATGTGTAGGTGATATAATTTACACATGACTTGCACATTTGTAGGTAATATAATTAAATGAAATTTGTTCATATATTTGTTTTTAATTTTAATAGAGATGAATAAACATTAAATTTCAACCATTTTCTTATATTTTAAATTTTTTTAAGATTGAAAAAATGAATGATTAATTTTGCTCCTCATGTTCTAGTAATATTTTGTGTTCTGAATGGACCCTCCCCTATATATATATATATATATATATATATATATATATAGGAGAGAGATCAAGAGAAAACTACAAAGTTAGACGAAAACCGAGAAAACCACTAAAACAATGTGTAATACTATGGGTTACGTATACGTAACCGCAATTTTTTGTTTTCTGTTTACGTATACGTAACACTATGGGTTACGTATACGTAAGCCAATATTTAAATGATTTTTTGGTAAAAATTTGTAATATTACATTGATACTCTTATAAAAAATAAAAATAAAAATAAAATAAAATAAAAAATAAATATTATTATATTATTGGTTAAAATTGATTTTTTTAGTGGTTTTCTCGATTTTCGCATACCTATTGGTTTTCTCGGGAATCCATCCCTATATATATATATATATATATATATATATATATATATATATATATATATATATATATATCCTCTTGAACTTGATCTTCGTTATTACCACATCATTGATCTCAACCGACTTGTTAATGACCTATTGCATCCATCACTAACTTGTGGCTTGTGATCGGGAATCACATACCCGTGCTTGTTGAATGTGTCCTTGTCCAGTCCTTTGATCACAAATCTTGAACTCGAGAAAAAAGTTCTCGACTTAGTCTTCTTCCCGTCGTAGCTTCGATGTTAAGGATTCTTGATTCGGTCCTTCTGATCGCTGATTAGAGTTGATTTCCTACTCGAAATCAAAACCGGAAGATGACGTCGATAGAGACATGGCAGCAAGATTATGTTCTTGTCCGGGGTTTTCAAATCCTAATCTAGTCCTTCAGATAAGGTGATCTCCAACTTGAGGTCGTTTTTAGTATTTGGCAAAAGACAACCCCTGATCGCAGCCTTTAGATATCGAGTTTCTAGACTGCAAATTCTTGAATCTACGATCACCGCTTCTTGATTTTCTACGGATCTGTTGTTGCCGACTAGAAAAACTCACACCCTTCTATCACTGCTCGTTGCCGCCTCATGTAGCGAGAGGTTGCTCTCTCTTTCGAGGTTCGACTCTTAAAACCGATTCCTTTGCTCTGATACCAATTCAAGTGGGGAATTCGATATCAAAACAATCAATTTAACAAACACAATTTGGCTAACTCCCAAACATTTTATTAATCAAGAAATCTTACTTAAAAACTTGAATTACAATGCCAACCCTAACTCGGTTTATATAGACTAACCCTAACTTGGAAGCCAAGACATTACCGAATATAATAAAACTCTAATTGCAACCCTATAAACCAATTAACACACTTATTGAATTCCACGGGCCCAAACTGGTCCAACCGTATCACCTACTCTTGACGGGCCTAATAGGCTGGAAATTACCAACAAAATACCTAAGTATCAAAGCCCAATCATATTGCAATGGTTCAAGATGCAAACTGATTAATGTAAACTTTATTTATAACGAGCGCAAAATAATATCTATGCTCCGATTTAAGGAGTGGTGTTTAATATTATTAATATTGTATTTTTAGATTTTATTTGTACTCACATACCCAAGTTAGGTTTCTCTAAACTTTCTTGTTTCTTTCTTACATATGTTGAGCGTTCACCTTCGTTATAATTGATTCTAAATATCATTCAGTTTTAGAGATAACAATTATGTGCAACTTGATTTAAAAACTATTGAGACACTAACTATGTTACAAGTGCGAAATTCAACATGCAACTGATCAATTTGCAAATAAAAGTTCAAAACTATCCCCGACCACACCTTACTTACAACCACAAAATCTATAGGAGATCTTTTATACACAAAATATTGGAGATATATATATATATATATATATATATATATATATATATATATATATTCAAGTAATTAAATCCTCAAATGTGAACCACCCCCCCCCCCCCCCCAATTGATTCTAGAGTGACTATGTTTTCATTGACATAGTCATTCACATACAAGGGCATGATTGTAACTTCACCATTCATTGATGTGTTCTCAAACAATATGTTTGTGGTTGTGGGTAGTAGTCATTTCCTCCAATGACACTTCAGCCGGTTCGTCTCCGGTTCCTTTATACTTGTACCATTTTGCCACCATCAAATAATATATAAAGTTCAACACCTCCAACCCGGTGCATAAATAATAAAAGTAATCTAACTTCGCCTCGTTTAGGTCCTGGGCTAACCAGTTACTGGACCCACCTTGATCACCAGTCGTTCTATGAACGATTGATATCAACAAACTACTCAAATAACTCGACATCGCCATCCCACAAAACAAGAAAGAACCCGCAAAACTTTTCATGTTTTCAGGAAACTGCTTGTAGAAAAACTCAACGAACCCAATAATAGTAAACCCTTCTGAGAGACCGGCGACCGCAAGTTGAAATATCAGCCAGTACCCCGACATAGACGAAATCACACCTTTCCCTCTTTCAAACCCGATGGTTGGCTTCGAATGTGCCACGTCTCTTCTTTTCGTTTCGACTACAGCTGCAACCAGCATTGTGAAAATTGCGATCCCTATCCCGATTCCAATTCTTTGGAGGAGTGAAATCCCTTGTTTTTTGTTTGTTATTCTCCGGAGACATGGGACTATGAGTTGGTCGTAGATTGGGATCCATATGGTAAGGGCTAGCATCTGGAAGACGGTGTAGGAGGCTGCGGGAACTTGAAATGAGCTTGGTTTGAGTCGTCGGTCGGATTGTAGGGCTTGAAAGACTGTGTAGGTTTGCATTTGGTTAAGTGAAACGTTGTAGAGTATGCATGATAACCAGATTGGAATTGTTTTGATAACACATTTTACTTCCTCTATTTGTTGTATACTACAAAGCGTCCATCGGTTTCCCGATGATCCGTCGGGGTTGATTCTGTCACTCGGGGTTATGATTGCTGCTTTATTCAAAAACCTGTTACAAGATTGTAACATGACATAAATAAGTTTTATGCTTTCAATCAAACACATGTTTTTATCACCTTATTTAGGGTTTAAGGTCCAAAAAATCACTAAAATGTACATTTTGAGTAAAAACTTTTTAAAATATACACTAGCTTTTAATACACTTCAAAATAAACATATCCCGTTAGAAAACGCTTCCTTAGCTAAGTAGGCTAAGGAGACTTGAATTTACACGACAAAAATTTTGGAAAAGTACAACGGGGTGCACCAAAAAACCAATCAAAACAGATTACTTGTCAGAAAGATGTCGGTTGAAATCTAGCATTGAGACTGAAATCTAGCCATTGGTTGAAATCTAGTCTACAGGCTATGTGTCGGTTTTTTATTGGTTTTTCGGTCCACCCATTGTATTTTTCAAGTTTTCTTCTGCCGGCTGAAATCTTGCCTCCTTAGTGGCTAAACTTATATAAGGTTTTCTGATTGATATGTTTATTTTTGAGTGGTATAAAATTGTCCGTATATAAAAAAAATAGGTCAAATTTTACAGATTTGCGATTTTCCCTTTTAAGGTCTTATGTTTAGATGGGTATATATACCTGAGTTGTTTACTGTACGGAAGTTTTAAATTGATGGATTTGGTGGAAACATGATCCAACATGGATACCGCTGGTTCTTCAAGATTCAGTTTCCTCTTCTTGATAATGGCCACGAGGACCTGAAAAATGCTGGTCAAAGGGCTGCCCTCTGGCGGCACTCTGACATAAATCCGTGTACCCACAAAGAACACCGCACACGACAAGAACATAAGGAACGTCGGGATTGCTAAACCGATGGCCCAATTAATATTCGCTTGCACGTACACGATGATGGTTAACGATACCATCATAGCAAACGTGAACGTGAAGTAGTACCAATTGAAGAAACTGGCGATTCCTCGTTGGCCGGATTCCGTGTTCGGGTTGAATTGGTCTGCGCCAAAAGCTAAGTTACATGGTCGGATTCCGCTTGCTCCGATGATCAAAAAGACGAAACCGATGAGCAAGAAAGCCATTTGCCATGGTGTTGGTTCGACGCAAGTGTCAACACAATGAGGAGGATGAAGCTTTGTGACTGCTGCGGTTAATGTTAGCACAAGCATCCCCTGAAATTAAAATAATTAGAAAGTTCATAAATTTAAATAAACTCTGTTTGGTTTAAAATAAGTAAACTTGGATTTTAATAATCCAAACCGATCCAGATAATAATCCATACCGACAATATGTTCGGTAGTGGCGGACACATGATACGTGTATAACACTAAAAAAATTTCATGAGGCGATCGAGATTTTAACGTGTATATAACACTAAAAAAAATTCCTTGGAGGCGGCTGCCCCCCATTCCTTAAACATAGGTCCGCCATTGCTGATCGGTAAGAGTCCTAAATTTCACTTTCGTTGTTAAGGACAGTCCAGGCCAGTAGCATAATTATCATATATTTACACTTGATCAAGGTAAATTAAGTGTAAATCTACGATGATTATGCTACTGGACTGTACTTTGAAAGTGAAAGTTAAAACTGTCACCGATTAAATTATCAATATGGATTATTATTGGTCGTAGTTTGAATTATTAAAATCTAATTTACTTAAAATAAATAGAATAGAAGTAATTAACATAATTGGTACCAGGAAAGATGAAATGGAAGCGGTTCCTAAGACCTTGTACCGGCCGAAATAAGTGTCGGAGAGAAATGCTCCGGCGAGGGTACCGAAGTTACAGGTACCGTTAAACACGTTTATGAGATTAGTAGCAGTTATCGACTTCATATTGAAGACTGTAGTTAGGTATACCAGTAGATTTGTCGATGTCCCGATCGTTCCTAGCTTCTCAAACGTTTCATTTCCTACTCATCAAATCGATTAAAATACAAATATATAATATTACAAATACACATATATAGTTATATATACAGGGTATCAAATAATAAGTAGTTTTTCGCTAAAAATCTAATAAATGACAAAAACCTTAAAAAACGATATCAAACGAACTCCAATTGAGCTAATTTCAGCGGCGTTGGAACCGTCTCGTCGAACTCTACCATCTTAGCTTTTAAGGTTTAGGTTTTTGGGGGGTGGGGTGGTGGTTTTATGCTTTTCGGGGTAGGGTTAGAGGGGGTTTAGGTTTTTGGGGTGCGGGTTGAGGGGGGTTTAGGTTTTTGGGTCCGGGTTAGGGTTCGATGAGAGGGTTCCAACGCCGCTGGAATGAGCTCAATCGGAGTTCGTTTGACCCACTTATTAGTGGAACCGTCCCCTATGTATATATACACACCTATAACAAAGGGCATGGCTTTGACTCCTCTGTAGTTGAGTTCTTCCACTTTCTCATCTCCATTAATCTCCATGCCTTCCACCTTCAAAGCCATTAATCACACCCTCCTCTCTCTCTCTCTAACGTATATATAACTGTGGGTAAAAGAGTGTGTGTGGGGATTTTTGGCTCACAACATAACTTTTGCATATAAGAGAGAAGTGAGTGAAATATATGTATATATAGACTTCACAACTGAGGCGCAGAATGATGATTGGAGGACTTGTGGGTGCGATCAGGACGTCATGAGCCAGACCGCCATACCGTGTGTGGTTGGATTCGAGGAAGTGTGCATAATTTCAATTAAGACCCTCTGGCTTTTATATAAACTTTCACAAGGACTCCAAACCACAAAAACACGTGTTAACATATTTTGGTACTATTAAAATTGCAATATAGGATCTTAGACTTAAAATGGTAGTTTTATATCAGTAAAATAAATAAATATATATATATATATATATATATATATATATATAGGGGAAGGATCAAGAGAAAACCACAAAGTTAGGCGAAAACCAAGAAAACCACTAAAACAATGTGTAATACGTAACCGCAATTTTTTTGTTTTATGTTTACGTATACGTAACACTATGGGTTACGTATACGTAAGCCAATATTTAAATGATTTTTTGGTAAAAATGGTAATATTACATTGATACTCATATAAAAAAATAAAAACAAAATAAAATAAAAAATAAATATTATTATATTATTGGTTAAAATTGATTTTTTTAGTGGTTTTCTTGGTTTTCGCCTAACTATGTGGTTTTCTCTGGAACCTTTCCCTATATATATATATATATATATTTACAACTTTTATCAATGATGAACACCCACTATGGTGGTGAGGTGGATGTTGGTCGACACCATGAAATTTTTTGCGTGTAGTAATCCAAAAACGAACGAAACTCAAGATTGCTCATGATTTTTTTTAATTTTAAAAATTTTACTTGTAACAAAATAAATAAAGAAAGTATTAATCCTTTCAACTTAACATGTATTAAATACAATCTATTAACTATTAAACCTAATACCCACATGCTAGTATTTGTTTAAAGGTCCATGTCAACTAAAATGATATGATTTTCCACAAGTTATTAGCTTTGGGTATATAATGTTTTATAAAATTCTGAATATACCGTTGCGACATTCTTTTTTTTCCTACGTTTCGTTATGAATTTTATTCAAAACCAAGCCGCCGCAATTCGTGGGTATAACCCGCTAGTATTTGTTTAAAGGTCTATGTCAACCAAAATGCTATGATTTTCCACAAGAAGTTGTTAATGGCGAACATACCCGAGTAATGAGTAATGTTGGTTTATCTCTTAGGGTTGAATAGGTTTGCTTTTTGGTAATATAAATGGTATCTTGTAATCATAAATTGCATGGAATGATAATGAAGTTTACTTAAAAAAACATTCTGGTACCATCCCAATTCCAAAATCGTAATCTGTCTTCATCTTTTTTTGGGTTGGGTGGTGTTGCAAGTAACATCAAGGCCTAAATGTGGCAGGAGACGGGTTTTTTATACCCGCCGGAGAGTCACATGGAAACGACGCGGCGGTTCCGTTTTTAAGTTTACTAACTTACGATTTTGACACAAACTATCTAATAGTTACATACTAGACTTTAGGCAAATTATATATAATACACCCTTTGGTTCTATGATCGTGATTATATTCACAGATTATATATAGAAAGTGTTATGGATATGTACTCATTTGATCAAAGAGCGGTTTCAATGTTGTTCTAATAGGTCCTCTCTATGTCGCAGCCAATGTTTTAAAACCGGTTTTTAAACCGTACCGGGTTGGACTCAGAAATGGTTCAACCGGGTTGACTAGTAAACCATATAATTTCATAAAAATACAACTTCAACTCAAAAAATAATCCAAAAGTACATGATTCCATAATATAAAATAATACAAAAGTTAATCCATAATCAAAAAATAATCCAAAAGCACTCAATTTTCCAACAGTTTTTTTTTAAATAAAAGTGAACAATTGTTTTATGTCATTGGCAAGGGCGGAGGTTTGTGAGGGCCCGGATGGGTCCCCCCCCCGATTTTTTGCTCAGTAGTGTTAATTTATACATATTTGGCCGCAAATTTTATAGTTTCGACCCCCCTGATAGGAAAAAAAATCTCGCCCCCCCCCTGCATTTTTTTCTAAAGCTCCGCCACTGGTCATTGGAGTGTTGAATGCAGCAAGTTCACGATCACTTAAACGATGAAATTCACTTATCATCGTCATCCTCTTCAACAAATAACATAACTATTTTCGTTTCCTACAATATTAAATAAAAAGTTTTAGTTACTAATAAATCAATAATTATAATATACTAATATAGTTAATAATAATAACATGAAAAAAATCAAAAATATATCTTAGCGGGTTGAGTAGCATTACGAGAAGCAACAACACTACTCCTACCAAAACATTCTTTACTATCACGAAATTTGCCTGAAGCCATTGTAACATCTATATTATAACATCATCACCCGAAACTTAATTTTTTAACCGGCCCTAAAATTTTACTTTGACCTAAAACCGGTACAACGGTCTAACCCGGTATTACCGGTAATACCGCCGATTCAAGTTACAAACCATTCTTCCAATTTACCGGGCTCAAACTTACCAGACTATTCAACCGGTATTATCGACCGGTTTGAACCAGTTTTTAAAACATTAGTTGCAGCTCCATCTCAGGCTTGAGAAAGCTAAGGTTTGGTTCACACGAATCCAATACCAGACCCAGGGCCAGCCCATAGGGGGGCAGAGTGGGCTACCGCTCCAGGCCCGACAACCCCCCGAGGCCCGAAATTTTAAATTTTATAAATATATATATATATATATATATGTGTGTGTGTGTGTGTGTGTGTTTTGGACTTTTTTTATATATGATTATTGATTTTTTATTTTAGAGACCCGGATTTTTTTTACATGTCCCTGACTCAAAACGTTTTGAGAATTCTCGGGACCGGGCCTGACCAGACCCACAAGCGTTATTGTATTATGTTCGTACTTGTGTAAAAAATAAGTTCGTTGTATGAGAATCTTCTCCCTTCTTTTATAAACTTTTATAATATTAGGGGTTAAGAATGATATTCAGTGATAATAAAGACGACAACATGTGAAAACAAGCCCATGGTCAAGTCACTTGCAGACAAATTAACTCAAGTGCATGCATGCGAGTCGTCATATACATACAAAAACAATATAACAATCAACAAACACGTATATAAAATACAAATCCAAGATGTGTTGTGTTGGACTTGAATTTGTTTTCCTTTCATCTTGAAGTTGATAGTTTTGAAATCGCTAGTCTTCATCCTCAGCCCCTCGTGTTACTAAAAAGAAAATTTGATAGTTCTAATTTGATTTGATAACGTTAAGATAAATTTGAATTCCACTTGATCATATACTTCATCAAACATTCTTATTATGTGGGATTTAGCTCTTGAAGCTCGACTCTAAGAATATTAGATCGCTCAAAAATATCCATAAACATTTTTACATTCTTATATGTTTGTCGTTAATCAGGTGCATCCACATATACAAGGATGTTGTAAACAACGTGTGACGTAACATCAGTAAAAACAAACTTATCATGTGTTATTTACGATATCAAGAGTCAAGTGATAGTCATCAAACATTTTTAAAAAGTAACACCTAGTAAATAACTCCCAATTTTACAACCATATATCATTTTATAAGGCTCCGTCTATTAAGACACCCAAAAACTCTATTTTGACACCAATACGCTCCATATTGGTCAATATGTAGCGTATTGGTACAACGTTAAACAAACAAATTACTGTCAGCTGTCTGGCAATACTCCCCATATTAGCCAATATGGAGCGTATAAGAGTTTTTTAATTTTTTTCCTCAATGCCGCATTAATTTTGTCAATATGGAGCATATTGGAGTTTACAAATTATTTTTTTATTAATTTTTTTAAAATTATTTTATTTATAAAAATATATTTTATTTTAGTCATTATGTTTAATTTTTATTTAAAAAAAATAGAAGTAATCGAAATTAAGTTATTGACGCATATGTAGCCAACCAAACATTCAAAATATTTGAAACATACATTAGAGACATAAACAACTGAAACTGTACAAATATATAATCAGTTTGTACATACATAACAAAAATACAACCAATATGTTTACAAACATAACAAAAATACAACTGATATGTGAAATACAAAAAAAAGTCAACAAACTAAGCTATGGATGTGGATCCTGATCTGCCCGCGGATCCTGAGCCATAGCCCGGATAGTCGTGTTGTGCGTACGAAGGTTCACCCTCGTATCTGTAACCCGCATAACCTTGTTGTGCGTATGAAGGTTCACCGTCAGGGAGAGGCTCCTGAAACATGTTTGTGGTTAAAATGTGAGGGTAAAGCTAAAGACAAATATAAATTAAGAAAGAAGTAAGACTATGTATAATGGTCTCATGAACGGACGTGAGAGGTTGGCGTGATGGACGTGAGGGGCGTGGAACACCCATTGGCGGAGGCAACATGTTACTACAGGGGAGCTAGGCACCCCGTGGGCTAAAGAAAAGTTTTTTTATATTTTGTAGTTTAAACCAAGTAAAGGAGGCCAATTGCATATAATTTTGGTCCAAGTACACAGTAGAGGGGGCCATCATTGTTACTTTTATCCTAATTAGCCGCACATTAAACATCTAAAATGATAAACAATCGAAGATGATTTTTCCTTTTTAATAAAATTAGAACTCCTGCAACCTAGTGTTAAACCTTCAATATTGTTTTTTTTCATTTACATGACTATCATTCTATTTTAGTTTGTGTATATAACTATATTATTGTTTTTAGGTGATTATTTTATTTCATTTATTCTATTTATTAAATATTTAACAAAGTTAAAATATTTATTGAAATAACTTGTAATTTATTCTATTCATATTTAGTGAAGTACGTTTTAAGTTATAGTTGTTGACTTTGGATCAACGAGAAATGAGGGTACTGCACATAAGCTAAAGACTTAAAAGGCTCACAACCAAGTGAACAATGACCAAATTATTAATTTAAGTGGTGCACATGTAAACCAAATTATAAGGGAACCATTTGTTTATTATAAACAATTCACTATTCCATCCAAAATTTGACTATCGACATTCATTTCAATAAAAGAGTATTATTTTTCATGCTACATTTTCTTAGTTGCATTAGCTAAAAATCTTTATATTTTATAAAGTTATTTATTTACAGATTAAAAATAAGTAAAATGAAGAGATTAACATACAAATAAACAATTTTTAAAAGGTTGTTAGTGATTTTAGTGTCATATAGCTATTTTATATAATAGATTTACTTAATGACAAAATTAGAAGTCATAATGAAACATCAAACACTTTGGTAAGTGTGGAATGCACACTTTTTTGAGAACCTTATAAATTCTGATGGTAAAGACACATTGTTGTTTCAAGGGGGCGAAACCCACTGAGCCACGGGTGTCCGGGGGCGGTTAGTAGGATCCTAGGGACGGCACCCCTAGTGGGGTCCAAGGGCCAAGGGGCAATGCCCCTGGCTGGGGTCCAGATTGCTTAAAATTGGTATTTGAAAATGATTGAAGATCAGTAGCAATTTTGGTTATCCAGACATTTCAATGCATCGGTTCACCCTTACATATAGAAATTAATTTGGTCAGTTTCACACGCACGAAAATCCCAACAAATTTCAGATTTTTTTGTTCTCGAATCTCTGATTCTTATCCGATTGAATATTCGTGTGTACCAATGAAATAATTCAATCTGAAAACGATCGCCCGGTTATTAGAGAATCCAAGTCAACAATTCTTACAGAAGTGTTATATGCTATAGTATTCGGAATTTAAACGACCTTACTAATTAACGAGTTGATATGTAAACAACCAAAATCAATAGAACCTAGCTATTTTGTTTCATTTTTGTAATAAAGATGGTATAATAGTAAATCCTAGAAGCTTAATAGTTAATAATATATCGATACAAATCATCTTTTTACTAATCTATACTACTTGATAAAAAGTAAAATTATCGGACACGTGTCACATTCTAGTGCATTTTTAGAATGATTTTCCCGCCTCTCTCTCCTATTAAATACTATATTAAAAGAAATATATTTTTAAATATTTAATAGCAATCTAATTATTGATACTTTTTATTTAATTATGAATTGTTATTATATCATTAAACAAATGAATTTAATATGGATTACCATTTATCAATTACATAAAAAAATTAATACCAAGTTTAAAAAAATATTTTAAAAATTAACGTAATATAATTTAAAACTGTCACGTTAAAGTAGACATATTTTGACGAGTGTATGTGTTAAGAGACTAAATTATATTTTATTCAACTCGTGTAATACACGAGTTTTTAACAACGTAATTTTTTATTACTAATTATATAACATTATATTTAGAGTAAGTTTCGTTTTGCGTCCCTGTGGTTTGGTCAAATAATCGCTTTGAATCCAAATGTTTCAATTGGACTTTTTACGTCCTTGTGGTTTGTCAATTGTACCCATCGACTACACGTCACTAACGACGTCCATATTTTCTGTTAAATATTTATGAAATGACAAATATACCCCTAATGTTAAAATAAATAAATAAAATATAAATTGTATAAAATATGACTTGTTAGCAATGTGAGACACATTGTTAAACCCAAACCAGCCTTCATCCTCTTCAAGTGTGTCTCTGGCCATCACCATCCATGTTATCTTCGGCAACCCATCTCCGACAACATGTACATGAAACCCCCTTTTTGAAAACCAATCTACAACAACCTGTAAATGAAACCCATCTCCCTCTTTCTTTATTTCCTTCTGCAGCCATCACCACCTAACAAACCACCCCATCACTGTTTGTATTTTAAATCAAGCACTTGCACCACCATTAAGCGTTTGTTCGGGAAATGGAAGGGGAAATACCACCACCGCCATTATCGACTCCACCACCGATGAGTTTTGGTTCGGGTTTGCTGAACTTCCCGCCTGGAAACCCACCTCCGATTCAACCCCGATTGAGCAAAACCCTAATTTTGTGAATCTTCTTCCTAGCAACCGAAGCAATATGAAGCCGTGATTGTGATGAGTCGGCCACCCCACTGACCAACACCACCATCGGCCGACGGCTTTTTCTTCTGTTAGAAAAGGGGCAAAGGTCAGATGAACAATTAGGTTTCCACTTGAGAGATGACGATGGTAGCGTATGTTTGATTTATGTATTTTTGAGTAAATTAAAGGCAGATCAGTGAAGATTAAGGGGCAATCGAAACCGTGGAGAGCAGATCAGAGTTGTGGTGGTGATGGTGAAGCTAGCCGGTGATGAATCCTTTTCTCACGATCTGCCCTAGAACTCGCTAGAGGGAGTGGTGGTGTTGGCCGGAGATGGATCGGTGGTGTTGGCCGGAGATGGTGCCGGCGATGATTAGTAGAGAAAGCAGAGACAGAGTTTGTGTTTTTGGAGAGAGTAGGACTTTTTTTTTATAAAAATGATGGGTAGAGAGAAGGAAGGGTATTTTAGTCAATTCACAACTACTTAACAGAATCATACTAATGATGTTAGTGCCATGGGTTTAATTGAACCGAAAATAAAACCACAAGGACGCAAAAAGTCCAATTGAAATATTTGGATTCAAAGCGATTATTTGACCAAACCTTAGGGACGCAAAACGAAATTTACTCTTATATTTATTTAATCCGTGTAATACACGAGATTCTAACCTGGTTAACAATATTGTGGTATTTGGTTTACAACCAAAGTAATAAATATGTTGCTTGTAACACCCTGATAAGCAAAGATATTGTTTGGTTCCCCACTTGTTGCAACTTAGGTTAGGGTTTTCCAAGAATTTGTCATCTATCATTCGAGGGTTATCAACATCTCTTCTGCCCTTTAACAATGTGGGTTTCATGTAAAGTATTACACACTATAACCCATCCTAAGGAATTCTCATCCTCAATGAGATTTGTCTCACCATCCTGATCGTTATAAGTAGTGGCTTTAAGACCATCATGTGACACCATATTTAGAAGGATTGTGTATTATTTTATCATGTGTATCCTGTCTATTGATAATATGAGATTCATCTAAGCTGTTAAAACACCCATCCTCATTAGAGGTTATTCTCCCTGGATGATGTATGTCCCACCGTCCATTAAGTATAAGGAAAAAATAAATTTCATCTTATAACACCAACTATAGTGATATTGTATAATTTCTCTGCATGTCACAACACATAATTATCGTTTTCAGAAACTTGTCTCTATAATTAGAAGGGTTACTTACTGTACACACAATACCTCTGATGTTCTGACACCCATAAATTTTCCAACATCCATCATAGAAATCATGTACATTAACTCTTTTATGACAAAGTTACAATCTAGATAATGTAATAACTTATTTAGCAACTATGTCACTAGCTTATTATAACGTATCGAGTAGTCTTAAGATTAATAAAAAGTTTCTTAAAGGATAATTACATAGATTTACTTCATTTCCTTCTGTATGCTATCATCTTAACGACTACACCTTCTCATTCCCTTTATGTTGTCAATCACGATGTAGTTTCCTAGATCATATACTTTCAAACCATTACTTGGGCATGCATGATCGCAACTCTTTTAGCTCAAGCACAATAGCCTCCATCTCCATCACCCACTGCTTTTGCAAACCATCGTCATTGTGTGTTCATGTTAGAGATGGGGACGAAGATGGCTCAAGCATGTCAAACCATGATGGTGATGTTGTGGCTCTAGCCTTCTTGGTCGAACACACATCCTCGTCACCCAAATTTATATGCTTTTAAGCCATAAGTAATAAATTTATATGCTTTAAACAAAGAAAACTGTTACTAGAAGAAAAATTAACATTAATTATGCTCGAAACAAATTGCAAATGAATCTCATTTACAAAAAAATAAAAATAAATATCACAAATAAGTGATAATAATTGGTAATATCAACAAACATATGATACCACAAATTGATTAAAATTCGTATTGATTCGGAGAACTAGGAGAAGAAAAGTAAATCAATGTAACTCGATGCTGATTGATTTAAAGCAATACAAAAAATATATAACTCAAACTCAGATATTCGAATCGGTTCAATACTCACAAACTCGTAAACCGATTTAAAAACCGGTATCTAAATTTAAATTTGTTTATTATCAAATTCTAAAGAATCATAATCTAATTTGAATCGGATTGGGTTTAAATTTCTATTTTTCAAGTATGAAATTAAACACCTCTACCTACCACACCAAACCCTACCCATAATGGCACCATCTCCTTGTTTTACGCAGATTCTCCTGTTTCCTCAGATTTTTTTTACCACGGTTTCGTCCTTAGATTCTTGGAACTTTTGTCCCTTACGAAAAATTGTCGATCATAATTTTGTAATGTTTTTTTTTTATTTGGATCCATAGTTACTGAAAATCTGTTAATACGCTTTATTTTATTTTATTAAAAGTCAGATAATTCTAGAATCCAACAGTCCAACACGTTAATCATGTTTTAACCTATTTGCTAAAAGTTTTGACACCAAATTTAAAAATATATTAATCATAATCTGAACATATTTTTTAAAAAATATGAAAACAAATAGAAAAAACACATCCTATCATGTTATGTTTTTCATTTAGTTATGGCATATTACATTATATTATAATTAAACAAAGTAGAGAATAGATTGTGTAAATATGCAAACATTTATAAATACCCAAGTAATACCCTGATTTGAAATACAATTCGCAAACATTCTTTTGGTCTATTTTGATATCAGTGTCATCTTTGGCTCTACCGTCACATCCTCATACTAAATTTTACAAAGAAATAATGTAGACAAAGGTTATATTCAACTTTTTTTCACTAAAGTCATCTATATACTCACTATTTTGTATGTTATTAAGCATTAATCTAGTTTTCTTTATACTAAATTTAACGAAAAATAAGATTAATGACGAAAATTGCTATAAATTTTGAGAAGACACAAAGACATCAATCTATATAAAGCAAGGATTTGATATATAAAACTAAGTGTTATTTTTTTTATTTCTTTTTATAATATTCAACAAGAACTCTTTTATTAAATTTGTTATAAACAAAAGCATATGCATACTTACCACCTAGGTTATTCATAAATTAGTTTTAATACACTAGTGGGTTGGTCCGTGCAAAGCGGCGGGTGTCACCGAGGCTTTTTTTTAGAGCGCAATCTAACCCGACCTGTCTTAAACACTGATTATATTTGTGTATTATTATTATTATAAGCTTCGAACCTCGGTCAAGTATCCAAATTTTTGCACTAAAAAAAATATTCATTGTTTATATAACCTAGCCAAAAAGGGCATGAAACAAATGGTTCAATTTTCTTAAGTAAGGAGGCTTCTCTATTTATAGTGGTTTGCTCTATAGGTTTGGTAAACCACCAATATAGGACAAGCTAAAAAGTCAAAAAAAAAATCATTTGGTTTAGCTTTAAAGGATTAGGCTATGATGTACTTGTATATTGTGTTTAACAAGTTGTATTTAAGATGGTGTCCTAAAATTGGGTAAAATTACCCTTTTGCCCACCAAATATGCATTATAAAGTAGTATAGATTAAAAGGTAGGGAAGCCCGTGCTTCGCGCCGGGTGTGAAATACCACCACATTACTCTTGGATTTAGTATTTTACAGTCTTACATACTCACTAAAATCAATATGATTCAGTTGATATCAAGTTGACGGTTGGATCCCGACCATCTTTAATTGTGGATTCAAAACTTTAAAGTTTTAGCTAGGTTTGGTTGGCTAACCATTAAACCCACGATAGTGAATTTAGCTTGAGCCTCCCTTTTATAAGACAAGGGACGCTCGAAGTTTTGTTTAACTTGGTGATGTGGGATAGATCCCAACCATTACATGAGCACTTTTGATCGTGCATTGATTATACTAAGGTAAACATACAATCCATTTATATAACTCATCATTTCTTTCATTTTCTATTCTCCACCGATGTGGGATAAGTATATATGTTATGTGCTTTGTGATACTATATGGGCCAATGGGCCGATTAATTTCATAAGCCAGATGGGTGTTCTCCTTTTATAACCACATTTCATTTGAAAATTTTCTTAACCAGGCGATGTGGGATTGAAAAATAATAGGTTTATGAACTTTCTTAGAGTTCAAACTCGGTCAACCTTGTTCAACTCGGCCTACTCGGTGAACCGGTCTTGTAGCTTTCTCCACCAATTGATGAAAAAAAAAGCAAAACTTTGCGTTACTATACGGGTCAATTGGTCGATTAAGCAACAAAGATAAGTTAACTAAAAGCCTGATGGGTGTTCTCTTTTTATAACTACATTTTTCTCGCAAATTTTCTTAACTAGGCGATGTGGGATACTATGAACTTTCTTAGATGGACAGAATTGTAATTTGCGAGGTGGGCTATGCATCAACACTTGTACCAAATGCAACAACTCTTTTCCTAAGTGTCTTAAAGTTTTAGTGCAATTATAACGTTGCAAACTCTATATGCTTTATATAGTAGTATAGATAAATAGTCTTAACCAGAAAATAATTAAATACTTAGATGGTGTCATTATATTATTCTTAATTTAGGACTAATAAAATCCCCAAGAACTGTGGAAATTACATTCAACCAATGAGAATTTTTCATTCTATTTTATTTTTTTATTTTATTACAAGGGTGTTATAGTAATTTGCTTAATTTAATTAATTGTTCTATTTTTAGTCATTTCATATTTTTAGCAATTTTGTTAGAGGTTACTTTTTGTTGTTGTTGACTTATCTTTATTTTGGAACGAGGTCAGATTCACGTGTATTACACGGGCTGAATCATTAAAAAAATATAATAAATAAATATCTTATATGTTGATAAATTATTATTAGATTTTAGAGGGTCACAGTTAGCAGATGACTTAATTTTATTAGATTTTGTGAAAGAAAATGTCAATCTAAATCATATGTTCATTACTGATTTAAAAAAAAATTACAAGAAACACTTTTTTTATTGTGTTGATATTAATCAAATATTAAATAATTATGAAATACAAATTTACTATGATATTGAATTATAAGAAATAATTTAGTTGTCTAAAATAATGGGCTAGAATGTTTAAGTAAAAAAAATATATAAATTGAGGGCTACAAAATTACGTCACGTGTCCTTAGGATTTTTATTTATTAAGTAATATAAATAATAGATGATAAATTATATATATGTGTGTGTATAGCGTATGGAATTTTTTTAATATAAATAAAACACTTATATAGTAACGATTAATAATATTCTAAAAAATAAAAAATTAACACATCTAAATCTTATGAATTATAATGAACTAGTTAAATTTAATTATAAATAATGTATTTAAGAAGGAAAGTTATTGGTTAACAAAAGTTATCCTACATTTAATATTTAAAATTTAAAATCATAAGAAATATGGAAGTGTTTATATAGTATTTAATCAATTTAGCAGTTGAAAAAAAATAAATTAAAATAGATAATTGAAAATTGTTTAAACGGGAAAATAAAGATCTAGAAGCTCTAGAACAATGACAAGGGACACCTCAAAACCTTTGTTTATTATAATTGATAGATTTGAATTCAAAAAAATTCAAATCTTGTGTGACCCCATGATTTTTGGAATTTGAATTCTAATTATTCATTATGAAATAAAATTCAAAATTTGTGTGATCCTACACATAATATTGAGAATCCCTACACATTGTATTACGAATTCTACACAGTAACCTCACATTTAAATGGATGTTGGATACTAATAAATACATAAGAGGAGCTGTACATTATAAAATTACATCAAATTACAAGATTTTACATTTAGATAACAAAATAAATCGTCCCCTGCACTAGTATCAAAATAATTACACAGAAAAAGCCTACACATAGTGTAGGAAGAAATTACATATGTGTAATAAGAAATCATTCAAATTACAAATGTGTAGGAATAAATTGATTTCCAATTTGCATATGTGTAGGAAGAAATCATCCAAATAGCAAATGTGTAGCAAGAAATTGCAGATGTGTAGGAAGCTTTTATTAACAATCAATGTCTTCGGTGTGTAAGAAGATTATATAGTTGCAACTAGATTTTATCATATTTTTGTAAAAAAAATTTGGCTTCAATTTCTAATGAGAGGGAACCATTTTTTATGTAACAGAGTTTGAAGAAGAGTTTGGAGAAAAAAACATGTAGAAAATTTCGATGATTTAATTCTCCTTTTGTCACTGTGTCAATCAATTTAATTTACGTATAAAATAAAAATCCAAAATACATATTGAACTTAGAAACAACTAAGTGAATATTTACAAAAATGTCACATTCAATTATCATTATTGATTGTGTTTAATACAGGGTCAAGATTAGTTCCCCTTATTCTTACAAAAAAAAAATCTAATTCTGCATAGAACCCTCCCATATAGATAATACTCTTTTCAATGATTGCTTCACATCACGTTCAATATAAACAAAACAAGACCTTATTAAAAAAAGAAAAAACAGTTTTTAAATACCACACATAATAATTCAAGAATATTCGTCGACAAGAAAATTAAACAAAAAGCATTAATTTTTCTTTTGATGGAAAATATAATTAAAAACATCACATTCACAGATGAAATTTTTTTATTTTGCAGATTCAAGTTCAACTTTGATACACAAATGCAATTTTAAAATAATCTTTAATGTTGTTGTCATAAAAGAGTGGTTGACGATATAATTACATGTTTGCGTTGAGAAGTAATAAAAAGAAAAGAAGTCAAAATACGCATTATTTATGAATATTATTTTCTTATTTGAGCAAAACAAAATATATCTAGATTCTAGAGCATGGAGGACCTATTTTGACAGGTTATTAAAGAAGAATCAGGAAACCATCCAACTTCAAGGTAAAAAGTTGGGATATACAACCTTCAAGATGTAATGATAATCATATGATTCCCTTTTAGGATAGGTTTTAAGTATGAATCTTATTTCAGGTCACCTGTTGAACGCAAGATGCTATTTACTTGATCTTGTAAATTAGCAGGGCATTCACAGAGTTCCTGAGTTTATCGGTAACGAGTTCTCATGGTCCAAAAACAAATTGGGATATACAACCTAATTGCAATGGGTATTGAGAAAAGTTAAGAAAGCGATAAAGTGATTTGATGAGTTGGCATAGATTAGAAGCAAAGGGGTAGAACTCGTGAAACTCGTGTTAAAATCACTAAGATAGTGAATTGGTCATGTTAGATCCCATAAGCCGATTTTTTGTTATCGTCGTTGAAATGGTAAAAGTCCTAACGACTGTGTAAAGGGTTGGAACCAAACTAACTTGACCCGTACCCTTCAGAACCGAAACCCTTTTATTGTTGAAATTGGGAACCACAAACCGAACCTTATAAGCCTATGTGGTTCGGCTCCTTGAGGTTTCAGGTCCGGTTCACGGTTCTGAGGGTCCAGAACCATAACTTACTCACCCCTAAACGACAATACAATAAACAGTTTCATATCGGAACAAGATAATAATCTTATAAATCTCATAAGCCTTTGGTTAATATTTTATGTTATCAAGGTAGACCTTGAGTTTCGGTGATACAGAGACAAATAAACTTATCTTTAAATTTTTATGTAGTTAAATTACTTAAATCAAGTTTTAAAATACGTAAATTAAAAGAAATATAAATCTTAATTAAAAAAATAAGAGCGAATTACAAATTATGTCCTTTAAGTATTCAGAATACGTGCTTTAACTAAGGAAATTACAGAAAACGTCATTTATGTTTAAAAAACCTTGCACATTACGTCCTTTATACTAACGGACGTTAAATTTCACCGTTAAATCCAGTCATGGTGAGGGTGTTTTCGTCCATTTACAATTTTAATTAGTGCGAATTACAAGTTACGTCATTTAAGTATTACCCAAATTTCAGAATACGTCCTTTAACTAAGGAAATTACAGAAAACATCCTTTATGTTTAAAAAACCTTACACGTTACGTCCTTTAGGCTAATGAGCGTTAAATTTCACCATTAAATCCTGCCATGGTGAGGGTATTTTCATCCATTTACCATTTTAATTAAAAAAATTAAAATAGCCCATCTCACAACCACTGTCTTCCATTGAAGCTAGCTTAGATCTGTTAGTGATTTTTCAGATCTGAAATTCGAATAAAGGGTGGATACGAGAACTTGCACGACCTGCAATTCCGATGAAGGGGACTAAACCAACCTACACGACCTGCAATTCCGATGAAGGGGACCAAACCTGCACGACCTGTAATTCCGAATTGGGGTTCGGCAACCATTGTGTTAGGGTAGAAGATGAAGAAAACGAGTTTGGTTGGATGGAGACAGTGGTGTTGGAGGCATCAGGGAAGGCGGCGGTGGATGGTGATGATGATGGTGGATCGGCGGAAGCCGGAGGGTGTTGAAAATGGCGGAAGCCGAACGTTGTTGAAGATGGCGGAAGCCGAAAGTTCTTATGGTGGGGGTATTAGCCAAATTTCACATTTAGCCCTTTAAGGATCACATTTTACATTTAAGGGTTTAAGTTAATTACACATTTAGTCCTCGTATAGGTGAAATGACACATTTGCCCTCATGTGCCTTGCACATAACTGGATTTAACGGTGAAATTTAACGTCCGCTAGTTTAAAGGACGTAACGTGCAAGGTTTTTTAAGCACAAAGGACGTTTTCTGTAATTTCTTAAGTTAAAGGACGTATTCTGAAATTTGGTTAATACTTAAAGGACGTAATTTGTAATTTGCTCTAATTAAAATGGTAAATGGACGAAAATACCCTCACCATGACTGGATTTAACGGTGAAATTTAACGCCCGTTAGTCTAAAGTACGTAACGTGCAAGGTTTTTTAAACATAAATGACGTTTTCTGTAATTTCCTTAGTTAAAGGACGTATTCTGAAATTTGAGTAATACTTAAAGGACGTAATTTGTAATTCGGGAAGTGGGCTGTTCTGAGTGGGCCGAGATAAACAACCCTAAGAGTCGCTAAATGGACTGTGTTACTAGACCAAAGGAAACACTAACAGAGTAACATGTGGTAGTGTGGTACCGTGGTACAGACGTCTAGTTTTTAACTTCTTCTTCTAATTATTATTTTTTAACGAAAAATTTACACTACTGTTACTCCTAAATTACACCAAATAATTCACCATATGTCTGGGTTTGAACCCAGGACCTCCCATCTAAAAGGCATGAGCCTCTACCAAGTGGGCTAGACGGCTAGTCCAACATTGGCTTTAACTTCTTATTAGGGTGGGTGTTTTTACCGAAACCCGAACCCCATTAAAGTGTAACTCGGATAAACCATATAACCGAACCCGATTTTAGTATTTGTATCGGTAATCGGTTTAAGATATGGGGTAATCAAGTTAACTCGAATAAAGTTTAAAAAAAGATGCCGATTTTTAGTAGGGGTTGGACGTTCCATAACGGCAACCCACATCTGGTTTTTTTTTTCATATTCCATAATCGTATTTCCATCAGCCTATTAACAGTGTAGTTCGATTTTCAAACAAGTTTCCATCAACCGATTAACAGTGATGTTTTAGCATTAGATATCTTGCAGTTGGGCTACAAAATCAATTTTCTTACAATCGGATTCAATCTTATTGCAACTGATGATTTAATGTCCATGAGTCCATCACATTTTTAACAGCCCAAAGATGCCCAATTGATGTCTAGTCCATTTTTCAGATTGTGTTAGTAGTTTTAGCAATTGATTTTGATTAGGTTTTCGATGAATCGAAGCTTGAGATGGTTTTGATATGAAAAACTGTAAATTGAAACTTGACGTGGTGTTCGATTGAAGAAGATGAGTTGGCGGGATGCCTTCTTTGTTTGACTTTCTCAAGCTTATCATAATTGTCTTCCATGGCAGATTTGGAAAATCAAACTGTGAGAATGGAGGTGAGTGGGAGGAGCGGAAGGGAACGACCAAAGATGATGAAGACACAGTGAGGGGGGATGGGTGCTCTCGTTCTATTTTACTTTAATATTTTTTTTTTAATTTTAACTTAGGAGTATTTTAGTAATTTTTTTTTTAAAATTAATAGAAAAGGTCAAGGTGGGCCCTTTTTGTTACATTTTTCAAAATTTTGAACCTACTTTGTAGTTTTCCAAAGTTAGAGACCAAACCTACAATCTGACCATACCATATGGTCCTTCCTTGTAATTAACTCAAAAATATTCGATAAAATTTTAGTTTAGAACATACATAACAATTAGTAGTTGCTTTTGAGTAATTTTAATGTTGTAATTGTTATTTGACATGTTTTTACCATATTTTGTATCATCAAAATCAGATACATATTTGAGTGACTTATAAAGAAGTTGTAATAGCTAGATTTTAAATAATTAGGTGATCTTATTGTATATTATCATTAAAAAAAACTATGTAGTGTGACGTACATGTTTAGTGACATCATCTAAAAAATGAATTTTGAGTAAACATGATTGATTATAACTTGTGAGTCAAATGATATAAGCGAAGACGCCAACCGGATGATATACGACATGAGTTAAGAATATGAAAGACGCTATGGACTCGTAAAGAAGAGTGCGGAATTTGGCATGGCAATATAGGTGTTAGAATTGAGACTGAGCACCTGCTAGTGACGAGATATTGTATGTGCCAATCCAGATAGTGACCACAATTACAAGAAAAATGATACTCGTGTTATAGTTTAATTTAAATAAACCGTTATCTTCATTGTAGATGGTGCCCTTAATTTGGTCTCGACCTAATCGCTTCAAGCCCTCGACCCATCCTGACCGGCCCACTAAGGTTGGGCCAGTTATCCCCTATAAAAAGGAATTTAATCCCACCTTTAATGGTACCCCTTTTACCTATCTCTCGCTTTTTAGAATATAGAGCAAAATCTCAATCTCTAAATATATACTCATTTACACTAATGTTTCTTATGGGAGATCCATACAAAAAACGTATACATTGACTTAACTATCAATGTGTCCGTAGGGATTTAGTCCCATGGACCTTCTAACAACATGTTGATGTTTACAGGTTCTGCCCTAGCTGGAAGAAAGAAAAAACTACACATACCACCATTGAGATCACCTTAGGTCGGAATGGTTTCTCCTAGTACTGTTACAAAAACCCAAGTCCAGTTACGTGGATTTTTGTATTGACCAAACTTACGGATGCCAATTTCTCAAATTATGCGTATCGTGTTTCACCAAAAAAACAGTGTGTATTTGAAACAAGTTTTCGTCAAACAATGTTTGTAACTAACTTATTATGGTGGGTGCAAGCGTAATGAACTGATTATGGGTTAAAATGGTGATTTGAGAGTGGTGATTGCAGCTGCATTACACGTGTGTTAGTGTCGGAGATTTTAGTGTTATCGAGATCATTTTGGTATAATTGGATTTAACTAAGACCAATTGAAATATTAAATATATGTTAACTTGAGTAGGAGGTGTAAAGTGCACGGTCAATCGAGACTATTATAATATTAAACATTTATGGAACCTCTAATGTTGTAAGGGGCAAGCCCTTAAACCAGGTGGGGGTGGGGGGGGGGGGTTCTAAGGGGACACCACCCCCTTGGTAAGATAACGTTTCACCTCAATCGTTATGATGGTTCATTTCCTATATAAAGGGATTTAGTTAGTCTATTTCAATAATTAATTTCACTTTGTTTTCTCATAACTTTATATCTTGTTTTTAAGAAACACTTTATGTTTTATTCGATTAAAGATTTCATATTTTAATTTGAAAGTAAAAGAAATCAAGAAGCACCTGTAGTAACAAAATTTCACACTTTCACCAATAAAATTCAACACTTTTACCCATAGAAAAAAATATATTCTGATTTATTATACCAATTTATATCATATAATTTTTATTATCTTATTTGTTTTGAACAGTGTTTTTTTGAATCCTCAATACCCAAGTTCGACTCCTATGACGAGATTTCAACCGTCCTAGTTTTTTGACGCTACAGGGTATCGAACTCAGGACCATCCCTAAGAGAAAACCCATACCCCCGAAACAAATTACACTTGGCAAGACTCGATCCCATACCCCCCCCCCCACAAAGGAAGCTATAGGTCTACCGCTGGGCCACTTCGCCATATAATTTTTATTATCTAGAAAAAAAAATCATATTTTAAATTTGTAACATTTAGTTTTCCACCATCATAAACTCACACCACTGGCACAACCCCACCATCCTCAGTGTATAAAAGCAGCATCTCAGACACATCACATCACATCAATGGGGCTTCAAATTTGAATCTTTTATGGCACACATTTGAATCCTCTTCCCTCATGTTTCAAAAACAACAGCAAATGGGTGCCACTATTCCGGTCTTGATTTGGGTTTTCTCAGCTACATGCTCTTTCGCCCTCACCCAAGATGGTAACATTTCAAAAGCAAATCAAAAGAATATGTTTTCATATGCATTCTTTTATCTTTTACTTTAATGGGTGTTTTCTTGTTTGTTTCTTTTAGGGTTAACTTTGCTGGAGTTAAAACAAAGTTTGAATGACAGTAAGAATGCTCTGAGCAATTGGGTGGATAATGATGAAACCCCATGTCAATGGACTGGTATCACTTGCTATCCGAGTGACCAAAGAGTTCTAGCCATGTAAATCATCTCAAGTTTTAATCTTTTTACTGCTTATTTCAAGAAATATAGAAAGAGTAACAAAAACCCTAATTTTGGAGCAGATTGAATCTTTGTTTTCAAAGTTCTAACCTTTGATTTAAATTTGGGGGCTTGGCAGAAACTTGCCCTACATGGAGCTTGGAGGGTTTATATCTCCAAGCATTGGTGAACTCAGTAGATTACAAAGACTGTAAGTGTGCTTTTGTTTATTATATCAGTTGTAAACTGAGCAATTTTGGTGGTACTTTGCTTTTTGAAGTTTGAACTATGGTGTTCTTGTTTATTTCAGGGCACTTCACCAGAACAGGTTACATGGTATAATTCCTAATGAAATAAGTAAATGTGTTGAGCTCAGAGCTGTGTAAGTTGAACTGTGAAATTGGTATCTTGTTTATTTTGTTTGTGAGTGTGATTTAGCAATGTACACTGACTATTACGCGTTTTATTGATATGCAATGCGGCGCGATGTTGGATCTTGTGTAGGTACTTGAGGGCTAATTATCTTCAGGGTGGCATACCTTCAAATATAGGAAACCTTTCCTTCCTTAGTATACTGTGAGTTAGCTTTCATCTTTTTTAGATTTTATATATGGTTTTTGTTATTAGAGTAACATATTAGTGATTGAAATATGAACAACTATATGGGGGGAAAATGCATTTATCTATAAATGTGGTTCCCCTGCTAGGTTTATCTCCACATGCAATGACATTTGATTTTGCACTACAATATGAAATAATCAGACAATGAAGTCGGAGAGAGATGGAATATGTCTGTATTTTCTCTTGAAGAACTAACTTGGTGTTTATAAAAGTAGCTATACTAGGAAACTAGTTAAAAACGACACCTACAAATATGCTATCCAAGCTAAATGACAACAATATGACAACTATACAATTCTCTAACACTCTTGAAGTTGGAGCAAAGATGTTAATCATGGTCAACTTTCTACAAATAAAATTTATTTGTTTGGGTAGTAGCTTTGTAAAATTGTTTGTAAGTTGATATTTAATTCTGATCTGCATGATTGATGGAGGGTTTAACCATGTTCCCATGACATGGTCTCTAATTGGTGACAATCAATGTCCATGTGTTAGTTCTCTCATGGAAGACATGATTCTTGCCTTTATGGATGGTTGACCGGCTATCATAATGAAGTCTCATTAAGTCTTGAGTAATCACTTAGCTCTCTTAGGATTCTTTCTGGACGACACACATGCCATATTCAATGTTTTGACTCAACCATTGATTGGGTGACAATGTGTTGTTTCCATAGTTGTCAATAGCGAATAGCGACAAGCCACCTATAAGCTACGTAGCGAATAGCGGTAAATAACGGGCGCTATTTAACGTTTAGCGATACACTAGTAGAAAGTTTTAAAAATATTTTATATTCAACTATTGTAGGATATGTAGCAATTATAATCAATAATCATCTAAATCTTCATATATTAGGGTTATTAGCAACCCTATTTATATTAATCAAGTAAAAAACTGTTTAAAAACATTAAAAAAAAAGGGAATATTCGCTATCAGTCCGCTATGTGGTCGAGAAATGCAAATAGCGGCCAGTAAACGATTCGCTATGTAGCGCGCTATAGCGCGCGCTACAGTCGCTATTGACAAGTATGGTTGTTTCTTACTTTTCTAGGAAACTAGATTTAACATCGATGAATACACAATGGCATGTACATGTAACATGGCACACAAAATAATCCGCATAAAAGAAACCAGAAACTCTACCGTCTCCATGTTCTGAATAAAGTATTCCTAAGCATGGTGTAGCTTTAAGATACCTCGGAACACCTATAGTTGCATCCTGATGATGTTAAGGGAAAAAAAAATTTGAATCTGCTCAAAACACTTGCCGGAAAAGATATACCATGTTGAGTAATCGGTGGATAATTTAGCTTTCCAACTAATCTCTCACTGGATCCTTCATAGGATTTCCATCCGTATGAAGAAGTTTTCCTTAGTGAGCATTGGGATTTCAACTGTTCAAATCCTTATAGAATACACTAAGCAAGCATGCCAAGGACATAATTCCCTTGAGATAGAAGAATTCGTTATGGAGATCGAGACACTTCTATCCCAAGAAAGCAACGAAGATGTCCCAAATCTGTAACTTGAAATTTAGACTATAAAAATTGTTTGGTTTTGAAATCCCACCATTATCATACCCAGTGATAATGATGTTGTTGGCATAAACTACAACTCTACAAGAATGATTAACTCATCAGATTTCGTCTAAACCGTGCTCTTGGAGATTGCTTGAGACCTTGGTTTAAAAAAGCGCGAGGCGAGGCGAAGCGTTTCGGTCCCAAAATCCGAGGCGCCACGCCTCAAGCGCGAGGTGAGGGCTTCACGTATGCGAGGCGCTAAGCTAAAAAAAGTAATAAAAAATTTAGTAACATTCTTAAAACCTCCCACTAAATGTTGTTTCAGTCTAAAAACTCCTCCTTTGAGTAATTTTCACAAAACTTGCAAGAAATATTCGTCCTATTGTTAGGATCTTGAGTTCCGTATTTTCTAGACGGATCAGTTGATGTGGATCCCAAGTTAGAAGACTTGCTTGAACCAGAAACCATTATGCTATAACAAAAAACAACTTAAAAAACTGATTTAAGTAAAGAGGAACTGCAATTGGAACTCAAATTCATAACAAAACAGTGAAAAAAAACGTGAAAATACATGAAGCGGCGCCTCGCGCTTCAAGCCTGAGGTGGCGTCTTGGGCGCTTCATGTATCTCGGGCGCCTCACCCATTTGAGGCGTTTTGCCCAGCGCCTCGCGCTTAAGGCAGCGCCTCATGGCGCTTTTTTAAACACAGCTTGAGACCATATCATAATGAGCATCTCAACGGACATATTTTAGATCCCCCTCCATGTATACATCCTTAAGGATGCCCTTAAGAAATACATTCTTGACATTTAATTAATGATGCGGTCAATGTTTAATGGCAACTAATGCTATACAAATCCGAACAAAGGATATCTTGGTGGCCAGGGAGGTCACGTCACAGTTAATGCAAATCATGTATGTGCAAGGTTATTTGTAATGCTCACTAATGTCAATGATATGAATACATTAGATAAGCCTGAATGAGAAATAACAGTAACCAGAAACTATAACAATATAACTGAAGTCTAACTACTCAATATAACAGAAAACTATAACAATACTCTACCGGGGTTCCTTTGGGAGCAGCCTCTCTATCATCTGTGTACGCTATGGGTGGGATTTTACTAGGTAAGTTATAGTTAGTTAGTACCATATCCTTGAAATTAGCCTCAAGCGATGCAGTGAACCATGAGGATTTTGGGTTTAGTTTCATAGTGAACACCCATTTATAACCAGAGGTTTGCACTTTCCAGGAGGAAGTTGCACCAAATCCCAAGTATGGTTCCTTTGTAGGACATCCATCTCCACTAGCATTTCTTTAATCCATTTTGTAGGCAAACTATTCACGCAATAGGTGAAAGTAGGGAAGATAATTCTGGATGGTATATCTGGTCCAATTCCTTTTTCTTTCCACTTGTAAACCCATTTTATGTTTATCTTGTTCCTATGTGGGACAACGGTTTTACCAAAAAGTCTCTTTATCTCTTTTGCCTAATACTCAACCCAAAATACACATTGTTTTTGTCATTTTAAAAATTTCCCGACATTTTACTTGCAATTTGCTCCAATCCCATTAGGACTCCCACAAAAACAGATAGAACACAATATGTAGATAACAATTTCATCAATCAAAACTTGTTTCTTGTCCAATTTGTATCCATAATTTTCTCTCATTATTCAGGGATTTGTCAAGCAATACTTTGAAGGGAGCAATACCTTCATCTCTTGCTCATCTTGTTCGTCTCCAGTCCTTGTAAGTTGGTTCACTGGTATATGGTGGTGGTCACATTTTATATTCTTGAAAAAAATTTGACAATCACATTGCTCTAGATATCTAAAACCTTTATTTACTTTCAGTAACTTATCTGCAAATTTCTTTTCGGGGGAAATTCCAAATTTCGGAGCACTTAGCAAGTTTGGAAGCAACTCGTAAGTTGCACTTTGTACAACTTTAAAATACTATGTAGATGCATTTCATTTTAAGTTGTCATCAACCTTGTTAACTGATATTATAGTATTTGATTTTCTTTAGTTATTCATAGTTTATTCACCTTTTCAAACAGACTAATCTGAAATACGGGTCACTACACGCAGGTTTATCGGTAATTTAGACCTTTGTGGCCAGCAAATACACAAACCGTGTAAAACGTCATTGGGATTTCCTGCTGTCTTACCGCGTGCAGAAAGTGATGAAGCAGCAGGCAAGTCATTGATTAAAAGAAATATCTTTTTGTTCCATTTGCAATTAAAAATACCTGAATTACTTTGTGGGCATCATTAATCTCAATCATTTATGATCTATTTTGACCATTGCAGTGCCTAAAAGTTCATCTCATTCTCTGAAAGGAGCACTGATCGGTGTTGTGACCGCCTTGGTCCTAGCACTTGTGTTCTTTGTATTCCTATTGGTTTGGATGCTATCAAAGAAAGCAAAGGTTGCAAAAAGATACGTGGTCGTCAAGAAACAACTTCATCAAGAAACAAGTAAAAAATGCTCATTTTTAGAACTTTTTTAGTAAAGTTTATCAAAATTTTAATCAATTTTTTTTGTCAACTTATAGGCACACAACTTATAACATTCCATGGTGACCTTCCTTACCCTTCAAGTGAGATTATAGAGAAGCTCGAGGCCCTTAATGATGAACATGTTATTGGGTCTGGTGGGTTTGGGACCGTGTACAGAATGGTCATGAACGATTGTGGCACGTTTGCTGTTAAAAGAATTGACCGAAGCCGAGAAAGTCAAGATCTAGCATTTGAGCGGGAATTGGAAATATTGGGTAGTGTTAAACATATTAATCTTGTTAATCTCCGAGGATACTGTCGGTTTCCGGATTCAAAGCTTCTTATCTATGATTATGTGGCCAATGGTAGTCTTGAAACTTCCTTACATGGTAAGCTTCTGTTTCATACTTTGACTTGAAAACATATAATGGATGATTTTATATGTTTTTTTTAATGTTTTTATGAATTTGTGTTTTTAGAACGTCGGGATGGAGATCAAACGTTAAGTTGGAATGCTCGTTTGAAAGTTATTTATGGTTCGGCTCGGGGACTGGTGTATTTGCACCATGATTGTAGTCCCAAAATAGTTCACCGGGATATAAAATCGAGCAATATTCTTCTTGATGAAAATATTGAGCCTCGTGTTTCTGATTTTGGTCTTGCTAAGCTTTTGGTAGATGAGGAAGCTCATGTGACCACTGTCGTAGCTGGCACTTTCGGCTATCTTGCACCAGGTTAGTCTCTTTTTTCACTTGCCCCTAGTGATTCCGGATTGCAAACCAAATCACTAATATTTTTCTCATGGGTTATGTCAAACAGAGTATCTGCAAAGCGGGCGAGCCACTATGAAATCAGATGTTTATAGCTTTGGGGTTTTGTTGTTAGAGCTTATAACGGGAAAGAGACCAACAGATCCGACCTTTGTGAAACGGGGCCTAAACGTTGTTGGTTGGGTATGTTTTTCTGATTTTTTTTTTGATAAAATGTCAATTTTTTATACAGGCAACATTTGATTTCTGAACTTACGTTGCATGCAAATACAGTTGAACACCCTGCGAAAGGAGAACCGGTTGGAGGATGTGGTGGACGAGAGGTGCACTGATGCGGATGCATCAACTGTAGAAGCGGTTCTGGAGATTGCAGGGCGGTGCACCGAGGCGAATCCAGATGACAGACCATCGATGCAAGACGTCTTGCAGTTTCTAGAACAGGAGGTGATGTCACCCTGCCCAAGTGACTTCTATGACTCCCATTCAGATTACGCGTGATCATAATCCAACCGTTAATTTTCATGAAATTATGGAGGATTTCTTGATGAAACTTCTAAATCAAGTAAGTTGATTTTGTTCCCTGTGGCTGGAGCTTGTTTGTAAAGTAATATTCTGGGAACTAAAGATTTTGTTCATTCACCTGCTACTAGAAATGAATGTTAAATGAGTGAGTAAATTTTGTTTACCTTGTACTATAAATGAACTGCCTCTAGATTATGCAGAAATGTGCAACTGTTCCATTTCCGTTTAACTAGCCATCTTTTTACAGTTTCCTTTTTATACTGTAACAAAATTCCCATGTCAATAAATAGCACACCTAGTATCAAGAAGGATGAGATCTTTGAGCCTGAATTGACTTAGGAAAAGTCATTAGAACTAATATCATATCAAGATCCATTAGCTAAAAGAAACCAACTTGCTTTTCAAACTACAACCGTGGTTTTAAAATGCGCGCATGTTGCCCTGAAGAAGGATGAGATATTTGAGCCTGAATTGACTTATAAGTGTTAACAATATAAAAATTGTTATGTATAATTAATTTTTAGTATTTTTTTAATAATAAACGCATTGCATACTGATGCGTGCACATCGCGCAACATATTTTTGGATCAAAACGCATTGGAGCATGGTTGTAAAAATCGCGCCTAGTCGGGGACTAATTTTGGCCAAATCGCTTCATTAATCGCAAGGCGGTCCTAGGCGGCCCTAGGCGGGCCTAATCGGACCTAGTCGGCCAAAAATCGGCCGCTTCCCGTTTTTCCCGTGATATTCTGGTAGGGTTCCGGCGAGATTCAGGCAGGTTCCGGCGAGGTTCCGGCGATTCAGACAAATTTCCGGCGATTTTCAGTTTAGTTCTTATAATTTCCAGCTTCTTTAAAAAATGTGTGTATATATCTAATTTTAAAAATTACATATAAAAATGTGTATATATATAAAAAACTGAAAATTACATATAAAAATTCCAATCCGATTAATCCCGCCTAGGCCTAGGCCCCACCCCACCGCCCGACTAGCGCCTAGCGATTTTTACAACCATGCATCGGAGGCATCACACATTTTGAAATCAAGACTACAACTAGGTTGCATGGACTGTAATCTGCATCTTCCCAAATTGTTTTAAAAAGTTCATTTGAAGTATGTTTGTGTGTGTCCATTCAGCAGGGTCCAATTGTCTGGCCCAAGAAACAGGCACAACAAATGTGTTAAGGGGTTATTAGGCTTATTGTTAGTTAAGACTATGTTAGCATTATAAATAGATATTACCGGGTTAGAGTTTCATTAAAGAGAGTTGTAATAGAGGTTTTTGAGTTATATTTCCTCTGAATAATAATATTGGGAGTTATCCAATCACCGTCTTCGTTTTTATTCTTTTATCGTTTGAGTTATGTTGATTCAAACCTTGAATTGGTATCAGAGCCAAACCGTTACATCCTTCGAGAAAATTTTCTAGTACTGTAGCGACCGAAGCCGTGGTGGTTCCAAAATCCGTGATCGACAAGTACCGATCGACATTAGAAGGGTTGATCAAGTACCGATCGGTTTTGCAAATCGGCTACAACCAAGCTAGGGTTGGACCGGAAGGCTGGATCAGGCGGATCCAGTTATATCATTAAAGAAAAGTTGGACCTAATAGGCGATAAATCTGAACTCGCGAAGGGTAGTTTTAACAGCAACACGACAATGCTCCAATGTTCGATGTTGACCTCTGTTAACTACACAATTAGGGTGATGCAGATCCGAGCAATTTTTAACGTGTATGGCGTGTGGGATGGCATTGAACCGGGAACAGGGGTGGAAAAGAAGGATAATATGGTGATTACACTCTTGTTACGATCGATACACTAAGAGCAAATTTTGCAAGTTGACAATCTCGGTTCGGCTAAGGAGATGGGGGAAGCCATTAAGACCCGTCATCTAGGCACCGAACGGGTACGGGAAGCGAGGCTTCAAACTCTAATATCGAAGTTTGATGCTTTGAAGATGAAGGATTCGAGTTCGGTTGATGACATTGCGAGCAAGTTATCGGGAATCTCTGCTAAGGCGACATCGCTAGGGTCTACGTTCGATGAAACACAATTAGTGAAGAAGTTTCTTAACGGGTTACCAAAGCGTTTCATTCATATGGTAGCCTCGATTGAACAGACTGCAGATACGAAAACCGTTGGCTTTGACGATGTTGTGGGACGTCTAAAGGCATACGGGGAGCGTATAAGAGACGAGGAGACCCAACCCAAAAACCAAGGTAGCCTACTATATATCTATACTTATATCTATACTATCTAATAAATGACTAACTATAAGGACAATTGCCACATTTGTAGGCCTCCTTATTCTTATTTTTTCGCATCTCTCTTCTCTTAATAATCAACTCTACTATTTAGGCAACTAAATTGATTATTTGTTTTAATTTTTATGTAATTTTTTTTAGTTTAAAATTGTGTTTATTATCATTTAAATTGTTCAATCATATTTTTATGAATTCTACAAGCCAAAAATAGTTTTATAGCAATGTATGATCCAAATAAAAACCTTTAATCATATATTAATATGCTAGGTTAGAACCCCCGTGTATTACACATGTTGAATAAATATAATTTTATATACTTAGTAATAAAAAGTTTATATATTTAAAAACCCGTGTATTACACGAGTTAAATAAAATATAATGTAATTTGTTAACACATACACTCGTCAAAATATGCCTTAAAAATGTATTTTGACGTGACGGTTATAAATTATGTTAAGTTAATTTTTAAAACATTTTTTTTTCAACTGTGTATTAATTTTTTTATGTAATTGATAAATGTTAATTCATATTAAATTCATTTGGTTAATGATATAATAACTATCCATGACTAAATAATAAGTATTCATAATTAAGTTTATATTTAATAGGAAATAGATGCGAGAAAAACATGCTGAGAATGCATCAGAAATTGACATGTGTCCTCTAATTTAGTTGTTTATTAGTTAGTATAGATATAGATATAGATTCAAAGATCTAATATTTGTTATGATTTGTTAGATCTCACAGAATTTTTTGTCATATCATTATAGCCGAAAGTTTTCAAGTAATTTATTTTATTTTATTAATAATCAACTCTACTATTTAGGTAACTAAATTAATTATTTGTTTCAGTTTTTATATAAAATTTTGAATTTAAAATTGTAATTATTATCAATTAAATTTTTCAATCATATTTTTATGAATTTTACAAGCTGAAAACAATTTTATAGCGAGGTATGATTAAAATAAAAACCTTTAATCATATATTTACATATTCAAAAATCTAATATTTGTTATAATTTGTTAAATCTCACGGAATTTTTTGTCATATCATTTTATTTTATTTTATTCCCATTTTGATTGATTCGTTAAATTAAATTTTTAAAAAAATGTTTTAAAATATAATTAATTTTTTTTCTCATTTTATTAAAGAGATTGAATATTTTTCACAATTGTTTTCTGTGATTTAAGATTTAAAATTTGAAATCATAACAACTGAAAACATATAAATTTTAATGAATCAATTTAGGAATTTAAAAAAAATAAAAAAATAGATAATTGAAAAGAAATCAAATTTTTTATTTTATTTGTTTAGCAATGATGATCATGTAGCAAGAGTAACCTAACATATGAAACTACACGAGACTCTAATTCAGGGTTTATCTCTAACAATTGATCATTTTTATTATAATTATATTTTTTTTGTACCACTGCTTAAATTAATAAAATTCAACTTTTTAATTTAATTTTTTAAACTGAAGTTAACAGTATCCGAATGTGCATTGAATTGAAGAGGGTTGCAAATGACTTACTAGGTTTTTAAATACTATGTCGGCGAATATCTACACCTTAGTGACAATTGAGACTTTTCTTGAGGTGAGTTTATATCATGACTTATTTTAGCTCTTTGTATATGCTTCTATATGTTTTGTAGATGTGGCAACTTCGACCTATTTTCTTATGAACGGGTCGATTTGTTTTATGTTTTATATCTATCGGGTCAAACGGCTAAAAAATAAATAAATGTAATCTAAAATGTGAAGACAAATCGGTTAAAAGTCGTATAAGTTTAAATTTCATACAAATAAATATATTAGGATTATTATATTACAATCAGAATAATATAATTTTTTAGTCATATTTAACACACTAATTCTGTGAGACCAATATTTTTTTTCCTGTTTATTTTATCTCAACAATTTATTATTTTCTTTATTAATATTTACTTTATTTAATATTTTCCTTCTCAACTATTTGTGATTATTACTAATTATTTAATATTTCTTTTATTCTACCCATGTATTACACGGGTTTCTAACCTAGTGTTTACTAAAAACCAGTCCTTTACTAATAATTATTGTAATTCTTATAAAGGAAAAGGTAGAGATCGAGGTAGAGGTCAAGACCTGGATGATGAGGACCAAGATAGTAGTGAAAACCGGAATGGTCAAGATCATGGGTCAAAGGAGATACAACGATCGTCAAAGGGGAAAGAAGGATAGATCACAGATTCGATGTTATCATTATGATAAGCTAGGTCACTTCGTGTTTGTGTGCCCGGAGCGCATGAAGAAGAGGAGAAACAGGAAGAGGCAAACTTTGCCGAAGTCAAAGAAGTTGATCCATCTTTGTTTATGATGAGATGTGATCAAGAGACGGTTTTCTTCGTTGAAGAAAAAGTAATACTAAGACGATTTGAGACCAAGCCAATCGAGAAAGACACTTGGTATCTTGACGATGGTGCATCGAATCACATGACGGGTAACCGAGCTTATTTTTAACTGGATGAACGAGTAACGGGAAAGGTAAAATTCGGAGATGGATCTTGTATTGACATTTGGGGAAATGGGTCGTTTTAACTGAAGGAAAGAGCAACGCATGTTGACCAATGTTTAGTACATCCCGAACCTATAAAGCAATATCATAAGTCTTGGTCAAGCAAACGAAAGGTGGATACGACATTCACATGAAACATGGTTTGCTAATCATTCATGATGATACAAGTAAGCTTTGGATGAAGGTGACAAGGACCAAGAACCGATTATACAAGATTAGCATCAAGATAGCAACTCCCGGTACACAAGCTAGCATTAGAATGAAGAATTTTGTGGGTCTAGATCTTTAAAGAGTTGGACTGAAAGATGATAAGCCACGTACGAGTCAGATTCCAATAAAAAATCCAAGTTTCAAAGTTCAAAGTCCAAGGAAGAAAGTTCAAGAATTCAAAGGTAAATTCAAGCAAAACATTCAAGCCTAAGGAAATACATTTAGTGATCACAAGAAGCAGGTGTTTGTTCAAGCTAAGTGGAGCCCAAAGAACACTGTAAGAGATTAAGAAATGCCTATTTCAGGTCGAAAATTAGGGGGTGATTCAGATACAACAATCGGAGGCGGGGGTGATTTTTGGCTCAATTGTTGTCTGGCCTAAGAAACGGGCCCAACCCATGTGTTAAAGGGTTTTAATAGGGTAACTTAATGACCAAGTTAGGGTTATTAGGTTTATTATTAGCAAAGATTGTGTTAACATTATAAATAGATGTTACCGGATTAGAGTTTCATCAAAATAGAGTTGTAATAGAGGTTTTTGAGTTATATTTCATCTGAGTAATAATATTGGGAGTTATCCAATCATTGTTTTTGTTTTTATTCTTTTATCGTCTGAGTTATATCGATTCAATCCTTGAATTTATGTGTAAAATTACTATACTTTTGCACCGAATAGACGTTGAGGGAAAAAGTATCACTTTTGTGCCACTTAATACAAACGTACTACTATTTTACGTCATTTATAGATAGGCACACAAGTTATAGTTACTTTTGTGCCACTTGGTGTTAAAATTTTAACACGTTCTTTTTTATTGGTATTCCTTGAAATAACTTAAAAAAAAGTCAACGGCTATTTAGTAAACACATTGATCAAATATTTATTCTTTTGAACATAAACACCATAAGAAACAGTTCTGACCATAGATCGATGTCCCCAATCACTTTAACAATCTTATCTTTTGTTCTAACAAAAAATTATTTAATAAATTACGTTTTTGACTAAATTACACATATGGTTACATGTATAAACAAGTCAAGCTGAGTTCAAGCTCGTCTAAGCTTGAACTTGACTCATTTAATTTAAGAGAGCTAGAGTTCGGTTGGTTTACTTTAAGTCATGTAGAACTCTATTTCCATTTCTAAAGCTAGAGCTCGGCTCATGAATACTTTTTCTAGCTCGAGCTCGTTCATTATTTATTAATTGTTATATATATAATTATTTTTATATATAACATAATATAAATGATTAATATTTTTATCATAACTTTATATATATAATAATAAGTAGGTTAGAATCCCGTGTATTACACGGGTTGAAAAAATGTAATGTTATATACTTAGTAATAAAAAAATTATGTTTTTAAAAACCCGTGTATTACACGGGTTGAATAAAATATAATGTAATATGTTAACACATACACTCGTTAAAATATGTTTTTAAAAAAAATGTCATTTGACGTGACATTTATAAATTTTGTTAAGTTAGTTTTTAAAATATATTTTTTTCAACTGGGTATTAATTTTTTTTATGTAATTGATAAATGTTAATTCAAATTAAATTCATTTGTTAATGATATAATAATTATCCATAATTAAATAATAAATATCTATAATTAGATTTATATTAAATATATATATATATTCTCTTAATATCATTATTTAATAGAAGAGAGAGACAGGAAAAACATACTGAGGATGTATCAGAAAGTGACACATAACTTCCTAAGATTTTTATTTATTAGTATAAACATTATTACGAACAATTCTATCGTTTTTACGCTATACATGGTGTATTGGTGATGAAATATATCCGTATTTTAAATTTATAGTTACACCTCTAGTTTTATATATATATATATATATATATATATATATATATATATATATATATATATATATATATATTTTGTAACATTTAAAAATAAATAAATCCACTGACCTCTAACCTCCCCTACTTCCAACCGTCACCAGGTTCTCCCTCCTCTCTAGATAGAGAGAAAAGCCATCACTAATCTTTGGAAATTTAAATATTGAAATAAATTATTAAATTCTTAACATATATCAAAGAAACAAAAATAGTTGTTTTCCCATCAATTATTCTTGTTTTCAAAATGAAAATACAACAAAAAAAGAAAGTAGAAGAACCTAACATCACCACTCATGGATAGATAGAGGGTGAAACAAATTAGGTCTTTATTCCTTTCTACATTATTCTTGTGAAATTTCATGAAACACATAACAAGTAAACAACAATAAAACTTACATAATGAGTTAATAAGACCAAAAACAAAAGGACCGGTCTTGATCATGATCATGATCATGACCATGGTATTCAAGGTACCAAGAATTCACATAATCGAGTTCTGGGTGATCATCATTTTTTATCTTTGGCAACATGCAACTATTAACCGGAGTTACAAACATCTTCCTCGCGTTATCTTCTTCATCTAAAGATTCATCACTTTGATCTTGTTTAAACAAATACGACGAGTCACTTCGCTCTAATAGACATTGGACCCGATCTATATATTTCGGGCTGCTCGAGTCACTCACAACGTCCTGCACGTACTCCACATTTGAGGTCCTGGATACATATTGATCATCACAATCTACAACCGATTCTTGTTGGATCTGCAAACATGGGAATTTGGTACTTGATGAATCGGAAGCTCCCTTTTTGGTCTCTTTCTGAAGTAATTTCTCACTTAGATCAAGAACCTAAACAATATTTTGATTGTAAAGATTAGATTTTTATGTCAACCCATTTAGTTGTGAATTTAGTTATGAATGCGTCTATTCGGTTATTTTATTGGTTTTGATGAATATAAATAGTATTTTTGTTTTATGGGTTTCGCGACAACCCATTCAAAATGACTCGTCACTTGTTACCTAACCAATCCACCTTACGATTAGAGCTGTAAATGAGCTGAGCCAAGCTTTAGCTCGGGCTCAACTCATAAAGTTTGATATATTTTTTTTACAATTACTGATATATATATATAAAAAAATATTAGCATATACATAATGTAGAAACTATAACTACAAAGTTTATTGAATTCTTCTATATTTTTAAATTTGTTTTTTATTAAAAAATACCAAAATAACATATGATTAACGTCTATTTGAATATTGGACTAATAGTGAAATTTAAGCTTAAAATTTGAGATATAATTTATAGTATTAAATTTAGGCTTTAATTAAACAAGCCAAATGAGCTGAGCTTACTTGGCTCGGGTTGATTCGGCTCGTTTACAACTGAGTCAAGCCGGTTCGCGCGACTCGTTTACAAACAAGCCGATTTCGAGCGAGCTATTTTTCAAAATCTTTTCGCGCGATTTGCGAGCTTTTTGAACAACCCTACTTACAATTTGTCGAACTCTAACTTTACCTTAAATTTAACGAAATTTTAAGAGCAAGGTTATATAACTACCTTGGATTTTAGTTTTTCTTTTTCTTGAATGAGATTGTCATAATTTGCCTGGAGTTGGTTGTATCTTTGTTGGAGAGTATCATAGTCTTTCTCAAGCTGTTTGGTTTTCCACCGTGCACGGCGGTTCTGGAACCAGATCGCAATCTGTCTGGGCTGCAACCCGAGTTCTTTCGCTAGCCGAATCTTTCTTTCAGGCTCGAGTTTGTTTTCTGTCTCAAAACTTTTCTCCAAAAACTGAACTTGATCAGCTTTGAGTCGTCTTTTCTTCTCCGGATGGTGGAAGTAGTCGTCATACTCATCATCCCTGTTGTCTTCGTGATCGAATGTTGTAAAAAACGAGCTTCTTGATCCATTTCTTTTGTCCTCAAAACTAACCATTGATCTGGAGCCTGATGGGATATCAATCAAGAAGATTAGGAACACAGTTTTGACTCAAATTAAGTTATGATAACCGAAGTCAACCCTAAAGATTCATGGTGATTGGAAGTTTGGAACATTTATTCCAAGAAAGTCAACACCCTTGTTTTCTTTGTTGCTCAAAATTATGAATTTGCTGGATCTAAAGTCAAACGTGTGAAAATCCAATTATATGGAGTATAATCTTTAATCAAGTAGTATTCAAAAACATAAGTTCGATCATCGATATCTCACTCATCTTATCTCTGTTTTGGGCGCGGTTTGGTTCATTGAGAAGCTCTATCATATAATAGAACGTAAACCCATAAAGAAATAAATATATTAATAGCAGTTACATATAATTATTTATGTCCAAAGTTGGGAAAAATCATTTTTTTATTATGTGAAACTCAATTTTAACAAATTTTTCAACAATATGCAAGTGTTTACTTACCTACTACGAAGAAGGAATCAAGAGGGGCCTCCTTATTTGTTAACAGAATAGAGTTAGTATCTGAGCCACCACCAGCGACTGCGGCACCACCTGAATTGCCGCCGTAGAGAAAGCTCCGAGCTGCCATGACACCACTATAACTGTCACACCCCCATATTTTATTTACTTATTAAATAAATACAGGTTGCAACGATTGGTTCATTACACGATAGCGGAAGCTGTAATAATGATTTCTAAGACTTGATTACATATACAATTACTAAAACTAAGTAATACTGTGATCTAAGTTCTTCTAGATCAATGACAGACTTGAGACTTGATATTCTACGTCCTTCCAGTCTTTAGGAATTAATCCAACATAGCTAGCCTATTCCAACCGCGCCATGGCTAGAGGTCACCTGAGAAACATACTTAAAATTGTCAACACAAAGGTTGGTGAGTTCACAGAGTTAGTTATATTAGTGCTTATAGTTTTTCCCGAAAACATGTACATGACTTTACCGTCATAAAACTAAGTAGTTTTCCCCGAAAAACTATACATGACTTAACCGTCATAAATAATAAGTAGTTTTCATTTGAAAACATGCCCATGACTATACCGTCATAAAATAAGTAGTTTTCCTTTGAAAACATGCCCATGACCTATCCGTCATGAAATAAGTAGTTTTCCTTTGAAAACATTACCATGACTTAGCCGTCATAAAATATGTAGTTTTCCTTTGAAAACATTACCATGACTTAATCGTCATAAATCCAATGTTTAACATGATCATTTTAACCTGATCAGAATTCTTTTGTTTAAATTCAATTGTTCGTAAATAGTTTCAGGTGTATGTGATAAACAGAATAAGAATTGTTGACCCATTTGTAAACTAGCTAGGAATACAAATAATATGTTCATACATGGGGCGTAACCAAACCTTGACAATTTGTACACGCCCCTAATTTCGTTATCCGGTTCTATGCGGCCATAAATCCTCCAGATTGTGGTTAGCGCGACTAACCATGACCGGGAGACGTCACTCTCCATAGTACTATTCATAGGACCCTAGGCTACAGTTAATGGTTACTATGTTGTTCCAGGGGACTTTCGCGGCCTCCATTGTGTTGTTCTCATCCCATGTAAACATAAAAGTCGTGTCTTATTCTCTTGTTATCCCATAAAATAGTTGAAGTATGTTTTTTTTTTCCCCAAATCGTTGAGTATTGTTCATCCGAACAATCGTTGTGTGTTGTTCATACGAACAATCGTTGTGTGTTGTTCATCCGAACAATCGTTGTGTGTTGTTCATCCGAACAATCATTGTGTGTACTTGTGTCCAGCTGTTTAGTTGAGCAAGTTTTCTCCCCGTTTGTTTAAAAACAATTTAAAAACCAGTAGTAAAAGTGGGGCTGGGAGACTCACAAGAAGTTATACCAAAATGTTCATATTGTCAAACGTATAAACAATGTAATTCATGTTTTCAAAACATAACAAGTAAGTATATTTCTCCCCCGATGTTTACAAAACAGTAAAGAGTTAAAAGGGGGCCGTGAACTCACCTTGTGTCCGATGAAATCCTAGCAAACAAACTTGTGCTAGTTCTTGTATATCCGTACCCTAATCACACATGGGTACTAATGTGTTAAAACTACCCGTCTTACACGTAAGTTGTTCAATACTTGTTTTGTTATAAAACAGATCTTAGTTACTGCTCAAAGTGACTGATGAACAGATGTCGAAACTTCCTAGTTTCGATTGGGCAATTGAGTATCGAAACTTCATAGTTTCGATTGAGTAGTTAGGTATCGAAACTATCTAGTTTCGATTGGCAAGAAGGGTATCGAAACTATCTAGTTTCGATTGAGCAATATGTATCGAAACTACCTAGTTTCGATTGAACAACTAGTATCGAAACTCCCAGTTTCGATTGAGTAAACTGGTATCGAAACTCCTAGTTTCGATTGAATAGGTATCGAAACTCCTAGTTTCGATTGAATAACAGGTATCGAAACTCCTAGTTTCGATTGAATAACAGGTATCGAAACTCCTAGTTTCGATTGAACAGGTATCGAAACTCCTAGTTTCGATTACTGCACTTTGATTGACAGAATTCGTCCTGTATATTTTTATGTTCAAATCTTGAATTTGACACACTTTTCTTGTTATCTTACTTGCGATTGAACCTTTTGTAGGCTTAGATACGGTTTTAAAGAAAATAAAGTGGATAATATCGAGTTTTTACCTTAAAACCGAGATGAAGATGATGAAAGAAAACAGAGAAGAGTCTTGAATCTTCTGTTAAACTTTCTTTAGAACACTTGAAATCTTCTTAAAATACCGAATTGTGGTGGATTTCTGCCTTAAACTGGACTTCGACTAGAAGGAGAATTGGGAAATTGCCGTATGAAAATGAGAAGTATGGAAGGGATTGTGGGATTTCGACTGAGGAGGTATGGTTTTTATCTGAATTTGAGTGTATTAGCAAGTGGGGGAATGGCTCCCCTGACTTTCGGCCGAGAAAGTCAAGCAAGTGGGTTGGATTGTTTGATTTATCAAACAATTAGTTTTAGGTATATATTATTTAGAGTTTCAAATGATAATTAAATTCGGTTTATACTGGTATGTGAACCGGTAACTCCCAGAATTACCAAAGATTTAAAATGAGACCCTGTACAGTTTTTGTTAGACCTTAGTGTCCTTGTTTGTGAAATTAAGTAAATCACAAAACAATTATAATGTAAACTTGTTTATAACATGTACGGGTATTGACCTGAATTGTCGGGTGTCACATTCTCCCCATGTTAAAAGAATTTCGTCCCGAAATTCAATTTGTGTCCTCTTGAACTGTTGTATCCTTAAACAAGGATGGGTATTTTTGTTTTCATTTGATCCTCTCGTTCAAATGGTTCAACGCACTTAGGGTTAAGCTTGCCACGGTTGCCAAATTTTTCCACTATTTTCCAAGGTGAGACCTTCAACGTGACTTTGTCTATCACTTGGAATTCTATTGGTTTTCGTCTGTTGCTAGCTCCACTCATCTTTCGTCTGTCTTGAGTGGCTTTCAGACGATCTTTTATTTCGACGATCTTGTCAGTGGTTTCCTAGCCAATATCAGGACCAGTCAAATGCTTTTCGCTAACCCCCACCCAACATAGCGATGAGTGACACTTATAACCATACAAAGACTCAACTGAGCGGCTTTAATGCTGGTATGGTAGTTGATATTATATGAAAACTCATCCAACGGCGGTGAGTATCCCTATTTCTTCTGAAATCGATTACGCACACACGGAGCACATCTTTTAAAGTTTGGATAGTCCTTTTACTTTGACCGTTCATCTGGGGATGATATGCAGTGGTCATGTAAAGGCGTGTGCTCAAGGCTTCTTGTACAGACTGTCAGGTTCTTGACATGAATCGACTGTCCCTTTTTGTGAAAATGGAAACTGGCATACCATGCCTAGCCTTAATTCCCTTAATATTTAGCCTTGCACGCGTCTTACTTTTATCTATCTCCTTTATTGGTAGGGAATGCGCGGATTTCGTCAAACGACTGACGATTATCATATAGTATCATAGTTGCTAGGTGTTCTGGGTAACATTGAAATGAAATCCATTGAAATTTGTTCCCATTTCCATTGAGGTATCTCGGGTTGTTATAACAATCCCGACGGTTTCTGATGTTCTGCCTTTACCTTTGAACATGTCAGGCATTTACCGACGTAAATAGCAATTTCTCCTTTCATGTTCGGCCACCAGTAGAGTTCTTTCAGATCCTTATACATTTTATCCGAACCTGGGTGAATGGAGTACCTGGACTTGTGGGCTTCGTCCATAACCAACTCCCGTAGGTTACCAAAACATGGCACCCAAATTCTATTTGCAAAGTATAAAGTATCATCTGATTTTGGCTCTAATTGTCTGATCATTCCTCATATAGCTTCACTCTGAATGTTTTCTTCTTTGATTGCCTCCTGTTGTGCCACCCGGATTTGAATCGTGAGACTCGCATGAATTGTCAATCCTAGGGCACGAACACGGAGAGTTTTAACCCGTTCTTTACGACTCAAGGCATCTGCTACGACATTTGTCTTACCAGGGTGATACTTCATATCCCAGTCGTAATCATTCAGTAGTTCTACCCAACGAAGTTGACTCATGTTGAGTTCTTTCTGATTAAAGATGTACTGGAGACTCTTGTGGTTTGTAAAGATAATACATTTTGTACCATAAAAGAAATGTCTCCAAATCTTGAGTGCAAACACGACAGCACCCAATTTCAGATCGTGAGTCGTATAATTTTTCTCATGTACTCTTAGCTGTCTGGATGCATATGCTATGACTTTTTCTTCATGCATCAATACACATCCCAGACCTTGGTGTGATGCGTCGCAGCACACGATGAAATTGTCAGTTCCTTCGGGAAGGGATATGATTGGTGCACTGCAAAGTTTTTGCTTCAACAATTGAAACGCTGATTCTTGTTTATCAGTCCAATCAAACTTTTTGTCCTTCTGAGTTAACGTGGTCAAAGGCAAGGCTATCTTTGAAAAATTCTCGATAAATCGCCTGTAATATCCTGCCGAACCCAGAAATTGACGCACCTCAGTCGGAATTCTTGGTGCTTCCCAGTTTTTGATAGCTTCAATCTTGGTTGGGACTACGTGAATACCCTTCTTATTGATGACGTGTCCGAGAAAGTGAACCTCTTGAATCCGAAACTCACACTTAGAGAATTTGGCATAACGCTTCTCATTCCGGAGTAGTTCCAAGATTGATTTCAAATGATGTTCATGTTCCTCCTTGGTTTATGAATATATTACTATGTCATCGATAAATAAAATCACGAATTTATCCAAGTATGGCTTGCACACACGGTTCATTAGATCCATAAAAACAGCCGGTGCATTAGTCAAGCCAAATGGCATAACTAGAAACTCGTAGTGACCGTAACGAGTCCTAAAAGTCGTTTTTGGTATATCTTCTTCCTGAATTTTCAGTAGAGGATACCCTGATCGTAGATCAATTTTAGAATAGAAACTGGACCCTTGAAGTTGATCAAACAAATCGTCTACTCGAGGAAGAGGATACCGGTTTTTGATTGTCAGCTTGTTCAACTCCCGATAATTGATGCACCTTCTAAAGGTTTCATCCTTTTTCTTTACAAACAGGACCGGAACTCCCCATGGTGAGAAACTCGGCCTTATGAAAAAAAAAAAAAATTACTCGACGAGGTGTCCAAGTTTTTGTTGTATATTGGGTAGAAATGAAAAAGTATGAAAATGAAACTATATGTTTGTCCCTCTTATGCTTTTCGAAAGCATTTTCCCGGACTAAGACTTTTCTCTTATTTCAGGTTTCATGTTTTCTATGATTTTCCTCTCCATGTGCCTTCATGGAGCTAGGAATTGATGTTCCTTGGGAGCTCTTATTTGCGAACTTCGAGTCTAATCACCACTTTACCCCTTTGCTCGCCCTACCTTTCGAGGCAGACTAGCCTTTGGGTTGTAGCGTCCTGATATGTAAACTCATGTCTCGACTACCATACCTTCAAAGTATGTAAGCCATACGAAGTTTGATGTTTGTTTGGGATATTCATATTCCGTCTAGCTGAGGGAATGAATAATAATACTGTAAGAATGGTCTCATCGAATTAGTGTTTTCCCCAAAATCGGCTATGGGCTTGTCAACCCATTAAGTTGGCTGAGATGTTTTAGGAGTTTCACAATTTCCATTTTGTAGTCATTCAGTGTATCTGCACTTCCTTAGGGTTTGAATGGTACTTTGGTGACATACCATTACGTATTCCACTCATTCAGGTTATAGCCTCAAAATCCTTAGCACAAGGATAAACTGGAGGTAGTGAGTGTTGAACGTCGAGGCTTTTGTATTCTAACTGAGTCTACTCTAAGAGATCATTTCTTAACAATAGATGCTCTAGAGCTTCCCAATTATAGAAAACTAGGAGTGAAAGATGCAATCACACCTCTCTTCTAGGCTAAATCTGGGATCCATCCAACAAGATGAACTTCGGGGAAGTGCGAGTATAAAAGAGTAATAAATTATTCTTCTCAACTCTTTGTGGACAGTGGCCTATTGTGAATAGTTCGAGTTTACGTCCTTTATGCATATCATGAGCTAATGAGATTAGCATGAGATTCCGCATTTGGGACTCCTTTAAGGGTTTTGCATGTCGTTTTGGTTAGTGCGACAATAGTCGTTAGTCCACACTTAGGTTTCTTTGGCATTCGCTTGAGCATCAACCCCGGCTTATCCATTGTAGAGAGAATAGTTAGACTTAAAGATATATTGAATGTCAATGGCTGCGAGAGCAATCCTGTTTGACCGACATTCTGAAATGTCCGATTTCCTACTTGTCTCATGTCGAGCTTCCACAATATCCATAGGTGCCATGTGTATGCGGGTCAGAATAATACCCTGCCCTATTACTGAAGTTAGTGCATAACACTCTTGGCGTAACTTTCAAGCAATTGTGAGATTGAACTGTATGATGGATCCTGAGATTATGCCATAATCTCCCACAATAGTTGTGCAATTACTGTAAGTGTTAGTTGTGGTAACGCTCAATTTGAAGCATTCCTGACAAGTAGAATCTCAAAGAGTGAATGTGCGAATTTCTTCGTCGTTCAGGATTTACTAAGGATTGGTTGAATTCAATTTGAATTTCTCTCGTTCCTCCAAAACTAGGAGAATGCTTTGTGAGTACCTAATTGAGAATTCTGATTTGTTAAGATCCAATCCTTAATCAAGTGATTGAGAACATGAGTTGATCATCAGCTTAGACAACAAGACTCACTAAAGTTCCCATGCACTGCAAATTATGATTACGTGTGCACCCGTAATGATGATTTGCCTTGCCTGATCCCTATAGTGTTTCTTCTATCCCTAGCTTTTAATCAAAAGTGATTTGAAACGATCATTAGATTGCGTTTGCACATTTGTATAGGAGTGTGTATTGTTTTATCGGATTACTGTTAATTATGTGTACCAATACTCATGAATCTGCCGAATATGGCAGTTGTCGGATGAGGCTAATGGTAGAGAGGCACCACCAGTGTCTCTTAAAAAAAATGCGCATGGTGAAATTCAGGCACTATGTGTTGGGCAGAGATCCTCAAACGAGTGTCGAGCAACTCATGCTCCAAGTCTGTATATATGCATGGATCCACATGATCCTGATGTATGTCTGGGTCTCCTGACCCTTGGAGTTCTCTCCCATTTAGTCCTGCTTACTCACCTTGAATTCCCTTTTGTCTGGGCAATCATGCCTGCCATATATCATGGCGAGAGTCTAGGCATCCGATCCGACAACTTATGAATGAGAGTATTTATATCGCAAATACGTTAGAAAGATAGTTGCCTCCATGGCTGGAGTAGTTGTGGTGCAGGTATAGGTACAGATTCTGGTACGAGTTCAACCTGTTGTGATACCAAGATCGGTAACTGACGATCGCCGCCGTCGTCATCGTTCAAGCTCATCTCATAACTCGATCTTCTAAGGTTGCAGTATGCTGAGTACCCGTTATTCTTGACTCGTAATCCGAATAGTAAAATTTATATGTGTTTATTATTTTCACATTGTTGTATGTGTTTAAGTGTTCATTACATGTGTTATGTAATTGTATTAGTGTAGCTAATGGTACCCTAGTGTAACTCCATACACTAATAGTCTACACAAATTGTTCGGCAACGGTTGGAATTCCTATGCTCAAGTCTTGGGTGTTTTTAGTGTGATGCAAGTCTTAGAAATCTTGGTCCCTAGATGAGTCCGGTTAGAGCCTAGGTATCACTAAGGACACCTAATTCGCTAAAACCATTGCTCTGATACCAATCTGTCACACCCCCATATTTTATTTACTTATTAAATAAATACAGGTTGCAACGATTGGTTCATTACACGATAGCGGAAGCTGTAATAATGATTTCTAAGACTTGATTACATATACAATTACTAAAACTAAGTAATACTGTGATCTAAGTTCTTCTAGATCAATGACAGACTTGAGACTTAATATTCTACGTCCTTCCAGTCTTTAGGAATTAATCCAACATAGCTAGCCTATTCCAACCGCGCCATGGCTAGAGGTCACCTGAGAAACATACTTAAAATTGTCAACACAAAGGTTGGTGAGTTCACAGAGTTAGTTATATTAGTGCTTATAGTTTTTCCCGAAAACATGTACATGACTTTACCGTCATAAAACTAAGTAGTTTTCCCCGAAAAACTATACATGACTTAACCGTCATAAATAATAAGTAGTTTTCATTTGAAAACATGCCCATGACTATACCGTCATAAAATAAGTAGTTTTCCTTTGAAAACATGCCCATGACCTATCCGTCATGAAATAAGTAGTTTTCCTTTGAAAACATTACCATGACTTAGCCGTCATAAAATATGTAGTTTTCCTTTGAAAACATTACCATGACTTAATCGTCATAAATCCAATGTTTAACATGATCATTTTAACCTGATCAGAATTCTTTTGTTTAAATTCAATTGTTCGTAAATAGTTTCAGGTGTATGTGATAAACAGAATAAGAATTGTTGACCCATTTGTAAACTAGCTAGGAATACAAATAATATGTTCATACATGGGGCGTAACCAAACCTTGACAATTTGTACACGCCCCTAATTTCGTTATCCGGTTCTATGCGGCCATAAATCCTCCAGATTGTGGTTAGCGCGACTAACCATGACCGGGAGACGTCACTCTCCATAGTACTATTCATAGGACCCTAGGCTACAGTTAATGGTTACTATGTTGTTCCAGGGGACTTTCGCGGCCTCCATTGTGTTGTTCTCATCCCATGTAAACATAAAAGTCGTGTCTTATTCTCTTGTTATCCCATAAAATAGTTGAAGTATGTTTTTTTTTTCCCCAAATCGTTGAGTATTGTTCATCCGAACAATCGTTGTGTGTTGTTCATACGAACAATCGTTGTGTGTTGTTCATCCGAACAATCGTTGTGTGTTGTTCATCCGAACAATCATTGTGTGTACTTGTGTCCAGCTGTTTAGTTGAGCAAGTTTTCTCCCCGTTTGTTTAAAAACAATTTAAAAACCAGTAGTAAAAGTGGGGCTGGGAGACTCACAAGAAGTTATACCAAAATGTTCATATTGTCAAACGTATAAACAATGTAATTCATGTTTTCAAAACATAACAAGTAAGTATATTTCTCCCCCGATGTTTACAAAACAGTAAAGAGTTAAAAGGGGGCCGTGAACTCACCTTGTGTCCGATGAAATCCTAGCAAACAAACTTGTGCTAGTTCTTGTATATCCGTACCCTAATCACACATGGGTACTAATGTGTTAAAACTACCCGTCTTACACGTAAGTTGTTCAATACTTGTTTTGTTATAAAACAGATCTTAGTTACTGCTCAAAGTGACTGATGAACAGATGTCGAAACTTCCTAGTTTCGATTGGGCAATTGAGTATCGAAACTTCATAGTTTCGATTGAGTAGTTAGGTATCGAAACTATCTAGTTTCGATTGGCAAGAAGGGTATCGAAACTATCTAGTTTCGATTGAGCAATATGTATCGAAACTACCTAGTTTCGATTGAACAACTAGTATCGAAACTCCCAGTTTCGATTGAGTAAACTGGTATCGAAACTCCTAGTTTCGATTGAATAGGTATCGAAACTCCTAGTTTCGATTGAATAACAGGTATCGAAACTCCTAGTTTCGATTGAATAACAGGTATCGAAACTCCTAGTTTCGATTGAACAGGTATCGAAACTCCTAGTTTCGATTACTGCACTTTGATTGACAGAATTCGTCCTGTATATTTTTATGTTCAAATCTTGAATTTGACACACTTTTCTTGTTATCTTACTTGCGATTGAACCTTTTGTAGGCTTAGATACGGTTTTAAAGAAAATAAAGTGGATAATATCGAGTTTTTACCTTAAAACCGAGATGAAGATGATGAAAGAAAACAGAGAAGAGTCTTGAATCTTCTGTTAAACTTTCTTTAGAACACTTGAAATCTTCTTAAAATACCGAATTGTGGTGGATTTCTGCCTTAAACTGGACTTCGACTAGAAGGAGAATTGGGAAATTGCCGTATGAAAATGAGAAGTATGGAAGGGATTGTGGGATTTCGACTGAGGAGGTATGGTTTTTATCTGAATTTGAGTGTATTAGCAAGTGGGGGAATGGCTCCCCTGACTTTCGGCCGAGAAAGTCAAGCAAGTGGGTTGGATTGTTTGATTTATCAAACAATTAGTTTTAGGTATATATTATTTAGAGTTTCAAATGATAATTAAATTCGGTTTATACTGGTATGTAAACCGGTAACTCCCAGAATTACCAAAGATTTAAAATGAGACCCTGTACAGTTTTTGTTAGACCTTAGTGTCCTTGTTTGTGAAATTAAGTAAATCACAAAACAATTATAATGTAAACTTGTTTATAACATGTACGGGTATTGACCTGAATTGTCGGGTGTCACAATAACAGTTCCCGCCAAAACTTGGGTATTATTATTACTCAATCAGGCATAGTTTTTGAGGATTACATGAAGAAGATACGGATTTGTTGGACTTTGAAATTTGGATTATTAAAAACTTAATATTGTTATGGAAAGATGGGATTGTTTAAATCTTGTGGCGGAAGAAGCTGGTGATGATGATCTCGGTGATATGGGAAGTATGTGAACACCTGTTGGTCACACCCATCATAACAAAACTCCCCGTCGGCCACCGGGAAGTCAGCCACAGATCAAAGGAAGATAAACAGAAAAGAAGAAATTTAGTGAAAAGAAGAGCAGATTCGGAGAGAGAGTATTGGAATTGTTGTTTACGTGTTTTTGAGTAAAGAAAATGAAATGATGACAAGGGTTTCAAGTAGTAATAATATATATAAGCCAAGACAGATGACTTCTAGGGTGCTCACGGATGAATCATGAATGGGAAATCACCTAACAATAAAATGGTTTTGTCAATGATAAGGAAATAGTTGTCTTGCGACTGAATAAAAAAAACGGTTGCAAATTTAGCGACCGGTCTATGACTGAAATCACAACGATCGTAAAATAACGACCGGGACTGTTTCGTAACTTCTCTTTGAGTAGCATATGACGCAGAGTGGAAGCAATAATAACACAAGATAATCTCTAGAAGAAATTTGATATAATATCGAATGTGTTAAACATCAAATTAAGTCTCTTTTTGTAGGGTATGTCTAAATGGCAGGTTAGGTCAAAATTAGAAAACTGAAATTTACTGTATAAATACGAAACTGACTTCTTCAACTAAATGTGTGTTTACTCAAATAAAAGATTCACGCATTTTACATAAAAAGGAAATAAATGAAATTGCAAAATTTGGGTAAAAACTCTCCAAATCGAAATTGGGACTCCAAGTGATAGGATTTATGTCCGACACAGTTGAGACAAACTGCATGTGACATTTGCCACATGGTTCGGCTCATCGAGACCTTTCCATCTATTACTTATGGGTCCCATAACTCCAAAATAGCCAAGTTATAACATTTTTAAGTTAAACCCTTTTATGCCGCTTTTGGCTTAGTCTAATTGGCTCAAGTATGAGTACGTGAGGTCGTGAGCTCCTAGATCAGATCTATATCATCTCTCCCTAAGTCAGGGGATAGGGTTTTCGTCCATGCTCTTGTAGAAGTAAGCTCTGTAGTAGTTCGAGATCGTTCTATCCTGTATTTCTCTAAGAATCCTGATTTACTTTAAGATTGAAACAATTCAACGATACTCTCGAATTTTCAATCAGATAAGAATTAGAGAGAAAACAAGAACGAATATGTATTTCTATATCTCGTACTGACCAAATTCAGAGGCATATATAGGATAAACAGAAATAGTGGAACGTCATGATAGTTATTGGCTGAAAACCGTCACAACCGTCAATTTATAGCTGCTAAGTCATTCTACTACGGAGAGACAATGTACTACGGAGGAACAATCTACTCCGGAGAGACAAACTTACTTCGGAGAAACAAACTTACTCCGGAGGAGTAAACTTGGTCAGCATGACCAAACTAGTCTGGAGGACCATCCTTTAGCAGCTTAACCCCAGTCAGGGGCGTTACCCCTTGGTCCCCACTAGGGGTTGCCACCCCTAGGACCCTACTAACCAGGGGTGCTGCCCCCAGACCCCCCGTGTTGTTCAGTGGGTTTCACCCCTTAGATACCACAAGGTCTTTAGTACCAGAAGTCATAATATTATCAAACAAGTGTGCACTGCACACTTACCAACTTATTTGATGTTTCACTATGATTAGGGTTTAGCCTATCCCGACGACATGTCACTATGATGTTTCACCGGTGAAAAAAAGAGCGCTAATTTTCCCTCCATCTGACCTAACCCTATACCGACGACATGTCGTAGGTATAGGGTCTCCCCTACTAAAATTAGGGTTTAGCATATCCCGACGACATGTCGTCGGTATAGGGTGACCTATCCTGACGACATTTGTCGTCTGGATAGGCGTCGTCGGTGTAGGGTCAAATCCTTGTAGCGTATATAGACTAACTTGGGTGTTAAAGGAGACTTCTTAGACCTTTTAACACTTTCTTTCTTTGTCTCTACCAAACTAGACCATGGATCACTCATCTTGAGACAGACAACCGTGAACCGCCTCATTGGGCCTTTTTCCCTTAATGCTATCTATAGAACATATTAATTTCTCATAGGGAAAAATTGTCTTGTTCAAACATACATGACATCCGAAGGATGTAAGCTCGATTCGGTTCACATGTGAAGCTTTGGTGGTCTGATATGTTTGAGAGTTAAAGTCGAGGAGATCAAGTTAGGTTTGTTTATTAGTTTATTGTTTTTGGCAAGTGTTTAAGTTATATATAGTAGGTTTAAATTTTCTAGTTAGAGTCTATTTGGGAGTCTTGTTCTCCAAGGGTCAATTTAGTATAAATAGGGGATAGGGTATTTGCGTGGTTTTCTTGATTGATTAATAAAGAAAAGAGTCGAGCAGTTGCTCCATAAACTCATCTGCTGCTTTTGAGTTTTTCGATCCAATTGAGCCAACACCCATAAGATTAATTTGTCAAAAATCGAATAAAAGAAAGAGTGACCGAAAAGTCCAAAACTTCATTTCAGGCCATCCAATTCAAAAGCACAAAACCAAGAGTGGAATTTCAAACCAACTAGCCATCAACTTTTTTGCGACCACTTTACTTGCAAGTCTCCACTTATAGCTCTTGCATTTAATTGTTTAAACACATTTCCATCACACATTTCCACTCTTTTTTCGTGTCACGATGTTTCCTGCTTCTTACACCAACCATAAAGATTATGAAAAAAAGGTAAATATAATGCAGTCCCACAAACTAACTTTCTGCAAGTGCTTTATGGTGATGTCATTCTCTATTGGAATTGGATATCAAGAACATGCCAAGAGAATTACCAGAAATCAACCACATATTATTTAGCAATAACCCTTTAAATAGGGAAACTGATTAGAGCATTCACATCAGATTCTTCATCTCTACCTTCATCTCTAAATTATAAAGCAAACATGAAAAATCATGTAATTTTACGCTCACATCAGCTCCCTCATCCTCATCTCCGTCCTCTATATTTTTAGAGGAAACTATAACCACCCTTTTATATTTAGGGAGTCATCATTCATCCCATCTCCATCCTCTATACATTATTTTATACTTGTTGTAAGTGTGTGTGAGTGAAAGAAAAAGAAAACATAATAATAAATAAATAAAGAAGTATTATTTAACTGAAATGAGGGATAAATATGAGGAGTCGATGTAGAAACTTTTTTAAAAGTAAGATATAAGTTTTAGAAATGATAATTTTTAGTTAAATTGTAGGGATGAATATGAGAGAGCCGATGTGAATGCTTAAATCAAATAAAAAGAGATAAACTAGCAAACCTAAACTATAGGTATTAAAAAAATAAAGACTATGTCTATCCTCACTTAGCCTTATTAATTTAAACATAAACTAAAGATTAGCCTTATTAATTTGGTCCAAAACCCACACCCCTGCTTAGAGGAGTATAAACCGGATTTTTTTCGGATCCGGACCGGATCGGTCAAAGTTGGTCAACCACCGGATCCAATGGAACCGGTTCCGGATCGGATCCGGTTAAGAGAGTGGAGAGTTGGAACCTATTGGGACCGGACCGGATATATGGAACCGGACCGGACAAAAAAAAACCGGTTCCACCGGATTTAAAAAAAAAAAAATTTTAAAAAAATTTAACAAAGATACACTATAAAATACATGTTTTATTTATTTTTTATATTTTTTTAAGTGATTTAAAAATAGTTCGTACAAAAAAATTACAAAAAAACATAATTGAATCACAAAATATATATTATTTATTATGACTCGTTATTCGTCGTCTACTCGTCTTAGTCTTCGTAACATCGGTTTTCAATCTTCTTCGCTTGAAATACGTTGGGCTTTATCATAAGCTTGTTCTTCGTCAGAAAGTGGATTCGCCGCCCCTTGTTCTATTTCGAATTCGTGTATTTCTTGTTCAATGTCAAGCTCGCCTTCTAGTTTTGCAACATGTTGTACACGTTCGGCGGCATCCAAATGGTCCTTCAAGCAAATACACATCTCTATAGATTCCGGTGTAAGCCTCGTTCTTCGAATAGATAAAACCTTGCCACTAAAAGAAAAAACAGATTCCGAAGCTACCGTGGAAGCTTGGACGGTTAGTAGGTCACGGGCCATTACGGCTAGAATGGGATATTGGGATTCCCTTCCTTGCCACCAACTCAAGATATCAAAGTTTTCAAACTCTTTAGATCTTAGAGTTGAAATAAAGTCGGTTGCATGATATCTTCCAAGCTCGCTACTTGGTGTGCTTCCACGAGCTCGTTTAGTATTTTTCGTTTCTTAAATTGTTAAATAAATTTAGCATCGGGTTCCTTGAACTACTAGAACTTGAACCCGAACCCATTGATTCACGTATGTTTGATGGATCACCACTTCCACCATATTTGCGTAAATAATAATCAAACATATTATTAAAAGCCAAATTGAAATCCCTTATTGCCTTTGATTCAAAATTTGGGTCTTCCTCGAACATATTTAAATCGTCCGATATTGATCGGTTACATTAATCGTTGGGTTTAAGGCGGCCGAACATGTAACAACGGCCGGCATTTCCGAAAAATATTTTTTAAATTTAGCTTTCATAGGTGTTACCATTTTTTTCAAAAATAGTGTCGTGATATTCAAACTCTTTTAATTTATTACATATTAAGTATAATTGTTGAAGTATTAGCGAAGACGTGGGATAATAAACTCCTGATAAACATGTAGTTGCATTTTTAAAAACCTCAAGCAAATTAGTTAGTTTCTCGATCATATCCCAACTTATATTATCAAATTTTTGTGAACAACGTTTCTTTTGCACAAGTTCATCATGGAAATGTTTTAAAGTAACTCTTTGCCTTAAGGCCGATTCAAACATTTTTCATGTCGAGTTCCATCTATTAGGTACGTCCAATTTGGACCTAAAAAGATGGAATCCGTTTGTTGGCACAAGTTTCTATAGTTTATATATCTTTTTTTGCTTGTGCTAAAAACTTCCCGTAACATCACTTTAAAATTTTCTTTCACTTCTCTTATTTCTTGAACGTTTAGACCGTCTTGCACAACCAAGTTAATGATGTGAGCAACACATCGACTATGAAAGAAAACACCGTTACAAGGCGGTTCATATTTTATTTTTAATTTTTCCACCGCGTTTGTGTTATTTGAAGCGTTAACAAAAGATATTGAAAATATTTTTGGTTGAATTTTATAAGTTTGAATTACCGAGTCTAAAATATAAAATAAGTTTTCACCGGTATGTGGATATCCAAAATAATCAAACGCAATCGTACGCTTCATCATTTGCCACGACTCGGGTTGAACCCAATGTGCGGTAACGCAAAGGTACGATTCGGGTAAACCATGTGGAGCGGACCAAACGTCCGTTGTTAAGTTAATGCCGGTATTTAAATTTTCAAAACCTAAAATTAATTCTTTTTTAGCTCTTTTCCACATTTTTAAACAATTTCTTCTCAAAGTAGAACGATTTACATTTGTGTAACTCGGTTGAAGCGTCACTTGTATCATCCTCGTCAAGCGCGGATTATCAAAGTGATCAAAAGGCAATCCTTCTTGAATGACGAAATGTGCCATTCTCTCACGAACCCTCTCGACATTGTATTGCCAAACTCCTCCATCCCTACCAATTTGAGTTTGATCTTCACCTTGAGTGTGTTTTGCATGACTACCAATATGTTTCCTCAAAATGCTATTTCCCGTAGCACCAAAATTTTACCACAACGTTTGCAACGAGCCTTTTGGTAACCGTTCGACATTTCGCATAAATCGAAATAAGCCCATATCTCTTGGTTTCAGGAGCAAGGAAGTACTCTCATCACCGTGGCATCGCTAGTAGAACTACTAACCGAATTTTGAGTGCTTGCGGAAGCGGAAGCGGAAACCATGAGTGTTTTTTTTGCGTATAAGTGGGCGTTTTTTTTTTTTTGCGTTTTGAGAGCGTTTTTGAGTTTTGTGAGCTAGAATGTAGTGGTGAACTGACCCCTACCCCAAATACCTATTTATACTAAGTTTCAAGTCTCAAAAACCCAAAAAACCAAAAAAGGGCTACTTTAACAACTATATAGCCGTTTTATTTCCTACCCAACGGCTAGAACCGGTTCTGTCCGCTTCCAAAATGTCCGATTTTGTCCGGTTCCAAAATGTCCGCTTTTTATCCGGTCCTTATAAATTCGCGGAACCGGTTCTGGATCTGCCGGTTCCTATAAAATCCGGTCCGGTTTCCGTTTATCCGGTTCTTACCGGATCCAATTTCGAATAATCCGTCGGATCGGATTCGGATCCGGTTACTTTGTGCACCTCTACCCCTGCTGCGGCCCTGCCAAACCTAGCCTTAAAAATGGATATCATGGAATTTAGTCATGGACTTTTGAGAGTATATATCCAATTTTTGTGCACCAATTGGCCCAAATGAGAAGGAAACTTTTGCAAGCCCAATACGAAGAGCTGTCAAAAGCCCAAATATAAAAGAGAGGCTAAAATTCACCGGTATCCTCCGTTAAGGGACCGTGATAAGAAGTTAAAATCTTATAATTATGTTGGGTTTTTATTTGAATTTTGTTTTATTTTGAACGAGATTATATGAGTAGAGCCTTACGCAAATGAAGCCTTCAAAACTGTTAATTTTCTACCAAAAGAGCATGTATTCTACCAGTACCAAAGTGTATCTTTTCACAAGTGGTTAATGGTTTAAGTCTTATGGTAGACAAAAAAGTATAAATTTAAGAGTAGAATTAGGGCTGACAATTTCTGACACGTACATGTTAACACGGCATGACACGGCACGGAGTTAAACAAGTTTGGGTTTGAGCTTAACAGGTTTCGTGTCTTAAATAAGCCGACACGTTTAAGACACAATTAAAATCGCGTCTTAACTGGTCATAACATGTTTAGACACGATAACAAACCTGTTTATATTTTTCAATATTTTAAAAAATATAAGTATTTACTTATTTACTTTAAGGTTTAAAAAATAAACCCTAGAAAGCCATCGACCAGTTGCCCGCCTCCTTTTCCCTCATTCGGTCATTCCCTCAACTGAACTCAAATCTACATCCCTCCGATCTGCGTATTGATATGCTACTCCTACTATGTGTGTAACCGTCTTCATCCTCCATATCCGTATAAAACAACAGACACCATGGCTACCAAGCTCGTCGTAAACAACCATCTCCGCACTCTAACCGCCTCTCCTCCGTCCTTATGTTCCACCCTCTCCACTTGCCGGTAACTTTAGATCCGATCAGCCTCCTTTGATTTGATTACAAATTTCATCGTCTCCCTTTCCTCTCGATCTAATCACGGTAATTTGTGTGTTTTGATTTTTTTGTGCCCTAATGATCTAAATTGAATTACGTTTTCCTGGTTTTATCCAGATCATAGTTCTACGTGGTGTTTGATGTGTTCACGGCTCCTAATTCAGGTCTTTTGTTAACAAACAAGAGTCAACTTCTAAACAGGTCGTATCGTGTAACCTGTTTCTAAACAGGTTCATATTCGTGTCTGAAAAAAATGACACGATTAGTTATCGTGTCGTGTTCCTGTTTAGCACTTCAGGTAATCATGTCTTATCGTGTCGTGTCTAACCTGTTATGTCAGTCCTAAGTAGAATTAGAGGGTGTGTGAGTTAACTCTTTTAAAAGAACCGTTAATTTATGTCATTTTGGGTTTGGATCGTATGTGCCGAATGTCAATTCGGTGGTTCCAATTTTTTTTTTAAATGATGCATTACCAACTATGATAGGAGTTTTTGTTGGGGGTGTGCAATAACCGAACCGTTAGCCGAAACCGAACCGAAAACCGATTAACCAAAAACCGAATTAACCGAAGATCGGTTATCGGTTTTTTTTGTACCCTCGGTTAACCGAACCGAACCATCCATATTTTCATATATTTCTAGCTTTTATACCTCCATTTCATGTATTTCATGTTTTATACCTTCATTTCATGTATTTATACATGTATTTCATGTATTTATACATCCATTTAATGTATTTATACCTCCATTTCATGTATTGCTAAGAAAAAATTATAGCCAAAGTTTGGTTTTGGTTATGGGGTAACCTTGTAGAATAGTAACCAAAATTAACCGAACCGAACCGAAAACCGACAAACTAACTGAATAAACCGAACCGATTAACCGAAAACCGATCGGTTAATAAAGTAGATTAACCGATGACTTCGGTTTCGATTTTGGTTAAGGCTAATAACCGAACCGAACTGAAACATGCACACCCATAGTTTTTGTTGTCCCTAGTGAAGTCTAGTTGGAACATGAGAGAGAGTAAGAGATAGCGGGCATTTTGAGTCCAAAAGCCAAAATGTGAGGATGATGATAGGAATTCACATGACCACTTACACCTCAATTTATACACAAATGAACCAAATTTCAAAATGAGAAACAATAGTCTAACATATCTACTAAAAAGAGAGATAAATTGAAGTATCACAAAATTAATAAAATAATAGCAAAAGATGGGTGTTTGGGATTACATTTTAAAGTGATTATGAGTTTTGGATTAGTCAGTTTGTATGGTTTTGTATAGACTACGCTTCTAAATATTCAAAACTGATCATTCCACTCTAAAATATATAGATAATCTGTTTTATCCGAACATTGAAAGTGGTTATAAAACATAATAGTCAGATAATCAGTTTGGAAAGAATATGTTGTTTTGTATACAAGACACGTAAGTTTATGGTTAGAGGTCATCGTTCTAAGTTGGACGCGTTCTTAAGATGGATATGACTGTATGATACACCAACCACATGAATCGAATTCGTTAAGATTAACAATTAACAATTCGTTTATTGAGAGCATTGTCATATGTAACATATTTGCTAGTTAGCGATGCTACTTAGATACGATGATGATAAGGTATGATAGTCATATAACATGAGAATTAAACATCATATTGTTTTATTTAGCTCATGAGTCACAACCCTTCATTAATGCGGTGTACTATGAGTGGTCCGTTAACCAAGCCCATGGGTGGCTAGGAACAAGAAAGTGCTGGTCCAAAAACACATTGGGAAGGTACAATAGTGACTTATGAGAGACACAACATTCGGTATTTGACACCAAACACTAGAACTTTCTATGACAACATTGTATAGTGACAAAAACATATCATTCACAAGATTGAGAGATAGAGCACGATTACAATCTCTCAATCATGTCCACCCTTTAGGACGGTTTCATAATCACGTTCCCCGAGGTTTGAGGGAAATAGTACGTCTTAATGAATTGTTTGGTAATGACATGACAAACTGATATAACCTAGTAACATCTCCCTTACCATCAATGGTGGCGCAAATGCCCCTCATGAGAAGGAGATATGATTATGATTTATGATTGTGATACGACGACTGAGATCACATGGTATGGTCGGTGCAAAGTGATGGTAAATGAATAACGTGTATTGTTTTATACAAATATGTATTCTCATTCTATCTTACGCCATGCTCACTCTAGATATGGTGTAAAATGGGTATTTGTGATGGTTATCCATCGTAAATAGTCCTTTCTGTAGTAGTGCTAAACTGGTTTAGTCATTCTCACGTATAGGCGTGTCCTTTTACCTGGTTGTTGATTGAACCTACATGGAGTCAGTGGTCTCGTTGAGAGCAACCTCTCTATCTACTGGGATAGAAGCCCATACCCTACAAATAACTGTGCTTTAATATGAAGTGAGATTTTACTAGGTATTTTTGTTTTTTTGCTGATTGAACCTACACTTGTAAACTGTGCTTCAATATGAAGTGCAATCCAAGTTTTGATACATAAGTGACTTTATAAGAGACCGTAATCAACATCTAGGTTTGTCAGTGGACCGGTTCATTTATATGACTCGAATGTCAAAACTTGATCCATTAAACTATGGTCAACCCATTTAGGCGGATCAATACTTGTTAGATCCATAATAGGTATGCATTAGTCCATTTATCCATTATTTTTCTCACCTTAAAGACTCTTGGTTATCCTCCTCAACATCTCTGTTAGACCGAGTGTAGTGGGTTTGCGCCCTTCACGCTCCCACCACCACGTCGGAGAAAGTTTAATGCCCAACCCCTTTCGCCCCTTTGGGCGTTACTCATTAGCCCCATCACGCCCCCTCCGGTGCGGTGTTTAACGCCCTCAACGCGCCAAACTCCAGCAAAAGTGGTGGTGACTTAGATTGTTAACGCCTCTTGGCGTGAATCGACTACACTCGGTCTTACCTCCCTCACCCCTCCACCCAAAAAAATCTCCCTCGTTTTTTTCATATTTCTTTTCAATCTTATAACTTTGTCCATTGTTATTTATTTTATTTTTGAAAGTTGACTTAAAGCATCGTTATTAGTGATAGAAGTGTGGTATATGCCCATGGTCTTGTTGTCTAGTGGCATTGGTGATTGCCCCTTACAAAAGTGGTATGGATTCAAATCCTATAAGTGCAGGTTACATGGTATTTAAGAGTAAAAAATTGTTCTTCAAAAAAAAAGTGTGGTTATATATCCTTATAAACATACATATCTTAAAACATGAGTGATTTTTGTGGAAACTATTTGACATTTTATTTTGATACGTTTTTTTTCAGATAGATGACTATATTCAAGAAATTAAAAAGAGACTTGTTTTACATACTTTGGGACATGGCGAAACTTTTATCCTCTTACTTAAGATAAGTGACTTAATGGTCTGTCAATGGATCGGGTCTTGTTCTAGATCAGATACAATTCATTTATATGACTGGAATGTCAAAACTTGATCGATTGATCCAATAAACTTTGGGTCAACCCTTCAATACTTGGTAAACCCATATGTGTTCATCCATTTATCCATTAACGGCACACACACAACCCCAACCCCACCTGAATCATTTCATCACAATTTAAGTAGATACGATCTTTAAACATTTGACATGTCACTATAATTATTTTAACCGTTAGAACTTGTTATCGGGATACTTATCGGACCCCACAAATACCATGATAACCAATGAGATTAGGTAAAACACGGTAAAATGTAGTTTGCGTTGGCAGGTGGCCTTCAAGGGGGGTTAAAGACAGAAAACCAGTGGAAGCTACATTAGAACCTAGGACATCTGTAGAGGGACTTAAGCGCTTACCACTGTGTCAGCTCTTGAATGTAAACTATTTGGTTAATACATTAGAGGATGCAATCACTTTCAAGATTTCTAGACCATTCCAGATGGGTTGTATAATGCCATATATAAATAGGATGAGATTCATCATCTTCTCACCACAATAAAAACTTGTAACATAGCATTATTCTCTAGAGAAAGATCATCTCAAGTTTGCAGAACAACATGGTACCACTTATGTTTCTTCTCTAATACCCGATTCGATCAACATTCTTGTCTAATGTATCATTATTCTCGTTTGTGATGATGATCTTGTAGGATCAAGAATGCCAAATAAGCAAATCCAGCAGGTATGTCAGTTGGAGAAACAAACCTGCTGTACAAGGCCAACATGGTGGCATACTTGCAGCATCTTTTGTCTTAGGTAATTAAGTCAACTCTTATGGTCAAAAGCCAAAACAGTCATGTTAGATTAGTATACAAATATATAAGTTGATCACAGAACCTTTTTTTTTTTTTTGGTGTAGTTGTGGAGGTACTGGAGAATTTAGCATATCTGGCTAATGCAAGCAACCTTGTGCTCTATCTGTCAAGATTCATGCACTATTCTCCATCAAGTTGTTCAAACATTGTCAGCAATTTCATGGGCACAGCTTTCCTTCTTGCTCTCCTTGGTGGCTTCTTAGCTGATGCTTTCTGCACCACCTATTGCATTTATCTCATAAGCGCTGCGATTGAACTTACGGTAAAAAAAAACTTTTAAACATCAAGTTTTCACGTACATATCACGTTTGAATTTAAAAAAAAAGCTTGTGTTAAGTAAGTGAAGTCATCATGGAAACTAACGAGCTAAAAATTATGTGACATCTAACTATTCAAATCCATGCAAAAAAGGCAACTATGATGTAGAGTTGAAGCACGAAATTATAACAAAGAGAATTCTCAAAGAAATAGATATATTATTTAATGAATAAAATGTTACATTGGACCCTTTATATAAAGAATTCTAAATTTGACAGGTATTGCCAAATCTTTGAAATTGACAACTGATAATTGAATACTGAATTTAAAGACATAAATAAATACGTAAATTAAGACAATCAGTGATTTACATGTTTTACACTAGAAATGAAAGATTTTAAAACAACTAAAATTTATGAAAAGTATTCATTGCTGAAATCAGAGCCCTAAATGATGGAATTCGGGTCGACAGTTGGGCCATGATAGTTTGCCACATGATCCATCTCGTCAAGACCTTTCCGTCCACTGCTTATAGGCCTGTTACTCCACTTGCAGCCCAAGTTATGGTCTTTTTATGTTTGAGACTTTCTTGTCATGTTTCCCCTGTCAAGCTGGTCCAAGTAGGAGTCTGCTAACTCTTGGATCAGCTTCTTATCAACTAGGAAGGACATGTTATCATAAGCAGGTCCATATAACAAATCCTAATGTATACTACATCCCACTTTCTTGGAGCTTGTTATAAATACTCAAAAATGTTATTAACAAAATCTTAATGATGAGTGAACTGATTTTGACTATTTACACAGGGTCTTATCATACTCACAATGCAAGCCCACACATATTCCTTGAAACCAGAAATCTGTTCATCAACCAACAGGAATGATAAATGTAAAGAACTTGAAGGCGGCAAAGAAGTGCTTTTCTTCATAGGATTATATCTGGTGGCATTGGGTGTTGGAGGAATCAAAGGATCACTTCCCCCTCACGGCGCAGAACAGTTTGATGAAGAAACCACCCAAGGAAGAAAACAAAGATCATCTTTTTTCAATTATTATGTATTTTGTCTCGCTTCTGGTGCACTTATCGCGGTCACATTTGCAGTGTGGATTGAGGATAATAAAGGATGGCAATGGGGTTTTGGTATCTCCACCTTGGCTATTTTGATCTCTATCCCTATCTTTCTTCTTGGTTCCACAGTCTACAGGATCAAAGTTCCCACAGGAAGTCCTATTACAACCATATGCAAGGTAGCTTTTTCATCTGTTTGGAACTTAACAGATACTCGCGCTCAATACTCAATCGCGCTCAATTTCTATTGTTGATGTGTTGTTTGCACCAGGTACTTGCTGCAGCAATCTTCAACACTTATTCCAGTACTTCAAGAGATGCTGCAGTTACCACAAATCCCTCACTAACATCAATATCAAATCAAATCAAACAAGAAGAGAGTAAAGTTCAACAGAATATAACAGAAGATCTCAGCTTTCTCAATAGAGCAGTTATGAATAAGTCAACTTTTCAAACATTTAAGGTCAATGTTAAACAAGTGGAAGAGGTTAAAATCGTCTTTAAAATCTTCCCGGTGTTCATATCAACCATAATGCTTAACTGCTGCCTGGCTCAGCTCTCCACCTTCTCTGTCCAACAAGCAGCCACCATGAACACTAGAATCGGGTCGTTACAAGTCCCACCAGCTTCTCTTCCTGTATTCCCTGTAATATTCATCATGCTACTCGCACCAATGTATGATCATGTCATAATCCCATTTGCAAGAAAGATAACCAAAACAGAAACAGGTATAACCCATTTACAACGAATAGGGATCGGGCTAGTTTTATCCATCATGGCCATGGCAGTTGCAGCTTTAGTGGAAACCAAACGGAAACAAGTGGCACATCGAGCCGGTTTAATGAATTCCACTGAGCCACTGCCAGTCACTTTCCTATGGGTCTCTTTGCAATACTTGTTTCTTGGGTCAGCTGATCTTTTTAGCTTAGCTGGCATGATGGATTTCTTTTTCACTGTGGCGCCATTTAGCATGAGATCACTGGCTACATCTCTCTCTTGGGTGTCATTAGCCATGGGTTATTATCTTAGTTCAGTGCTTGTTTCTATAGTGAACCATGCTACAGGCACATTCAGGCATACACCATGGCTCTATGGCAGCAACTTGAATCATTATCATCTTGAAAGATTTTACTGGTTAATGTGTGTGCTAAGTGGTTTGAACTTCCTTGTGTATCTCATGTGGGCTAAGTCCTATAAGTATGGATCGAAATGTGACAGTGGTTCGAATGACATGCGAATGCTGTGCAAATCATCTGGAGTGTGATATTGTAAGGCGGCCATTGATAGTCTTGTATGTTTCTTCCTTTGTATAACCTAATATTGAATACTTAAACTGTTACATCCGTTGGAAATCACACGAACACAAAATTTAATCTCAACAACCGATCAACTCTTTCTGTTTATTATTTCTTGACTTTAAATTACAATAACTCCTAACCCATCTATTTATACTAAAATAAACAATACTAATCATACTCAAATACTTCTCTCAATTATCTCTACTAATTAATCAAACTAGATAATTCTAAACATTCAAACTATTAATTAAATATTAATTAATTAAACTCTTTCTAATTACCCCTTCAACTTTCACTTTCTTTCGAAACAGACTTAATTAGGATTAACACCTTCAACATCAAGTTGTTTTTATATGGAAAATCTAAATACAGCAGGTCTAGCCAAAATTTGAAAAACTGAAATTGACTGTTTTATTATGAATTTGACTTTCTTTAAAACGCATAAATTACTCAAATCAAAGATTCAAACGTTCTTACGTAGTGAAGAAAATAAATTAACCTTTTTTTCTAGAAAGCGATGAAAGAGCATCGATATCGCACTAAACTAACATACATTGACAGCTTAACCCAAATTGATTGAATAATACAGTTCACAAAATGGTCCATAACTCAAATGAAGTCCAAAGAGTCATCATCAATACTTAATTCCTCATAAAAACTATGAAAAAGGATATGACTTAAATAAAAACAGCTTTAGTAATATAAGTAACAAAACTGGATGTCGCTCAGATGGTAGAGCGCTCGCTTAGCATGCGAGAGGTACGGAGATCGATACCCCGCATCTCCAACTTTTTTATAACAAAATGTTTATAAGTTACTGGACTGTAAAAGTGTTTGACACCTTACTGAAGCAAATAATACGTAATTAAAAGCAACAAAAAAGTTTAGTTTCATCATCATGTTAACACGCATCGGCGGACCTAACTATTGGTAGGTGGGTAAGCCGACTCCCATGAAAAAAAATTATTTATTATATATGTGGTAAAGTATAATCTCGACCAACCCCCGTAAAATTTTGACCGACCCCATATAAACTAATAACTTAATTCGACATTTGGACTAAAAACAGCCACATAGTGGAGAACGGGTTCACCCGACACCAATCAATTTCATGTCTCATATGTCATGTTTAATAGGAAAATTTCGAACGACATCATTGCTTTTTACAATTGACACCATTGTTTTAAAAAAAAATATCCAAACGTTATACATAATAAAAAAAAATTATAGTTTAAAAATTAAGCCCAATTACTTAATTTTTAATAGTGAACTTTCGATCATTAAAGGCCCATGTTTAATTTATAAATTTTTAACCCAATAACCATTATAGACCTGAGTATCGAAAATTTTATGTGATTTGACCCGATCCGAAAATTTTGATTTCGGGTTATTATAAACACAAGTATTGAAAAAAGAGTGACACCATAGGAAAAAATTACTGGCTCCACCACTAACTAAAAACTTAGTCATTTAAACAATTAAGCTTGCATTTAATTAACTCATTACTAATTTAGACAATTAAGCCTGCATTTAATTAACTCATTACCCATTTAAATTTTTAAACACTTTAACCTAACAAAAAATATAAGTAGCGGCAATCTTGATTCCTGATCCATCGACATCTTGACGTTTCATATTCACGCTTAATGGAATTTGAAGAACGACAATTTGCTAATCACGATTCTTTCTAGCCATGCCTCCTAATTGAAGTTAACGCAATCAGAAGAATGATTAATCACGATTCTCGTCCTGCCTTCTCACGATTTTAGGCTCTTTGCTAATCACGAATTCATGATTCTTGCCCTGCTAGTCGGTTTACTGTTCACAGCCTTGCGCCCTTGCATCCTCACGATTTCATGTAACTTTTTTTTTATTTTTCTTTAAATTTTGCTTATCATATTATTTTGCTATAATGCTATGTTAAATGTGCTATTTGCTAATTGTAATTAGTGACAATATATGTAGTATGTGACCTGACCCTGACCTGAACCGGACCGATAAATTAATATTTAGCGATAGACAACGACCCTTAAAATTTCTGACCCCCATGAAAAAATTATTGCATCTGACACTGCTTTGCAGTTTACACCAATAATTCTAAACTACTCAATTGCCCAAGTTTAAAACTGGGACCTCCCCTCTAAAAGGCATGTGACTCTACCAAGTAGGATAGCCCCACATTATCAGTTATTTAAATTCAGCACCATTAATTTCATAAATAGAAGAACAAGTTTCTTCGTAAAATTAGATACCAATATTTGTTATTATAATCTAAAATATATTTTGCGATAAATTAATAATTATGAATCCGGATGCAAAAGTGAAGTATCTTACAACCAGTATTAGCAACAAGCATTACTGTCAATAATAAGTTTTTGTTTCTTATATAATCATCCAAATCTAAACAAAATATTTCTCATAGCAATTATAATGAGAAAAATATTTACAATTACGTATATATAAACTTCTTTTAGTCTTATGGGTTGCAACTTTTCTCAAGAGGCTCACGCATATGTCCCAACTTAAGAAGCTGAGGCATTGGCTTGAGCTTCCTCGATAAGTTTAAGGATTTCTTCTCGTTTGACGTTAAGTGTTTGAATCTTAGAATCAATCTTTTCGAGCTTGGCCTTTAGTTTGGTCGGGTCATTTTTATCTTCGGGATTCTTTTCTTTTTTCTCCTTCTTCTTCTTCTTGTCCTTAACCTCTTCTCCTTTTCCGTCTTTTTCGTCTACATGTTTCTCTTCCTTTTTAAGGTTTTCCTCTGTGTCTCCCATATCTGTTACAATAATTTTTATCTGATATATTGTCCCTTAAAACCAAAACGTGTTAAATTAACATTAGAAGGTTTAAACATGAAATGAATTTGAATTACTAACCTGAAAATTACAAATTGTTGTTACAGAAAGGCCAAGAAATTTGATGTGTTAAAAGTGTGACTTCTTGCTTTTAAATCAATCTCTTATTTACTATTTTTGGATTGAATGGTGAATTGAAAATATTTACAAACTTCTGGCCTTAAAAACGTGAATACCCCACAAATGGTGCACCACCAACTAAAGGACTTCTGGCCTACAATCATCTCCAATTGTTGGGACAATCATATCCCAAATTTTATTGGGAAAATCATGAAAATGTTGCTACCAAAAGAATTTTTTATTAAGTTCCTATTTATAGGGAGAATGGTTGGGCTTTACCCTAATGGGCTAACCATTTATGGGCCAAAATATAGCAAAAGACTATACATTACATTAGAGGTGCACAAACCGGTTTTTTTCCGGAACCGGATCCGGATCGGATCCGGACCGGTTCCGTCAACGTTGGTCAAGAACCGGACCCAAGGGAACCGGTTCCGGATCGGATCCGGTTTTGGGAGTGGAGAGGTGGAACCTATTTGGAACCGGTTCCGGATCGGATCCGGTTTTATCCGATTGGAACCGGTTTTTTCCGGATTTTTTTTGTGTCCGATTTTGTCCGGTTCCATTTTGTCCGATTTTTGTCCGATTTTTATCCGGTCCGGACAAAACCTTGGAACCGGTTCTGGATCCGGCGGTTCTCAAAAAATCCGGTCCGGTTCCAAAAAAACCGGTTCTAGCCGGATCCGGTTTCGGATAATCTATCGGATCGGATTCGGTTCCGGTTCTTTTGAGCACCTCTACATTACATTAAAAGAAAATCTTACAATTAGTTCAAAACTTTGCTAAACAAATCAAAGTTTATCTATAACGAATGACATAAACTTTCTATTCATAATAGTGGATAGATATACTTAAAAGATCTCTCTCTTTACCACTAGTAGCTACTAATGGCCTTTAAAGTTTTTGTAATATATCAGTCAGCTTACACTTGTTAGTTTATTGTTTAACGTTATATAAAAATTTTTACTTTTCAAATATCATGACAATTTAATTTATGGCTTGCGGTTTGCCAATATATGGTCGTGGTGCTATGTGCTAGGGTATCCTTTGTGACATTCATGTGTGGCAAGAAGCCCGTTAGAATTTATAGAATTTTTAGATTCATCAAGTAATATTGACATTTCATAGCACACGTAAAAATCAATTATGAGGCATAAACAATTTTTAAAGAATTATATAATCATGGGAAAAGTAATAGAAGTAGCATGTATTTAGTTTAGTTAAGTAGCTACATCTTGTTAACTAGCATCTCTTATAATTTAATAAGTTGTCTTTAATTATTTCTTTCTCTACATTTCTATCTCTCGCCGCCGCTTTTGCCACATGATTTTGGTTGGTTGTCACTCTTATTCCCCCATCGTCCATGTCACACCCCCAAATTCCACTAACGGAGTTTTACCGTTTGGTGCGTGACAAACCAGGATCTCAGTCATTAGTTACATCAAACGACACTATATGAGACATAAATGTAATATCACAAAAGTTCAGAGTTAATGCGGAAGCGATTAAATAAGAAAATAAATGCTCAAAACAAATGCGCTAAAGTATAATAAGACAAGTAAATGGTTTTAAATGTTTGCATAAGGATGGAATGATAGTAGGACTCCATGCATGTCCTAAGTGTGCAACTTGTGCCTTAGCTGAGAAACATGTAAGAAAAAGTGTCAACACGAGGTTGGTGAGTTCACAGGTTTACAAGTAAATAAACTGTTTAAGTGTTTGCAAGATCCACATATGTAAGTCACACCTATTGTTAGCTAGGCAATGTACAAGTTACTCTAAGCGCTCGCAACCGAAGCTGACTGTTTATGTTTGGGTGCCTTCCGCCATTGCTAACATCAACAAATGGCAACAATTTACACCCGTTAGACCTCCAATCAAGTTAACGCGACTAACCCCGGTGGGATTTGTCAAACCCAGTAGTACTACTCAAATTTCCTCGCTATACTCCATATATTAACGGTCCGAGTGTGTAAGGACTTTGCATGTTATGTTTGCACTTAGGTACACAAGTGGTAATGAAATACTATGTGATCCATGTCCGTGTGTATGTCTCTCCCTGGCTGGGAGACAAGTGACGGATGCCTGTTCGTATGCATGCTTCTCCCCAACGGGAAAACAAGTAAGATGATGTTTGTTTGTATGCATGTTTCTCCCCAACGGGAAAACAAGTCAAATAATGTTTGTGAGTATGCATGTTTCTCCCCAACGGGAAAACAAGTAAAATAATGTTTGTGAGTATGCATGTTTCTCCCCAACGGGAAAACAAGTAAAATAATGTTTGTGAATATGCATGCTTCTCCCCCAATAGGAAAACAAGTAAAAATGGGGCCGCGAAACTCGCATGGGCTTGAGTAGTGATTTGGATCACACAAGAGAAAAGTTGGAACCACAAGTGTAAGTCTCAGACGATCTACGTTTGCCCTAAAATTATAAACACATAAACTAGAGACAAGATGGGATTTGTGACGACGACACGGAAAGTTAGAATGTCCTAACGCATTCTAAGGATTTAAGAGTAGACGAATGCGTCTTCGGGAAAATATATATATATATATATATCATAATATAATAATTTAGGGTAAATGCGTCACGTGTCGAACGTTAATAACGAATAATAAATAATTAAATAAATAAATTCGTCCGTTTGAGTCGTTTACAAAAGTTAAGAAAATAATATAAGTTAATATATTATTTTTAGGTCGTATGATTAACAAAATAATCATCTGTGTGAAAAAATAATAAATATATTATTTTTAATGAAGAATATAAACGTAAGTAAATAATATAACAATTTATATTATTTATAGTTTTAAAACGTCACACGAGGTAATTAAACGAGCCGAAATAATATAACTTATATATTATTTTATAATATTAATCACGGGTTAAAAAGAATATAAATATTATATTTTTTACGAGGTTATGGCTTGAAAATAATATAATTATACTATTTTTAAAAGTGGAAATAATAATGAAAATAGGTTATAAATCCAAACCCGAGCCTACGGGTGGCTTTCCGGGCTAAAACACATTAATATAATATTATAATAATATAGGGTTTGATTTTTAATAATTAAATATAATCAAAAATGCCTCAAAAATAAAATGTGGGAGCCCGGACTCGAACCCGGGTCTCTCCCTCACACGCACACAACTTTAACCAGTCCCGCCCGCTAGGGTATCGCATACAAACCCAGTTCCAATTGATTATAACAACAAGTCCAAAGTGGTTTCCCTCCCAAATGATCACGCGATCGAATCCGGGCCTGATCTATCGATTCCGATTACGATCAAGTAAAACAACATAGGGGTTTTGTTAAATGGTGTATAACGAATCTCTGGGTGTATTAAATTTCAAAACCAAGTAGTTTAGGATCGTTTAATTTTAGATTCAAAAGGCCGAAAACCCTCGATTTGATCGATTCTGGTATTGAAAGGTGTTGGATTCATAGGGCTTTCAATAAACAGAGGATTGCGAAGCTATCCATGTATTTTAATTGGATTAAAAATATGTCTAGATTAGTATCCGATTAACCTGAAAGTGTATGAACCCTAGGTTCTGGATTTTGAAAAATTCAATGTTGTTTGACTCAATTAGCATGGGGCTTTCGTTAAACGAATGATTGTGAATCTAATGATATGTTTTAATTTGATTTAAACAGAGTCTAATATCAAAACCCCCAAATTGGTTTTCGAATAAACCCTAGATACCGGATCATGATCAATTCGATGATATGCGATCAAATTGATAGAGGGCATTTATTTAGTAGATGATTACGAGTCTACTGATGTGGATTAATTTGATTTAAATCGTGTTTAAGTTAGGGTTCGATTAAATCGGTTTAACATGAACCCTAGACATCAGATTATGTTAAATCTGATAGTGGAAGTCATAATTAGGATAGGGCTTTTGATTAACAGGTTAAGACAAAGGTGATAGGGTTTCAATTACCAAAATGGATGCCGGGTTGATAGCGATCGACTAAAACTCAGATACGCCGGCTCGTTCTTGCTTTCCGGTGGTTCCTGCTGCACTCCGGCCAAAGTGATGCGTACAAAAGCTTCAGGGTGGTTTTTTTAACGAGTGCAGATGATTCAATTGCGGAATTATCAGATGAATTGGTGTGAATTTGATGAAGATATGATTATGGTCGACGGTTAAGACATAATCACTCGTAATTGTAGTTTAATTCGCAGTAAAAGCAATGATTAGGGTCTTAATGGTGTCGTGAATATCATTGATGTGCATAAGCGTTATCAATTACAACAGACTTCGCGAATTTGTGTCAAGAACATACGGTTTGACTTTCCAAAGTCAACAAAATCAACATTTGGCTAATTACAGAAATATTCCCTGCAGTTTTCAAGTGTAATGAGGTTTAGATAACGACAGATTTGGTCCTTGAGGTTTGAACTAGGTTAAGTTTTTTTTTTGTTAGTTTGACTATCAAAAGTCAACAGGAATATGATTTTAACTTTCAAAGTCAACAGATCAGTTTAGGAATATTACATAACTAGTCATTGGAGTTTAAGTTTGGATTATTGACTGAATTAGTCCCTGAGGTTTGAATTAAGTTAATTAGGTTAACTTTAACTGGATTTGGTTAACTGGAAATGTCCGGATTATCATAGTCCCCTTGTGTAACTTTCTTTCTCTTCATATCTCTCTCGTCCTACAATAGGGACGTATTATACATATACGTAGAATATGTTTTATTTATTTTACTTATGCCCTCGTTGTGCCGCCACAGTCGTAGTTTTTGTCGTCACAACTTTGTTGTTGCCACTATGACTTTATATTTTTCACCACCGTTTACCGCCATCGAGTTTTCTTCCACCAAAATTTATTGCTCCAACACCCCCTCCCCATTCTGAATGCATGGTAGTATTAAAGAGAAAAAATATTAGTTACGATTTATTGTAGTAATTTTTAAATATGTGATTAAGTTTTCTTTCTAACTTTCTTCATTGTTCTCTATAAATAATTAAGCAGTAATACAAAATACCTTAAATGGGGATTTTCATTATTCTGTGTAACCCTTCTCATGATTATTTCATTATTTTTTAAAACTTTAGATTATCGATAACAATTGATGAAAACCAACGATAATAACATTTTTCTTTGTAAAAATTTTAGTTAAATAACTCATACATCACTCAAAGACTATAATATTAAACACTTTTTTTTTATTACCACTAGGCCACTCGCGGGTTATTAAGTTTGATCTGTTTACTATAATGAAATCATGGAAAGAAAACTAAATCAATAAACCTTATTTTATATTTTAAAACAACTTCTAATCTACTACACCTATATTTATAGCTCGTAGGATTTGAACCCTTCACCTCTTAAATAGAGAAGAGAAAAAATCAATAAACCTAATTGATTATTTTAAAAGTTAAAACTACTAATTTAATATGCTATGACCTTGGGTGGGCCTTTTTGTAGGAAAATAAAAAGAAACCAAAGATTGGCGTTGGTCTGTGACCCACCATGAAATAGCCCCTCTTGTTACTAAGGTGATTCGATCATCAGAATTCTTAGGATTTTTATTATAAAGTTTTAATTTTCCTTTTTTTAGAAAAATACAAGTTTGACCTTTTAAGTTTGACCCTTTAGCTGTATTCAATATCAACAAAAAGTTCTAGTTTCTGCCGATTGGATCATATACCAGTTCATAAACGTAGAAAGACTAAAACTTGTGAATTATTATGATCCTCTATTCATTCAAAGGCAAAACCGTTGGTAACAGTTTAATATATCTACTTATTTTCGTCTCAATACATTAAAAAAATCTGCAGCACCCAATTTACTCCAAAAACAACCCTTATTGTTCACTACATCAGTCTATCAGATAAACTTGGAAGCCTTCTAAAGAAATTCAGACTAGCCGGCGGCATCGGTTCCCTAAACATCGGGTGGCGCAAGAAGTAAAAACCAAGAGCCACCGCAGCCATCTTGGGCGGCACCACGTACAGCACCACCGTGATCATAAGACACACCCCAATGAATAGTTTTGTAGCTCTTGGATCCCTCCAGCTCACCAAAGCTTGGACCCTCTCCCCTTGTGTTGCAAAATCACCCAACACTGTTTGGACCCGAGCACCCAACATTCTCAACCGGTCGTATCGGGCTCGAATCAGCTCCGGAGGTCTTGAACTCGGAAATGTGTCGAATTCCTCGTCCAAATCCTCCGGGTCAACTGTTTCTGCTTGAGATAAACGGATGTCCATACCCGCAGGTGTTTTTGGTCTGAATCTATAATACCATGTCCCGATCAAGCACACGTATAAAAATGCGGTTGGGACGATCAAATCCGGGTACCAAACTAGAACCAAATATAGCAAATGGACTAGAACCGTTGTAACCGGGTTCCTCCACCTCCTAATGTTGTCTAACCATTTAGCTAACCCAACCGCCCACGCGAGCACACCCACAATCCGGAACCAATTCGCTTTACTTTTTCTCATGCTCCATGCATGGGAATCCGCGTCTAACATATACCTAACCACTTCTGGGCCTAGTGGCGGCTCTGACCTTGCTAGCCAGGCCGCCACCATTTTAGTGGCGGCCCCACGTAATGCCTCTTGTTGTGCCACTCCAAGTGGACGCAAATAGTGCATTCGTGGAAGCAAAGGTTGACCATAAACTGCACACATGTCGGGCAGCAGTGACGGGCACGCAAACCGAACCGCCACCTCGATTTCTCCCATTTTCTTCAACCCGGTTCGTTGTAAAACTAATAATGGGTATGAATTTGTGTATACCTTGTTACTCTCTAATGTAGATACTCGTATTCGGACTTTTCCGATCCGGAAGTCGGGTTTCTCCTCCGCCATGTCAGCAAACATACGCCAGTTGTCAAACACGCCAATGGTTAGGACCGTGCATGGGTCATAGACCTGCCACGTGTACTGCTCGTTCCACCGTGGATCAAAACTGTCTGTGATGGTTCGGGTTCGGACCCATTTCTTTCCATACTTTGCGACACAATAAGGATCGGTCGAGCCTTTACCTCCGCCCCGGGACTTCATCGGAAGTAGCCCACGAGCACCAAGGATTCCGAGCTCTAAAATCCCGATTGCCGGCTTCCACAACTGCGTTGCGGTTGGGCGGAAATCGCTACACACGTGCGCGGCCTCATCCAGCACATGATAGCCGCCCTCCAAACACATTCTTAAATGGATTCTACCACAATACGACCCACCAGGACCACCCTCTAACGGCAACCACCTTGCTGCAACGTGGCGTTCATCTAACCGTTGCTCAATTGCGGCTACAGGGATCAAGACGTGTCCTAGCAGCACCGGATCTGGCCCTGTGCGGTCCTCTAACAGTAAGATCAAACTGTCTTCCAGCGGCTCGCCGGCGACGAATACCAGATCCTCATGCCAGTAAAACGACGCCGTGCGGTTGTTCATTACTCCTCTCCTTGTCCGTACAGACTGAAACCCTAGCTGTGCCTTCACTCGAACATCAGGCGCTGTCAATGGAGGAAGATTTGGGGCAATTTCAAGGTCCTGAGCTTCCATTATTGTAACCCTAAGGTACCACAATTTAGGCGATTGATAAACCTTTGATCTAGTATGAGAAACATAAGGCGCGTCGGAGCTCCATGATTCTGGAAATGCGTCGTCGGCCTGAGTTCCGATCCAAACGGAAAGCTGTATGTCACCGGAAACTTTTCCGGCGGCATTAGGATCATCACCGCCTTCGAGACGGTACCACTGCGGAGCTAACGGACTGTCAGGCGGATCACGAACAGGAACGTCGGAGAGATCGAAGCATACACCGCCGAGGAAATTCTCCGACTGTGCGTCCCACACCGAGATCTCGAGCGTCGAAGAGTTCGCAGATTCCGGTTTGTTGTACGCTAGGGCAAACACCTGGTGCCATTCTGGATTCGATGAAGGCTCTCCTGGTTTTGGAACCCCTGGCTTTGACCGGACGGAACTACCGATTCTCACATAGGGACTTTCGTTCAGTGAGAGTCCACGAGCTTTGACTATCCTTACAAACAGATATTGCATCGGCTCCACCAAATCGTAGGCCGGAATTCTCTCAGATTCTGAATTTGTAGATCGGCTCGGTATCACTCGTGGCGAGTAATCGCCATTGTCAGGGCGTTTCAAAACCCTAACTCGCTCACTTCCTCCAATTCCGACTCCAACTCTACCTGCCTGCATCCTCCTCATTTCCGGCGGATATTCTGGATTAACCGGAGGCGGAATCCCTTGATGTTGATGTTGATGTTGATGTTGATGCTGATGCTGATGTTGATGTTGCTGTTGCTGTTGCTGTTGCTGTTGATGATGATGATTATGATAATTTTCCATCTGCACAGTCACCGCCGGTGGAGCTTCCTCCACCGGCACCATTGGAGGTGGATGCAAATTCTCCATCGGAACCTCCGTCGGAGGTGGAACCTCCATAACTCTTACCTCCTCCTGTTGCGGTGGTGGTGGCGCGTCCTTCTCAGACGGTGGCGGTTGAGCATTATCGTTATTCTCGACGGTTACTTCAACATCATCATAATAATAAATCCTCAAGCCAATTTCACCTCTAATCCAACTAAAAACACTCTTCTTCTCCAACTGAAAATAAATCAAACCTGCATCTTCTCTCCTAGCAAACTGAGTTCCGTACATCTTCACTCGCCCTAGAAAATGATTCTTCCTAGCACTACCATTACTCATCCTCTTATCATTAAACACCTCTATCTCCAACTCCTCATATTCCATTGTGCTCGGATCAGCCACCACAAATTCCAAACCCTCATTCCATACCGGATTCAATGTCCTTGAAATCGTCGACGTCCTCTTCTTCTGGCCGTCGAAATCCGCAACCACGTAAGCACTCGAACTACCTAATCCGTCCTTCGGAAGCAGGTCACGCGCGTCGGCAACCTCCACAACTAATTTCCGAATCGGTTTTGCCGGCGGTGGTGGTGGTTGTTGTTGCTCCGGCGTCATGGTGTCATCAGTGGTGGTGGATGGTGAGCAGGTGACTTTCTTGACCCTCTTGTTTGTTTAAAGAAAAAAAGAATGCTCTCTCTTTGTTTTTCATTATCCCCTTATTCCTTTTGGCTAGAACTTGCAAATTAAATAGTCTCAAATATCACCATATAAAAAAAAATTATATTAAATATACATATAGTTTCACTCATTTTCAAGTAATTCGGATAAAAGAGTAGCCTGGTGTTTTGAAAAAAAAAATTAGGGGTGTGTAAAAAATTGAAATAACCTAATCGAAACTGAAATAATCGAAAAAACCGTACCAGAAAACCGACTTAAACTAAAACCGACGGTTTTGGTTTTTATTTTTTGAAAACCGAAAATTACGGTTTGGTTTCGGTTTTGTATTTTTTAAAAACCGAAAAAACCGAACCGAACCGAACGTATACAATTATATATTGTGTGCATGCATGTTTCATAATATATATTATATTGTGTTGTGTGCTTGTATGTTAAAAGTGTATACATATTTGTATTAATAGTAGGTTATTATTTATATTTATTGAATTTATAAATTATAAACTTTATTTTTTATGTTGAGTATTTTTTTAAGAAAATTAATAATTTTTGTATCTCAAAATATTTAGGCCAAAATATGTGATAATTATTAGTTAATAAAAAAAATTTAGGTCTAAAATTTAAAACCTAATTTCATTATTTTGGGCCATTTTTCTTTTACCCCAAAAAATTCAAGCCCAACCGGTTTTAAAACCGAAAAAACCGAAACCTAACCGAAACCATTGTCAAAACCGAAAACCAAAAACTGAAAAAACCGAAACCGAACGGTTTTAAAAAAACCAAAACCGAACTTTCGGTTTTGGTTTGGTTTTACCCCAAAACCGACCCATGCACACCCCTAAAAAAATCAAGATTGAATAATAAGTAAGATTTATATATATTTTATTTGTTTTATTTAATTTTAAAAAAATTTAACTATTTATAAGAAGATTATATAAGATTAAAACACAAAGTTGGATGAAAGAACAAAAGAATTTGAATGACTTTAGTGACACTCTTAAGAAACTTAGTTACTATGGTTAAAACGGTTTTTATATTAAAATATAAATATAATTAAACATTTGTTTTTAATATATATTATTATTGGGTTTCTCCACTAATTTATATAATTTATTTCACACATTTTTAGGTGATTTGGATAAAAGAGTAGCCAAGTGTTTAAAATAATAAAAAATAAATAATAAATAAGATTTATATATATTTTATTTGTTTTATTTAATTTTAAAAAATAAACTATATATAATATATATAAGAAGATTATATAAAATTGAAACACTTAATGAAAGGGGTGAAAGAACAAAATAATTTGAACGACTTTAGTGATACACTTGAGAAACTTAATTACTATTGTTAAAACAGTTTTTATATTAAAATGTACATATAATTAAACATTATTTGTTTTTAATATATATCGTATTATTTGGGTTTCTCCACTATTTTATATAATTTTCACACATTTTTTGGTGATTTGGGATAAAAGAGTAGTTGTAGAAGGGAGGCTAAGTGTAGAACGAGTTTTGAATATGTTGCTTTTTAGCCAAGCAAATAAATTCTTGTTGTGGACATCAGCATTAGATTCTTTGTCCCAAACATGAGCTTACTTTTTTTATTCATCATCTATTTGCATTCTCATTCACTCCAACTCCTATTTTGCAGAAGCTGCAAACATCACTGTTTTCAAACCACTTGTAACCTAATATGCTTCCATGGTACATGATTCCACCTCCTTTCTCTCTTTTTTCTTGTAAAAAAGTTACTTTTTGAATAAAGTTTTTAGAAGTAAGCATCCCTTTTCTCCATCTTCTTCCTTTGATCAAGGGACCCTGTTCAATTTTCAAACTTACCATTAGCTGTCATTTTAGATTTTTATGGCTCTTGTGCCCAAAAAGATTGTCAATACAAACTGAGTCTATGACTTTTGATCTAGGAGCTAGCAGACTTAACGGTTTTTCCCTAATTTTACGAATTTTAATTTATTTCCTTTTTTATGTAATAAACGAGTGAATCTAAGAAGTCAATTTCATAATTATGCAGTAAATTTCAGTTTTTCAAAATTTGACTAGATCTGTCGCATGTAGATTCACCCTATAAAAGCGGGCTTGATGTATGATTTGAGAATTCAATAATATATCAATTTCTTCATGAGATTATTCTTGTTTTATTCTTGATTCCGCTCTACGTCATCTTATTAATAATTTGAGGTGGGAAATTATCTTTTTCACCGTTCAAACGTGGACAGAATTGCATCTTTAACTGTTCTTTAGGATGTAAAAACTAAAAACCAATTCGTTGCGTTCAGCATCGTGTAGAGCGAGTTTTGGTTGAGGATGGAGTGGCATCTGATCCTTTAATATAAAGTTAGAAAAAGAAAAAAAAAGGAAAGAATAGTATTGGTACTTTGTCTTTTTTTCTTTGAGGAGACAAAATCATTAGGAATTAATCTGCTGTTCATGTATTACCATAATCAAACTCATTATTTGATCTTTGCAATTTATGTTACATCTTTTTATTCTCAAAGTACAATTCGATATAATGTATCCTTGACTACTGTTGATTTCAAGAGCTCCATCAATGTCCATTTGTCTGAAACTTCTGAGTTATCAACACCCCTAATGAAAATGCAAAGATTGCTGTTGCAACAATCTTTTTATTCCTTTTCAGTTTCTCCATTGCAAGTCTCAGAAGAAAGTCAGCATCTTGTCCCCAATTATCATCAAAACCTGTTTTATGTTTCTTTCTTTCAAGACCCTTTTCACCATTTTTGTTATCGATTTCTTCAGTTTCATATGCATTTGATTTCGTGTCATTATCATCTTCATGTTTGATTTCTTTGTGTTCTTGTTCATCATTAGATTCATATGCATCAGATTTCTTGTCATCATCTTCGTCTTCATTTGGTGCTGGTGCTGGAATGCTGCCATGTTTGATCTCTTGGTGTTCTTGTTCAACTTTCTTTGGGACTGAAACATACAGAATCTCACCATCAAGCTTCCCTGTGATCTTTTCTATGTCTGCATCTTTTGGCAATTCAAAACTTTGTTCAAATCGCTTGTATTTGTTCTCTCTCACCTGCCTCTCTCCGCTAACCAATATATGAGTTCGGTTATCGACTTGAAGCTTTAGCTCTTGCTTCTTGAAACCTGCCATGCAAGGATAACCATCAAACTATGAGTTTTGTTTTTTGGATTGTTCATAAATGGGTCGATTTGGACTTTGTTTGACGGACCTTAAACCGGTCAAGTGATCAAAGAAAAAAATAGCTAAATGTCTAAAGTTTATTTGTAACGTGTATAACCTGTAATAATATTGTTTTTATAATCATAACTAATGTTTTAACCATTTAGAAAAATTGGGAAAAACAGAGAACAACATAGGTGTTTATGGGTCAACCAAAATCATCATAGTTTTCTGACCCGTGATAAAAAAAATTTGACTACTTTTGACATGTTACCTAACACGGCCACCTGCCATAAGTGGCGGACCCAGAAATTTTTTTATGGGGGTCGGGGATTTTTTGATGTCGATTGTCAATAATTAAACATTAATTTTTTTCGGCCCGAGTCGGGTCGGGTCACACAATAAAACGATGAAAACTAACAAAATTATAAACGAACAATAATAATACAATGTTTGTCATTAGAAATGCATAATTAAAAAACAATATCCTTATAATTGTTCTCTACATGTTTTTATTTTTGAAAACCGAACCATTACATCATCTATAAGAACTTTTCTAAGCAATTTTTTTCAATATAACAAACACAACTATCAACTCTTTTCTAAATAGTTAATTAGGTTTAAAATATTTAAATGGGTATTGGTTTATTTATGGGTTTATGTTTTATTTGGCCCTATTTTGTTTAAAAGTGATTGGGTTAAACTATTAAAGGTTTGGTTTAAAAGTTTTATAATTAATGGGTTATGGGTCAATTGTTATATGGTTAAAGGTTTTGTTTAATTGGTTTTTATTTATAAAATCTATAATCCAAACAAAATTTTCTTGAGGGTCGGTGTCAATTTTATGGGGGTCGGTATATAACAAAAAAAAAATTTAACGGTGTCGGCCGACCCGCCGACACCTAGCTAGGTCCGCCACCGCCTGCCATCTGACCTGTCCATCTTTAGGTCTAAGTTTCTAAAATATGAGTTCAAAAATAAGATGATGAATTTGATGTACCGGGAAGATCAACAAGGAGGTAATGGCAAGTTGAGTCTTCGGTCCATGCTGCGGGAGGCACAAACTCTTCGAATGCCAAACTACTCGAACTTTGTCTGTCACCAAATGGTGATCTTCCGGGGACATATGCCATTATGATGAAGTTTATGTAAATATATGTAAATAATCAATGTTAATTGTGTTATATAATTGTGTTATATATAGGACATGATCATAATCAATATATGTTACTTTGAGTTCAAGAGATGGTATGGATTGAAATAACTTTTCTTACACACTAAATCCATTTTTATTCCAAACTTTAGCCAATGGATACTGATTGTAAATAAAATAAGGATGGATAGCTGGAAATTAAGAAAAGAACGAGAAAATATTCCCCACGCTCTGCGGCGGGGCGGACCTTAAACGATTGAAGCGGTGACATTAACATGGCTAGGCAAAAAAAACGTAGTTAAATAATAAAAGAAACGTATGAAGTTACTGTGACTCGGTTGTGGAGATCGAAACATATATAAAAGACAGTTATATAACGGTAACGATGTTTTTTAGTCGCTGTCGATTTCATTCTTTACAGTACCCACGCGTTGCGGCGGGGCGGAACGATCAAATGAAACGTATGAAGTTACGGCGGATCGGTTATGGAGACTGAAACATATATAGAAAATATTATCATGCCCCGAACGTTACGGTATAAGAAATACAAATTAAAAAAAAGTAATATAATACGAAAAATTATAAGAAAAGTCAAAGGTAAAAAAACCAAAAAAAATAATTTAGACCACCGGGATCGAACCCGTGACCGCCGCCTACCAACTCAACTAACACAATCTTAGTGTTTAGTAAAGGAAATTTACTTATTTAACAACATAGTTGTTTTGGAAAAAGAAAAAAAAATCACCGACACTTCCATTTAAGATTATTTATAATTATAATTGCTTTGGTTATTTTCGGGCTGGTCATGTATTAAAAAGAAACGTACATACTGCATAGTACTCAATAGAGATTAATGGGCTGATTAATGAGTTGGGTTTGGGCTGCCAAGAAGGAACCGAAAGAATAATAAAAAGAAGGTGGGCAGAGGCACTGGGCACCACAATCAGGGCCCCTCCCTGGTAATGCTTTAGTGAATGTCAGCTGATTTCTACTTTCGAGATGAGGTGTTAAAGATTGTTCCATCTTCAAGCTTTTCCGAAATGAAATGACAATTAACTTTAGTGTGTTTAGTTTTTTCATGGAAGACTGGATTATTAGCGATATGAATAGACGTTCATTTATTATCACTAATCCTTCACGAGAGTGATAATAGAACAAAATAATCTATAACCCATGGAAGACATATACCATAAAGTCAGGGGCGAACCCGTCTCATTTTTCAAGCAGTAGTGTTAATTTATACGTATTCGGCCTAAAATTTTATAGTTCCGGCCCCCCTGATAAGAAAAAAAATCTCAGCCCCCCTGCGTTTTTCTTCAAGATTCGTCACTGCATAAAGTTAAAATCATGTCATATAAACAAGTCATATTCATTATGATAATCTCCTTAATAACATTGCATTGGTGATAATCTTGCAACAAAAACCACTAGGCATCATTTTTAATACATTTTTTATCCATCAGAAGTTATTAATTTATCAGTGATCGTAGAATTTGTTCATGATGAAAAATGTAATATAATATTATATTATGAACAATGCATATAATATTATGATCAATAATAACAAATATTGACTAGTTAAGCGACTATTCAAAGGTAACCTTTAGTTTGGCTTTACATTTTGGTTATACTAGTTTTTTTACCCGCGCTATGTGGCGGGAGTCTGATTTTTACCCGGTTTTGCTGGTTTGTAGGGATAAAATTACGTCGAAACACATACTTGTTATAGGATACGATAGAAAAAAAAGTACTCGATTTTGAATACATCTCCGTTTTAATAAAATTTATACCGGTACGTTGACAAAAAAACTAAAAAAAACCGCGTATTCTGTTTTTTAATATCAACCAAGTGAACGGAAGTAATTATGAAAAAACGAAATTATTAGAAAAATAAACGAGTTAAAAGCGTATAATATATATAGTATGAGGGGTGAAATAGAAAATAAAAATAATAAAAAAATTAAACTGGCACTTGTCACCCCCTTATTGGTGGGATACTATTCCCCCCTATAATAATAATTATTATTTATTGCATTGAAATTTTTTTTTATGCATTGAAAAGTTGTACATAGTGCATTGAAAACTTGTACATTGATAAATAGTGTAGTTTTGTGAGTAGGAGCCTTTTGCTAATTAATACGTAGTAAATATATAATACTTTAGACGATTTTATATAAAAAGATTATATAACATTTGCTTACAAAATTTAAAATCAGAATAAGCTGAAATATTATCAAGGAAACTCACCTACGATCTCTCACTTGCTCTCATGATTTATATATGAATAGGGACTTGTTCTTGACCCATTTATTTTGAGTCGACTACTTTTTATAGACGAATTTATAACAAGAATCTTTATACTAATAAATAAAAATTACTAATAATACATCATAAGTCATGATGTTTAGAATAATATCATATAATGATTACAAGAAACCAAAATAATACGACTAATTACCTCTCATTAAATGTCTCAACTCAACTATAATTCCCCTTCATGATTTCAACATCAACTACACAAACCATCATCCTTTCATCTTCATGAACTACTTCTTGATTTCAATTATTGATTTCAATAATTCCAGAAGCAATCCAAATCAACTTGCCCAATTGAAGTTGATGGGGCTTCTTGATCTCCAATTCCCCTCTTACCCTTTTCAAATTTTGACAAAATTTCGGTGTCTTGTGAACTTGTAACCATCTTAGTCTCCATCTTCAATCCGTGACCATAGGTCCCGATTAAACCCCTCAAGATTGTGTGATCGCACACTGCGAATGGAGAACGAGAAGGGAATTGATGCATAATGGGATTCGATTCACCTTCGAGCAATGGGCTGGGATTCGATTCGAATGGGAAAATTTGGTTGTTGATGAAGTTATTGTTCATGTTTTTCTGGGTTGTTTGGTTTTCAATTGGATTGGAGAAGCAGTGTACGTGATTCGACTCAGATATGCTTTGATTGATGATCCTGTCACCGAAAGTTGCCGAAGAGCCCATCAATGGTAGCAGAGAAGTAGCAACACCACCGGAATCCGCCATCATCAACCCTGAAATGTGCAGTTTCTTTTCACCCTTGTGAAACACGTGGCAAATCACCCACTCAGTCTACAGTTCAAATGACAAAAAAATCAAGATCAAACAGATTTTCTAAAAACAGAGTAAAAAACAGGGGAAAAACAGAGTAAAAACAGGGGAAGCAGAGTAAAAACAGGGGAAGAATGAGGAATCTTGAATTTATTTACCTTTGCTGATTTTGGCAAGTTTTTCTGAGAGAATTTACCCTCTAATCTATATTCGTGAACCACCCAATCAGTCTTTTCCCCTTTTGGTGCTCTCCCAATGTAGAAAACTAAGGTTTTCTTCATTCCAATGAGCGACCGCTCCATGAAAATCTCCTTATCTTTTCCGGTGGCCTTCCAATAGCCCGCGCCAGTTGCTCTGTTCGTGCGCAATCCCGTCGGGTACTTTTTATCCCTAACACAAAAGAAATACCATTCTTTTTCGCCCATTTTCGCCACCCCTTTTCAAAAAAACACCAAAAAATTAAAGATATTTAACAAACACAATTCGAAAACCGAAGAATAGTAAAGAACTCACTTGGCAATTCCCATGGCTCAATCTTGTTCATGTCCACTTCTCCAATTGCTTTAGCAACAAAGGTGTAATCCACAACCTTGTTTAACAAATAATGAGTGATCAATTCTTCATCGGTTGGGTGAAATCGGAAGCCCGGAGGCAAATCCATTTGATCTTCATCTTTACAAGGGCCATAGAGCTTCTCCATTATCACAAGGCTAAAACCCTTAAATCTTTTTCTTCTTGAAACTAAAAAAAAAGTTCAAAACTTTTTGCACAAAATGAGTTTTTAGGCCAAGATTTTATGTGGGTTGTTCATCAAATTGTTTGGGTTGAGTGAGAATATATATATAGGGGTAGATTGGTCATGAAAGGTATTTGAAATCATTGTAGAAGTAGAAAAAAGCAGCCATTATAATGGTGTATAAGTAAAACCAAAAAAGGTGTAAGCTGGAAATTGAGAGGTTTTAAGGAAAAAATGAAACAGAATGATGTTTTGGGAGGGGTGGGGGTGGGGTGTTACATGTGGCATTTTGTCATGTTCTTCAACTTTATTGCAAAGAATTTATTTAGGTGAATGAATATCGTGACCAATCTTTTAAACCAAATTAATTACATTTATTATGTATGACATTTGATGATGGTGAACGAACCTAAAAACGATATAAATGCTCTTCTTTCTTCATGAGTCGAGGGAAAGCCGGAAATTATATATTATCAACATAAAAAGTCACATTAAGTATTTACAGCTCTCAAAAGTTAAATCCCAACAACCTCAATCGACTTACGCTAACTCAGTCTCATCACGTGAGAGGTAAATTCAAGTTACCCACATATAACTTTTATCTAATAAACCAAGTTCTAAGTTGTGTTGAATGTGAACTCGGTTGCTTCTTAAATTGGATTTCAATTTATACAAATGTGATGTCATGATTATTTCCATGTATTATCCAAATGGACAAATAGAATTTTTGATAATTGAACTCAAGAAATGTCATTTTCATAATAATTTATCTATATGCATTTCGTTATTTTAATGCTTAGAATAGTTTTGATTTCCTTAATCCTGGCTCTTGATAATAATAAATTAAACAAGCAAAAGTTATTTAGATCGAATTTTAAGATTTTTACACTTTTTGTTGAATATACAGGAATTCTCATGTTTTGACTTCTTATTCTTCTAATACCAAATAATATTAAGAAAATATTGAGTAGTTAATAATAAGTATAAACATCTGTTATATGTTTATATTTTTTTTTCTTTTAAAAGTACTTTTTCTCTAGCTTTATAACTCTGTTTTTCAATTCAAACCGTTTATTTCTTTTAATAAAAATTATACCTACATTAGTAATAAAAAGACTAAATTATAATTTTTGTCCTTTATGTTTACCAAAATTATGTAATGTGTCCTTTAAAGTTTTGACTTTCACTTATTGTCTTTTATTTAAAAAGTTCCTTCGTTTTTTGTCCTTTAATCTAACTGGCGTTAATTATTTCAGTTAACTCACCTCATGTGCACTGCACATGAGGGTATTTTAGTATTTTTATCCCCTAAAATAATAATATACACAAAGACAAAAAATTATAATATATATTTATTTATTATATATACATAAACCCAGCCCCCCTCCCCATCTCATCTTCCTGTATTTGACTTCACCTGCAACCACCACCATCTGCGACCTCCAACAGACCCATCACAATGTCCGACGACTTCCAACAGCACCGCTACTACTGGGTACCAACGACCACCTGATACCGTCTTTGAAGATGAAAAGACGTTGACTTTATTAGTTAAGACTGAAACCCTTTTTGACTGTGAAATTGAATTTGGGGAAAAACTTTAGTACCCCCTAATTTGTTTAAGATCTTACCTAGATGTGATCCAATCAGTTATTTATTTATTATATGTATTTTTCTATAAAACAACTTTTACGTACTTCTTGGTAAACCACCATGTTGCAATATGTTATACGATTACCAAAGATTTAAATAGTGATAATTTCTAGTTTTTTTATTAAAACAATGATGTGATCTATATTCACGTCTCTTTACAACAGTTTTATGATCTGAACAATTGTTGACGATGACATGACGATATCAACACATATTCTAGAGTTCTTCCTTCTTCCAAGAGGTCTCATTTGACAACTCATAATTCGGGTGACCACAACGTAGCCATCATTGATAATAATGAGAATAGAGAGAACCCCAAAAAATGATACTTGTGTAATTTATCTATTCTTAAAATAGTTCAACTAATTATGAGAATAATGAGAACCCTTAAAAATGTTTTACAGGCTCTACCCAAAAGCCTTGATCACAAATGCCATGAGCAACATACATTTGAATCTTCTAACCTAAAACGTTCCCACTAAACGACACGCGTGTTTGTTTAGAACTCTCTGTTAGGTTTGGGAAATCCCTCAATCAGGGTTCTTTGTATTGATTATCAGTATTTATAAAGTATAGTACATGGGGAAAACAAATAATTACAATATACACTCCATTCTAAATATCCTGCTATAATACTACCATAGGCTTATTTAACTTACCTAACATACCCCCCACAGTCTGAGCGGAAGGAACATGAACGTTAAGACTAGATTTGAAGTCTAAAAATAGTTGTGATGGTAAGCCTTTGTTGAATATATCTGCAAACTGGTGATCAGATGAACATGCAATACACACACCTGACCAATTGTCATAGAACACAAGTGTGGCACGAGACACAAGACAGTGTAACTCAAGAAGGAGATTATGAAGCCAAGCTGCTCCAACAACAACATTGGCGACACCGCGATACTCAGTTTCAGCGCTGGACCGGGAGACAACATGTTAACGTTTGGAGTACCAAGACACAAGGTTGTCACCAAGGAACACATAAAACCCTGACGTATACCGACAAGTATCATGACACCTCGCCCGGTCGGCATCAGTATAAGCATCCAGACGATCAACATAAAAAGGACACAACTGGAGACCGTGATGAAGAGTATCCTAAATGTAGCATAGAATCCGCTTCAGAGCTTGGACATGCATGAAAAGACAGACTTGGTGAACTGCAAAGGCAATATTCGGACGAGTTAACGTCAGATGCTGCAATGCAGTAGGATCGACAACTAGCTTGCTAGTTAAGGAAAGTTTGGCCTTTATATGATAGCTGGAATGCTACAAGGATTGGACATGACCATATCAGCCCGTGTAAGAATGTCTCGAGCAAAAGCAGTCTGAGAGAGAAATAATCCAGACGCAGTGCCAGTAGCAGCAATACCAAGAAAGAAGGATAAAGGACCTAGGCTAGTCATGGCAAACTCATCTGAGAGGCAAGAGATAACCTGAGTGACCAGAGCTGGTGAAGAGGCAGTAAAAGATGTCATCAACATACAAAAGAAGATGAATGACATCCTGACCACGACGAAATGTGAAAAAAGAGGTGTCAAATTTGTTACTAATAAACCCAAGAGAGGTAATGTAGACAACAAATCGATGATACCAGGCGCATAGAGCTTGCTTTTGGCCATATAGGGCCTTAAGAAATCCACAAACATGTTCAAGGCGAGTGAAGTCAACATATCGAGGAGGTTGTTTCACATAAACAACCTCAGCAAGATCACCATTCAGAAAGGCATTCTTGCTTAGTATAAATAGGTTGTGGAGAAAAGTAATATGGTCCATTCACCATAACTCGAGGGCTTGGAATATGATCCCCATTAAGTTATCAATTCCGAGGCTTTGGAAACAAATTCACAAGATATCTCTAGACTTATCACATGTGGGTATCGAAGTGAATAGAATGATAAAAGTTGTCAATTCCGGTGTCCCTAGCAACTAAATTCCCTTGCCTATTCTCAATCGAATATAAAGTCATGCACCATTGCAAATCGGCTACTTTCGTCGAATGGAGTAACTACATTAAGCTTTAATTGGAAACAAGTCCCTTCTTCACCAACGGAAATTGAAGAACTTCGAGCACTATCTTCACTTCTCTGCTCATCGGCACTCTCCTCAGCCGAAGACAAGTGGCTATGGTCTTTGGATGGAGCCGACTTATTCTCGGTCCAAAGCATTAAACGCCGAATTCAAGCCCTTACTTCGGAGCCGAATGATTTCATCTTCCCTTGGAACAACTGGGCTCTAGCAAAAGTCAACTTTCTAGCCTGGAGAGCGGATTTGGATAGGCTGCCTTCCTTGGTTTCACTAGCCATGAGACGGGTAAACGTACACTCATTATCTTGTATCTTTTATGAAGACCACAAAGAATCAACTGAGCATCTATTTATCTCATGCTCTCTCGCTCAAACCGTATGGGACTCTATCGTGCAATGGTGCAATATTCCAGCTTTCTTCATTTTCAGCATTAGAGACATGGTCAAACTTCAACATTTTGTCCAAGGATCTAAAAGGAGGAAAAAGGCGATTTGAGTGGTAATGTTAACAACCTTATGGAGTCTATGGAAGGCAGCCGGTCAACATCGAAAGGATCATAGAAGAAATCAAAATACTAAGCTTCCTTTGGGTAAAAAACCGTTCCAAGGTGACTTCACTATGTTGGGAGCATTGGTGTTATTTCAACTTGCGTCATTTGGAAGCCTAATCTAAAATTTTGTTTCTTTTTTTGTGTATGGAAATTGATGTTTGTTGTTGGTGTTTGTAATATTACTGCTACATTGTAGCGTTGGTCGTTAAAAAAAAGTAAAGCTTGCAATCTAACCTCTCTTGTAAATGTGGATTTTGATCATTACTAACAATTTACGATGCACTATCAATCATTTTTTACCGTGTGTAATTGACTTTAAGTATTATAAATTCGCCATGTATAATCCAACACAGTTGGTTGTCCTCCCACACCTATATAAATGAGGTATGGAGTTCGACCCAAGCGGTTTTTTTATCAGTATTAATAAAATTATTATTTTTATGGTTTTGTAGCTTTAATATTTTACTACTATTTATTATTAGTATTACTATTATTATAAATTATTAATTTTTTTTGGCAGCGTTGTTATTATTATTATTATTTTTATGCCTTTTTTATTTGTAACTTTTATTATTATTACATTTTTAAATATTTTTACTATTATTATTATCATCGTTCCATTAAGGAAAGCCCAACTATCTTTCACGAGCCAACGGAATAACAAATTCGGCATCAAATTTCATAATATTGTCACTGATATTTTTTTGGGCATGTTACAGATTTATTTTTATGTTACACAAGTCACATTTTGTGTCATTAAACATAATATTACTATAAATAAACTTTTTATTTATTTATTTATAATATATATCTATACATAATAAATAAATAATTGGTTACGCCACGTGTCATAATTATGTGAGCTAAAGATTTTTTTCTCGCTAATTTTTTCTCAACTATTTAATATTTACTTTATTCAACTATTTAAATTTTTTTCTCAACTATTTATTGTTTCCTTATTAATATTTTATTTATTTATTATTTTATTTTCTCAACTATTTTCTTTATTTTTTCTCGTTTATAACTAATTATTTTTTTTATTTAATTCATATAATACACGAGTTTATAACCTAGTGTTAATAATATACGACTTTCTTGTTGCATCACGCGAGGTATATATACCTCGTTAATCAAGATTTTTCAAATTTTCAAATATTTTAGGACATGTAATAATAACGTTTATTGATTTATTATAGTTATAAAATAAAACTTGCCACCTCAATTGATTTGACCAGACATCATGAAAACTCGAATTACCATGAAGCCCGACTGTCTATGTTTGTCTTGTCGCGTTGATTTTCATGCAAGATTTCATTTTCCAATTGATTTGACATTTGTTCTATATAAATATCATCATTGTATATAAATCGTTGATTCCATTTAAATTCGTTAAATAGCTATCACACTAATTAATATGTGTCATGTCTGTTTAGATCTTTTCTCTTCGCATATAATGCTTTAAAATCTTTAATCTTTACAATGTTAGCAAAACGTTATCCTCAAAAAAAAAACATAAGACGCGGTGGCGGATCCTAGAAATTTTTTCATGAAGGTCGGAAATTTTTGTGGTCGATTGACTAATGATATTTAACACTAAATTTTTTTCAATGGGGGGCGATCGGGGGGATATTTCAAAATTTTATGGGGGACGATCGGGATTTTAACACGTATATAACACTAATTTTTTTTGATGGAGGGCGGCTGCCCCCCATACCCCCTTACTAGGTCCGCCCATGACGGGACGTGTGCTAAAAAGTGTTTATAAGTTCAAAAGAATTGTTTGCTAAGTTGATAGGATTTTATGAGCTAGTATATGAGTGGGGATTATGTCAGATATTTTTCATGTTTGCTTGTTTAACTTTTACGATTTTCTCCGTAAATATGTGATGTTTGGATTTATGGGAACCAAAGTTGTGAATAGTTTAAAATACAGACCTTATTTTTCTAGGATTCCTTATAGCGTATAAGAGATCTTTGAAAAGGTCCATTCTTCTATTGCAATTATTAAAATAAATATACGATGGTACAACAGGAAAGTGAGAAATTTGTATAATTGGTTTTGGTTTTGTATTAGATTAGAATTCTTAGTTTAATTTGTATATTTTTATTTTCACAGCAGGTTTTGTATATGTTTGTAAGTGAGTTCTGCATATTTTAGGGAAAGTGGTTTAAAGTGTTTGTGATTGGAGCAGAGAGAAAATGTTAATGTTCATTTGTATATATTTGTGGAAACATAGTTCACCTCTATTAATTTTTTTAATATTTTTTTAAAGTGGTTGTGAGTGGAGTAGAGAAAAAAGTTAATGATAAAAGTATAAAAATATTATTTAATTGAAAATAAGAGAGAAAATGTAGAGATTTTTAGTGTAATTATAGAGATGGGAGATAAGAAAGCTAATGAAAATGAGTATCTTTTGCATACTTATGATAGCAAATGAAGACTTCATCTTTTCTTAAAATCGAGACCAAATAAATCAACGTCGTGCATTTTATATTATGTTATTTTATCTATCAAAGATTCATGACGAGGGTCCTTCTTGAGTAAAATAAGCAATAAAAATATTTCAAAAACATGGCCCTTCAACTATTTTTATTTATTAGTATAAACATTATTATTATATAAATATATATTTATTATATTAAATAATATATTATATAAATAACAGGCTTATTATAGCTCGCGAGCTAGCTAGGGGTGAGCACTTAACGGGTATTACCCAGCAAACCCGTCAAACCCGGCAAGAACCGACCTATGAGGAACCTTTAAAGGTAATTAGGGTACGGTTAAAGAGTCTATGATTTAACCTTAAACGGGTACGGGTCTCGAACCGAAGACAACATCGCATACCCTTTAAACCCGCCAACTTTTAAAAAGTAACAAAATTTATTATATTTTGGGCAGATCTCGATCTGTATGTAAATATATAATATATTTTTTAAATTTATCAAATTTAAGATTTATGAGAATCAAGAAAAAATTTAGAGATAATATAATTATAAAGCCCTAAATATTTGATAAAAGAACATGAACCCCACTAAGATCAAGACCTCTTTCCACCAAACCTTCAACCATTTGCGAACCCATTTCCACATCATCATGAACCCTGCAAGCATTAAAAAAAGCACCCAACACATAAGAGACAGGCTCCAAGGGCATTTCAATCACCACCTTTTTCGCATGTTCTAGCATTCCAACACCACTAAGAAGGTCCACTTTAACTATATAGTATACGGGTCCACCTTCGCAAAACCCGCAAACTCTTACCTGTTTACCCTTGTACCCTTAACCGACTCTTTTAACTATTATACGGGTCAAGGGTATACCCGTTTGCACACTCCTAGAGCCCGCTCAAGTTCAATAAGTGAATATCAAGCTTTAACTAAGTTTATTTTAACGCTCGAGCTCGTTTAAACTTGGCTAGATTCAAGTTTTTAGCGAGCTAATTCTAAGTAGCGGCTTGTCTCATTTACAACCCTAAAGAAAAAAATACGTATCTTCACAATTTTTCAAAAGTCTAGTGAGTAGTGTTTTTGGGCGAGAACGACGACGACAATGGGAGAAACAAGAAAAAGCTTTATCATCGTGTTCTTGTAAAAAATTTGAATTTTTTTTAATGAAAGATAATTTATGTAAACTATGATAAGCCTCATTTGTATTAATGTAATTGGGTCAAAATGTGAAAAATGCCAACTTGTAAGTGACTGACCTAAATCTTAAACATGGGGCTTCTGGCTAATATTAATGTAAATCACCTCTAACATGTAAAATATGTTGGATTATTTCAATTACAATGTGATTTGAATTGTAAGAATGTGTTAATCAAGTGTTTGATGTCATGCATACCAGGTGTTTGATGAAATGCATGAATCAAAATGTATTTGATTTGTTATTAAAATAGAATACCTTCAAAGTTATACAATATTGTTAGTCAATAGATAGATGTTAAGGATGGTTATCAAACTAAAGATACAAATGTTTTCACTCATGGAAGAATGATGGTATTGTGGAAAAAAACATTTTGATTATTAAATTAAAAAAAAAACTTAAATATGCAATGACCAAATATGTTCATCCAGCAAGAAGCACATTCAAACTGAACAATAAAAAAAATAAAAATAAAAAAAAGTTAAAAGAGTTTTGTTAAAACAAGATAAGATAATTATTCTTGATATATAATCACCTTAAAATCTCATCAAGTATTAGATGCATCATTGGCACTTGTACTTAAAAAGTAAAAACAATTGAATCAAACGTGGTCGTTTAAGCATCAGAGAGATTCCCACAGACAAATCATCATATTCCAATGGAATGCAGATGTCCCTGTCTGGTATATCATCATTTGCAGTTAAATCTTGACATCCGAAACGATATGAAATTTCGGACGATTTTATTTAAATAATGAAAAAACAAAACAATTGTAGAAAATTAGGAACAAATTGAAGAAGATCAAATCGAATTTCTGATGACGATTCGACACAAATAAACGCAGGCCGACCGAAATAATCGCAAAACTTAAAAAGCGGAAAATATGAATAAAAAAGACTAGAAATCTATTGAAGCTGCGAACGAATCGGAGAGGTGATCGATATTAGGGTTTATCGCCTCTTTAAATAGAGACACCAGAAGCTTCGATTGATCTAATGGGCCTTTTTCTAGTTAATGGCCTGTTTTACTTTTGGGCTAGGTAACCAGGTCAGCTTTTGAACCCATAGGCCTACTTATTTGTCTATGATGTCCAAACCGGGTTTTTTTAACAAACTGATTTGGGTATAAACCAATCCGGGTTTTTTTTTTATCAAAAAAAATATATTTTAAAACTAGAAACGAATACCATCTATCTTTTGTAAAGAAAGGTTATGAACCAGGAGTTGATCCACCGATCCCGGTCGATTGAGCATTTGGTTCTTGACGGTTCGCATCTAGGTTTTATGTTTGAAGAAGATGACGGATTAAATGAGTTTTAAATATTTTGTTTTCTAAACCATAACTGAAATAGGGCTTCAGCTCAACGGTAAAACAACTAAGCAACAAGCAAGGGGTCTCAAACACACACACACACGCTATGTTATATACTAGGTTAAAATCCCGTGTATTACACGGGTTGAATAAATATAATATTATATATTCAGTATAAAAAAATATTTTTTAAAAACTCGTGTTTTACACAGGTTGAATAAACCCGTGAAATAAAATATAATCTGTTAATATATACACTCGTCAAAATATGTCAGAAGATTTATTAATATAAAGATTAGTATTTTCTTTAAAAATATATTATTATTTTTGGATAGTGGTGTAATTAATAGAAGAGAGAAGCGGGAAAAAATGATGAGGATGAATGTGGAAGCGACACGTGGCATAGAAAACATTTATTTATTATATAGTATAGATTTATACTAAACATACACATTATCAAACACACATATTTATTAAAATGTTCAAAATATAAGTCAGTCTTAAACCCCAGACTGTAACATCCCGAAATCCCGACGTGTAATGTTATTCTTATTTTTGGATCCGGTTTGAAAGATCGAGGGGCTATAGTTGTCAACGCGAAAGAAAAAGGGGATGGAGCCCTTAACCCTAGCCGCCACCCCCCTTCCCCCTCATTTCTTCACCATCTTCAACAATTCTAGAAAGAGAAAGAGAGAATCCTAGAGAGAGAAAGTATATGTTTTCACTCTAGATCGCTTCATCTTCATTCTCATGTGATCGTGGTGTTCGTTGCTCTAGTTTCTAGACAACTCGAGGTAAGAAACACTTCCTAAATCTTAATTTTAGTCATTCGGGGTAAAATGGTGGGTTTTTAGATCAAAGGTTAGACCTTTACGTATGAAATGGCGTAAAAACACCATATCTGGCCTTGCTTGAGTTAGACAAAATGTTTGGACGTAAAAAATTGGAATTGGGAGTCAAAATTGTCGTTTTTGGAAAACCCGTGAGTGGGCCGAAGGTGAGTTCTAGAAACCCCTTTTTTACTGTTTTGGGGTGATATGCATGCTCACTAAAATAATTTATAAATGAAAGGTTTACATTTATGAAACGTGTAAAGAATTATTATGAATGTTTATAACAATAATGTTTTGAAAAGGAAGAGGTTAACGTTTTATGAAGTCATTACATTCTAGAAATTTACTATGGTTCATTCGGGACAAAACGCTATGTTATGTTATATTTGGCAATACCTTTACAAGGGCCTTTGTGGATAGCTAACGGTTGTACAACTGGTATGGAAGTGATGACGATCGCTTCAGCGTTAACGTGACGCTATTTGTAACATCCCAAAATGTCGAGAAATAAAGTTAACGAGTTCAAGCGGGCCGAAGTCGGGCCGGGTCAGTCGCGAACCGGGCTTGGGGAGGTCTCCCCTATAAATAGCCAGGGTCACCACATTTTTCTCTCATTTGCAATTCTAGAGAGAGAAAACCGTAGAGAGAGAAAGTGTCGGAATCGCACAAGATTGCACCCGCTCGTGTCTCTTGCACTCGTGAGAAGAACCTCCAGATCAGAAGCTCGATTCAGGTAACGATCCGACCTAAATCTGAGTTTTAGTTCGTTTTTGGGTTTTTCGGGTTTTGGTGAAAAGGCAAGGTTTGAACGGATGAATCTGATAAATAATCATAGATTTGAGATCCCTAAGGGAAAACGAACGTTTTGGATGCAACATGTTCGGGATCTTGACATGATCAGACCCGAAATGCGAAAGTTAGGGTTTTCGCGAAGAACAGGTCGTGCGCACTTGCTAAGTGCGCACGGAGCAGGTCCTGCGCACTTGCTAAGTGCGCAGGAGGAGGGACCTGCGCACTTGCTAAGTGCGCAGGAGGCAAGGTCTGCGCACTTGCTAAGTGCGCAGGCAGCAGAGTCTGCGCACTTGCTAAGTTCGCAGGCAGCAGGGTCTGCGCACTTGCTAAGTGCGCAGGCAGCAGGGTCTGCGCACTTGCTAAGTGCGCAGACATCAGACTGGTTAAGTAAAGTTAGTATGTTTAGAAGGGTTAAACCGTTAGAGTCGGTAATGGTCTGATGTGTATGTAACTACTCAATTCAGATCGTACGTGAAGTCGTTGGACCTTCGTTTAGGACAACCGAGACTAGCTTATCAGGTGAGTTCTAGAAGCCCTCTTTTAAATGTTTTTATATAATGTTTTCGGGCTGGTGTGTACACGTATGAAATGATGTTTTATGAAATGATGTTTTATAAAATGATGTTTATGAAACTACGTTTACGAAAGGAAATGATTTGGAACGAAGGGTTTATGGAAAGAAAGTTTATGAACGAAATGCTTACGAACGAATGTTATAAAGAAATGGTTTAATGAAAAGGTAAAGGGTTTTGAAAGTGAAGGAAAGGTTTTATGAAAAGAAAACAAAAAGGGGCAAATGTTTTAAAGAAGTCATTACAAATCTAATCTGTCGAATGAATGGAATTGACGAATGAAGTCTGGGAATGTGATTCCCAGCCTTGTGGTAGATTATGGACAGTGAGCCATAGTTACCACAAGAACAACATGGGCAATGTCTTTGTGGCATGTCAATGGTTTTGATGTTGTACAACTGGTAAGGGAGTAACGACGGTTACTCGGGTGATGACGATCATCCTAAGCGAACGAGGTAATGGGAAATCAATGACGGCGATACGTAACGGTTGATTTCCAAAGGAAAGATGCGTGTTGGGCAATGACGGCGATACGTAACGGTTGACCCCACGCATTGAAGGGTTGGGCAATGACGGCGATACGTAACGGTTGACCCAACGTAGTGGTATGGTTGTGGCAATGACGGCGATACGTAACGGTTGCCCACAACATTAAAAGTTCCTACGGGGACATAGAGACGCGTAACGATACAGATTTAGATAATAATGTATGACTTAAATGAATGTTAATATTTTAAACAAATGATTGTGTTTAAATATGCGAAGGTTTACGAATGAAAGGCCCTGTTTTCTTATACGAATGTTAAACCCTATTGAATGTTTGAATGATGAACCATTTCTTAAAACGAACGAAAACTAGAACTCACCAGCGTAGCTGACGTTTTTAAGTGTACACATTCAGGTTAAGGCAGGTGATGAGGATGAATGGTGATGCTTGGCTAGAGATGAAGAGTTACCCGACTGCTTTTGAAGACTGGCATCCCGTTATGTTTAGTTATGATGTAATTATGTTTACGCTTCCGCAAGTATGAATAACGATTAAGTTATGTTTAAATGAAAATTTCCACTGCGTTATCTGATATTCATGTTTAAGAACTGCTTGTGAATGAGTAAATCCAATAAGTGAGGCCTCCCGGGTTTGGGGCCTCACAAGTTGGTATCAGAGCAATAGTTTGAGAGATTCGGACACTCCCAGTGTCTGAACTTAAACTTTGAATGGGACCGAAAGCGGATGCCAGTACGGGTAACTCGAGCCACAGCATCAGATATGAAGGTAGTATATATTTACGTATATAGTATGCCTTAGAAAGAGTTAGGAAAGGACTTGTGTTCTGATGGAATCACAAAGGTGGTCAAATAGAAATCGAAAGGTAGTGTAATGGTTAATTACAGATGGCCAGTGTATATTAACATCTTACAGTACTTATTGAATTTTATTTGTTAACTAGCGTGATGACATTGGATTTCTTGTCCAATAGAACGAAATGGCAAGGAGAGGGAACGGAAGGCGTGGTGGCCGTACCGGTGGTCGTACCGGCGGTCGAAATGGTGGGCGTGGCAGGATTCCTGCGCGCCAAGAACACAGTGAAGAAGGAAGTGTTCACACTGAACCGGCGGTTAGTGTGCATGAAGCTGAGCAGACACAGGTTGAAGAGCAACCTTTCACTTTTGAACCAGAAGTGAGAGCAGCAATAGCTCGAGAATTCACAGAATTGATGAAGAATTCTCTGCCAGGTCTGTTGGCTGAAGCGTTGAAGCAGGTCAATGGGGCGGGTGGGTCTAGCGCGGCAATTGGTGCTCAGAACAATGAGACCGACAATGCACCGCCTGCTCGCGGATGTGATTATAAGTCCTTTAAGGCATGTGACCCGCCGATACTCACTGGGAAGAAGGACGCGGTAGCTACTTTTGATTGGGTAATACGTATGGAAGCCGCCATCCGTCTGAGCGAGTGTCGAGCTAATCAAGTAGTGAAGTTTGCTGCTAACTCCTTGAGGGAGGAAGCATCCCACTGGTGGGAAGGTGTACGTCAAGCTAAAGGGAGCGAGATTGTGGATGCGATGATGTGGGCTGACTTGAAAACTTTGGTAATCAAGAATTTCTGCCCAAGGAACGAGATTGAAAAGGTAGAGAGGGAATTTCTGGGTTTGAAGGCCGGGAACATGACGCACCGGCAATACACAACCCGATTTAATGAACTGGCACGTCTGGTGCCACACCTCGCCACTACTGAAGAGAGAAAGATTGCCTGTTATATTCAAGGGTTGCCGGATCAGGTCCGCACCTATGTTAAGGCGAACACCCCTACTACCTATGATTTGGCAGTAGAGCTAAGTGGCGTAGTATTTGACGATCTGGCACTGAATGTTGTTGCCGTTGAAGAGCAAAAGAAGAGACCGAGCTTCTCAAACAAGCGAACTGGGGGAAAAATGTTTGGGGCTCGTGATAAGAGGGCTCGGGTGGATGAGCCGACTGTTTGTAAGAAGTGTGGAAGGGAGCATGTAGGTGAATGCAGACTGGGATCTAGCTTGTGCTATAAGTGTGGCAAGACCGGGCACTACTCTCGAGAATGCCCGCAAGGCTACAAATGCTACAACTGTGGGGATTTCGGCCATATGAGCCGAGAATGTACCAAGCCCAGGATGGGGGAAACCGGGAAAGGAAAGGGCCCGGAAAAGAAGGGAGAGGGATCTCGTGCAAAGACTCGTGCGTACGCACTGACTCAAGAACAAGCCAGGGCGGATCCCGATGTGGCGTCAGGTACATTCATCCTTGACAACACTTTGGTTTCTGTGTTATTTGATTCGGGTGCTAGTAAGAGTTTTATATCTGCGAGTTTTTGTAAACGAGTGAAGTACACTGTTAGTAAGTTAGAAAGGGCCTTTAGCGTAGAAACGGCAGAGGGTAGAACTGCGAGAGTGACCGATGTAGTCGACAACTCCACGATAAAAATAGAAGGTCATAGGTTCCCTGTCAGATCGTTTGTTATGGTTTTGGGAGGGTTCGATGTGGTGTTGGGTATGGATTGGCTAACTGCCAATGAAGCTCAAATTATATGTAAACGAAAGATAATCCAACTCAAGGCTCCGGATGGTAGCAAAGTCGAAGTCTTTGGAGATCGTGACGCCCCGATGCCAAACGTCATCTCAATGATTAAGGCAACGGATTACTTGAGGCGCGGATGCGAGGCTTATCTGGTATATGTGATTGACAAGTGTAAGGAAGTGAAGGAACTAGACGATGTACCCGTGGTACGCGAGTACCCGGAGGTGTTTCCAGAGGATTTGCCTGGGATACCACGCGATAGAGAAATTGAGTTCCGAATTGACTTAGTACCAGATGCCCAGCCCGTGGCTAAGGCTCCATAGTGTTGGAAGCTCTAAAGAAGGAGAAGTTGTATGCTAAGTTCTCCAAATGCGCGTTCTGGCTTAGGGAAGTCCAATTCCTAGGTCACGTCATTGGCCCGAACGGCATTATGGTTGACCCAGCAAAGATAGTAACGGTAAGTGAATGGGACATTCCTAAGACGCCAACTGAAATCCGCAGTTTCTTGGGATTGGCGGGCTACTATCGGAGATTCATCCAGGATTTCTCGAAAATAGCTTCGCCATTGACAAAGTTGACTCGGAAAGAAGTAAAGTACGAATGGGGTTCGACCCAAGATGAGGCGTTTAAGAAATTAAAAGAGAAGCTAACACAGGCTCCAGTCTTGGCCCTTCCCGAGGGCAGTGAAGACCTGGTGGTATACTCTGACGCGTCGGGTCAGGGGTTAGGGTGTGTGTTGATACAACGCGGTAGAGTGATTGCATATGCGTCGCGGCAGTTGAAAGTTCACGAAGTCAACTATCCGACTCACGATTTGGAACTTGCTGCTGTCGTATTTGCATTGAAAATATGGAGGCACTACCTGTACGGGGTAAAGTTTACTATTTACTCCGACCACAAAAGTTTGAAGTACTTCTTCGAACAAAAGGAGCTTAATATGAGGCAGAGGAGATGGTTGGAACTCCTGAAGGACTATGACTGTGAAATAATGTACCATCCTGGAAAGGCAAACGTGGTGGCTGACGCTCTAAGCCGAAAGGATGTGCCTACTCCTATTAGAGTGAAAGCTTGCCAGTTGGTGGTAACATCGGATGTGATGAGCGAAATCGAAAGAGCTCAAGATGAGGCACTTAAAGAAGAAAATATAAAGAAAGAAAGGATGGTTGGCCAACAGGACAAATTGGAATATAACACCCTAGGTGTTAGGACACGTTTTGGACGGATATGGATACCTATGGGTGGCGAACTTAGGAGCAAAATCTTGGATGAGGCTCATAAGTCTCGTTACTCTATCCATCCCGGTACCAATAAAATGTACCAAGATCTGAAGAGGGAATACTGGTGGCCTGGAATGAAATGTGATGTGACGAAGTATGTAAGCAAGTGCTTGACTTGCTCGCAAGTAAAGGCTGAACACCAGAAACCGTATGGAAAGATTCAACCACTTGACATACCAGAATGGAAGTGGGAACACATTACCATGGACTTCATAACTAAGCTACCTCGCACAGCTAAAGGTCATGACGCCATTTGGGTAATTGTGGACCGTTTAACGAAGAGTGCTCATTTCCTACCTATTCGCGAGGCGTTCTCGTCGGAAAGGTTAGCAGAGGTATTTATCAATGAAGTAGTAGCGCGGCATGGGATGCCCTTGACGATCGTATCTGACCGGGACACACGATTCACATCGAGGTTCTGGAAAAGATTTCACGAGTCGATGGGCACGAGGCTGAATATCAGCACGGCATACCACCCACAAACGGATGGTCAGTCCGAAAGGACCATTCAGACATTGGAGGATATGCTCCGTGCTTGTATTATTGACTTCGGTGGCAGTTGGGACAGCCATCTGCCGTTAGCCGAGTTCTCCTACAACAATAGTCATCACACGACGATAGGCATGCCGCCTTACGAAATGTTGTATGGTAGAAGATGCAGGACCCCGGTTTGTTGGGGTGAGATTGGACAGAAGGAATTGGGAAGTCTTGAAGTTATAAAAGAAACATCAGAAAGGTTTGATCAAATCAAAGCTCGAATGAAGGCCGCACAAGATCGTCAGAAATCCTACGCGGATAAACGACGAAGGCCTATTGAGTTTGATGTTGGGGGCAGGGTAATGCTGAAAGTGTCCCCCTGGAAGGGAATCATTCGATTCAGAAAGAGAGGAAAGTTAAGTCCGAGGTTTGTCGGACCGTTCAGGATAATGGCGCGGGTTGGTGAAGTCGCTTACCGGTTGGAGTTGCCTGACGAGTTAAGTGGGATTCATCCTACCTTCCATGTATCACACTTGCGAAAGTGTTTGGCGGATGAATCGGCTCACGTACCACTTACTGACATCGAGGTCGACAACAGCCTTAATTACATCGAAGAACCCGTGGCTATCTTAGACCGAAAGGAAAAGCGTTTGCGTAATAAAGTTATTCCATTGGTTAAAGTCCAATGGAGGCACCGAAAGGGATCGGAGGCTACATAGGAAACGGAGGCGGAGATGAGGGAGTCGTACCCTCAATTATTTGACTTGTGATAGGTTTCGGGGACGAAACCTATTATAAGGGGGGTAGACTTGTAACATCCCAAAATGTCGAGAAATAAAGTTAACGAGTTCAAGCGGGCCGAAGTCGGGCCGGGTCAGTCGCGAACCGGGCTTGGGGAGGTCTCCCCTATAAATAGCCAGGGTCACCACATTTTTCTCTCATTTGCAATTCTAGAGAGAGAAAACCGTAGAGAGAGAAAGTGTCGGAATCGCACAAGATTGCACCCGCTCGTGTCTCTTGCACTCGTGAGAAGAACCTCCAGATCAGAAGCTCGATTCAGGTAACGATCCGACCTAAATCTGAGTTTTAGTTCGTTTTTGGGTTTTTCGGGTTTTGGGTGAAAAGGCAAGGTTTGAACGGATGAATCTGATAAATAATCATAGATTTGAGATCCCTAAGGGAAAACGAACGTTTTGGATGCAACATGTTCGGGATCTTGACATGATCAGACCCGAAATGCGAAAGTTAGGGTTTTCGCGAAGAACAGGTCGTGCGCACTTGCTAAGTGCGCACGGAGCAGGTCCTGCGCACTTGTTAAGTGCGCAGGAGGAGGGACCTGCGCACTTGCTAAGTGCGCAGGAGGAGGGACCTGCGCACTTGCTAAGTGCGCAGGAGGCAAGGTCTGCGCACTTGCTAAGTGCGCAGGCAGCAGAGTCTGCGCACTTGCTAAGTGCGCAGGCAGCAGAGTCTGCGCACTTGCTAAGTGCGCAGGCAGCAGGGTCTGCGCACTTGCTAAGTGCGCAGACATCAGACTGGTTAAGTAAAGTTAGTATGTTTAGAAGGGTTAAACCGTTAGAGTCGGTAATGGTCTGATGTGTATGTAACTACTCAATTCAGATCGTACGTGAAGTCGTTGGACCTTCGTTTAGGACAACCGAGACTAGCTTATCAGGTGAGTTCTAGAAGCCCTCTTTTAAATGTTTTTATATAATGTTTTCGGGCTGGTGTGTACACGTATGAAATGATGTTTTATGAAATGATGTTTTATAAAATGATGTTTATGAAACTACGTTTACGAAAGGAAATGATTTGGAACGAAGGGTTTATGGAAAGAAAGTTTATGAACGAAATGCTTACGAACGAATGTTATAAAGAAATGGTTTAATGAAAAGGTAAAGGGTTTTGAAAGTGAAGGAAAGGTTTTATGAAAAGAAAACAAAAAGGGGCAAATGTTTTAAAGAAGTCATTACAAATCTAATCTGTCGAATGAATGGAATTGACGAATGAAGTCTGGGAATGTGATTCCCAGCCTTGTGGTAGATTATGAACAGTGAACCATAGTTACCACAAGAACAACATGGGCAATGTCTTTGTGGCATGTCAATGGTTTTGATGTTGTACAACTGGTAAGGGAGTAACGACGGTTACTCGGGTGATGACGATCATCCTAAGCGAACGAGGTAATGGGAAATCAATGACGGCGATACGTAACGGTTGATTTCCAAAGGAAAGATGCGTGTTGGGCAATGACGGCGATACGTAACGGTTGACCCCACGCATTGAAGGGTTGGGCAATGACGGCGATACGTAACGGTTGACCCAACGTAGTGGTATGGTTGTGGCAATGACGGCGATACGTAACGGTTGCCCACAACATTAAAAGTTCCTACGGGGACATAGAGACGCGTAACGATACAGATTTAGATAATAATGTATGACTTAAATGAATGTTAATATTTTAAACAAATGATTGTGTTTAAATATGCGAAGGTTTACGAATGAAAGGCCCTGTTTTCTTATACGAATGTTAAACCCTATTGAATGTTTGAATGATGAACCATTTCTTAAAACGAACGAAAACTAGAACTCACCAGCGTAGCTGACGTTTTTAAGTGTACACATTCAGGTTAAGGCAGGTGATGAGGATGGATGGTGATGCTTGGCTAGAGATGAAGAGTTACCCGACTGCTTTTGAAGACTGGCATCCCGTTATGTTTAGTTATGATGTAATTATGTTTACGCTTCCGCAAGTATGAATAACGATTAAGTTATGTTTAAATGAAAATTTCCGCTGCGTTATCTGATATTCATGTTTAAGAACTGCTTGTGAATGAGTAAATCCAATAAGTGAGGCCTCCCGGGTTTGGGGCCTTACACTATTTATAGTTGTTTTGCCGATCTATGAACGAGAGATCACAGGGGGAAAAACGGTGTACTTGTCGATCTATGAATGTGTAACACCCAAAAATTCTAACCAATTTAAACTTTTTAAATATGATGCGGAAGCGGTCACAAATACAACATTTAACGTATCCACACGTTTTAGTTTTACAAACATGAATTAAACTACAATATTTTCCACAAAAGTAGTTTAATCAAAGGTTAATAAAACAATTTAACCACAACTTGTTACGACCCCAAATAGTTTGTAAAGACTCCTCACGAGAAGGTTAACAAAATCATTTACAAAACACGTCCACGAGAATCCAATCCACATGACGCAAGACCCGAGAATCACTCCGGAGCTTTCCTACATACAAAACATCAATTTGTATATGGTTAGTATAAATAAGTAGCCCTAGGGACCTCTCCACAATCCCCCCATGGGTAAAACCCAAGAAAAAGTCTTTTTTTTAAATACAAATTTATGTCATGGTTGTGTTCAGAATGAACACAACCATGTTCCCTGAAGCCTGAACACAACCATGTTTAGATGAACACAACCTTGTTCTCCTTCAGCTCCAGAAAAAGCAAGGTTGCTGAATGTTCCCTGACAGCAACTTCCATTCTCACCATTTCTATAATTTTTTGTATATAACAAGTATCTAACATGTACTTACTTGTTTTTCGACCACACAATAACTACCACATTATCTAACATTAATTTGTTAGTTTATCCACCCCCAATACGAGCACCACTACTCGTTTTCTGTTCCGACCCATTCCAACCCGTTTGCATCTTTGTGCAATACGACACCAATATAACAGGTATAATAACACACACACACACATGTTTACTCCCACCCAATTTTCACCTTTTAGTTGGCTTACAACGTCTCGGTGCGAGAACCACAAATCGTCTTACCCGTACTTGGAGTATTTGACTCCAATTCCACCATTTGAAGTAGTCCACACTTCATATTGGGTTTACGACATCTTGGTGCGAGTACCACAACTCGTCTTACCCGTACTTGGAGTATTTGACTCCAAGTCCACCATTTGAAGTATTCCACACTTCTTATTGGGTTTACGACCTCTTGGTGCGAGTACCACAACTCGTCTTACCCATACTTGGAGTATTTGACTCCAAGTCCACCCTTTGAAGTATTCCACACTTCTTATACACCATTTAACCAAATTATCACATTTTGTTGACTTTATACCACATAGTCAACTACATCAATTTAAACCACATTATGCATACAAATTTGACTTTTACCACACAAGTCAAATTACACCACATTTACATATTAGTTTAACTACTTACCACATAAGTCAAATTGCACATATTTACCACATTTGCACAATCAAGTTTGACTATTAACCACATAGTCTAATTACACCAATTTCCACATAATAGTTTGACCTTATACATCTAAAGTCAAATTACACAAATTTCACAATTTTCCACAATGGTTTGACTTATACCATATTAAGTCAATTTTATATCAATCTCACCATTTATCCACAAATGGTTTAAATTATATCACGCTAAGTTAATTTACAAAAAATTAACACATTCTTTATTTTAGTTTGACTATATACCACACTAGTCAACTACACCTATTTACCACATAATGTTTGACTATTTACCACATTAGTCAGTTACACCACTACTACCATATTTCACCCGTTAGTTTGACTAATTTCCTCATTAAGTCAACTACATCAATTCTACCATAATCACACTTTAGTTTGACCATATACAACATAGTCAAAATCAGCCACAACATTTAAATAGAATTAAACCACATAATCTACTTACATAAAAACTACTTATCCACTACTAAGTAAGTGCAAAACACTTACCTTTGCCAATAAAGATTCCAATTTGGTCTTCAAAGATAACACCTTTAATGCCTTGATCACCTAAACATTCAACATGTTTTAGTAATCTAGTTTACCCCAATACATACATTAATTGGAGTTTAACACCCACCCAAGATCTTATGATCTTCACTATCATCTAATTTTAGTTTATTAACCTCTATACAAGCTTTTAACCATTCTAAATCAATTCCATCCATTTGAACCGTTAAGGTTATTCCATAATTTCATCAATTCATAATTCACCAATTCAATTGAGTTTTTGTCACACCCCGGTTTCAGTACTCCCCGGGCGTGCGATCAGATTGGCACCTCCAATCTTATTTTATTTAGGAAATCAGAGTAAGTTTAGCGGCAGAAATACTTTTGAATCGAACTTGTAATAATTCTCAACCCGCAGGTTGATATATTTTCCAATTCCAGGGATAATTAAAATATCTTTTCGTTTCACTAGGGATTTAAATACCCCTTTTTCTGTACATAAAAACAATGGTCCATGACCATTTACATGTCACCTGCATAAGCAGGGTAAAACTAGAGCCACAAGGTAGTTGGCCTGTGCATGGGGAGTTAACCCTGTCCAATACCAAGCTATATTAGCATTGATATCTAAGGGTTTTACCTTCTGGCACCTAACCCTGTGCATAATAAGGGAGTATCCATGTCTAGGAATGCATCTTCCTAACATCTCCTTTTATTTTCATTCTTGCAGAGTTATCTCCATGCTAGCAGCACATAACCCTGTCAAAATCCCTTTATGTACACATTTATCCCCAAGGCTATCCCGTACGACTAGTCTTATAGATAATCATTGATTACCTGAAAACATTTTGGAAAATAAAACGTCAGCGCGAACGCTGGTGAATATGATTATCATGACCAGTTTCAGTTGGCAAATACAATATCAAAACATTTAACCATAATGGGTACAATCTATCATTTAGCAGAACTATTTCATCTGAGTGTACAACCACGGTATACACCAATAATTTCTGTAAAAGGACTGCAGGCATTTGCAGACTTACTTACCGCGATGTCCCTTAACTGAGACCCCGTCTTACATCTAGTTATAGACAATTATGAGCCCCAATATGAGAATTTCACCCATAAAGCGTGTATCCCTTGATCAAGTTTTACGTATACTTATGACCTGAATGTTTTACATAGACGCCCTTATGCATCAAACTTTTGTATACAAGTATTGCCATTTCGTAAACGTAAAACTTTCAAAGTTTTGAAGATAAAATAGATAAACATATTCACCTTAACAGTAGCTTGATCTTATCTCAGGGGTAGTCCGTATAAGCTTAATGTAAACCTTAAAGAAAGTTCTAAGTTAAGTTAGTATCTTAACGCACGAATACGGAAATAAATGAAAGTGCAAAAATAAGCGAAAGTCAGTCAAATTACCGAAATGATGGCACGCAAACCGAGGTAGAGCTGGCTCCAAAGATATTGGAAGTGAGATGTGAATTTGTGTGTCAAAATGAGGAGTCGGGAAGGGCTATTTATAGTTGCCATCCTGAACCCGTAACGGACCGTTAAGCTAGGGCGTAACGGTCCGCTACCGCCCACTGCTGGCGTCAGCCCTACATGTCACCATCTGATTGGACCTTTCCTCGTCTGGCTGATGGCGGACCGTTACGGAGGGCCTGGCGGTCCGCCACGGTGACACGCGTCAGATTCTTCGGCTGAGTTACCGGACACATGGCATCATGAGAAAGTGCGGCTGGATTGCGGCTAGCGGACCGTTACCCAAGTGGTGGCAGTCCGCCACCCAACCATTTAGCCTTAGCAGACCGCTAAGAAGAATGGTAGCGGTCCGCTATCAGACCGATTTCAAAAAAAAAATTATTTTTCAACCCTTTTATTTTGGGGACTTGGCAATTCCAACCCCTAGGGTTCAAAGTTGGCAAATTATGACCTCGGAATTGGCCTGGTGTTACATCCTCCCCAACTTTATTCAAATCTCGTCCTCGAGATTTATTGGAACAAGTACGGGTATTTCTTTTTCATTTCACTTTCCAGTTCCCACGTGAACTCAGGCCCACGTCTGGAGTTCCATATTACTTTTACCAACACCAGCCTCTTCCTTTTCAGCTTTTTAACTTGACGATCCTCAATTTGTAGAGGTTGTTCAACAAACTTCAGATTTAGATCCACCTCTACATCCTGCAGAGGCATTATCAGAGATTCACCTGCCAAACACTTTCGCAGGTTTGACACATGAAATACATCATGAACACCATTCATTTCCTCTGGTAATTCAAGTTGATAGGCGACCGGTCCAATTCTTTTCAGAATTTTGAATGGTCCAATGAATCTTGGACTAAGTTTTTCTTTCTTTCCAATCGTACTACACCCTTCCAAGGTGAGACTTTTAACAACACATGATCGCCCACAGAAAATTCTAACGGCTTACGACATTTATCAGCATAACTTTTCTGTCTATCACGAGCCATTTTCAAATGTTCACGAATTTGTAACACTTTTTCGGTTGTTTCCTGATCTATTTCAGGACCTGACAATTAATTTTCTCCAATCTCTGCCCAGCAGACAGGAGTTCTGCATTTTCTGCCATACAAGGCTTCAAATTGGGCAGTTTGGATACTTGAGTGATAGCTATTATTATACGAAAATTTCATTAGAGGTAAGTGGTCGTCCCAACTTCCTCCAAGGTCTATTACACAAGCTCGAAGCATATCTTCCAGAGTTTGTATTGTTCTTTCACTCTAACCATCCGTTTGAGGATGATAAGCGGTGCTAAGATTTAATCGTGTTCCAAGAGCTTTCTGGAAGCTTTGCCAGAATCGAGACGTAAAACGACCGTCTCTATCTGACACTATGGATAATGGTACACCATGCAAAGACACGATTTCATTGACATACATTTGTGCCAACTTATCCATGCTATAAGTTTCTTTCATCGGAAGAAAATGGGCAGACTTAGTCAGTCTATCAATGATAACCCAGATAGCATCATTTCCATGACTCGTGCGGGGAAGTTTTGTAATGAAGTCCATAGTTATCATTTCCTATTTCTAAACAGGAATTTCAAGTTGTTGCAATAATCCAGAAGGTTTCTGGTGTTCAGCCTTAACTTGTGAACAAGTTAAACATTTTGCAACATGGGAAGCAATATGCTTTTTCATTCCAATCCACCAGTAATCTGGCCTCAGACCTTTATACATTTTATCGCCTCCCGGGTGCATGGTATATTTTGATATATGAGTTTCTTCAAGGATTTTCTCTTGAAGATCTCCTATCATCGACACCCATACTCGTTTATTCATTCGTAGAAGATTATCACTTCCTTTGATTAATTGATTAATCATTTTTCCCAGCTTTTCTTATGCAATGTTAGTTTCTTCTAAGGCCAATTTTTGTGCTTCTTTAATCTGTTTGAAGAGATCGAATTTCAATTCGAGTCTCAAAGCACGCACTCTTTTAGGCTTTTCTCTTTCTTTTCGGCTTAAGGCATCAGCCACTATATTAGCTTTACCTTCATGATAACAGATTTCGCAGTCATAATCACTCAAGATTTCTAACCATTTTATCTGTCTCATGTTTAACTCTTTTTGATCAAAGATATGTTTCAAACTTTTATTATCAATGAATACAGTGAATACAGTGAATCTGACTCCATAGAGGTAGTGTCTCCATAACTTTAATGCAAAAATTATGGCATCTAACTCCAAATCATAAGTGTAAAAAAATTAAATAAATGTTGTAAAGTTTACAGTTACGAATTTACAAAAATGCAAAAAAGGACTTGATGTTGAATTCGTGTAATAATTTCATTAAACTAAAAAAATTCATGATTTGATCAATTTTTGCCAGGGTTTTAGGGTTTTGACAATAACAGTGGGTTTTGATTGGAACCGCACCTATATATATACACGCACAAATATAAATATATACGTAGAAAATTCCGTATACATATATATATAGACACATACATACAGGGGAGAGATAATGCGAAAACTATATAATTATGCGAAAATCACAGAGAGCCAATCAAATATTTTATAATTTTTTTATTTTTTTAAGAATTAGTAAAGTAATAAATATTATTTAAAGTTAGCTTATAAATATTAGTGTGTAACTTGAAGCCACTCTATTAGAAAGATATAAATAAGAATTAGTAAAGTAATAAATATTATTTAAAGTTAGCTTATAAATATTAGTGTGTAACTTGAAGCCACTCTATTAGAAAGATATATATAAGAATTAGTAAAGTAATAAATATTATTTAAAGTTAGCTTATAAATATTAGTGAGTAACTTGAAGCCACTCTATTAGAAAGATATATATAAGAATTAGTAAAGTAATAAATATTATTTAAAGTTAGCTTATAAATATTAGTGTGTAACTTGAAGCCACTCTATTAGAAAGATATAAATAAGAATTAGTAAAGTAATAAATATTATTTAAAGTTAGCTTATAAATATTAGTGTGTAACTTGAAGCCACTCTATTAGAAAGATATATATAAGAATTAGTAAAGTAATAAATATTATTTAAAGTTAGCTTATAAATATTAGTGAGTAACTTGAAGCCACTCTATTAGAAAGATATATATAAGAATTAGTAAAGTAATAAATATTATTTAAAGTTAGCTTATAAATATTAGTGTGTAACTTGAAGCCACTCTATTAGAAAGATATAAATAAGAATTAGTAAAGTAATAAATATTATTTAAAGTTAGCTTATAAATATTAGTGTGTAACTTGAAGCCACTCTATTAGAAAGATATATATAAGAATTAGTAAAGTAATAAATATTATTTAAAGTTAGCTTATAAATATTAGTGAGTAACTTGAAGCCACTCTATTAGAAAGATATATATAAGAATTAGTAAAGTAATAAATATTATTTAAAGTTAGCTTATAAATATTAGTGTGTAACTTGAAGCCACTCTATTAGAAAGATATAAATAAGAATTAGTAAAGTAATAAATATTATTTAAAGTTAGCTTATAAATATTAGTGTGTAACTTGAAGCCACTCTATTAGAAAGATATATATAAGAATTAGTAAAGTAATAAATATTATTTAAAGTTAGCTTATAAATATTAGTGAGTAACTTGAAGCCACTCTATTAGAAAGATATATATAAGAATTAGTAAAGTAATAAATATTATTTAAAGTTAGCTTATAAATATTAGTGTGTAACTTGAAGCCACTCTATTAGAAAGATATAAATAAGAATTAGTAAAGTAATAAATATTATTTAAAGTTAGCTTATAAATATTAGTGTGTAACTTGAAGCCACTCTATTAGAAAGATATATATAAGAATTAGTAAAGTAATAAATATTATTTAAAGTTAGCTTATAAATATTAGTGAGTAACTTGAAGCCACTCTATTAGAAAGATATATATAAGAATTAGTAAAGTAATAAATATTATTTAAAGTTAGCTTATAAATATTAGTGAGTAACTTGAAGCCACTCTATTAGAAAGATATATATAAGAATTAGTAAAGTAATAAATATTATTTAAAGTTAGCTTATAAATATTAGTGTGTAACTTGAAGCCACTCTATTAGAAAGATATATATAAGAATTAGTAAAGTAATAAATATTATTTAAAGTTAGCTTATAAATATTAGTGTGTAACTTGAAGCCACTCTATTAGAAAGATATATATAAGAATTAGTAAAGTAATAAATATTATTTAAAGTTAGCTTATAAATATTAGTGAGTAACTTGAAGCCACTCTATTAGAAAGATATATATAAGAATTAGTAAAGTAATAAATATTATTTAAAGTTAGCTTATAAATATTAGTGTGTAACTTGAAGCCACTCTATTAGAAAGATATATATAAGAATTAGTAAAGTAATAAATATTATTTAAAGTTAGCTTATAAATATTAGTGAGTAACTTGAAGCCACTCTATTAGAAAGATATATATAAGAATTAGTAAAGTAATAAATATTATTTAAAGTTAGCTTATAAATATTAGTGTGTAACTTGAAGCCACTCTATTAGAAAGATATATATAAGAATTAGTAAAGTAATAAATATTATTTAAAGTTAGCTTATAAATATTAGTGTGTAACTTGAAGCCACTCTATTAGAAAGATATAAATAAGAATTAGTAAAGTAATAAATATTATTTAAAGTTAGCTTATAAATATTAGTGTGTAACTTGAAGCCACTCTATTAGAAAGATATATATAAGAATTAGTAAAGTAATAAATATTATTTAAAGTTAGCTTATAAATATTAGTGTGTAACTTGAAGCCACTCTATTAGAAAGATATAAATAAGAATTAGTAAAGTAATAAATATTATTTAAAGTTAGCTTATAAATATTAGTGTGTAACTTGAAGCCACTCTATTAGAAAGATATATATAAGAATTAGTAAAGTAATAAATATTATTTAAAGTTAGCTTATAAATATTAGTGTGTAACTTGAAGCCACTCTATTAGAAAGATATATATAAGAATTAGTAAAGTAATAAATATTATTTAAAGTTAGCTTATAAATATTAGTGTGTAACTTGAAGCCACTCTATTAGAAAGATATAAATAAGAATTAGTAAAGTAATAAATATTATTTAAAGTTAGCTTATAAATATTAGTGTGTAACTTGAAGCCACTCTATTAGAAAGATATATATAAGAATTAGTAAAGTAATAAATATTATTTAAAGTTAGCTTATAAATATTAGTGTGTAACTTGAAGCCACTCTATTAGAAAGATATAGTTAGATAGCATGCATATTCATATTGTTCTTCTTGATTGTAGGTAATTGTATCCCTCAAATCTACACTTCCTTATTAGGTCTCTCTTTCTTTAATAATATATACTTCTATATTGAAATATACAAGATTGATTATCATTGTCTCTTAATGGCACACTCCCTCACTGAGAGGCCTCGAGTAGTCATTGCACGAACCTCAAATGTTAGCAAATCAAATTCTATCTTGCTCTTCCATTGTTTTAGTTCGGTTATTTAATATACATGTTTCAAATGCATTAATTTTAGTGTTCTAGGGTGTAGTGAATTTTAGCAAGTATGTCCAAATAAACTATCGTTATATGACCCGTTTTTAACAGTCATTTTTTACACTTGATGATAAAAAAGCCTAGATCCGTCACTTGTTTCATTAAACATAATATCTTGTATGTGTTTTGAAAGATCTTTTATAACCCACCTACTTCTAAAACTTTGTTAAGCCCTTAGAGTTTTATCATTTATAAATCATAATAACTTTTATAAATATTAGTTGTAGTTTCAATGTCATAAAAGATAAACCAAATGCATTGACCACTTTTGTTGTGTTATATCCATTCACATGATAGGGTCCATAGGCTAGGGCACGAAACCACCAGGCAAAGAAGATGAACCAAAGAAACAAGGGTAAACGAAGGACTCACTCATCGTCTCCGACGAGAAATCACCGCACAACCACCACCTCATCTGGACCGGCACCAACAACGCCATTAGTGAGGTCCGGATCCCCTCCCTCCGCCACTCTCCTCGACACCCCATTCGTCACTGAAGACGACGAACTTACGTACTTCCGTGACCTAACTATCTCTCCACCAGACAAATTTTCAAACCCTAGGAGCTTCCCCTACAATGTGAAGCAGCAATGCTGGGAGAAAGCAGACAAAATCAAAGGACGGGATCCTGACCGGTGGCGTCGAGACCCCCTCGGGAACACCATTTTTCGTAAGCTCGTTGGCTGCGCTGGCTGTCTCTGCCATGACTACGATCACATTCTTCCATACTCTAAGGTAATTTACCGATTCAATTTGGGTCCAAATTATTCTGCAATTTTTTGGAATAGTTTGATATCATCATCTGGTCATTAATTCATAACTATTAGGACAAATTTGGTTGGCAGAAATTGAAATTCATGAGAATTCAATGGAATTGGAATTCCTGGTTGGCTAAGAGAAGAAATTGGAATAGGATTCAGAATCTCACAACATTTTAAAGACCTTAGGAATGTTTATAATTTATATAACAAACCTAGCTGTTTTTCGTTTTTTAAAAACATTTTTTTTAAGATATTTGTTAATTTTAAGGGGGTAATTTTGTCTTTTTAAGTATTTTTATATTTCAATTTCATTAAAAGGGATCCTTTAAATTCAATTCAAATTTAAATTCAGTTCAAATTTCAATTCCAAAACATTCCCTGTACCAAACGTCTCCTTAGGGTTAGGGCCTGTTTGATTGGCAGGAATTCATGGAAGTTTAATGGAATTGGAATTTAAATTCTATTCTTTTGCATGTTTGGTTGGCTAAGAGAAAGAATTAGAATAGGAATTAATTCCAACCAAATCCTTCGATTGATAGAATTCAGAATTCCTCAACATTTCAAAAGGAAACCTCAGGAATGATTATAATTTACATAATAATTCTAGCCGTTTTTCTTTTTTTTTAAACATTTTTTTAAAGATATTTGAGTTTGGATCTTTGTTTTATATTTTGTTAATTTTAAGGGGTAATTTAGTCTTTTTAGGTATTTTTACATTTCAATTCCAGTAACAAATGTATCAACCAAACACTTTATGGATTTTCAAGAATCCTTTAAATTCCAATTCCAAAACATTCCACGAACCAAACGCCTCCTTAAAAGTTAAATTAGTACAAGATCTTGAACTTCATTGTGATGCTTATTGTCTGGAATTAGCTCAAATGTTTGTGTAATTGTCTTGTTGATCCTGCAGGGGGGACAAAGCACATTGGAAAATTGTCAGGTTTTACAGGTAATACAACATTTTAAACCGTTATAAATTGTTAAAAAAGTTGCAGCTATAAGACTTATGGGCCCATGACGGTTTCTTTGTAGGCAACAGTTAATCGATCCAAAGGGAATCGTACTGAGATGTCTCGAGCTGATCTTATTCAGAAAAGCTCTTACTGCAGGGTTTCAGGTACATTATTATCATCCTCATTTTATTAACATTTTTTTTTGTATAAATTAGAGTAGGCACGCGTATGATTTAATGAAAAAAAAAACGCAGGGCGCGACATGGATCTTCTTGAATTGGCAGCCTATGGAAATGTCCGCAGAGGACAAGATCCTGGTGGATGTAGCATGCAATGATCAGATATCAAAGTATGTTACTATCATGTTCAATTGTTATATGTTGATATCTGTATCGTCCGATAGCATGTCTGTATAAGCCTACAACTTGAGTTCACAAAGGTTCACTATATATCGGCTTGATAGAATTAATGCATTCGGAATCGATTTATGAGCTATTGATTCTGTTTTATACATCATTAAACATTGTCATTCTAATCTGGACCATTGAAGCTCCACCACTCCTTTCCAGAAAGCAAATGCCCATTACAAAAGATTTAGATATGGATATATAAGGCATTTTGGGTCCACAATACAACTCATATTCTGCAGACAATGAGGCCTCAATTTATTGAGGACCTCAAAATATCTTCATCTTTTTCATGGCTGGTTGGTTCTCCTGATTTTGATGTGCCCACACATATTAACCAAGATTTACACTTCTCAGGCCATATAAAGATTTTGTGAGAGGTACCCAAAAGTAGAGATGCACAAACCGGATTTTGTGAGAGGTACCCAAAAGATTTTTTTCAGTCAAAGTTGGTCAACGACCGGATCCAATGGAACCGGTTCCGGATCCAATGGAACCGGTTCCGGTTAAGGGAGTGGAGAGTTGGAACCTATTGGGACTGGACCGGATATATGGAACCGGATCGGACAAAAAAAACTTTTTTTAAAAAAATTAACAACTATAAAATACATGTTTTATTTATTTTTTATATTTTTTTAAGTGATTTAACAATAGTTCGTACAAAAAAATTACAAAAAACATAATTGAATCACAAAATATATATTATTTATTATGACTCGTTATTCGTCGTCTTAGTCTTCGTAACATCGGTTTTCAATCTTTTTCGCTTGAGATACGTTGGGCTTCATCATAAGCTTGTTCTTTGTTAGAAAGTGGATTCGCCGCCCCTTGTTCTATTTCGAATTCGTGTATTTCTTGTTCAATGTCAAGCTCGCCTTCTAGTTTTGCAACATGTTGTACACGTTCGACGGCATCCAAATGGTCCTTCAAGCAAATACACATCTCCATAGATTCCGATGTAAGCCTCGTTCTTCGAATAGATAAAACCTTGTCACTAAGAGAAAAAACAGATTCCGAAGCTACCGTGGAAGCTTGGACGGTTAGTAGGTCACGTGCCATTGCGGCTAGAATGGGATATTGGGATTTCCTTCCTTGCCACCAACTCAAGATATCAAAGTTTTCAAACTCTTCAGATCTTAGAGTTGAAATAAAGTCGGTTGCTTGATATCTTCCAAGCTCGCTACTTGGTGTGCTTCCACGAGCTCGTTTAGTATTTTTGTTTCCTAAAGTGTTAAATAAATTTAGCATCGGGTTCCTTGAACTACTAGAACTTGAACCCGAACCCATTGATTCACGTATGTTTGATGGATCACCACTTCCACCATATTTGCGTAAATAATAATCAAACATATTATTAAAAGCCGAATTGAAATCCCTTATTGCCTTTGATTCAAAATTTGGGTCTTCCTCGAACATATTTAAATCGTCCGATATTGATCCAATTAATGTTTCAACACCGGTTACATTAATCGTTGGGTTTAAGGCGGCCGAACATGTAACAACGGCCGGCATTTCCGAAAAATATTTTTTAAATTTAGCTTTCATAGGTGTTACCATTTTTTCAAAAATAGTGCCGAGATATTCAAACTCTTTTAATTTATTACATATTAAGTATAATTGTTGAAGTATTAGCGAAGACGTGAGATAATAAACTCCCGATAAACATGTAGTTGCAATTTTAAAAACCTCAAGCAAATTAGTTAGTTTCTCGATCATATCCCAACCTTGGTTTTAAATTGCGCGCATAATGCGTGATGCGCCCGTTGCGCCATTCATAGCGCATCGCGACATCTGATGCGATGCGTTTACATGATGCGCTAATAATGATGCGCTATATTGCGTGCAATATGGAAAATTTTGTATTTTTCTATTAGGGTCATTTGAAAATGGGTTTCTGTTTGAATTAGAGTATTAGACATGTTGTTTTATGTTTAATAATATGTGTTTTCTGTTTGATGATATGATAACATAATATGTTTTTTGTTTGATAGTTAGAGTATTACATTGATTTTTTGTTTGATAATATGATTACATAATATATTTTACAACTTTTTATGTATAATTAATATTTTAGTATTTTTTTAATAAAGAGCGCATCGCATACGTGATGCGCTCACATCGCGCAAAACGCATCGCGCATCGGATTTAGTGACCAAACGCATCGGAGCGCATCGCGCAATTTAAAACCAAGATCCCAACTTATATTTTCAAATTTTTGTGAACAACGTTTTCTTTTGCACAAGTTCATCATGAAAATGTTTTAAAGTAACTCTTTGCCTTAAGGCCGATTCAAACATTTTTCATGTCGAGTTCCATCTAGTAGGTACGTCCCAATTTGGACCTAAAAAGATGGAATCCGTTTGTTGGCACAAGTTTCTATAGTTTATATATCTTTTTTTGCTTGTGCTAAAAACTTCTCGTAACATCACTTTAAAATTTTCTTTCACTTCTCTTATTTCTTGGACGTTTAGACCGTCTTGTACAACCAAGTTAATGATGTGTGCAACACATCGACTATGAAAGAAAACACCGTTACAAGGCGGTTCATATTTTATTTTTAATTTTTCCACCGCGTTTGTGTTATTTAAAGCGTTATCAAAAGATATTGAAAATATTTTTGGTTGAATTTTATAAGTTTGAATTACTGAGTCTAAAATATAAAATAAGTTTTCACCAGTATGTGGATATCCAAAATAATCAAACGCAATCTTCATCATTTGCCACGACTCGGGTTGAACCCAATGTGCGGTAACGCAAAGGTACGATTCGGGTAAACCCCTACCCCCAATACCTATTTATATTAAGTTTCAAGTATCAAAAACCCAAAAAAAAAAAAAGAGGCTACTTTAACGGCTATATAGCCGTTTTATTTCCTACCCAACGGCTAGAACCGGTTATGTCCGGTTCCAAAATGTCTGATTTTTATCCGCTTTTTATCCGGTCCTTATAAATTCCCGGAACCGGTTCTGGATCCGCCGGTTCCTATAAAATCCGGTCCGGTTCCCGTTTATCTGGTTCTTGCTGGATCCGATTTCGGATAATCCGTCGGATCGGATTCGGATCCGGTTACTTTGTGCACCTCTACCCAAAAGTCATGATTCTATATTCCTATGCATTAGCGAGTCGTACAATTATTACTATTACTGTTATTTGCGCTTTGATTAGCAAACTGCTAACCAATTTACAGGAAAAAAAAATTGCAGTATATTTACAAAAACCTGAACATCTAAAACTATACCCTATCAGTTCTAATGTTACAGCGGTTTTAGGCCCTTTCTTGAAAGCAAAGTGACCGCGAGAAAGCAGCAGGATTCGCCTGTAACACAGGGCTCAGTTCAGTGGCTTTATTTTTCTTGTTTTCGTTTCCTTTTGATTGGAAAGCCAGGAATAAGTCACCTCTGCCGCTGTGTTCGTTCTTGATTCCAAGTGTTGCCCATATAGAGCTCTTTGCAGCTTCATCTGGATCATGTATTCTAAGCGTCTTCGGAATCAGAATTGAATTCCTCTGTTTCTTGGATTCCTCGTGGGAGCCGTTTGGTTTTACTGCTTCCCCATCTGTTGGATGTTTTCCTAAGATGGAATTGGTGGGAGGTAACCAAGAAACAGAGCTCCAGTAGGGTGGAGGATACATTGGAATTTGAGGGTATCCTGGAGGGTAAACGAGTGGAATTGGCATTGGAATTGGAATTGGCGCGTTCCATGGATTATAGGGCCATGAAGCCCCTGGAATCCAATGGAAATGGGAATGGAATCCGTTGTTATCTTGTATTTTCTCGACTGTTGAACTGGAAGAACAATCTTCTCCAAAAGAAAGGACTTTTGGTGGAATTCCATCAGAAGAATTTGATTCCAAACCTTCTTGGGATATTATATAACGGTAAGACGAGGGTGGGGTCTTTTTCTTCCGGCAACCTGCTCCGACCGGCATGTTTCTCATGGTGCCTCCAGCAGTCCAGTATCTCTGGCAGCTTTTGCAAAAATGGCGAGGCTGGTTGACGTTCGAATTGTTGAAGTAACAAAACTTTGTGTTCATGCTGTCACAACGTGGACAGGGAAGGATCTTGTCTGGTTTTTTCAGAGTTCTAGGTTGCGAATTCATCGTATCGCCGTCCGTTGTCTGTTGGTTTTCCGGCATACCCTCTTCATCAATCGAAGGAGTTTCGGGATCGTCATTTGATCCATCTTTTTGCTGATCCTGAAAATTAAGAACACATATTTCTCAAATTAGAAAGAAAAACTTAAAAGGCATCAAAGTCTTGATCTTTAAACATGTAAGTTAATAAAATGAAAAACTAAAATCGACCCATTAATTCTTATAGAATTATAGGAAGTGGGTCGTTATCAGATTTGCAAAAGAATTACACATACATGTGGTGTAATCAGTGTGTGTTCATGTCTTCCTTCGGCGGTAGTCTTGGGGGTTTCCGGCAAGCCAATCTTCTTGCCGAACAAAATGATACCGGGATCCGTCATGATCCGGTGGTGACAGGTGGCGGTCGTCGGCGGCTAAGAAAAGTAGTATTGACTATTGAGCGTAAAAATCTAAGTAGGAATAAACATTTGATATAGAGGGGGTGGGGGAAAGGTGGATGCCACGTAAGCTGAAACGAAGCTCTGTGAGCCACAAATTTGTTGTGGCCTTGATACGTTGGCACAGTGTATTCCTTTGGGTCCATGTAAAAGTGGGTACTAAGGGGGTGTTTGGGATTACTTATTTACTCTACTTATTAACTTATATAAGTTAATAAGGTGTTTGGGAAAGCTACTTATTTAGCCTACTTATACCATTTTTCAAGAAGTAAGTCCATCCTTACTTATTACTTATAACTTATTAACTTATAGCATAAGTCAATAAGTAGTTTTCAAAGAAAATCCTAAAGTTTTTGAGAAGTTACAAATTGTGACTTATGACTTATGACTTATTACCTTTTTGAATAAGTCATAAGGAGTTTCAAATAAGTAATCCCAAACACAGCCTAAGTTGGCTGAAAAAGATTTGGCACATTGTGACTCGGATAATATCGTACTTTTTGCTTACGTCATCTCTCCATACCTTTAAGCAATGTTTTTAAAACCGGACCGGCCGGTCGGCAGTGGCGGATCTAGGAAAAAAATACAGGGGTATCTAAAATTTCGTTCAGTGTATCTGGATACATAAAACGGTAAAAAAAAAAAAATCCCGCTGCGCGTCGAAAATTCCCACTACGCGTCGAAAGTTAGGTACCCCTCGCCTCTTCATAGATCCGCCCCTGCCGGTCGGACCGGGAACCGTGACCTCCACCGGTCCGGTTACATGCTCTGAGACCGTTTGCTGGTTGAACCGGGCGGTTCAAGCGATTCAGCGGTCGAACCGCGAACCGGTGCTCGAACCGGGTAGTTTAATTTAAAATTTTTTTTTACTATTTTTTTTTATCTTTTTTATCCTATAGTCCTCCTACTTACTTCTATTTACAATTTTAACTTAATTTGGCTCTTTCCTTTTAACTTATACGCTGCCACATGTCCTCCAAAACCCTAATCAAAATTAAAATTGAAGATTCAAAAGAATTAAAATTCCTACAGACCTACAACCCTCGTCCTTGACTCAAAATTGTTTAAATGGTTGTATATGTAGTATTTGGAATTTTTATATTTTTCTATATATTTTTATGAATATTTATATTATTTATTGCGTCATCTGGTTCTTGAATCCGGTCCGACCGGTCCGACCAGTGAACCTCTAAGACGTCCGGTTCGTTGTCCGGTCCGGTTCTGAAAACATTGCCTTTAAGTTTTTCTAGAACGTCAACTTATACCCCTCCTATTCTTAAGTCTATACATTTGTTTACGATGTGACTTGTACTTTCAACCATTTGAAGATGAACATATTTTCAACATTATTTGGTACTGTTAGCTCATAGTCCCCTTTTATGTAAGTTACATTTTTAGTCATATGTTTTGTGAAACTTATGAAATTTGGTTCTTTAGTTACACATGTGGTTCACGATTTGGTTCCATACTTGGTTCATGGCTCGGATGTCACTAGCATCCAACCGTTAGAAGGCATAACATGCCTTACACGAGAGGGCTAGTTTAGTCATTTTACGATTATGATTTCTCTTCATGTTGCTTGCTTCTTTCATCGTCTCCAACCTTATGATCAACGCAATCATACCCATAAAGGTTTTACAAAGTAAATCAAGAACTCGAGTACTATGCATCCATTACTTTCAATGTCTCAACACAGTCTTCCGCCACCAACCACTCCTACGCCACCATTGTGACTCCACCACCGTCTTAGCTCATAATATAAGGTTTTTAATTTGTGTATTTTTTCTAAGCATAATGTAACTCCTTTTTACGACTTAACTTGCGCTTTTAATTTAGATTGTGAACAAATTCTTTGGGTAAAACTGTGAAAAAAGTTTCTAGGTAAAATGTATATATTTGAAGCGCTATGTGAATTTTAATATTCATTTAGTGTTGAAATAAAAAAAAAACTCTTGTTTCATTTTGAATATTTGTTCTTCTGGATATAAATCATAGAAATGAACTCATAGAAGATGAAATGTTAGAAATAAAGAAGTGAAAGAGAAATTTATCAATCGAAGAAGGCAAAAAGTTAAAGTACATGAAGATTTGTTAAATATTATAATTATAAGGACTTAATTTGTCACTCTTAACGCTCATTTTTACAACGACGTATATTTTTCTTGATTTCTGAATATACCGTTGTGATACTCATGATCGATCCGCCACAACTTCATATGCTTCTCTTTACACATTTTTGTATTGACATAAAAATTGATTTGACATCGTTGGTTTTAGGTTCTACAATAATACGTTTTTCCCGCCGCATCATGTAGGTGAGAAAACCCGCTAGTTTACTTTAAAAATGCAATTATCCATTTAATCTAGAAGCATTTGTTATATATGAAAACTTTTTTACATATTCATCTTGTACGGGTTATTTTAATTTTGTATTTTATTTATAGTTAGTTAAACAGGTAAAATGTTAAGAATCATCCTCAAAATTTGTACATGTCTAACCAAAATGTTCATAATTTTCTAAAAATACTCGTATGATATAATAAGTTGTTAATACATTAGTTTTTAGTTTTTTTAGAAGGGCTATTAGTTTTTTGTAAACTAAAAAATTATATGTTTTATCCTATTTTATATGCTTTCTGTTCTTTAAATCAAAGTATATAATTGGTCTAAAATGGATATTATATACAAAGGAGGTTCAAATAAGAAGTGGTTTTTCGCTAAAAAACCTAAGAAATGACAAAACCTTAAGAAACGATATCAAACGAACTCCGATTGAGCTCATTTCAGCGGCGTTGGAACCGTCTCGTCGAACTCTACCATCTTAGCTTTTAAGGTTTAGATTTTAGGGTTGAATTTTAGGGTTTTAGCCTTAGGGTTTAGGTTTTAGGGTTTAGGTTTTTTTTTGGGTGAGGGGTTTAGGTTTTTGGGGTTGGGTGGGGGTGGGTTTAGGTTTTTTTTTGGGGGGAGGGGTTTCAGGTTTTTGAGGGGTGGGGGGTGGTGGTTTTAGGCTTTTCGGGGTGGAGTTGGAGGGGGGTTTAGGTTTTTGGGGGTGCGGGTGGAGGGGGGTTTAGGTTTTTGGGGGCGGGTTAAGGTTTGATGAGACGGTTCCAACGCTGCTGGAATGAGCTCAATCGAAGTTCGTTTGACCTATTTTTTAACAAAAAATCACTTTTTAGTGGAAACTTCCCTGTTGTATATGTATCCACTACGTTTCGATTTCTGTGATATTATTGGTTAATGGTAGGGTTAGTGAATTAAAGTAATCACCCATATACCTCCCCCAATCATAATCATTCTTTTCTAAGTTATAGGTTTATATTAATATTTGGATCCAAAAAGTCATGAATTTTGACCGAACTTTAAATAAATGACGGTGCCTAAACATCTATTTACTATTTTATCCCCCAACTAGTTTCTTTTTGCTTTTCTGCCTTTTCTTTTTTATTCTTTAGTATCTATTTACTATGCCTTTTGTTTTTTTCTATCATTGAGATTTTTTCCTTGTCTAACCATCGTTTTCTTTCATCATACCTTGAAACTTCCACAAGTTCTCTCTTTGTCTCTATAATACTTGCTTTACTCTAATAACTTTTGTACACTCGAGATTTTTGAATTTGCGTATTCACATACTTTTGGAGATGGCGACAAATGAATCAAACAAGAATGCTAGTTCATCCTTGACACCATCTCCGATCCGAAAGGTTACATAAGTCTTTCCAAGAAAGATCATGGAAGGGATGACAAACCAACATGTCTCAAGAAATAGTCGATGAGTGACCATGGAGTGATTTGTGAGTAGTTCAAGGGTGAAAGGTTGTTGGCGGTAAAGTCTGAACAAACCCACAAGTCGGTGGGTTGGACCGATCCACAAGTCGGTGGATAGACTAGGGACTAAAAGTGACAATTGGGTCTAAATTAGTTTTCCTAGTTGTATGTAATTGGGATGCCTTGTTTAGCAAGTTAGGTTAAACATTATAAATACCAAGTCATGGTTAAGCATTATGTATTCAGTTTTTTGAGTTGTATTTTCCGAGTACAATAATCGTGAGTGTTATTCAACATATTCATGTTCTTGTGTTATCAATTTGGGACTAGAATTGATATCAGAGTCTTCTCAAGAACTCTGAAAATCCGCGAGCAAGAAACCAATGATCCAGGAGCTGCCTGATCAACCTGGTTCTTGTTTGATTCAACCAGGAAGCAAACGACCAGAAAACGCTGCTCGATCTCTCGACGCAACAACCAAGCCGAAAAGAACAACATGGCAATCACGTTACTGTACCAATCAATCCCCGAGGAGCAGATTTTTCAAGTGGGTAATTTCCAAACGACAAAAGAAATATGGGAGGCGATTAAAACACGACATCTAGGGGCTGAACGAGTAAGAGAAGCTCGACTCCAACCGTTGTTGACAGAGTTTGACGGACTAAGGATGAACAACAATGAAACAATAGATGACTTTGTGGCCAAGATAGCGGGTATAGCTTCAAAATCCGCTTCCATGGGTGAGACAATTCAAGAATCCAAACTCGTAAAGAAATTCCTTACTAGTCTTCCTCGTAATTTCGTCCACATCGTAGCTTCAATAGAACAAGTGTTGGATCTAAAAACTATTGGGTTTGAAGATGTTGTGGGATGACTCATGACCTACGAAGAGAAGGTAAAGAATGAAGATATACATGCTGATACTCAAGGAAAATTGCTATTCCATAACGGTGAATCATCATCATTCTCCAACACCCGATACCGTGATTCGAATAAGGGACGGGGAATAGGTGGTAATGGTTCTCGTGCCCGGGGTCGAGACAATGGTCAAAGCCGTGGTAATCAGGAACCATCTCAGAATCAAAGTGAAGATAAGAAAAAGGATCGGTCAAAATTACAATGTTATCGATGTGATAAGGTCGGTCATTTCACCTTGGTGTGACACCCGGATAATTCCCAAATAAAGGCCAAAAGTGTCAAAATAGAAAGTTCAGGAAGTTAAGGGACTAAAAGTAAAAATTTTCAAAAATAGAAGGGGTAGCGGACCGCTACCCTAAGCCTTAGCGGTCCACTACGTGTGGACTAAGGAATGAACTAGGAGCTGACACGTGTCCCTGTGACTCATCGCTTGAGATCTGACGCGTGGAAGGGTGGCGGACCGCCAGCCTTAACCTTACGTGTTCGCTAAGCAAAATTTACCGCCTTAAGAGGGTGGCAGACCGCCACACCCATGCTTAGTGGTCCGCTACGGGCCCGATGATCACCCTATAAATAGATGAATGAATTCAATCCATTTCACACCACCACCACTTCACGACACACACACTAAGTTGGTAGCTCGATTCCCGAGGTTCTGGTCTGCTCTCGAAAGTCCGGTTTCTCGCTATTTCGTCCGTAAACTGCCGTAGATAGTGCCGAGGTAAGGTTTCTGAACACCCTGAGGTTTATTCATGTAAACCTAAGATAAGGATATTGATTATGATAATGTCGGACATGATTTAGGGTTCTGTCGAAGTGTTGATTATTATATTCAATACATGAGGAGGTTCTGCTTGAGGTGAGTTCCTCTGAACTGTGATTTATGAAATATTTTGTAAATGATTTTTATCTGAGATCCCAATACTATCCGTGCATATATCCTATAATAAGTACTTATTATGGCCATGATTGGGGTGGGACATAGGGACAAGACTTATCCTCTTGTTTGAGATCTGGAACACATGGGACCAGCGCGCCGGAAGGGCTCTGTATATATGTATGTTGTAGACTCAGAGTCCAAACGTGGTTATTGGGTGATAGATTGGAGGGAATGATCGTTAGACCCATGTGGGGCATTTCATTCTTGTATCAAAGATACCGTAAAGATGATTTTGTTTATGAACTCACCAGCGTTAAGCTGATCCAAAATGTTTTCAAATGTTTTTGAGCATAGGTGAATCCTAGCTGGTAGTTGGAATTCCAAGGGAGGTACATATGTTGGATATAGGGATTACTGAGGGCAGGTCCTGTGTGACCATAAGACCTGAATGAATGGCATGATTCTTCGTGAGCTATAAGTCCAGAGTTTGTTTATGTTGTATTTTGCCAGTCAGTCCCTATTGTACAAACTTTATGTTATGAAATAAAATAAGTTATGATATTAAGTCTTCCACTGTGTGTTTTTTTTGGTATCAACGTCACAGTAACTAGAAGGCGATCTTCAACTGGTATGTAGTTATCTGACGAATGGAATGTTCTGTCTAGGAAAGAGCGGTGTATAAATCTCTCCTAGACCCGTCGCTCTTACCTAGGAACATCTTTGTTGGAGGTACTACTCTGTTTAGATGACTGACCTGTGTTACAGGTGTGACAAGTTGGTATCAGAGCCGCGGTTTAAGGGATTTAGATACTAATAGGAAAGATTAGTATCTAGACTTAAACTAAAGAACTCTGAGAATAGCTGGAATGCCACATGATATATGTTGAGATGTTGATTATCATTATGAATATAACAGGAAATGTCGAGAAAACAGATATTAATTACATTATTGGCCAAATGTCTTTAAATTCTGATTTTCTGGATCATAACCGGTTATACGAATTCTGATATCATACATTTGTGTATATAGGTTACAATGGTTGGAAGAGGAAGAGGTGGAGAAACAGGTCGAACTCCGGTTACTAGGAATCGTAGGCAAACTGAAAATATCGTCGAGATTAACGATCATCACGAAACGAATGAGAACAACGATAACAACACGAATACTCATGCTGAAGAAGTAATTAGGTCTGAGGCACAGTTTCAAGATGATGTGGCTAGTGAGGTAACAAAAGCCTTGCAAAACACACTACCCGGACTGCTAGATGAAGTTCTTTCAAGAAGAATGGGTACTGGAACAGTTGGAGGAGGAAACAACAACAATACCGGAGAGGTAAATGGAAATGCTAATACTAGCTCAGTAACAAGAAATGAGAATCACGAAGGATGCAAACCCAAGCCATTTGACGGCAAGAAAGGAGCCATTGATACTACTCAATGGATTACAAAGATGGAGACCGTGATTAAGCTTAGTGAGTGTAGAAGCGATCAGGCAGTTAAGTTTGCTGCCAATTCCTTGGAAACCACAGCATTGGACTGGTGGGAGTCTGTAAAACAAGCCAGAGGGGAGCAAGCTGTGGACAACATGAAATGGAATGAATTCAAGGAACTGATCCTGCAACGATTTTGTCCTCAGAATGAACTTGATAAGCTTGAGGAGGAGTTTCAACATCTGGAGGCTGGAACTATGACGCATCAGGAGTATGCGACCAAGTTTGATGAGATGTCTAAACTGGTGCCACATCCGGTGACACCCGAACCCCGAAGAATCAAACATTTTATCAAAGGTTTGCCACTAAAGGTACGAACCTTGGTGAAAACCTCTGCACCTTCTACAATGGATGCAACTCTATCGTGAGTGCCACAATTTATGATGATGTGGCAGCTCAAGAAGCCAAGGATAAAACCGAGAAAACGGTTGAGATAAAACAGTGGAAACAATGAGGAAATTATATATCTGTTTAAACCAAGGAATTTAAAGTTCCCTAAGAGAGAGGGAAACAATTTCGTTAGAAATCCCCAAGAGGTAAAATGCGGTAGATGCCAGAAGCTGGGTCATGTTACAACGTATTGTCCATCTCTTAGATGTTTCAGTTGTAATGAGATGGGACACATCTTAAGAAATTGTACCAAACCCACACCACAGAAGCCCGTAGGAGGGGCTAAAGGGCGAGTGTTTGTGATAGGCGAAGGAAAGAGAAACGATAATGCCAAGGTGGTAGCTGGTACGTTTCTAGTTAATGATATTTATGCTAAAATCCTGTTTGATACGGGAGCGAATAGAAGTTTTGTTTCAGATGCCTTTAGTTTGTATTTAGGCATGAAACCTACCCCACTTGAGCATTCTTACGTAGTTGAGACGGCAAGTGTGGAGCAAATTAGGATAATCGAATCGTATGCGAATTGCAAGATGACTCTGGGCAATGAAAATTTAGTGATTGAATTAATGCCAATGAGTATGAGCAAGTACGGCGTTATCGTTGGAATGGATTGGTTGAACCAATGCAATGCTCAGAACAATAGTGATCAAAGAACTGTTAGGATTTGTAGACATGTGTCGATTACGCATAAGTATAATTATTCCCGATACTCGTCTCATCCGCACGTCGTTACATCCATGCAAAAACCTTAACCTCACGGATTTACGTATAATATTGATCTCGATCCGCTTAGGGCTCGTGTCCCCGATCCCAAGCATCCATGCATGCACGTCTGTGCCATGTAAACTCCTAACCGTCTTTTCTCGTAAACACCATATCTTATTGTATCACCCTTGACCCGTTTAGAAATCAAAAGCTCAAACCCGGTTCCCATGCATGTGCAAATACGATGCCATGCACGATCATAGTCAGAAACCCTAGCTAACCGTCCCAACTTCACCACGTGCTGCCGTATGCCATCCACGCTGCCACCACCGTGGCCGGCTACCACCGCGTTCCATCATGCTTCCCCTGCCGTGTACAAGACCCTTCCGGGTATACACAGCCCCACCACGCCAACCCGAGTCGTCCCTACTGTCGGGTTAGCCATCATCACTGATGCCGTCATGTCGTCACCACTGCCTTCACTGGTTCCACAACACGGGCTGCCACCACCACCGCGAGCCGTCCCAGCAGGCGCCTCCTCCTCGCGCACCCACAGCCCAACCCCGTCCTCCTTTCTCTCCCGGCTAATGACCAACAGCCCTTACGGGTCCATCGTCCTCGCTACTTGTCGTCCGTGACCAAGAAATCCAAACCCTAATCGGGTTTTAAACAGAAATACTAACAAGGATTACCTGATCAAGCTACCACCGCCACGCCGTCGATCTCCTTCATTTTCCGGTCGTCTCCCTCTCGCCCACCTCCTGTTCGGCCGTCGCACACCTAGGGTCCAAAAGTGGCCTAGGGTTTACGATAGGAGTGGTTTATAAACACCCACTAGTTTTGTTTCGGGTCCCTTTACTTCTTTCTTGCACGCATCGATCTCAAATCTTATTTAAACGACTAACTATGACATTTTACGTTGTTAAACGCACCTCGTATAAGAATCCTTTCAATTTCATCTCATTTAATATAGGTTCGGGTCGTCCACTAACCCAAACTACTAGTTTAGAATTTCCAGGATGTTACAACTAATCCATATCATCATTCCCGTCCCCTCGTCGGTATCATATTCGCCGCCGCCATTTGATGCCTTATTCGAACCCATAAATTTTTGGAGTTCATCTTTAAAAGCCGGGTTTTGAAACAAACTCGCAACTTGTGCCTTCAAAATAAAGTATACATTATAAGTTAAAACAAAACTATATATTATATAAGTCTTAAAACATAAACATATATACCAAAACTAAAAGCCGGGTCTTGAAACATAAAAATACTTAAAAGATAAACATACAAAAATTCTTAAAACAAATATGAAACATCAATGCTTATATAAGTAAAGAGCCCTATGAATATCAAAATGCCACAAATGAATTTAATTATTAATTATTATGAAGTCCCAACTTTATTTCCAAAGTTCAAACTACATATCCTCAAGAGCGAAGTTTACTAGTTTTTCAGATTCAACTTTCAATACGTAGATATAAAATTACCACTGAGAGCCTGTACGTAGAGTATACTAATTAATTAAAATAAACTACATGAACCAAACCAATATTCATCTATTCTTACTATGTTTTAAAATAATAATGCTAATGACAAGAGGCAATGAATTGGATGCCAACCCGGCAACCCAACACGACCTAACACATACACACATACTTCTAAGACTTGATAATAGAAACCGAAAAAAATATATATTAAAAAAAAGAAAACAGACCTGCTCCATGATAGAGTTATTTGTCAAAGGAATCCTCTGCTTGTAACCCCTTCACACTATTCAAGTTGGGATATCTAAGAATAATTCAGCAAAAGAATGTTAACAATAATGTGTATGACAATCATAAATTCTCCAACTGATGTGTGTACCTAATATTAGCGTGTGTCAAAGTTGAAAGCTTCATCAAAGCCTTTCCGATGGTCTCAGTCAAACGCTGCAAAGTTTGATGTCTTTTAGTAGATCAATGTCCTTATCTTTCTTGAAGCTTGTTACAAGCCAATCAACAATTCTTTGCATTGATAACATACGGAAAACATAAATCCATTGATCACAAGTTATACGATAACTACATTACATGGATAACCATAACTGGGACTTAAACAATACCCTGCCAAAATCATCACCACCAAGATGTGTATCTCCAGAAGTAGACAACACCTCAACGACTCCATCACCAACCTCATTAACATCCCGAAAATCCACGTAAGGATTATTTGGACTAAAGGGTGACCCGAGTCTCTTGTAAATGAGACAGTGATGAGAGTTTTTCACGTAAAACCCTATTTATGAAATTAAAAGGACCCGGTTAGCCATTGAGTGAACGGTTGAGATCGAAAGCACGCGAAAAGGGAACCTGGGGACTAAAGTGTAAACATTAACGGTTTATAAGAAACTTAACCTTAAACCCTAGGGCCACTTTGGACCCTAGGCGTGTGACGGCATAACAGGAGGCGAGAGAACGAGAGAGACGTCCGGAAAGGGAAGGAGGCCTGACGACGGGGCGACGTGGCAGTGGTAACTCGATCAGGTAATCTCGTTTATGTTTATTGTGCATATATGTTTGTGTTTTTGCATGATACCCGACTAGGGTTTTGGTTTTTGGTTCACGGCGAGCAAAGGAACAGGGAGGAGTACATATGGTCCGATGGGATGGCTTTGAGTGGGAAACTCCACACATTTTCCAAGTGGTTAAGTGGCGGTGCGTGATGGCGACCGATGACAAGGGGAGGCCGACGGAGGCTGTGAGGGCAAGTGACTCAACGGCTGTGGAGGGGTGCAACCCGGCTGGCCGGAACAGTAGGCGATCCGAAGGGGCCGGCAGAAGCTGGTGGCGTTCATGGCAGAGGCTATGGTGGACGGCTACGGTGGCTGCGGGTGGTGGCGGCTGTTGCCAGAAAAACCGTAAGCGGTGAACGAGAGGGACGATGGTGGCCACGGTGCACGACGATGGTGATGGTACCCATGGTGGTGCATGGATGAGCTCAGGTGTGGGTTCGTGATGAGCTAGGGTTTTGCATGGCGGGGTAAAGAGGATCAAAGTTGCGTGAGTTCGCAGGCACGCATGTGAAGAGGATGGTTCGGGTACACAAGTTCTTAACGGGTCAAGTATGATCTTATTCGCGTATCCGTAGAGCTAAGGTTCGAAAAAACAGAATGACAAGCTGATGAGGCGAGCGTTGGGGTTTTATATTATTATGCGTTAATTGACATGTGCTTGGGACGTGCCTGACCACATGATCATACGTTTGTCATGTTCGGGTTTCGAGCGTGAATGGACGAGTTGCAGAGCAAGGACTGAGGCTCATCATAACCCGTGAGTTTCTAATCCCCCTCTTTTAAATGTTTTTATTGTTTTGGGGCTATCGTATATACTCGCATGTTTTATTAAACGAATGTATTACGAGTTATGATTTAAGCTTGAAGTGTTTTATGAGACCATTATGTTTTAAGAAAGCTAAGGGTCGTTAAGGGATTCTTAGGATGGGTGAACAAGAGTTGTAATGATCTGTGGGCGTCATCTAATGAGTTAGTCGGGATAAGTCGGGAATTTAGTTGAACCTGTAATGGTTATATAAGGAGAGTTAGCATGGGAACCCGTACGTGGTTTATTAACGAGTCGGGTAGATGTTAGTATGTTGTTATGCGTTATGTGTTTGATGTTGTGCGTATTATGTCGTAGTCCTCGTGACACGGCGAGTATCGTGTGTGCATGGGTTTATGTGGTCCATAGTTTATACGGACTAGAAGTCAGTATGGGGATTGTGTGTCGTATAATTACCTATTCGGAAAGAGTTGGGTAATGGGTCTAGACGTTAAGAGGATACGTCTAAAATAAGTATTGGATTACACACGTAAGTGATCCGTGAAAGGGTGGTGAGTCGTAGTACATGTCCAGGTAGTATCATGCGTATATATGTGTTGTTTGTGTGCTTGCATTGTTGTCCGTGTGCAGGGTCAATAGTGATGTGGAGGACGGAGTCCTTCGGGGTCATCATCATATGGGTGGTGTGTCGATCACCGTATGGTAGATGATATAGTCACCATGTGGGTGCCTGGGTAGTCAACGTAGATGACGAGTGTGTCACTATGTTTAGTGGCGGGGCCCTATAACAAGGGTATAGCTGAGCTTCGGACGAGTTTCCCGACAGGGATAACCCTGACGAGGTGCGGTGATGAGGTATATGTTTGTGTGCATTTATATATGTTAAACTGCATTCAAGTGATGAGTTATATTAATTATGTATGAGATGATATTGATGTGATAAATAGACGGAATCAATGTGATGTGTCGAGTTAGATTGACCATTGTGTCAGGAAGAGTACATTGTGTGCAACTGTTAAGTCAGTCGGGTTATGAGAGCCCTGGTTAGGATTGGTAAGTCAGTGTCTAGAGGTTGGTCGAGTTAACCAGTGTATGGTTAATATATATGGTAAATTGTGAGTTATCAGAGTAGTAAGCTCGTTGTATGTCGGTGAGACTTACCGACTTAAAATGGTGGGTAGAGTTTGGGGTGGTGAATCCTTTGGGATATTATAAGATAACAGGGGTTATTTATATGATGAAAATCTATACAACTATTTTCTAAGGACCAGAGGGTCTTGAATGGAAATAATTATATAAAGAGATGAGTTGGTTGTTGTTTAAATTAAACTATTAGAACTCACTCAGCATAACTGACTTTGTATGTACGTTAGATTGTTTTACAGGAGAGTCAGTTGGACGAGGTATCTTGTCTTGGAAGTGGGGCTACTCGGGTTGGTGTGCATGCATTCGTCTAGTAATGTTATCAAAGTTAACGAGTTTAAAGATAATATTATTTTGAGAAAGACTTCCGCTGTTTATGTAAATGAAAGTTAGATGTTTTTAAAGAGTTTAACCAGTTATGAGAACCAACTGTAGGATGCCTGGTTTGGGGCCTTACACCTCAAAAACAGCAAATGGGTTACAAACATCAAAGGAAAATATATGCAATTGAAACTATAATTCAGGAACACAATTGCAAAACTCAACTATCCATAATTTACTCACCAGAAACATTAAAAGTACCACCAAAAGGGTTCACTAAAGTTATAACTTGGACTCGTTTACTAAAATTATAATTTTGACCCTGTAGGTGTTAATCTTGATGGATTCAAAGTCGGGTCAAATTAGTACGAGTGAAAGGATGAGTCTTTAATTGAAAGGATCTTAGTGAGTATTTTAGACACATGTTTTTTTTATGGTTTACTAGAGTCAAAGTAATGGGTCTGGGTCATGGGTCATGTTTGCTAATTTGTAGGAGATAGTGGTCAAGTGTTCAGGTACATTTGGGTCTATTTATATACCTTTGTTCCAATGAATTAAAGTGTGGCCAAAGAGTTCAAGCAGTACATATATTTTGAGTGTGCGTTTGTGTGTGTTTTGCTGTGTGCAATTGGGGCCTGATCCAACAATTGGTATCAGAGCGCTAGGGTTGAAGAAGAAGCGGGTTTGAGAGTCGTAATCGGGAAAGGAAGCAGCCCTTTGGCTGCGGGGCTGAAGAGGAAGGAAGGGCTGTTCGAAACCCTAATCTGTGTGATCAAGACGGTTCTGTGTGAACTGCGATTTCAAGAAGAGACCAGTCCGAACGAGAAGTGTGTGCTGTGGTCACTAAACATTAGGGCAAATTTCGGGGATTTTGGACGGCTATTTCTGGTAGGGATTTCAACCTCTTGGCTGACTGCCCGCAATGCAACAAAGAAATAGTAGACGTAGCAGGTTGATGTTGGTTGTATTCACGCAAAACTAGGAAAGAAATATTGGGTTATTGCCTATTGGAGGTGTACGAGGAAACCAAGAAAGTCAATAATCTTTGTTGTTGAGCACAAGAATTGAAAAGCGGTTACAGGTTGAATTCAAGAAAAGAATTAGTTTTTTTGTGGCTGTGAGGATGAAGAAGTGTAGCAGGTTCTGGGTGAACCGAAGAGGGCTATAGACGAAGAAGGAGATGACAAAGAAGAGACGATCTGTGTGATCGCGAAACGGTTCTGTGTGAGCCATACAACGGGTTCTGTGTGAACAAAACGAAGTGTTTGATCAAGAAGAAGTTATGCGTGAACCGATTAAGTGAAGGAGACGAAATTGAAGCTAGAAAACGGTTCTGGGTGAACCGAGAAGTGTGTGGATCTGTGTGATCGAGGGACGAGAAGCCTATGTGGCTGAATAGGCTTTTTCGTTGAAGCCGAGACTTGTGTGATCGAGGGACTGTGTGTTCGAAAAGGTATCCCGTGTGGAGGAAGATTGAAAACCTTAGTGGTTAAGTGTGAAGAGAATCAAAGAAGTAGACTGATCGTGAGTTTGTGAATCGATTGAGAAAGAAAAGAGAGAAGGGCAACTTTTTTTTGGCGCTGCTTATTGTCGAGGAAACAAAAGCAGCAAGCAAGTAGATGAGCATGAAAAGAAGCAAGTAGCCAAATAGGTTTGAATTAATGGAAGCAAGCAAGGACGTCATTAATTCAAGGCAAATAGGTGATTGATTTGTTTTACTGTATCATCGAAGGAGTAACCAACTGAGATCTTTGTGAAGCTTTTGTGAAGTCGTTTAAGAAGAAGAAGACAAATCACATATGTGTGATCCAAATATAGAATCTGTGTGGTGACTGTGTGACCCGAAAAACGAACTGGCTATGTGTTGGTTCTATGTGTTGTGTGGTTTTCGAACAATGAAAAAAAATATGGGTGGAGGCAAGCAACGAGCTAGTGAACCGGTGTAGTTCAATGAAAGAGCAAGAAGCGAGTCAAGATCAAGATTAAAGGGGTGAATGTAGGTGTTAATCTTGATGGATTCAAAGTCGGGTCAAATTGATACGGGTCAAAGGATGAGTCTTTAATTGAAAGGGTCTTAGTGAGTATTTTAGACACATGTTTTTTTTATGGTTTATTAGAGTCAAAGTAGTGGGTCTAGGTCATGGGTCATGTTTGCTAATTTGTAGGAGATAGCGGTCAAGTGTTCAGGTACATTTGGGTCTATTTATATACCTTTGTTCCAATGAATTAAAGTGTGGCCAAAGAGTTCAAGCAGTACATATATTTTGAGTGTGCGTTTGTGTGTGTTTTGTTGTGTGCAATTGGGGCCTATCCAACAGACCCGTTCACTAAAAATCGTATTTTTAACTCATTTACTAAAAATGATAAGTTTGGGTGATTGCATGTCCTCCATTTGGTGCTAACTGCATATTCAGAAACAATAATCCTATTATAAGAATGTTGCAACCACCCAAATGATAAATCTTTTCATCCTCATTTGCTTCTTATAAAATACATTAAGGAAAGAATAACCATAATGTATGTTATTGTTTACACAATCAAGTCCTGCGATGTCTTTGGCATACCTACAATATAAATTGATTATTTGGTAATAAGAGAACTTGAATGGATAATATTTAACATGCAAATACAAACATGATGGCCGTCGGAACCAGAGTTGACTTTTCAACTAAAGGATCATTGCCATCAAAAGGCTCCCACAAGCCTCCAATTGCAATTAAAGAATTCTAATTTTTAAGACAAGCAAACCTAAGCATATTGCAAAAATAGAGAATTCGGTCATCAAATCTCTATCAGATGATAGCTCCTCTAAAGCATTTTGGCTAAGCTCACTCATCAATATCACCTGAATCGATCAAGAAAAAAAATCAAATATGAAACAATATTATCATCCAACATTCCTACCTTTAATACTTGAAGAAAGTCTTACTGCTATGACTTGTGAAACTACAAATGTAAAAAAAAAACAGAACAAAAACATACTTGAATGAGACATTCAAATAAATTTTAACATCATCCCTTGACTAATTAACAATCACCTGCAACAACTTAGCATTTAAGTTATTGTCAAATAGGTAGAGCTTTGCAAGTGAACCTCAAGAAAGATATATAGTTTAACATCATAATCAAATAAACTCAAGTTTAACATTGTTTTATATCATTTAGATGATATATCAACCAATGCATCAAAAAGGATAGCCCGTTAAGCACATATCAGTGGGAACTTCTTAGTAAGGAACCTTCAGTTTAATTACTTATGGGTTCAATAGTGAGAGACCTATAAAATGCATACAATAAAATTAAAACCGTGTACCTCTTGATAGACCGCCAATCATGGAGTGAAACTTTAGCAAGAACTGCAGTGTCCTTGGTGACCATTTTCTGTATATGTTAGGAACAAAATATTAACAAATTATATGGAATACGTTCATGATCAAGTTTTAACCTGTATCGGACACTTCTAATGTTTTCAGTTCTTTAATTTTATCTGAAAAATTCAAAAATTACAGATCAATAGTAGATATCACTTCAAGCAATCAATTGGTATACTTAATACGAACCCTACAAATAAGAATCGTGTACCTGTGGATGGGGTTGTCCTGCCAGCCTCAAAAACTAAATAAGCTACGCATGGTTGAACGGAGATGGGAGGGGCGGCGGAGAGGGGTGGCCGGAGTCGGGAGGGGCGTAGATCGAGCTCTTGTTGAACGGAGACGGGGAAGCTGGAGTCGGGGAAGCCGGAGACGGGGGTGGTCGAAAACGGGAAGCCTCTAATCGTCTGCTGCGGAATTGGTGTGAGATAGGGTGAGAATGGAGGGAAAGAAAAGACTGAATGGATTTATTCCCGCTTCAGGGTATTAGCGGCGGCTGTCGCTGCTAAAGGTGTCGCCGCTATTGCTCTTAAAACACTAGCCGTCTGATTAACTTTCCATCAAGGGTCAGATCTTCGATTAAAAGTAGAACGCGGATCACGAGGCAATAGCGGCGACTTTCCTGATGTCGCTGCTAATACTGTCACCGCTATTGCCCCTTTTCTTGTAGCGTATCTTTGCACGATTTGCTTGGGCTGTTACAGTGACAGTGACATGAAAACTTTGATTAAGCTATGTTTTCTAATGGTTTTCTTATTTAAACTAGTAACACTAATATGTATGCGCTAAGTTTGACAAATCTAGTATATGAGTTACTATTGTTGATAACGTGTTGAACTTTAGCACAAACGAAGATCAAGTTAATGAAGCCAAACAATTTTTATCATCCAACTTTTCAATAAAAATACAGTGGAAATGTAATTGTGATCCTTAGTATTAGCATCAAAAGGTTGGGTAGAGGGATCGCACCTACAAAATCTTATTAAATTGAGAAAATTATTATATGGTTTAATTGTGTACTCTAATGAATCTTGGTATTAAGCTTATTCCACATCAAAGTAGCATGGTACAAATGGTTTTCAAGTAGGAAAGAAAAAGTCTACTATTGAGTATTGATAAAAGAAGACTACCTAAGAGATTCCAAATTCATATCCGGCTAAGGTAAAGCTCCTGGTATCTAAACATTTTATTTTACTAGAAGAGTAGTTACTAAGGGTGATGGGTCATATGACGTTGTATGTGATTAGAAGTTATAACTGTGTAATAAAGGAAGACTAGAGGTGCATAGTTTTATGCAGTCTCACAATATACTTCTCAAGGAACATATTGACAGTGGAATGAGTAGCAAAGATGTTTTTACTATGATATTGTTCTTGTTTTAGCCTTAATTATAGGCAGGTTGAGGTGGTCGACGAGGGTGAGGATGATCTGTTTTATGATGACACTCATTCAATTAGGTTTACAACATATGATGTTGTGTGATCTCTTTGTTTTGCTTGCATATTTAGGCCTAGTTAGTTGTTTGATTCCATATATGTTTAGGTTTCTAGTTTTGGATTGCTTGGTTTCTTATCTGGCTGCTCCCCCGCCCCCGCCCCCCACCTTATAGAAAGTTTGGCTTTTAACATTTATTTTTTATTTATAAATTTGCTTAGGCTTTTCACTTTATCCAAAAACAATAATACTTGAGACTTAGTATCTCAACTAAATACTCTAAGGCTAGTGGTTGCTTAATGTATGTCTTGAAAAACATGAGGTCTTATATTGCTTATACGGTTGGTACATTGGGTAGATATAATATAGAAAGTAATTAGAGTATTAAAGCGTTTAAAGAAAACAATGGATTTTGGCTTATGTTGCGACTCTTATACTATGAAGGGTTATGCTAATGCATGTTGTATAACCCACATATAAGATTACTCTTCTGCATGTGGTTGGTACATTTGCTTGAGGGTGCCATTTTGTGGGCTTTCGATAAACAAACTTGCATAACAAACTTAATTCAAGAATTTAAGTTTGTTGCTTTAGCTTGTTGATTTACCATCATTTATACATGTTTTGTATGCATAATAATCCTCATATTATGGTACAAATTGAATAATAACCTTGCAATTGATACTTAAAACATTTATATTTTGTAATCGCTGGTTATTCGGTGTTCTAAATATAAATCAAGATGAAATCTATCAAAAATACCAAGAAACCAAGCTTCTAGAAGGATCATTCCCGAGCTTTGACCCCCAAGAAGTCAAAATAGGTAAACAAGAGTCAACTAGCAGCTAAAAGACAAAAGTGGGCAGCAGGGGAGAGATGCAGGATCGTGCATCCTAATGCACGGGCTTGCATTGCCCTCTCTTGCTCCCCACGGGTCCCAGTACATTGCCACTCGTACCCTATGATTCCCTAGGTGTTTGGATGCCCGTGCAATCCAATGCACGACCGTGCATTGCTCATTCTGAAGCCTATAAATAGGAGGCTTGGGTTATTCATCCCACACACCTCAAGAAGAAAAGAAACACTATCCAGAGAGAGTATTCTCGTAGTTAGAGTAGAGGGTAGAGAGGCTCCTTCTCTTCGTTCTGCAATAGGGGAGCCTACGAAACTCAATGCTACGCTAGTTAGTATGGCCATTAATGATTAAACTCTGTGTATTGCTAGGGTGAAGATGAAGTTTGGTGTATGTTAATGTTTAACGTATTAATCTAGTAGTATGTTTATGTCTTTAATTATTCACTCTTAAAACCACCTTCTAGGTGGGATTTTTATTATTATCTACACTTTTCTTTACACTTATGAGTGTTCTTGATTTTAAAGCGTAAGACCGTAAAACCTTTTTAATCAAACTTCTCTTGATGCTTGTACGTCTTTATACAAGTGGATCTTAATAAGCCAAGGCTTGATTAATATTAATAAGGTCGTACGTCTTTATACGAACTTGTTATGAGACCAAGAATTGGTGAACTAATGTTGGGAACGATACGTCTTTATACACGGTCCCATTGTTACATCGCATCACGGTGAACAAAGTCTAATCACTCTTTTAATAATAATAACTAAACACTTAAGTTTGATGTCCTAAACTAACTCGGAGATAACACCAAAGAGTTGAGGGTAACGATGTCCCTAGCTGAGAGTTCTACCATTTTATCATTAAAGATTATAATTTGTGAACCAAATGTCATGAGGACGAGGCTCTAGCGGTGACCTGGGTCACACATCTGTTTTAGTCATACCACTGAATTAGTCAACTTAACATTATTATATACCAAGCGGATTCGAAGCCCAAAGCAATAGTCTTCGTGACCTGATCATTTTTGAGATATTTACCTTCCTGATATTTACTATTCTGTTATTTACATTCCTGTTACACACATCTCGCACGTTTTTACTTTTTTGTTATTTACTTTACCGTCATTTATTTTTCCGTCATTTACTTTTCTGCTTCACAAGCAAACAAAACCCACTCACTAATTAAACTGACTAATCGATAACAAAAGTTGAGTATTGGAACTCGACCGTGTCCATTGATTCGATACATGGTTCTTATCTAAACTATATTACTCTGCGATAAGTACACTTGCCTATTGTGTGTGTGTTTTAAGTTTGAGTATTTATCATTTTATAAATTTAAAACCTGAGCTCGTGAATCCAAAATCTTTAAATATTATTATATAATATTTACTATATCAAACATCACACCATCACTTCTACTAATTAAATTGAAGAAATGACTACGAGAGTCCATCGTGGCATTAACCAATATCATCTATTGTATAATTACCAAGTGTATACTCACTGGTAAGTCTAGACTCTAGACCCGACATAGTTCATGAATTAACTATAACTACTATGATGAGTTGAATTTGTAAAGGTCACAACTAGAGACTAAGTGCATGTCTCAAATGTTTTTTCTTTTTAAAAAGGATGTCAATATTATTTAAAAGGTGCATTTGTAAAGGTTAACGAACTTTTCATATACCATTTAACGTTTTATTAAGTTACATCAATATATACTAAATTTTTGTCTAAAGAAATATGTACTTTCAGCAACCATATGTAACTCATATACAAACATATTTACATATTTTCTATGTTGTTTAAAGTTTTATGCCTAAACTCCGAATATCATTTCTCAAATTATAATAAAATTTATTTCATGTAACTCGAGATAATTTTATGGTCAAAATACTTTTTAAAAAAGTAAATTTATACAAAATTTATTTTATTTATCTTTACCTGAAACCAAATTTTACCCCACATCATTCACATAGACTTAGACACCGTACTTTGATGCTATTGGTGATGGGTGCATGGTGGTCCAGAGGGTATCGATCTTCACTATCACAAAGCACAAACACCAATTTCGTTAAAAGGTAAACTTAAAGAAAAGCTGGCCAATAGCCTAAGTTTCTCAACCCCCTTTAACTTTGTTTGATATATAGTAATCATTTTTTATGTTTGTTTATTCATTTCAATATGAAATCACATATTTTTTAGTACTTGAACATAACCTTTTCATTTATAGAATTTGATGTTCGTTTTGATTCTGGAGATTCAATACCTTCATGTTATCTTAAAACTGAGTGACTTATATATAATTAGTACGATTAAGAGTTAACACTCATAAAGATTAAGAGTGATTCGTGTTGTTCAATGTATATATTTTTTTAATAATTTTCAAAGTGGTCTAGCTCTTAACTTTTTGACTTGTTCAATGCTTTATGTAATACTTTATACATGTCACATAAAGAAAATATTAAATAGTTACTAATAAAGATTAGAAATTATAAAGTAAACATTAAATAGTAATGAAGATATGTGTTAATAAAGGAAATATTAAATAGTTGGTAAAGAAAAATATTAAATAGTTAGTAATAACCAAATGACCTTTGGCCTAACGGTATCAGCTTGCTTGGAGTGTAAAATGGTGCCTTCCCCTTGAGGTCGAGGGTTCGAGCCCTGTGATAACTAGATAAGAGTAGATTAGATTGCTGTTAAAAAAAAGTTAGTAATAAAAATATATTATATAGTTATTAATTAAGATTTAAGAATTATAAAGAAAATATTAAATAGTAATTAAGATTTAGTAACTAATAAATGAAATATTAAATAATTAGTAATAAATAAAAAATAAGTGGGAGAAAAGAATCTTGGCTCACATAATTATGACACGTGACACAACGAGTTACTTAGTTATTATGTATAGATTTATCGTAGGTTTCTTTGATTTTGAGATTGACTTGGATAACTTTCTGAAACACGTATAGTGATCACTTTCAAATTAAAGTATTTTGTGTGAACTAGTATGGATTTTCTATGAAAACGAAGTTAATCCGTCATTGAAAAAGAGCAATTGAATTCCTTTATACAGGGGACAAATCATCACAACTATTAGGGTGAAACGCTGCAACTTTTCACGAAAGTGTATGACAGTTAACTGCTACAACTATCTATAAATGCTTGATAGGAACTTCGGTAGTTACCACTGATATCTCAGTTGCTACCGACCATCAGTAGCAACTTTTGTTAGAACCATATATTTGCTATCGATGTTTCAACTTGTTACTATTGGTTATAATTGCTACCAAAACCTGATGTACAGCTTGACCCCCGCCCAAGGTGTTGTCCCTTAGACCCCATCAGCGTGAGCCCCCTACCCCTGCTAGGCCGTGCCCCATTAGAACTCCCAATGGTTTAGGGGTTTCGTCCCTAACTACCTTAGCGACTCCATATTGCTTGATATTAAAATAGTCTTTAATGAACATGCACTTCACACCTCCTAACTCAAGACAATGTATGTTCTAATATCTCAATTGGCTTTAAATAAATCCAGTTATATCAAAATGACCTTGATGATACTAAAATCATCTATGGTATTTTGAACTCAACCAATCAAATTTTATTATTTTATTGAGCAAGGGGTTTAACCTTTCTATAGTAGGGTAATCCTTAAACTATTTATAGTGGTTTAATCATTATGTTGTTTCATATAATTCAAATATATATAAAAGAACGATCGAATTCATTATTTAAAGGGTTTTAAGAAGTCAAACAATGAGCAAACTAACTGTAAAAAATTAAGGGTTAGACGATTTCTTGATTTTTATCATTATTAATAATCCTAAGATTAAATTATAAAAATATAAAAATAAATGTGTATGAACACTAATATAGAAATGAGAGTCCATTATATACTATAAGTACTCCGCTTGTTAAGTATCGAACATATGCGTTTTCTATCCTTAGTATTTTCTTCTTTTAACAAGGTGCATGCTTTTGCTTTTGGCCTTTTGATATTACTGTGTGCTACCTAGGGCTAATCTTCACAGTACCAGTTCTTCAGTTCACCAAAGGGTTTCTCCAACACTCTTTCTTTCACTATAATTGAGTTGTTAATGATATGGATAATTTTCATTGTAGTTTTATTAATATTTCTAGGTTAATTTTTTTTTTGTTTTTTTGAAGGTAACAACTATAACAAGATGAGGATGGTGAGACAGAAAACTCAGATCAGAAAGATAGAAAACTTAGCAGCAAGGCAGGTGACCTTCTCAAAGAGGAGAAAAGGCCTTTTTAAGAAAGCTCAAGAGTTGTCTACACTTTGTGATGTTGATATCGCGCTAATCGTCTTCTCCGCCACTGGAAAGCTCTTTCACTACTCCCGCTCAAGGTCTCTCTCTTTCTCTCCTTCTCCTATGTGTGTGTGTGTTATTTGATGTTGAAGCGATTCAGTTTAACAATATGTAGCAGATCTAGTAAACCAATTAATCTTTAGTCTCTACCATATATGTTGCTGAATTAAGATAAAATGGAATATGGACATGCTATAATTTCAAGCACTCCACACTATAAGTGACTAACCATGAGTTCTTTCTTAAAGAGGAAATATCATCTCTAATCAAATTAAACTAGGACATACATATCAGTGAATATGTTTAAAAGCATCTGGAAAAGTGCATTGAGTATCACAGTTACATTGGTTGTATACAATATATAGAGATCCAAATGTTCAGGTACATTTGTGTGTGTGCATATATGTGACATTTGAGAGATTCATGTGTACTAGTAAATCTAGCGCAATGTTTTATTTCTGTTTTGAGTAGAATACAGTCATCAGTTTTGAATTTTTGTCACTGTGTTATTGTATTTTATCAAGATTCTCTTAATCGAAGCTAGGGTTTCAGCTAGTCACAGACTCACAGTATTGATGTAATAGTCCACAGAGAGGCAAGTAGAATCTACATTTAACATTTTAATCTGTAATACAATCTCTAAGCCTCAAATAACCACATTAGTAGTTTCAACAGTTAGTAAATAAAGTTCAACATCAGTCTTGACACCTCTAGATCCAGAATATACAATCATCTTTTATGATTTACTACTTATAAGTAGATTTAGACTGAAAGTAAGTGACCTAGGGTAGTTAATCTGATAAGTTTGGAATATACCTGTTATTATAAATTCCTAGCTGATATATAATATGTTTTTAGATCATCTTCTATGGCTAATCATATTGCTTCTTCAAACGATAATTGAGCATATGTTATTTATAATTTTGATCAAACTTTATATATCTTTTTATTTTGTGCTGATATATAATATCAAGTTACTACTTGATTGCGAAAGTATATTATCTAGTTAGCTACATGCCTTCATAATTAACTTCCAAATTTTTGGTCAAAAGTATGAGTGAAGTGCTAGAGAGGCATGGACTGCTGCAATCCCAGAACGTTGGAGAAGTGCGACAATCATCTCAGGAAATGGAGGTATTCATTTCCATAACTCTCATATTTTGGCTATTCTCAAATTTTGTCATTGACTAATTACCAGAATTTTATTTACTAAAACTGTTTGTTTATTATAATTACATTCCGAGATGATATGAAATAGTTGAACCAAAATTAGAACTACGTAAAAACACAACTTAAAATACACTAATTCTACATGTAACACAAAAAGCATAATGTTAAATGATGAACTAGCCTAAAGTGTGATTAATGTTGGTAATTTTAGTGTCATTAGTGTCATTTTATGTAGTTACATTTACTTAAAATAAATGAGAAGTTAGAATATACATTGATTGAGTTAAGAGATATGGAGTGCACACTCAATAAAGATTGTTCTAATTTCTTGAACAAAGGAACCTCTAAGGCTGCTAGGAGCGAAACCCCTAGACCATTGGGGGTTCAAAGATGGCACCGTCCTTGCGTGGGGGGGGGGGGTTGGGGGCTGGCCCCTATGGGGTCCAATGAGCAACGCCCCTGATGAGGGTCTCGCTAAAAGTGGCTTCAGATTTGCATTGGAAGTTATTTTATTATACAACAGTTGGTAAATTAAGTTCATGGATAAATATCTTGGTTCCTTATAATAAACTCGACACTAAGTTGACAAAATCGTGCCTAGTTTCCGCCTTTAGTAAGTATTATATGCAAGGGACAAATGGAGGTACCTTATAACAAGCCATCCATGCACAGAGGCAATTAGGATCCGTTTTCTAATATATTTGGGTTATATTTGGATACCCATTTTGTAGTAGTGCGGGCAACTATTTCTTTTCCTAAAGCTATGCATCGCATTAATTCATGGAAGCGCTACAAAGCATAGTGAAAACTATCAATTTATTGAAAGCTTAAACAACATTTGTAAACAAAAATAATCAATTCACATCCATTTAAATCACAATTATTTTTTCAGAAATCGAAATTTTTTCTCTATCAGGTAAGACATTATGTATAAACATTCTCTCAAAGACTCAAAGAGTATCATTTGATTCAACGCATCTCATCTGTTCACAAACTAATATTAATTTTCCTTCCATAAAATCTCATATCTACCTTCATAAAAAAATCATCTCTCATGTGGGTTTGCTCACTAGGTTTTCAGGGTCTCGATCTTTTAGATTTAAAGTGTCACTTTTGTAGGGTTTAACGGTTATATTCACATATGAAAGTTCAAGGGGTGTTTTGGAAGCTTTTGGAATTAAATGGGTTAGTATAGAAATTTGGTTTTGATCGAGTTGGAATATGTTCCAAATGGTTGGCCGAGAGTTTTCAGTTGAGGACTAAAGAATGGTGCTCAAGTTTCCTATAGATCAGCTTGAGTCTTTTGTTTATCTGTTTTGAAAATTTGTTATTTAGTTTTAATGTTTATCAAGTTAGTATGGTTATCATTAGGTGTTTTGAGTCCTAGTTGGTTAGTAAGTTTAGAGTCTATTTAAGAAGTCTTGGTTGCAGGTCTTTGTTATGAATTGAAGTTTATGGAGTTCACGTAGCTTGTTTTGTTCCATCTATTCACAATCGCAATCTGCTTATTCTATTCTTGTTTTTCGATTGTGGGTGTGTGTGTGGAGTAGAACCTACGATAACAATTGGTATAAAAGCTATATGCTCTTGGTACTGAGATCAGAAGAAGCTAGCAAGAACAAAGAAGGTTTTGGTTTCTACAGTCAGATTCTTTGGGTTGAGTAGGTAATCAAGAATGTTTTCTTGATAAATTAAAGGCGGTTAAGAAGGAAGAAGGTTAAGAATGTAAATAAGGTTAAGAAGGTGAAGAAAGTAAAGATGGTAAAGAAAGAAAGAAGGTAAAATAAGAAAAGAAGGCATGGTAGATCTAAACCAGGCGTTGGGTTCAGTACGTGAGCAGGGGAATGTAGCACTTCAGTGCCCAAAGTTGACTACACCACGTGGTCGATTCTGATGAAGCAGATCTTAAGTGCTTATCGCCTTTGGGAGGTGGTAATTGCAGTAGTAGGTATAAAAGTAGGAGAAAAGAAGATGGCTACTACAAAGGCAATGATCTTTCAGACATTGCTGAAGATATTTTGATGCAGGTAGCTCAGTACCAAAGCGCGAAGGAGGTATGGGATTCGATCAAAATCCTACATCTAGTAGCAGATATGGTTCAGAAGGTACGTTTGCAGACTTTAAGGACTGAACTGGAAGCCATGCAGATGAAGGAGAATGAGACAGTAGACATGTTTGTAGGAAAGTTGAGCGGGGTAAGGGCCAAGTTCAGATCTCCTGGTTCTGTTTTGAAACACATGGTAATCGTGAGGAAATTGTTGAATTCAGCACCAAAGAAGCTCTTACCATTCCTAGCCTCGGTTGAACAGTATTGTGACATTGATAAGATGTTGTTTGAAGATATAGTTAGAAGGATGAAAGCTTTTGAAGAAAGGTTGAAGAGTTTTAGTGAGCATGAAGAGAATGATCAGAGTAAGTTAGTTTTGGCAGGTGTAAGCAATAAGAAGGTTGAAGATCTAGAGAGTTGGTCTACTTGTAAGAGTCAGGGTGATCAAGGTGGTGGTCATGGCTTTGGAAGAGGTCATGGAACTAGAGATAAGAGTAGCTTCAAGTGTTTTGAATGTAGCGAACTTGGTCATTTTGGATATGAGTGCACCAAGTTGAATGACAAGAATCAAGATAACGACAAGAAGCAAGAAGCTAACCTCACTCAGTGGTTAGTCAAAGGGGGGCGCCGATAATGTGATTAAAGATTTTTAACTTAACCATTAAGGGGGTAAATGTAAGGTTTAATGACTATTGTCACATATGAAAGCTCAAAGGGTGTTTTGGCAGCTTTTAGAATTAAATAGGTTAGTATGAAAATTTGGTTTTGAGTTGGAATATGTTTCAAATGGTTGGATGAGAGTTTCCAGTTGAGGACTAAAGAATGGTGCACAAGTGTCCTTTAGATAAGTTTGAGTCTTTTGTTTATCTGTTTTGAAAATTTGTTATTTAGTTTGAATGTTTATCAAGTTAGTATGGTTATTATCTAGAGTAGATAAGTCAAAGGTTTGTTTTGGATTATAATTAGGTGTTTCAGTCCTAGTTGGTTAGTAAGTTTAGAGTCTATTTAAGAAGTCTTGGTTGCAGGTTTTTTTTATGAATTGAAGTTTACGGAGTTCACGTAGCTTATTTTGTTCCATCTATTCACAATCGCAATCTGCTTCTTCTTCTATTCTTGTTTTTCGACTGTTTGTGTGTGGAGTAGAACCTGCGCCAACAACTTTTACGCCACATGTAATTTATTAACTATCGTCACATTTGGTGTTTTGGTGTTGTTCTTTTTTCTAGCTTCTTTTTAGACTTTAGTGATTAATATTATCCTTATCGTTACAAAAAAATCAACTATCGTCAATACAAAGTATTTCACTAGTACATGGTAAGTGAAATATTCTCCAAACGGAATCCAATGGTTATTGTAGAGGACTTAAATTGGTTAATAAAAGCATATTAAAATCATAAACAGGCAAACATACCCAATTGAAGAAATATCACATAATTACAATAGTTTATAAAACATTATTAAATGTTGAATTCCGAATCATTCATATGTAAAATTACCAATAGTGTGAGATTTAAAGTATCCACAAACCCACATTGCTTCCCTTAAAATTGGTTTTGGGGTGTTAGATTGATACTTGGCTTATACAAGTATCATGCTCTTACATGGATGAGATAGATTCATTCAACCAGGCAAGGGTAAACTTATCTGTGTCGAACTGAAGCTACCTTGCGAACCAAAACTACATTCTTTCTTAGTCAAAGTAGTGGCTGAAAAGAAATAGTTAACGGCTAAAAAGTGGGATTTAATTGCTAGATCCGTTTAAGATAAGATGAATGTTTAACTTGAATTTTTATTTCTGAATAAGTGATAGGATTGGATTTATCTTTGAATTTTGATTTCTACTTTTTTCTCATGCCTATTTAAGATGCATGAATCCATTGAAAATGGTATCATTTCCATCTTTCATTGAATTAAACTTCGAGTTTAACTCTTTTGAGATTTATTCTCTATTTCTTGTCTCTCGCCCTGGGTTAGTATTAGAGCTCGATAACATCCTTATGGTGCACGGCAAAGATGTTCAACTATCACATAACAATGGTGCGAGGGGTGGCATAAATGACTTGTGGTGAGCAATGAATGGTCTCATTGTCAGGTTCGACAAAACCACCACAATACTTGGAGAACTGCATGACTCGACCGCGCGTGGTCATAATGACCAGTAAAATCAAGAAGGCGAAAAATACAATGTTGGTGGTAGGAACCACAGACTTTATGTCAACCGACAAGCTCCGACTTATAATGAAGACTTTTCTAACGATGAGGATGCTAAACATTTTGAAGAATGCGGGTACGTTGGCAGTTGGAATGATCGTAACGACGGTCCGTACAACTGATACTATAATCAGGCTACAACAAGGGCTACTATGTTAAGGCTGAGATTCCCAACTTCTAGGGGAACCGGACCTTGAGACTTTCCTTCACTGGTTATATGAGGTTGACAAGTTTTTTTTAACATCATGGATGTCCCACGTGACGGTTGTGGCTTACAAGCTTTGTGGCGGAGCATGTGCTTGGTCAGAGAATGAGCAAAAATCAGAAGACAAGGGAGGAGACCTATTTCGGATTGCCCACGAATGAGGGGATGACTAAAGGCGGATTCTTACCTACAGGTTATGAGAAAATTCTTTATCATTAATATCATAGTTATGTGCAAGAAATGCTCAATTTCCGATTACACAAGTGAGTTCTTACGACTTCAAGCAAGATGCAATCTTAATGAATCGAAAGAACAAACACCATCTAGGTATATGAGTGGTGTGAATTTCGCTACTGAGGAGCATTTGGGCTTACAACGAGTATGGCCTGTTGATCAAGCCCATAACTTAGCTTTGAAGGCGAAACAATTAAAGGCTAGGGTAAGTCTCAACACTCGACAAACCACACCAGAAGCAACATATTTCGGAAATCATGTTGCTAGGCCTAATCAAAGCCAAGCTTGCAGTATGAACCGGACTACCACAAGTCAAAAACGAGATGCAGTAAGTAATGGTGTCGTATAGACCAATACTAATAATAGTATGAAATCGAACCCAAACCCGTACACAAAGTCAGCGCATATCGAACAAGTGTCCAAAGCAAAGGTAAACCCTTCTTACTGATTTTGATGACACTGTAGAGGAGGAAATAGAAGTCAAATAAGGGGAGAAAGTGGTTGAGTATGCTGAAGTGAAGGGATACCTTGTTACATTTGTGGTACAAAGGATTTTGTGCTCCAACAAGTTAAAACAAAATTCAAAAGTAACCAGATCTTCTGGCAAAGTGCTCCATTAACCATAGGGTATGTTCTTTAATCGTTGACAGTGGAAGTTGTGAGAACCCGGTGTCAATGGCCCTCATCAACGGCCTAGAGCTTCTAGTCGAGCCCTAGCCGAAGCCTTATCATATTGGGTGGATCAAGAAAGGTTCTTTCATCAAGGTGACTAAGATTTGTTGGCTTCCTTATTTTTTTTTCAGGAGAACCTATAATCAAGAAGTCATTTATGATGTGGTGGATATGGATGCTTCCCATGTTCTAGTAGGCACACCTTGGCAGCATGATTTTGACATTACACATAAGGGAAAAAAGATACATGTACCACTTCCCTTAGGGAGGAAAACACATTGTAATAATCCTTACCGGAACTGAACCACCGTATCAAAGGCCGAAGGTAAAACCCCCTTTTTTTACTATTATGAACTTTTATCAAGAGGTTTGAGCGGAAACAAAGGAAACATGAACTAATTTCGCCTTAGTAGTAAAGGGACGTGAAGGAGAAACAACAGACTTGGTTCCCGATGCAGTTAAGCCTCTACTCCAAGAGTTCCCGATGCAACATGATTTTACGTAGTTCTGAACATTCAACATCAAATTGATTTGATTCCCGGTGTGAGTTTTCCTAACCATCCCCACTATCGAATAAGCACCCAAAATGTGTGATGTTCTGACAAAGAAGGTCGAGGAGCTGTTTAAAAAAGGATACATTAAGAAAGGCATAAGTCCTTGTGCTATACCCACTCTCCTCACCCCTAAGAAAGATGGGAGATAGAGATTGCATATAGACAACCAGGCCATCAACAAGATCACATAATGTATATGTTTCGTATTCCTCGCCTAGATGACATACTCAACAATCTATCATGAGAAATTTTTTTCTCTAAAAGAGTTGAGAAGTGGATATATTCAAATCAAACTTGGTGATGAATAGAAGATAATGCTCAAGATGAAGAATGGGCTGTATGAATGGCTCGTCATCCCATTTAGACTGTCAAATGCTCCCAGCACAGGTCCTCTTACCTTTCATTGCCAAGTTCGTCGTGGTGTACTTTTATAAACATGGTTCTTGTCCTTGGCTATGTCGTAAGTGTGAAAGGTATACACGTTTCTATTATGTCACAAATCACAAACCGTTTGAAGAAGAGGCACGTCAAATGGATGATTAAAACAGAACAGAGTTTCAGTTTGATAAGGGAGAAGTGACAACAACTCAGTCTTAGTGTTGAGCGACTTTAACAAGGTCTTTGAACCAGAGTGTGATTCAAGTAGAACGTGGATCAAAGTTGTATTAACTCAAGAAGCGAAACTCGTTATATCATAGTGAAAAGTTAAATGAAGCCCAACACAAGTGGTCAATGTATGACCAAGAGCTATATGGGGCTGGTGCAAGCTTTAAGGTGATTGGTTTACTATTTGATATAAAGAGATTTTGATGTCTAACTCAGACCACCAAACTCTCAAATACTTTTATGCTCAAAACACCTCAATAAAGTACACGCAAGATAGGTGAGATTCTTGGAGAAGTTCAACTATGTTATTAAACACAAATCAGGAGCTCCAATTAGGTGGCACGTGCACTTCTTGTTGTCACCATCAGTAACGAGGTTGTTGGATTTCTATTCGTAAAAGAGTTATACAAGAAGGAGGATGACTTCAAAAAAATATCGGAGAAAGTTGACACCTGACAACACTAGTCCAAATTCTTCATATTGGATGGTTGCTTGTTTAAAAGGAATCGCCTTTATCTAACCGAAACTTTTCTATGGAAGAAGGTTACTAAAGAATATATGCGGGAGGCTTAGGGGGCATCTTAAGAGAGACAAATCTATGTTTGTTTTCAAAGAGAGATGTTTTGCCTCAGCTGCGACACGATGTGGGAAGGTTCACCCAAAGGTGCGTAGTATGCCAAGAAGGTAAGGTATGGTCCCAAAATAATGGGCACTACAACCACTTACAGTTCCATAAGGGCCATGGGAAGATATCTCTATGGTTTTTGTGTTTGGCCTTCCATGAACTCAACAAGGAGTGGATTATGTGTTTATGGTGGTGGACCATTTTTATAAAAATCTTCATCCCATGCAAGAAAACATCTGATGGCTTTCATATAGCCAAGTTATTCTTTTAAGATATTGCTCGTATACATGGAGTGACAAAGTCTATTACTTTTGACTGGGATAACAAATTCTGTGCTTGCCTGTTGGCTAACTTAATGGAAACATTTTGGCATGGAACTCAACTTCAGTAGCACCCCTCATCACTAATCAGATGGTCAAACAAAGGTGATAAGTCGTAAAATAGGATAACATGATCCGTTGTCTATGTAGCCAGAAACCTAATATGTGGGAGTTAGCACTCGCTCAAGCAGAATTTGCCTACAAAAATATGGTACACATCTCAACATGAGCTTCTCCATTCTCAGAAGTCTACAAGCATTCACCTTGGCATGTGGTGGACTTCTTCAATTTTCCGGGAAAGATGGACATAAAGTACAGAACTTGGCGGAAGACATACGAGCTACACATGAGGCGGTGAGAAAGAAAAGTTAAGAAGATAAGTTGAAGTATAAAGCAACCGCTGCCAAACATAGGTGTTCCAAAACATTCGAGGTGGGAGATGAAGTCATGGTCTACGAATTGCGGTTGGTACCTATAATAAGCTGAGTCAAAAGAAGTATGGTTCGTACAAAATCCTAATGAACTAAACCACAATGCTTATGTTGTTGATATCCCTAACGCTATGTTCATATCGAAGACGTTAAATGTGGCAGACACCGGTGTCTGTCGTGAGAACTCGGGGTTGAGTTCTTCTCAAGTGAGGGGACTCGTATGGGGGGCTGATCTAAAAATTAGTAGACTCTTACATGGATGAGATAGACAAAGGCAAATGAGGTCGAAGGTAAGCTTCTCCCTACCGAACTGAAGCTACATACCTGAACTAAAGCTAACTTTTTCCTCATAACGAACGCTAAGTCAAAGCAGTGGCTGAAAAGGAGTTGATTGCTCAAAAGTAGAAGTTTGAATTTATGTTTTAGGCTAAGATTTATGTTCTAGTTTGAACTAAAGCTACCCTCTTCCCCTATTTTAGGATAAGATATATGTTTTAGTTTGAGTTTTGATTCCAAACAAGTGAAAGGATTATTATTATTATTATTATTATCTTTTGATCAGTTTTGAATTTAGATTTCCAACTTTCATTGAATTGAACTTCGAGTTTAACCCTTTTGGATTTAGTCTTTGTTTCTCGGCTTCCACTATGCTTCATACATTTAATTAAAATTAGAAATTTATACAAGTTTTTAATTTTAAAGCTAAACGTTGAATAAAACACACACTTAATTATGCTAATTTACAATGTAGCATAGTTAATTGTGCTGTTTTACGAGAAATCAGCACATTTACGTAAAGTAGTACAATTTCATTAAGTGTCGATTTTGTTTATACAAAAAAATATAGCAATACTATACTCAAATTAAAGATAAAAAAACGCTCGATTTTATGATGTAATTTAAAAAAAAATAATGTTCTATGAAAAAGTTATGAACGTTTAAAAAAAGTAGGAGGAGTTAAAAAAAAGTCAACAAAAGTGACTATTTAATACTCATCCACCCCTTATATATATATATGGGGGGTTCAAATAAGAAATATAATTTGGCTAAGAAGCCTAAAAAGGAATCTTGGTTTTTTATTTTTGTAATCAATGATTGAGATCAAATTGTAGGAAAAAAAATAGGGAAATGGGGGTATTTTGGAGATAGCCACTTTTGTTTACTTTTTTCAAATTCCCCTAATATTTTAAAACGTCCATAACATTTTCATACGAAATTATTTTTAAAAAAAGTTGCACCTTAAAATCGAGAATTTTTTTATCTTTAATTTGAGTACCATATTACTATATAAAAAATAACAACTAAAAAAAAAATACAAAAAAGTTGGTTTTTTTTCTATTTTGTTTCTAACATTTTTGTACTAGATTTTTTGTACTAATTTTTTTGTGTTGAAATTTTTGTACTAAATTTTTTATACTGAAGTTTTTTTATTAAAATTTATGTGCTGTATTTTTTGTACTAGATTTTTGGTGATGTATTTTTTGTACTAGATTTTTTGTGTTATTCTTTGAGAAAACAAGTGAAAATTTAGGTTATAGGACCTCAATGCCCTTTAATCATATTTATGAGGAGTGTCACATGTCATCTTCATAATTCTTCTTAGGCTACTTAGTCAAAATCCCCTTCTAAGGGGATCCTTCCTCTCTATATATATAGGCAAGAGATACGTCTTATAATGTAAAAGGCCTACAAATTAATGTGAATTCCACATGTGGGAAATGAGACCATATCACCATAGTATCAATTACAGAATTCAAACCTACAGTAGGTAAATTCTCAAATTGAAAATTATGTTAGGGAAAAATCCGCCCTACATTTTTTAATGTCAAGGCTCTCAATTTCTAATTTACGTATCACAAATATAAGAAGTCAACCTAGCTTCAATGTTGAAATACACAAACACACACCAGATTTTCAAACTTAAGAAAGATCTGTATACAATGTTGTTTTCAGTTTATATTGGAGCTTGGAGAGCACATGATAAGTAATATTAAAAATAGAATAGCATTTCATTATTATACCAGGAGATAGCACACTTAATATTTTGTTCTTATATTACATGATGGTTAGAAGAGCTCTGCAAGTTTATGAATGTTTTTATCATAGATTGCAAGTAGAAGAGCTGCCATCTTGAGCGAAGAACTTGCAGAAAGAACCCGCGAAGTGAGGTACAGATTGCTGTCTCTTTTACTTGTATTAAATCAAAGTTTCAACAGGCATGCTAAAATCAAAGTCTGCTGCTACTCAATTATGACAGGCAAATGAAAGGAGAAGATATCCATGGACTTGACCTCAAAGAGCTAGACAAACTAGAGGCTATTGTAGAATCTGGATTGGCTGCAGTAGTAAAAGCGAAGGTAATGTATCCGTGTAGGACTCTTGTAAATTAGAAGTTGGTTAGCTGCTATCATCATGATTCGTATGTTTCCATGTTTAATATGCTCAACTTTCGATTCAGGGCGAAAGAATGTTGAATGAGATCAGCACTTTAAAGAAGAAGGTCATGGACTAAACCTATATGTTCTTGTAATTCAAAGTTTCTATCTAATATAAAGTATTGAAGGATCACATACGTCTAGGCAGTGGAAAATTAGGATGTTAATCAAAACAAAATATGAGTAAATGAAACAAAAAAAATGTAATCTTAATTTATAATAGATCTCAACAATTTGTCTTAAAGGTTGATTGATAAATTTAAAAAATATGTTAAGCAAAATCTATACTAACATTTAAACTTCAACCAAAAACGATATTCAGGAAGCTCGATTGCTGGAAGAGAAAGCATCCTTGAAAGAACAGTTAGCGGTAAATGCATCTAAATTTTTCTGACTATCTTTATGGATTTCCCTCTCTCTTTTCTACATCTACTGCAGAATTACTAAATGCTCAAACTTTTAATCAGAGGATGGACGTATGTGTTGGCCAAACGGGTATTCAAGATCAATATTGCAGCCTACACCATTCGTTAAAGTTAACAATCAGCAGCCTGAGTTCAGAAGATCCCGCTCAAGACCACAATGTCAGCAGCTCATACACATGCCTTAAACTTGGGTAAGATAACCAAGTGCCCAACAATACTGTTATACTATAAATTTTTAAAAAGAACTCTATTAAAGCACCATATTTTATTTTTCTTCTTCTCAAGCTATAGATTCTGATGAACCTATTTCAGGCTACCTTCTTCTGATTGAATTGAAGAGGTGAAATTACAACTTTTGAAAGTCAAAGATCCATCATAGATTTATTCTTGTATTACGATGTAACACAAGTTATTGACTGGGCTGATGTTTGTTTTAAATAATCTCTCATAGATATATTCTTGTATTTTGATGAGGCAAGTTACTAGATATGATACTAAAAAAAGATACACTTATACTGTGTTAAATATATTACTAGTTTAATATTAGGGTTTACTTATGTTTAGCCCACGGACCAAGTTAGGTTTCTAGTTTTTCCTACATATTGAGGGTTCCCCTCCATTGTAATTACAACATTCACTTATTTCAATCCAGTTTATTTTATATTGTATCAGAGCTAAGGCTCTAGGTACGATACAAACATTAGCCTTCGTCACTTTCGCTATCACTTGACACAAACCCTAGATAGGACGGCGACCCCTGTTCATGTTCCAAATGTTCTCGGTTCTTTTTCAAGTTCTTGTTCCCGTTTATGTTTTCGTCTCGTGTATTCTTGAATTTTTTTTCTAGACACCGTTAGATCTCACCGGCAACCTCCAATTAGTATAGCCCGCTAATACATCGCCGATCTGTCGTACAACGCACTGCAGGAGTTCTGCCGCTGCCGTCCACTTGCCCGACACGTGGAAGCACGTTACCGGTTAGTTTTCACCAGATTTTAAATTATGGAGTCGTAATTGCAGTCCGATTCTACCCTAGCCTTCTCTGCCGATGAACACTGTCTGACGCTGCCGACCACTACTATAAAATCGTAGGAACCCTAATTTCTTCTTGTTTTCTTCTTATTGACTGCTTGTTTATCCCTCGCTGTTGCTTGTTTTGTTCATGTTCAATGTCGGAGCTACTATTTTCTCCCACCACATGTCCTAGAAGCCATTGTTTACTATTCAGATCAAGGCTTACCTGTTTCAATTCCAGTCCCTACTCTTGTTCTTACAGGAAACTTGTTCGAGTACTATTCTTGTTTTTACAAGAAACCTGCTCCTGTTCCTATTCCAGACTCATGTTCTTGCTCATGTTCCTGCTCACGTTCTTGTAATTTGGATCTAGTTTTTTTTAACCGGACATACTAATTTGGGTTTTACATTATCTTCTGGGCCATTGGTTTTGAGTCCACAGGGCTCAAACCTATTTATTTCACAAACCACTACTTCTGTTGGGTTGGGTGATCACTGTTCTCGTTTTTGGAGTTTAGAATTTTTCTACATATGTATGTACATATTTATTGGATACATGTCAGCAGGTTGAGTCTTGGATTCTTGACTCCGGTGCCACCATGCATATCATATTTGATTCTTCTATTGTGCATGATGCTATCTGTACTTTGGTTAAGAGAAAGTCATTGTTGGTAACACTATGTCGCTCACAATCTCCCGTATTGGTTATGCTTTGCTTCATTTATAACATCACACTCTTTTTCTTAAAAATGTTCTTGTTGTTCCTGGATTAGCCAAAAATCTCGTCTATCACTAGGTTTGTCATCGATCACTATTGCTTCCATTTTCTCACATTCTGAAATATATGTTAAGACATTAGTAGAATAGGTCCTCCACCGCATGCTTCCTAGACCTCATTAGCTATATTCACTATTAGCCATGTCTTGTGCATCTAGAGAGTTGTGGCATTCTCGCCTGGTACATCCTTTAGATTCAGTGTTGTCTTGTCTTTCTTTTCAAAGCATGTCACATAAATCTTTGAATAAAGTTTGTAATTCTTGTAGCATTTCAAAACCCACTAGATTGTCATTTCATTCTTCTATTACTCACTCCACTGTCACGTTACATATTGTGCATTGTGATATATAAGGACCATCACCTACTATTTCTTGACTTGGGTATCATTATGTTATCACTTTCATTGACGATTTTAGCCGTTATACATGGATGTACCTCTTATCCCACTGCTCTCAAGAGGTGGAATCCTTTAAACATTTTAAACCACTTGTTGTAAACCTGTTTTTATGTAACATCAAACATTTGAAATGCCTTCATACTCCCAAGCTTACACGTGGCCCAATGGTCAAATGTCATTCAGACTCAGGCATTGCTTATCATGTTTCTTACACACACACACCCCAACAAAATAGGGTTGCTTAGTGGAAAATTCGTCAGTTGTCTTAGATAGCTAGAGCATTATTGTTTCATGCTCGTCTACCTCAAAAATTATGTTTATGATGCTTATGTTACAACCACTTTTCTCATTAATCAATTACCCTCACTACTTCTACATATGAGATTCTATTTGGATCATGCCATGTAGTTTTGGGTGTTTGTGATATCCGTTTCTTGGAGATATCCATACGAATAAACTCTCACCCAAATCCATACCATGTTTATTTGCTAGGTTATGCTCCTGATGTTTGTGGTTATTTATGTTTTAATCATCATACTTATCATACCTTCACCTCTCGTCAGGTTACATTTCATGGGACTCATTTCGACATTCCTGTAACTACTCATGTTCCCGAGTCTTCTTCTTCCACCATACCCTCATGTTCAATCATTCCTCTTCGCCATTTTCATCCTCATCTCCATCATCACTACCACCTCCTCCTCCCATTCATTCTCATCATATGGTCACACGGTTCTCGTGATCATACTGAGTCTCCTACTTTTCATTAGGCTTAGAATGGCTCGTATTTTGGGATGTTATACGTACTGAGGTAGCCACCTTGCACTCCAACCAGACTTAGGTGCCTCCTATTAATGCTAACATTGTTGGTTGTAAGTGGGTAAACAAGATTAAGCGCGGTCCTGGTGGATTTGTTAGTCGCTATAAAGCTCGGCTTGTTCTCAAGGGTTTTCATCAAACTGAGGGTGTTTTTTACACTAAGACTTTTAGCCCTATGTTTAAACCTACTAATATTCGGTTAGTATTATTAGTTGTTTTATCTCGGGGATGGTATATATGACATTGAGTGACTTTCTTCATGGAGACTTATTAGAGCCTATTTACGACTCAACCTAGCCACATCATGTGTGTTTACAGCCGAAGAAACTTTATGGCCTCAAGCAGACGCCTCGAGCTTGGTTTTCTAAGCTCCCTTTTGCAATTATTACTTATGGTTTCTTTTTGTGTGTTTTAGATACTTTACATTTTGTATACAACATAGCTGTTACTTGTTATGTCTTGTTTTATGTTGTTTATATAATTATTACTCGGAGTTCCCCTGTCGTTCTTACGTATCTTATTAGGTGCTTACATTCGCAGTATGAACTCAGGGATCTAAGTACTCTTTCTTATATCTTGCGAGTACTACTTTTTCTAATGATGTCTCTCGCAACAGAGATATTTGCATGATCTTCTTTAGCACACTGGTCTCACTAAGTGTCATCTTATCTACTCTAGTCTCCTCTACAACAACTTTCTCGCTTTACTAGAGTTCTTGATGATCGTCTTTTATATCAGATTACTGCACGAGATCTTAAGTATTTTGTCTTAACACGACCTGGGATTAGTTTTGTGGTCAGCAAGGTTTCTTAGTTTCTACATAAAACCTACTAAACGCCAATAAATCACTATTAAGTGTGTTTTAGGTACCTTAAGGGTACCATCTCTTATGGGCTGACTATTTGGAAATCACTGAGTTTTGATTTGCATGCTTATGTTGATTCCGATTTGGTTGAATGTCATGATGATGGTCGCTCTACTATAGGTTAATGTGTTTTTCTTTTCCCAACCTTATATGTTGGAGTTCCAAGAAACAACATACGGTTGATCGATCTTGTACAAAGACCGAGTATCATGCTCTTGCTTACACTATTGTAGAGATTGGTTAGATTACATCTGTTTTATAGATGCTGCATATTTCTTTTTCTTGTCCACCTGCATCGTGATGCGACAGTAATGGTGTCAGCTTCTTAGCATTCAATCCCATGTTTCATCAATGTACAAAACACCTTAATTTTCATGTGCATATTATTAAAGATATGGTTTTGGTTCAGTCTGTTAGTGTTTGTTATGTGCCCATTATTGCTCCAAAGGGTTATCATCTACTCGGTTTGACACTCTTAGGTCCAAGCTTCACATTGGTGCATCCGTTTAGCTTGAGAGGGCATATTAGAGTATAATGTTAGTGTTAGTTAGTGATAGTTATCATATTTTTAGTATTAGTAGTGGCGTTATAGTTATATCCTATATTACTATAAATAGGATGCTCGACTTTGTATTGTGGATTTTATCAAAAGCAATACACATTACACACACTTTTTTCTTCACTTTATAAGCTCAAAATAGTTAGGGTTTTTATGTCTCATACGTACAAAACACTTTTCTCTTCACTTTATAAGCAATACACATTACACACACTTTTCTCTTCACTTTTATGTCTCAAAATAGTTAGGGTTTTTATGTCTCATAAGCTCAAAACACTTTTCTCTTCACTTTATAAACTCAAAATAGTTAGCCGTGAATGATTTTAGTGGATTCAGTATTACCTAAGGTTAGTGTGTTGTTTTTATGTCTCATACGTACTTGCAGAACTAACCCGTCATAACTTATGTCACACCCTCAAAATCCACCTGCGGGGTTTTACCGCGAGGCGCGTGACACACCAGGATCTCAGTCATTAGTTACGTGGAACGACTCTATATGAATTTAAATAAAATACCGTTGCTGCTCATAATCACGAGACAACAATCTTTAAGTTTGAAAATGCTGCGGAAGTGTAAATAAAATCCAATGCAGGTAAAACTCAAATGCGCAAAACAAGACGCCTAAACCATACACTTTAAATAAATAATATAAGTTCAGTGTTTGAAAATGATAGGACTCCATGCATGTCCTATGCTCGTGCTAAATACCTTAGCGACCTGAAAAAAACATGCTAAAAGTGTCAACACAATGGTTGGTGAGTTCACAAGTTTGAATGTAAGTAAAAGTTTGATGTTTGCAAGATAGTGTAAATAATGTATACCGATAGGTAGCTAGTCTATGTCATGCTACTACAAGTGTTTCGAAACCGAAGCTCACTGTTTGTGTTTGTTTGCCTTCCACCATGTCTACCGAACAATGGCAAATGTTTAGGTCAACATTACACCCGTTCGACCTCCAGTCATGTTAGCACGACTAACGCGGGTGGGGCTTGTCAAAACCCAGTAGTACTACTCAAGATTACCTCGCTATGTTCCAATACTAACGGTTCGAGAATGTAAGGACTTATGTGGTATGTTTGCACTTTAGTAAGCAAGCGATAATACAATAATACAAATTCAAAATGTTTGCGAGCATGTTTTCTCCCCCAAAAAGGAAAGTAAGTAAAAGAGAGGGGTAGTGAAACTCACCTTAGTATGCGTATCAAAGAAAGCTAAGTGAAAATAGTTGGACCTCTAACTGCCACCTAAAAACCATAGGTCTATAAGTGTGTGTTCGTGTAGGTTGACATGAACCCTAAGTATCCAACCAATACCATTGTTTAAGTGTTTAGAAAAGATTTACAAGTTTGACTCAATTTTGACCCGACGACCCGTTGGTGACCTGTTAGTGATTTAATGTTTGATTTGAATACTAAAACATAGTACACAAGTAATTCAAGTTTCATGTTACACAACTCATAACTATCTTAGCATGGCAAGTCATGTCTTACACAATGCACGATCAACAAGTTTCTACTTTTATATATATAGTATGAACACAAAGTTTGGTTTCCATATGATAGTCATTTATAACATGTTTGCATGATCAACATGTTCATAACATAAATCTTACTTGTCCTAGATAGTCATAGCACATAACAAAAGCCTTGAACTTAGCATGCAAATCATACTTCACTTAAAGTTTCCAAGTATAGTAAGTTATGAATATCATGCGTGTTTTGAACTGTCTATCATGTTACAACATGTTATTATATCCTAACTAACATGTAGTAATCATTAAACCATATCATACATGTATAATTAGCAAGCTATAAACACTTTAGACAATTAAAGTTTCCTCTTTTAGTAAGTTTGCAAAAGCGAGCTAGGTATTAGAAATCTAGTTTCACAAATCACTTATACATGAATCAAGTAACACATAAACATCATCATACCATCCTAATCATGTCTAGTATGCAAGATAGAATTCACAAAAAGTTTACTTTATAAGTAAGTTATGATTTTTAGCTTGTTTAATGAGATTCAAAGCATCAAATCAATTACATACAACCTATCTAACATGATTATAACCATAACAAGCATCAAACACATCTAACATGCAATCCTACACCATTACATAATCAAAAAGTTTCATTATTTAACAAGTTAATAATCATATGAAGCTAGGGTTTTCCAAATAACCATATAATCATCAAATAATTGCAAAACAATGATAAAGTTAACAACTTTATTATAAAAACTCATGTTTGGATGAACTAGGGTTTCAATATAAAATTTAGGAATAAAAAAGTAACGAAATCTGATGAAACGACTTACGTAATAGTGTTAGGAACGCCTAGGGGAGTCCGAATACGCGTTCAATTGCAAGATTAGAGATCGAATGAGGGTGCTTGGGTTGCTTTGTTGCTCACGGTGCAAAAGGTAGAGGGGAGGGGGGGTTTGGTCGACGATTTTGATAGAGAGAATGAGGATTAGGGTTTTAAATTTTATAAAAATCCTTATATCCTAATTTGTATGGGTTTTAAATTAAACATGGATAAATGGGTTATTTAGAAACAATTAGTATTAATAATAATTAAATCCCTCTACTATTATTTTTAGAAAAACTCCATAACCATAAAAATAACTAATAAAGTTAATATCCGGTAATTCTACGCGATTTCAAGAATGTTCACATAATTCACAGAAAAATCACTAAACACATAAATTCACATAATTTATATTAAAAATAATTGTTCGCAATTATTTTTATTAGTTCACCAACGTTATGGGTTCGACTCGTGTGTGATCCGGTAATTCTACGTGTTTGTGCGAACTGACACATCTTACTAATCCTAGTTAAATGTAATGCATGAGTGAATGTTCGAGATAACTGAGTTTGAATAAATAATTGTTTGAGATAACGATGTTTGTGTTAACAGAGTTAACCTGAAAAATGCCGGATGTCACAACTTAGGCTATGGTGTTGTCGAACGCCACCATTTAAGCCAAAACTTATTGTCACCCGCAAAGTATATAATCACGATCCATATGAGACAATTATTAAAGTAAACATTTAGATTTCTTTTAAGGACTAAAAGGTAATCCAGTATACCGGGAAGAACTATCTTTCCAAGTTAAATGGGAAGCATTTACCTTTCTTGCATCTGTGGCAATCTCTATAGCTTTTGCATCCAAGACTCCCCTTGCCCCATTCTTTCACAAATTAAAATTCCAAGTAGTTACTAATTCTTCTAAAAATACATTCTCTTGATGATTATATGTATATGTGACTCTGGCTTACACACTAGTCATTGCTTTTGAAAGATTTCCGCTTTTCGGCCTTTATTTAATCCAAATCACATAAAACATCAAACTAACCTCTATATGTAAGAGTCACATTCCATAAAAGAGAGCATCCTCTCGGTTATAATCTTCAACATGATGGGAATAAGTTCAAATATATGATATATCCCCTCTCATAACTAAAAAAGATACTGATCTTCATAAGGGACAAAACCATACTACTTAACGAGAAATCAAGAACTGTTGTGAAATGTTATTTCTATTTTTCCTATGAGCTTTATAATGTAGAGGAGAAAACTTTATAAAAACCTCCTTCCAAATCATATCCACAGCATCACCGGGCCTTGAAGGATACCGATACTCAAAATGTGACACAATTTGCTTTAAATTCTCCCACATTTCGGTCCCTTTTTCTTTCTTAATCCCTCTAAGAAAATTTAAAAGGTACCTGTATTAGCATGCATGCGATGAAGGGACAAATATGAAAAATCTATAGTCAAGAATGTCTTCAAACGGGAGCTCGATCTCAACACTGATGATAACAGCAACACAATGACAGAATGTGTCTCCTGCAATGTTGAGGTAGAATTTAGAAGCTGCCATCCCTGTGGAAACCTAGCTGATCCAAACGTGAGGTGAACATCTTTTTCATCTTTTAGTAAATAGTATAATTCTTGATGAATTACTCCACCCTGCTCACAATTCAAAAATACATTTAATTGCATATTTTTATGAAATGCATAGCAGATTGATGCTAATTAAGGGCTTAGACATTGTGTTCTCAAAATAACTATGTGATATGGTCGGATTACAATCAGATTGCAAGAGACATTGTCTATATGTGATATTGCATTTTGAAGTTATAGTAAGCAAATAATCAGTTTTGATGAATTCTGATCATTTAAACATGTACGTTTACAACAACCCCTAAATAATCAGGTAATCAGAATAAGTTTTGTTGCAACTACTCCTAATCCGAAGATAATCGAACCAGTTTCACTATATCCAAACACTAGAAACTAAATATCTACGACTTGAATGCAATAATCATATAATCACTTTTCCAAACGCTGGTTAATGTAATATCTGCAAAAAAACATGAATGTGTAGAAAAATAACGCATTAGTACTTTTTCCTCCATTCCTTCAATCTTGGAATGCCTATTGTAACTCAAAGACGAAAAAAAACAGAACAAAAACAACTTGACTAGAATTATGTACAAGAACAGCAGTGCAAGATCTTGGAGCAGAACAGATATCTGAGTTCAGTTGACCCATGATCAACGATAATTAGGTTGTTAATTGATCCGGGTACTAAAGAACTGTCAGCAGTTCTGAGGAGGAGTGAGCATGAAAGAATTAAGAAGAACATTGAGATGCAATCAAGCATGAAAGCAACCTGAATTTCAAGCTCCAAATGGAAGAATTTTGAACAAGTTCTTTGATCTTCAATGAGGGTATCAAGATTCAGTAGCACAGAATCTACCAGCAAAACAGAGGAAGACAAATGGTTTTTTTTTTTTTTTTAAGTTAACTCTTTGTATTTAACTAGAGGGCATTAACTTGCCCATCGCGCCGGCTCTGTTCTGAACATAAAAACTTTGAGTAAAAGAGCACACAGTAAAGATATATTTGGAAATCACGAAAAAGTCACATTGATATAGAAATGAATGTTAATAAAAACGAAAGCAAACCTCAAAAAAATAGTTTAACGAAAAGACAAAACCTTGTGAAACCGTCGCCAACATAGATTTAGCATCTAAAAGCTTAGTTTGTTATTATAATTAACTTTTAAAAAAATAAGTAAAATAATAAAGCATTAAAAAAATTATTTAGCTAAATATTAAAAAAATTAATGTCTTAATTAAGTTAAATTAAAAGGTAAAAAAAATTAAATAAGTTAAAAAAAAAAAAAAACTTAAAAAACACACAAAAAAAATCTATTTAAGTTGAAAAAAGATAGCCTAAAAACTTACCTCGGAAAATGGAAGAACCGGCGAAAGGCGAGTAGTGCGCGGATTCGAACACAAGTGGCGTGGGTGGGTTTGAGGCTCTGAGACCACCACGCTAACCCCGGTTCATGTTTTAATACCAAATCTGTCAACATTTGTATTAAATGTTAATTTTACAAAATTCAAAAAAATAATAATAATAATACGGGAATGATGTTGCGTCATGTGACGCAACATCATTCTCTAACTGTGTTACTCTTCCTGAAACAGTAAAATCACTCACATAAAGGTCCACCAACACTTCATATTGTTGTTATATTATTAAATTAATAATAATAATACCGTAACGGAATGAACTAACACCGACCGAATTCCAACCGCGTAGCGCGGAGAATCCCACTAGTTCTGAAAATGAGGAAAGGGGTGTTTGGGGTCGCTAGTTACCCATAAGTGTAGATATTTCTTGAGTGTGAGTGGGTATTACAACCAAGAATAAATTAGTCTGCATAACTGTGCTTTTGATCTTAGTTATTCCTATTATTAGAAAAGGTAAAGATCTAAACAAGAAACAAGCAAAAAACACGGTGAAAGATCTCGAACGAAACAAAATAAATTGATAGGCTCGTTATTTTGATTTTTTGGTTTCGTTGCTTTAAATAATAATAAAAACAAAAACTCATCAATAACTCAACAACAATACGTGTCGTATGGTACAATATGACCCGCATGTAACAACATCAAGGGGATCGTATCGCACATTACGATCCGTATAACATTAGTACGTATTGTAGTATACGGCCCGTATGTGAACATGAATGACCGATGTTAGGTGAGACAGCTTTTGTCGTTTGATTAAGGGGAATACGGGCCGTATGATGCAATACGACCCGTATTGAATTTGGGCGAATAACAAATTCGAATGTAAGTGTAACAACATCCTATATATACTTTTATTTCACCTTAAACAACAAAAATGAACTTATCCCAATGGTAGGGTGCCTAGTGCCTACCATCTTAGGCAAGATTCAAATTTTAGCCTTGTTTCGAGTGACCTTTTAATATTTTGAGTTAATTAAACGGATGGTCCTGTGTTTTAGCCAAACTATGGATATAGTCGTAACTTAATTTGAGAAATTACGGGTTTGGTTATAAAAAACTTTCAACTTGTTACACTGATAGTCTCTGAAATGAAAGAAGGTTAACTTTTTCAGTTAAGTGGCTGTAAAAAGAATAAAATATACATCTATTTTAAAAAAAATAATTTAAATACTATGAAAATTTAGCCCTTTTAAAGCCCCAACCCTAGCAGCGCCTCTCCCCCTTCATTTGTCTTCTCCGGCACAGCTACCACCACCAGTTCCGCCGCCGTCACTACCGGTAGCATCATCTCCGTTTGGGCCTACCACTACCACATCGTCGGCCAGACTCGTTTTTCAGGTCTCCCGTCTACAACATCATCTCAGCTCCACCTCCTACTATCACTTCTCTCGTCTCCGGCATACTGGCGATTGAAACCCAAATCGAAGCTTCTAATTAAATAGGTGGCAGCGGGGATCTCTACAACAGACGGTGATAGTGGCGACAGGTTTCATTTCACACTACCACCCAAATCGTAGCTTCCAATTAAGTGGGTGGCAGCCTGAATCTACGCAGGTGAAGATGGGGTCAGCAACTGAAGGTTTTTACCGGAGACGAGGGAGATGCCGATGGGATGGGGTTGTGGTTTGCACGATGCACTAAGGGGTGTTGTACTGGCAGAGAAAATTTCAAAAAGGGCTTGATTCCATTTTAAACAACTAACCACCATCACCTGATCATTGACTCTATAAATGAGATGAATCGTGGTTTGAACTATCAATCTGTAACAACCAATTTTGGCTTTTGTTCTTCGCAATCGATTTTGAGTTTGGAGAACCAGGGGCAGAAGATGGTGGAGTTTGTGGAACCAGGGCGGAAAATCGATCAGCAACAGTGGGTAGGGGGCTATCACAGAAGGTTTTTGCCGCGACGAGGAGATGCTGGCGGGGAAGACTTGCCGGAGACGGGTGGTCCGGCGATAGCTTTTGAATCTATGTGAGACGGGAGAAGGGAAAGAGAGAACAAAATTCCTTTTGAATATTTAGTTTTTTATTTTTTTCTTAAGGGATATTTTAGTGTTTTCACGTCACTTATCAGAAAACGTTAACATCCATCAATTTTAGGGACTATCAGTGCAATAAACTTAAAGTTTTTTGAGACTAAACTTCTAATTTCTTAAAGTTAAGGACTATATCTATAACTTGACCAAACCACAGGGACCATTCATGTAATTAAGTCTAATATTTTTTTAACTTATTTATTTACTTATTAAAATCAACTTTTTTTTCTTTACCCCTACTTTCAATAAATTTAATTTTTTTTTTCTTTTGACTTTAATGTTATTACTGCTGGGTTATTATTTTTATTATTACTTACTATTAGTATTGTTTCTTTATTATTTATTTACCCATTAAATTCAAAATTTACTTTCAATAAATTAAATTATTTCTTTTTCCTTTAATGTTATTGCTTACTATTAGTATTATTTTTATTGGTTATTACTATTTTCATAGTAAAGTTAAATGCCAAACACATGTTGATTTCTTGTTGGACATGCTAAACATGGTGCACTTTTAGTGTCATTGATAGAGAAGAATCAAATGAAAACTAAAACCCAGTGAACCAACTTACAATTCGATAACATGAGGGTGCATTATTTGTAATTAAACCTAATACTTATATTTTTCATGCGGTAGTGCGAGAGTAAAATTAACTAGTTATATTAATTTCCCTATCTGTGAAGTAATTAAATGACCGGGTTACGTTAGTTCAATTAAAAAAAAATTTATAAGTACTAGTTTTAGAACAACTAAACTTCATTTGTTATCACACTCGGTAAAAAAAATCCAAGGTATGTTTGTTACCAATTCTTATTTTGGGTCGTCGTGTATGGTAATATAATCAATTTATATTATGGGTATTCACCGGATCGATTTCCAGGTTATTCAAGTCAAGTTATTTGAATTTGAAAATTTTTAAAATTGAATTCGAATTTCAAGTGGATATGAACTAAAATTCGTAAAACCGATTTCAACAGCTAACCTAAATTGAAAAATCTAAATTCGAATTCATTTAATTCGAATCCGTTTCGAGTTTGAATTTTGTTTCAAGTTCGATTCAAATTGTAAGGCCCCAAACCCGGGAGGCCTCACTTATTGGATTTACTCATCAACACATAGCTCTTAAACACAAGACATTAACAATCATAGCAGAAACGACTTTAAACATAACTTAAGCAGCGGAAATACATAACTTGTCTTTAACATACTTGTCTAATACGAAACTTAAACTTGTCTTTAAAACATAATAAACTTTAAACATAAACAGGATGCCAGACTCTGATCTTCTGGGTAACGCCTCAAGCCAGCCAAGCATCCAAACTGTCACCTACACTTACCTGATATGCATACTAAAAGTCACCTAACGCTGAGTGAGTTCTAACATTTATATAAAACATCTTTACATATATTAAAGGAGAAGGTTTTGCTTGTATATGTCTTTACAACCAATTGGTAAAATCTTTGCATATAATATCTTTTAACTTTTATTACTGTCCGTATTATCCCAATGGTTCAAGTCCAAATGTCGACGAATAAGGAGAGTTAACACGATGCGTCACAGTGATATTCGTAACAGCCCTAACTAGTGTCAAGATACTGCTACCATACCGTTAATTCTATTTATCACTTCTTAGGCACAAAGCCCTACTTAGGCACTAAGCCTATCTCGGGCACTGAGCCCATCTCGGGCACTGAGCCCCACTTAGGCACTGAGCCCCTCTTAGGCACTGAGCCCACCTCAGGCACTGAGCCCACCTCAGGCACTGAGCCCTTCTTAGGCACTGAGCCCACCTCAGGCACTGAGCCCTTCTTAGGCACTGAGCCCATGACTGACTCTCTACTGGTATTCATTCTTGAAGGAAAAACATTTCTTTTTACTAATTACTTTCTTTAAAATATCATCTTCGTTCTTTTAAAAATATCTTTGTTATTAACAAACCTTTTCTAAGCATCATTCTTTACATAAAACATTTCCTTTGCCTCTTTTAAACATTTCTGTAAATCATGACTTTCGTCATCGTTTATTAATATAAAATATGTAATAAACACACTGTTTACTAAGTATGCACATCACCCCAAAAGTAGGCAAGAAAGGGGATTAGAACTCACCTAGTATCTTAGCTGGAATGGTCTACCGGATCTCACACAATGTGAACAATCATAACAATTCGACACGTATCGGACTTAACTTGACACTAAACGATTTCACCATTTCTGGCTAGGCGAGCTTAAGGCTAAGTTCGCCTCTTTCTATCCTGGCGAACATACTGACTTCACTAACCAGCTATATATACCCATAGACCTGATGCCTGCGCACTTAGCAAGTGCGCAGGGCCTTGTTCTTGCGTACTTAACAAGTACGCAGGGCCTCGCTCTTGCGTACTTAACAAGTACGCAGGGCCTTGTTCTTGCGTACTTAACAAGTACGCAGGGCTTGCGTGTCGGCAGTCTTTTTCCCCACAAAACCCTAACTTTTGCATGCAGATCCGAACTCGTCAAGATCCGAACTTTTTGCGTTCAAAACTTGTGTTTTCTAACCGAGAGTCTAGATCTATACTTTATTTTCATTTTCAAACGTAAAAATCTAACATTTACCCGATTTTATTTCAAAACCCAACACGGTATGAAAAACTCAGATCTAGGAGGGATCCTTACCTGAAATCGCTTCCCATCTGTTGCTAAACGCTCTAGAGACTCTTGATAACGATCCTTGAAGCTCGAATCCGAAAATCAAGACTTTCTCTCTCTAGGCTCTCTCTCGCTTTCTCTCTCTAGAATCCGAAAATGGTGTTGCAAATGAGGGTTGGGGCTGGTCTTGAGGTTTATAAGGGGCCCAACCCTTGCCCTTTTTCAGCCCATACTCCCAAGCCCAAGCACGTTCCTCCTATTCTTGCTTAGTTTTAATTTTTTTGCTAACTATTCCAGGTCTAAAACTCGGGATTTTACACAAATAATGAATACACACACATTTACCGGTGTTTGATAGTTTATAATAAAAGAAATGATATAAAAATATATTTTTATTAAATTTTTTTGTTTCTCACTAGTATTATAACTCGGCCAATGTCACCTTTTAGACGAATTTTGCTACTCGTCACTTATAATACCTAGACCATTCGTAGTGCTACGAAGGAGAAGGAGCCTGCCCCTCCATGTCAGCTTGCCCAGAAAAGATTCTACGTCCCTCCCTCCCTGTTTCCAAGGATTTCCCTCACCTTCTCTCCTCTTCACGTTGGATCTGCCTATTTCTCTATCTTTCACATCCTCCCTGTTTTCAAGGATTTCTCTCACCTTCTCTCCTCTTAACGTTGTACTTGCCTATTTCTTTATCTTTCACATCGGATGGGTGGCGCCAAGATGGAGATGGTCTTACCAATACTAACCAAGCAAGATACTGTTTTACTTTGGGTGGAAAACATGAAGATGAAAACATAATAAAACATTGAACAACAATTTAAAATTTTCAATACGTTGACGAACTAATTATTTTTGTTCTACATGTAGGATTGAAAACGCACAATGATGGCCAACATAATTAATGATTTATGCGTTACTAAGTTTGTTCATTGGTTGGAAAAGCTTAATTAGGCAGATACATACATGGAGAGATTAAGATTTGATTAAAGAAGGCAGAGTTTACCTTGGACCCAATAATATAAACGGCGCATACCTAGCATACACATAGCTTTACTTTTTTTTTATAGGTAACTTTCATTTTTTACGTGGCAGTTACATCTCCAAATCGGAGACCCGTACCCCACAACCTGACCACTACGTTGTCTGAACTGGGCCCGCGTGTTCAGTACGAGGGGCATATGCTATCACCGGGAAACCATGGAGCCTGCTGCCACTTGACAACAGTTGCGCCGCTACACGGGCCAAACCCCGCTAGCGTAACACACTCCGGACTAAAACCCGGGATGGCTCGGACTCAAACCTGCGTGGGCAGGTTGAGTCTTCATTGCCCTTAACCACTAGGCCAAGCCCACTAGTTACACATAGCTTTACTTCACATCAAGTAACCCAATCAATCATATCATATTTTAATTATTATCAGTGCATTTTGGATCACCAATATATATTTTTATGTTTGCATTGGTATAAAATCCACCATCAATGCATACACGTAGCTTTTATTCATATCAGGTAACCCAAATCAATCGTATCATATTTTAATTATGAATTTATATATTTTTTTAACAATAATTTTTTTACTTCTAAATAAAACCTAAACTTGCACTTATATTATTTAAACCAAGATCATTTTTATATTTAAAAATAATTAAGTGGAAACACTCGACTTTTTAAGTGAGATTACAACGCCATGTGACCATGTCTAATCACTTAGGGTCAATATTTTTGGCATCAATTAAAACATCGACCAAACATATTGTCATTAGTTATATAAGTGATCCAATTGCTAACATGTTAGCTAATTTTGGTATCGGATATCATGTCCACCAATGAGTGGCCACTCAAGAAAGTAACCTAGGTACCTCAAGATCACTCTTTGCCCTAATTAAATAACCACTGAAACCAAAAGAAATTGGAAGACATGACATGAAGCTTCAATAATGCCTATTCATGCAATCATGTCATAATTCATTTTTACGCAAGTGGGAAATTCATTTTCTCGAATGTGTAAGTATATAATGCCATGAATACAAGCTTTAGGGTTTTTTCCATATAGCTACACGCTTCACAAATCTCTCTCTCTCTCTCTTTCTAATTCTCTGTCTTACTGCTATAATCTTTTAGAGAGAAGAAGAGAGAAAATTGAAGCGGAAAATGAAGAAACGTCAAGTGGTGGTTAAAAAGAGTAGTTCAAAAAGAACATCAAGGGTATCGATGAATTGGGGGGTTCGTTATGGAGAGTGCCAGAAGAACCATGCGGCTAACGTCGGAGGGTATGCTATAGACGGGTGCAGGGAGTTCATGGCAGGTGGAGAAGAAGGTACAACAGCTGCCGTCATGTGTGTCGCTTGTGGCTGCCACCGTAGCTTCCACAGGAGAGAAGTGGATGAAGCTGTGTGTGAGGGTTCAGGAACAACTAATGTCTAGGGAGCATGTAAGTGGTCAAAAAAGAGGGCCTGCTTGGGGATTGATTTGAATACAGTTTAAACATACACACACATGTATGATATATATCTTATTTATCTTTACGATAGTTTTTCAAAAGTCTGCTTGTATTGATTGTAAAAGGTAACCTTTTGTACAAAACTAGTTAATTTATCATATTAATCATCAAAGTTATTACAATGATTCTAAACTATTGGTTTCATTAATTTGATTTCCTGTAAATAGAGTTTATCATCCATCCATTAACTTATTGTTCATAACTATCATCTAATGTTTTAATAATTGTATGGATCAGTCTCTGTCTCATCTATCTCGCAATGTTAAGGTGATTTTGTTCAATTGGATTTACAATCGCGTACTTAAAAAATTATGAAAGTTCAACTCTAGGATCCACAGCCCAAAATTTGCTTGTTAATTAATAGGATTAATTTGTTTTCTTTTTGTTGGGTTCCTTTCGTTTTACTCATTTTCTTTAATTTTGATACTAATATATCATTTCTAGTGGTTAAAAAACTAATTACTAGGTATTTAGGTAATATCCAAATATAGTTAGAAGAAAGGCCGATTGATCAGGCCTAGCTGACAAGACAAAACCGAAGAAACTTTCTATAAATGCAAAGTAGGGTTTGGAGTAAAAAATCCAATATAAGATGGAAGATAAATTAATAAACAGGCAGATGAGAGGTGGGGGATAATAAAATAAACAACATTGCATGCATTATTTTGTAGAATTAAAATGAAGAGATGGAGTTTGGATGTCACATGGATACAGCAAACAATCCTCCAGCTTTAAAGCTTCAATCTTCATGACTTTCACGGATGGATCTTGTCCCCCATTTGAAACTACAAATTGTTTGGGTCTGCCAAATATGTATTTTACATAAGTCTATGTTCCCTTTCATTTCATCTACATGATAAGCAACTGAAAGTTTAATTCCAATTTTCTATTCAACTGATCATGTCATACATTTAAATCTACTTTTATGGTGTCTATCTTAAAAAAACAAAAAAATGTTAGATGAATCAGTGTTATTCGAATATCATATGTTGATCAATTCTTTAAACACGTAATGGAAAACAAGTAATAAACATGTTGTGTACCTGATAATCCAGTAACAGTGGAGAGGGAAGTCGACATGATCTTGATAATGATCGGTTCCCGTTTAAGATGTATCGTAAGGATGGTTTTTAGGTGATATGGATCTCACGAATTATAGATCTAGAGAGACGAATTTAGTGGCGATTGATGATTAGTTAGTTCTCTCTTAATAAGCTATATTTATATATATACCGAAGAAGAAACCCTAATAATTATGTTAGTAAGGGTAATTATATCCATCGAATAATTACCAATTAACTTATAAGAGTATTTAGGTCAATGATCAATTAATAAATAAATGTCACATAACTAATGTGAGTCTTATATCAGATACCTGTAACACATCCAAAACGACTTTACACGTAAGTCTTAATAAATTGGTCCTAATGTCATACTTCTTTCAATTGTCTGGAATTATTTAGTGCCCTTTTTAATTTTTAAAATTCGAAAGTGAATTTTTACATCCATAAAATGGACAACAGATGGATTTTAGTTATAAAAAAAACGTGACATATATGTTTTAACATAATTATTGACATTTTGTTTCAATTAAAAGAAATGTTTACTTTAAACGGGGCATTTTTCATGTGATAAGCAATCCTATTTGCTCCACCAAGCACGTTTTGTTAGAGCCTACTTAGGGTTGTCTTCCTTTGACCATAAATATTAAATTAAGTCTATTTTGGGTCGAATTATATATTTATATATAGTTAGTTAGTAGATAAAGATTTAATTATAATATTATTGATAAGGAAATAATGAATCATAATTAAAAGAAAGCATTGCTCGTGGTACGCAGACTTAAAATATAGTGAACTCTTAAAATCCTCCGCAGGCAAATGGACGTAAAGAAGGTAGTCAACATCGAGATCGTTTTCTTCTCAATAAGACTACAATCAAATGATCCAGCCTATTCGTTACTAGAAAATAGACTTTTAACACGGAATAATTCGTTGGTTAACATAGTTAAACACCTTAATTGTGTTATATTGTATTGATTGTGTAAATGATTAGGGTTACAAGAGATGGTTATATACTATAACCATATTTACATAATCTACCTGTTATATATCACTATTAACATTATGATCTAATATTCCCCGGCAAGCTGAGTACGGGTAGCGACCTGAAGCTTGGAACGTAGGAACACGAATCTTTAAGTTGGAAGTGGCTTTGTAAAGATGTCTCTGATCATCTGTTGACATAAACTAAATATTGAGTTTACCTTGAGCCAATTTTTCACGAATAAAGAGAAAATCAATTTCAACATGCTTTGTTCGGGTATGAAAGACTGGATTGGCTGCAAGGTAATTTCTTCCAAGGTTATCACACTAGAGAGTGGGAGTAAATTTGTATTTATCCCAAGTTAAAGAACAAGATCCTCTAGCTAAGTTAATTATGCAACTATGTCCGCTAGAGCTTTGTTTTCTGACTCCGTAGATGACCTGAAAACAGTTTTCTACTTGCGTGCGGTCCAGGATATGAGTTTAGAACCCAAATATATGGTAAATCCCACCACGGACCGACGGTCATCAAGTCACCCGGCCCAATCAGCGTCAGAGAAGTCTTGAATAGGAAAGGTTCCCTGCCGGTGAACGTTAGTAAAGGCTTGAAGGTTGAGACCGGACTTGTGACAGTTCAATAAGCCATGATGTAGGGTGCCCTTTAAATATCTGAGTATTCGTTTGATGGCAAACCAGTGATTGTTGGAGGGAGCATACATGTATTGACACACTTTGTTAACGGCAAAAGCAATGTCCGCCCTTGAAAAAGTGACATACCGGAACGCGCCAAAAATTTGACGATATCGTACATGTTCAAATAATAGAGGAGTGTCTCCTAGATATAATGCTTGTGAGATGCTCATAGGAGAAGAGACTGTAACACCCATCAAAATTCGGTCCCATATCTAGCAAAATAAAACTAGAGAGACTACAACTATAACTATATTAAAGTTCAAGGATTAAAAATGAAAAATTTTGAAAATTAGCCGGTAGCGGACTGCTACCGTGCCCTTAGCAGACTGCTACGTGGTCCCAAAGGATTTAACCAGGATATGCCACGTGTCTTGTTGAGACACGTAGGGCTTTTAATGCGTGGCAGGGTAGCGGACCGCTACCCCTTGCCTAGCGGTCCGGCACACCGCAACCCTAGCCAGCCCTCTAAGAACCTGCCACTTGGGAAAGCTGACTCGCTGGCTTAAGGCGGTAGCGGACTGCTACCCCTTAGCCTAGCGGTCCGCTACGGGTTCCCTTGACAGCTCATAAATTGATGCATTTGCCTGACCATTTTCAAACATCCAAACACCAATCACTTTTTCTAAAATTCTTAGAAACGAACCAAATAGCTTTTTAACGAGCCACACTCTTACCAAATATCCGAAACTCGCTAATTAAAAACCACACTCATACGTAAATACTCCTAAGCTTAAGACAAGACGCTAGAATTTTGAGGAATATCTCCTAAAAGCTAGATCTATCTTTCCAAGTTGCTACTAGCTTCTCATAAGGTGAATATGGTTAAAAATTTTAAATAGATAACGCACTTTTAAACTGTTTTAAAATACTTTGGGCTAATATACAAAGATGCTATGAAATGATTTGATACCTTCAGAACCTATGAATGATTTTTGGAAAGGTATGTGCAAATACTTCCATGGATAAAACACTCAGGCCTTGAGTATACTAAAAATGAACCAAATTGAAAATTATTATAAGGAAAGTCTCAGGTGCTCTGTAAGAAAGACGTAAGACGGGGGGTTACCCGCAACAAACGAAAACTAGGACATGATTCTAAGTAGTCGGCTTACTAGAGAAAAGAGGCTAGTGCATATATTGGTTATCCTTTAGGTACTCGGTAGGAAAGACGTAAGACGGGGGTTACCCGCAGCAGACGTAAAGCTGGTACGTAACTCTCAGTAGTCGACCTACTCTGGACAGGACCCCAAGTGTATACACTAAAATTATATTTTCATGAATAATAGTCTTGCCAATGATGTGGAATGACTACAAATTTTGACATGATGCTGAAAAATGTTTTGTGTCCATTAAATGTATTCACCAGCTTTTCACTAACGTATTATTTTCAAATATTTATAGGTAAGGAATATATATGCTTAGCAAATATTAGTGATGAAAAGATTCTATCTCACTAGACACAGAAATTACCTTGTGGCTCAAGGTTTTGAAAACCTGATAGAAACAGTACATATTGCTTTATCAAAGTTTTTCTAAACTCATCAGGAGACCGAGGAAGATATTATTAAAACAAAAGGATATTTAAATTCTTATTTATAGAAAAAGATTTTATTCAACCTATGAGTTGTCTATTTACAAAGAAAAGATCCAAATGTTTTTCCATTACGATAAAAACTCTGATACCATAAAATAAAAAGACAGGATGCCAACGGCTCACACGCCTAGGGTCCTGAAAACAGGGGTGTGACAGGTTAGTATCAGAACCACATGTTTCAGCGATTTAGGTACATGGAATTCTTATCTAAGCATTAACCTTATATAATGATACCACAAGTTTAGCAAATGAGATATTTACTTAGCATCTAAGTAATGACCGAATTAAGATCGAATATCTACGAGGTAAAGATAAGTAGATACTTGTATAACGAAAGCTTCTAAGAAAAAGAAAGAAAACAAAAACATATGACTATTCATATTTTTAAGCTAGTTATGTAATCTTTCCTCTGTAATCTCAAATAAAACATTTCCTTCTATAGAATGTCGAATCCAATAAACATAAGTGGACCCTCAAATAACACCGGAAGGAGAAAGGAAAAGCTTGTCAATATTAATAACAACTTCACAAATGAAAATGTTGAACAAACGGCTCAGAAGGCGGAAATCCAAAAGATAATCACACAAGGAATAAAATAAGTTATTCCTATAATCATAGCAGCTATAAAAGAAAAAAAACCCTCCTTTCATAACAAAGAAAACTCAAGAAAAATAGAAGACGATCACCACAGTTCAAATGGCGAAAATTCTGAAGAAAATAATAAACCCCAAAAGAAGAAGAAGAAACAAGAGGATGTACGTATCGTACATTCCAAGCCTGTAAACCAACCGACTTCTCGTGCAACGAAGGAGCCGTTGCAGATCTACGATGGTTGGAGAAAACCGAATCTATTCTAGCCATCAACAAATATGCTGATGAAGACATGGTTCTATATGCTAAAAATTTATTTAAAGGCGAAGCATTAGAATGGTGGAACTCAATAGTACAATCCAAAGGGATTAAGAAAACATATGCTCTAGACTGGGAAGAATTTCGTGAGATAGTTATACGGAAATTCTGCCCCATGAATAAGAAGGAACAAATACATTATCAGGACACATTCTAAGTCCTATTCTGATTTTGTTAACACATTTACTTTACATAGGACTTGTTTAGAAACGTGTGATCATATATCACTGCATTTGAACATTTTGCTGGAATTCAAGGTGGGTCTCGTAGCCTCACTTTTGGTTAACTTTTTAGGGGAAGAACATGCTCCTAACCATTTTATGAATTTATGATGTATTATCGAATAAGATATGTTTATTTGGGCATAGCCTGTTTGTTTGTTTACACAACCATTAACTCATTGTGAGGCAACGGATTATGTGGGTAGTACTACTTGGGGAATCCCCATGCACGGTTAAGAAACCCCACTGAGACTTATGAGTCATTTGGGGCATATTATTTGCATGTATTTATTGTGAAATTGTATCATTGTATGCTATTTGGGCTTTAACACTCAAGGACTCAATACAAGTAGGGGTATTGGGTACAGGGTTGGGTGTGGGCTTATTTCATATACATATTTTGTGCATTATTGTATTATGTCTTAAACAGCTCACCAACTTTATAGTTGACGTATTTAAGCATGCTTTTCATGTTCATGAAAGATAACACTTAACTTGAGCTTCTCATTTAGATACACTGACGGGTTTGAGGAAAATGAAGTGTGTATTTATATCTATGTCTGGATGGATCATGTAGTTGTGACAGTTCTATTTTATCCATATATGTATTAAAGAAACATGTAATGGGAAATTAATGTACTCGCATGATGTAAAAATCCTTATATATAAAAGGAAAGTTTTGTCTAAGAATTTGTGTTTAGATATGCTCATTTAATCAATGATTTTGAACCGTCGTTACACCCCAATCCCTCCTTGGAACATGGGGTGTGACAATATTGAATCATTAAACATAATCTTTAAAAGACGGTGTCTTCATTTAACTTTAGTTGTTGTAATAATCATATTGAATAAATATATGATTGTTTTAAGTAGAAATTATTAGATATATATTTTTGTTTGTTCTTTTATCAAGCATCTCAATTCAAACAGACAATTTGATACATAATATTGGTTCAAGAAATACGGTTTGTGAAAAGATTAACGAGCGATGGGCTCCTGTCGGGGCAAAATAAATATACAATAGGCTTCTGTCGGGGTAGATTAAATATACAATAGGCTCCTATTGGGGCAGATTACACGTGGGCTGTATAGTGCTCATGGATAAGTGGTGCTGACCGCTTGAAGGTTTGCACGAGCTCAGAAGTAATGTAAAGTAAAGTAAAGAAAAGTAATATATGCAGTTATATGTTAATAATATGGGTTATGATACAAAGTTCATATTTTAATCCATTTCATAAAGATTGTTAAACCCAAACTTAAAACTCACTAGTTTAAGCTGACACTTTAGCATGTATATCAGGAAAGAATGTAGCTTTTTGTAGTGATAGCAAGGAACAAAGATAGAGGCATTAGGGCAAGCTATCTAGCAAAGAGCAAGAAGACTAGCATAGATATTAGTTGTATGAACTATATACTTTCTTTAGTTTGTACAAACATCATTTATATGAAATGAAAGTTAGAATTTTCCGCTGCGTATGATCTTTGTATTACTATATGTTCATGAGTAAATCCAGTACGTGACAGACGTCTCAGGCCAAGCCGGGATGTGGGTGTCACAATAAGTCATATAAAGGCTTTTGTCATAAAAACATATCGTTAGCATCAAACATTAATATAGAAATCGTGCATCACAAAGGCGCACGATGTTTAAGGAAAAAATCTATTTACAAAAAAAATACACATAATAGTGATCATCATCACTTCCATACTGTTTGCCGAAGCAACTGTGTCCCATACCATTCCATTCCGGCAGGCCACATAGGCACCGCCCTTTTAACGTTCATTCACATCATCCATTCATAATATTCGCTCATAATATTCATCCATAACATTCATTCATAACATTCTTATATAACACATAACATATTAGCCTTCTTATCATTCGTTAAACTTTAAACTTTAACCTTTAACATGCCATCAACATAATCATTCATTCATTAAACACTTTCATCTAATTTACTCATTTTACTTTACTATGTATGCACACCACCCCAAAACATGTAAAAAGAGGGTTCTAGAACTCACATGTAAGAAGTAGCTCTGTCTACTGTAAGCTGGAAAGTCTCGACTCTCGCTTATGCTAGATGCTCAATCAATTTGGTCAAGGTTCACATAAAAAATGTAGATTATCATTCATGCACATACTATTATCGAGAGTTGGAAACTTTCGATCGAAGCATCAATGATCTAAAGCTTGAATCTTTTGATCAAGACAACCACTGAAACATCACATCAAAACTTACCTTCTTCTTCACGATGAAACCCTAAATGCATGCAAATGGCGGCTACACTTCCAGATCTGTGGAACACGTCAATTTTCTAACTTTATTGCTTAAAACACCTCGAAACTACCATATAATATGTTCTCATGCATAAACAAACGTAAAGATGCAACCTTTAACTGTGAATCTCGCCTTGAGCTCGAAACCATGAACCAGGCTTGTTGAAGCTCAAAACCTCATCCTTTGGTAGTGAAAAGTGAACAACTTGGTCCACCTTTGGTCGTTGATAGCAAAACCAACTCAAAACTGTAAGCTCTGCTTAGTAAATCCTCTTGGTCGAAAACACACTAAAAAACTTACACTTAAGAAAGATGGTGAAGATGAATGGCGGTTAGGGGCCTCCCTTTTTTCCCTTTAGGGTATTTTTAAATTTTCACTATAAGTTAAATACAAATTTTGCAAACCACGAAATTTGGGACGTTACAAGTCTACCCTCCTTACAAAAGGTTTCTTCCTCGAAATCTATCACATAGCAAATGATTGAGGGTACAATTCCACCATTTCCTTTTCGGTTTCCCACGTAGCCTCCGATCCTTTCATGTGCTTCCATTTGCTTCCATTGTACTTTAACATGTCGAATAACCTTGTTGCGTAAATGTTTTTCTTTTCGGTCGAGGATAACTACAGGCTCTCCAACATAATTCAGCCTTTGTTACGTTTCCCCGACCTTTAGAAACATTATGTATTACACGGTTTAATAAATCCAACTTGTTATAAACTATGAGTTTCTATAAATATTTTTATATTGGATGTCATCAACCATTGATAAAATAAGAAATAAAAAATATTTAAAAATTATAAATAACAAATAATGAAGATTTAAGATTTATAAAATTATATTTTGAAATAAGATATAATTAAAATATTCTTAAGATTTAGTAAGTTTTAATAAAATATTAAAATAAATTTTAAATATTTAATTATTTAAAAACATTATTATTTAATAGAAGATAGAGTTATTTAATAGGATAGAGAGTCGGGAAACAAAAATCCAGACTTCATCAAAAGTCAAAACGTGTCAGATAAAGTTATTTATTTATGAGATTGATAGTTGGCTAAGCCTAATTGTACCCCTACTTGTCTTACCCCTGAAAAACAAGTATATCAATCAATTTTTTTCTTTTATTTTGTTATTTAATTGTTTTACTTTTTTTCTTATATTGATTACTAGGTTAAAATCACGTGTATTACTGTAACATCCCGAAATAATAAAAGCACTTAAATAATAGTAGGATCGGGATTTAATCAATGGATGAATATGAAGTAAGGGAGCAGGCTTGGGCTTAGCCCAATGGGCCGATGTGGACCCAAGTATATAAGGATATAATCAACTCATCTTCCTCATTTCATGCATTACACACAAACCCTAGAGAGAGAAAGCTTAAGGTTCTAGAGAGAGAAAGCTTGAGGAACAACATCCAAGCTCTGATTTATGTTCCATCTTGCTTCTCCATCACCCCTATCGTTTCTACAAGAAGAACCACGAGTTTTAAAAGTAAGGTCGATCTCAGATCTAAGTTTTTCTTCAAAAATAGGGTTTTATGGTTTATGGGGTTTTTAAACATAAAGGAAAGGTTTTTACGTATGAAAAATGGATTAAAGCTTAGATCTAGCTTCATGGAAGCTAGATAAACGTTTTGAACGTAAAAAGTTAAGGTTTTGAATCATAAATCAGACCTGCAAATGCTTAAAGTTCTTGAGTCGACTTTCGAGAGTCGGCCACCTGCATCTGGCGACTCTCAGCGAGGAAGAAGAAGAGAGTCGACTGTCAGCGATTCGACTTTCAGAGCCGACTGTCAGAAAGTCGACTGTCTGAGAATCGACCCTCTAAGAAAAACACTGAGTATCGACCCATTACACAACACAAAGTCCTGAACGCAAGTTCAGGCGACACTCATGAGTGTGGCTAGCGATTCTCCTAGCCGACACTCACAGCGATACCCCAAAAAACTGCCGAATCTTGCATGAAATAATAGAAATTGTACTTTGACTTATGTGCAGATCGGTATACGCACTAACAGTAGCTAAAACATCACCTTCGGGTTAAACACCGGAAAACAGGTGAGTTGTATGTGCCCCCTATGTGTTACATGCAAACCAATTTAAATGTTTTTGGGGTTGAAGTGTATACACTAAATGAATAAATGTTATGAACACCAATGTGATCATACGTGATATATATATATATATATATATATATATATATGAAAATGAATGATGACCAAAGAATGAAACGTATGTATACGAATAATGAAATGAACGAATGACATAACGTAAATGAATGAAATCTTGCTTTATATTTATATATATTGCATGTTATGAATGTATGTAAACGTTATGGACGAAAACGATGATTACGGCTATCACGGTAGACGGACGAACACTCGACTAAAACTATTTACACAGCTGTAAATGAAAGTCTAGCAAGGTAGAATAAAACTAAGGCCACAACAGTGGAGTCAGTCCCTCAATCGATGCACGACTATATAAATAGTTCGGGTGGGAAACGGATGCCTTAGGGCATACGGGCGAGTTACGGACTACGACTGTAGTACGGTATGACGGACGACCGAAGGTTGGTCGGACGGTAAGCCGACAGCCGAAGGTTGGTCGGACGGTATTGCATGACGTACGGTCGAAGGAATCCGTACGATCATGGAGGACGGACTACGACGGTAGGACGGAGCATCTATCTTTGTGACTTATCATGATCGTACTGATTCCTTCGACCGTACGCCATGCAATAACGTCCGACCAACCTTCGACCGTCCGACTTACCGTCTGACCAACCTTCGTTCGTCCGTCATACCGTACTTCGTAATTCGCCCGTATGCCCTAAGGAATCCGTTTCCTACCCGAACTATTTATACAGTCGTGCATCGATTGAGGGACTGACTCCACTGTTGTGACCTTAGTTTTAGTCTACCTTGCTAGACTTTCATTTACGGCTGCATAAATAGTTTTAGTTGAGTGGTCGTCCGTCTACCGAGGTAGCCGTAATCATCGTTTCCGTCCATAACGTTTACATACATTCATAACATGCAATATATATAAATATAAAGCAAGATTTCATTCATTTACGTTATTTCATTCGTTTATTTCATTATTCGTATACATACGTTTCATTCTTTGGTCATCATTCACTTTCATATATATATATATATATATATATATATATATATATCACGTATGATCACATTGGTATTCATAACATTTAATCATTTAGTGTATACATTTCAGTCCCAAAACATTTAAATTGGTTTGCATGTAACACATAGGGGGCACATAGAACTCACCCGTTTCCGGTGTTTAACCCGAAGGTGATGTTTTAGCTACTGTTACTGCGTATACCGATCTGCACATAAGTCAAAGTACAATTTCTATTATTTCATGCAAGTGTCGACAGTTTTGTGGGTATCGCCTAGAGTGTCGGCTAGGAGAATCGCTAGCCACACTCGAGTATCGGCTAGGAGAATCGCTAGCTACACTCATGAATGTTGCCTGAACTTGCGTTCAGGACTTTGTGTTGTGTAATGGGACGATACTCAGCGTTTTTCTTAGAGGGTCGATTCTTAGACAGTCGGCTCTGACAGTTGACTCTCTTCTTCTTCCTCGCTGAGAGTCGCAAGATGCAGGTGGCCGACTCTTGAGAGTCGGCTTAATAACTTTGAGCATTTGCGGGTCTGATTAATGATCCAAAACCTTAACTTTTTACGTTCAAAACGTTTATCTAGCTTCCATGAAGCTAGATCTAAGTTTTAATCCATTTTTCATACATAAAAACCCTTTATTTATGTTTAAAAACCCCATAAACCCTAAAACCCCATTTTTGAAGAAAAACTAAGATCTGAGATTGATCTTACCTCCAAAACTCGTGGTTCTTCGTGTAGAAACGATCAGGGATGATGGAGAAGCAAGATGGAACAGAAATCAGAGCTTGGATGTTGTTTCTCAAGCTTTCTCTTTCTAGAATCTTAAGCTTTCTCTCTCTAGGGTTTGTGTGTAATGGATGGAATGAGAAAGATAAGCTGATTATGTCCTTATATACTTGGGTCCACATCGGCCCATTGGGCTAAGCCCAAGCCCGCTCACTTACTTCATATTCATCCCTTGATTAAATCCCGATCCTGCTATTATTTAAGCGCTTTTATTATTTCGGGATGTTACAATTATACGACTTGAATAAATGTAATGTTATATACTTAGTAATAAAAAAATATAACTTTAAAAACTCGTATATCACACGGGTTGTATAAACCCTGTATTACACAGGTTAAATAAAATATAATGTAATCTGTTAACACATACACTCGTCAAAAAATGTATTTAAAAAATGTACTTTGACGTGACAGTTATAAATTATGTTAAGTTAATTTTTAAAACATTTTTTTTCAACCGAGTGTTAATTTTTTTATTTAATTGAGAAATTGAGAAATTGATAAATGTTAATTAATATTAAATTTATTTGTTTAATCGTATAATAATTATCCATAATTAAATAATAAGTATCCATAATTAAATTTATATTAAATATTTAAAAATATATTTTTTTAATATCGTTATTTAATAAGAAAAAGAGGTGGGAAAAACATATACCAGAAAGTGACACGTGTCCTCATAATATTTTTATTTATTAGTTTTACTAGTTTAGATCCCATGTTTACATACGAGGTGAAATATATCAATACATAAAAATTTTAAATCTTTATGTATATATATTTTACATGTGTAAAAATTTATTATGTATAGTAAGAATAGAAAACAAATTTAAAATATGTAAAAATTAATATATAATTGGGTTTCGAAAATATGTTAATTACTATTTTTTGATATAATTTGATTTTTATTTACTATTTGATTAAAAATAAAAGTTATATAATTAAATTTTAAAGTTTCTTATAATAAGAGATAATTTAAAATAAATGTGTTTTATTAGTATAATTAGTATTTTTTTCTTTAAATGTATATTATTATTAAAAGATAGAAGTGCATTAAATATAATAGACGGAAAAAAAATGATAAGAATGAATATGTAGGCGACACGTGGCATGCAAAAATCTTTATTTATTATATAGTATAGCTTACTACTATTTTTTTTATTTTCATTTAGGAAAATCGATTTTGTCATACTTTTTCAAGATTATTTATTATTATTATTATTTTTATTAAACATTTTGGCAAAATAATTATCCATTCTCATTTATTAAAAAAATTTTAAGAAAAAGAATTAAACATTGTTACTTAATATTTCATTTTGTAATTCTACTCGTTTTCATTTGTCCTATTTAAAAAATAATTTATTCCGCTTAAATACTTAATTATGATATGAATTATGATCGTAACAATTATAGTAGAGATTCGCAACCTACTTCTAAATGATTTTCTAATAGATTTGATGCTTGATATTTAATGGATTTGATGTGTTGACATTGGCTCTTACGATTATATATGAGGAGAGTTAGTTAATTAATTAATTAATTAATAATAATACGATTTACCGTTGATTATTATGTAAATCTTTTAGTTGAATGAATATGAAGGATTTTTTTCAGTATCATATTTCACATAGCACTAAATTGATAATCATTTTATATAGAAAAATATATATATATGAATTCCTTACTTTGATTTTATTTTTAAGTATTTGAAAATACAACTTTTAGTCACACTGACTTTTTTTTTAACTGTTTTGATACTTTTTGTAAACGGTCTTTTTTTTTTGTTACAGTTAAGGGGGGTGTTTGGGATTAATTATTGAAATTACTTATTAACTTATTAATTTTTATAAGTTAAAAAGGTGTTTAAGAAAGGTGATTTTTGCTAATGCTTTTAATTTTTTAAAGGGGAGAAAAAGAGTTTTTGAGAAGTAATGGGATACTTACTTATCAAAACTCTTTATAACTTTTTGTAAAAGTCAATAAGAAGCTTAAAATAAGTAATCCTAAACACCCCCTAAATTGTATTTATGCTAAAAACCCAATTAATTAAGAAACAAAAAAACACGTCTCACCCGCACAATTTTTTTAAAACATGCAGTGGAAAACATTATTACTATTGTATTAGTTTTTTTAGGAGAGTTAACTCATACACCCATTCTTACTTTAAATTTACACATTTGTCTAACTTGGAACCAGAACTTTCAACCACTGAACCCTCAACCACTTAAGTGAGAACACCACTATATATATACATACACTTTGATATAATTAAATTAGAAGCCTTTTGATTTGTATTCGTTGTTTCTTGAAAGAGTAAACTTCAGTTTTTGTCCCTGAAATTTGAACAAAACATCAGGTTTCGTCCCCCTGTAACACATTTGATCCTCGGCGTTTAATGTTTTAACACTTTGCGTCCCCAGTCCTTAACTCCGTTAAGTTTTCTGTTAGTTTTTGTGCAAATTTACTAATATACCCCTTACCCCTTCTTTTTCTTCATCAGAATCAATAAAATATATATGAGACTCAATAACATAGATGACACTTTCCTCTGGCGCGACCCCCCCTCTGGCCACCGGCTCTTCGGCACCACCTCCCCCCTGACCGACGACAGGTCTTGGTGGCTCCAATAGAAATGGCGGCGGCGGCGGTGGTGGTTAGGGATTCCAGGAAGCAAAGACAGAGGTGCAGACAAGGTAGTAGGCGGCGTCGGGTGGCCTAGATAGTGACGGTAACGATGTTAAACGACGGAGATGGTGACGGGATGAGTTTTCCGGCGACACCCCATCTAGGGTTCTGCCGTAGCAACGGTGGCGGAGGCTGAGGTGAGACCTGATGGCAGCGGAAACGGAACGAGGATGGTGTTCCGACGACGGAAACGGTTTTCACCACATGAATCCCCCGTCACCTGGTTCGTCGTGGTCATAGTCTTCGTTCTCCCATCAGCACCACCACAGGCAGGCTTCGTATGCCGCCATGGTGAACGGTGGCGGTTCGTCTGGTTCGTTTTACGACGGGTTTAACGACAGTAATGAAGAGTTTAGTGCTAACAACGGTCTGCAAGTTGTTTCCGATCAGATGCAGTTGTTTGACGAGTGTAAAAATATGGAGTTTAAAAAAATGGAGTCAAATTGTTTCTTGGGTCTGATGGTTGAAGAAGAAGAAGGGGTGAGACATATATTAGTAAATTTGCACAAAAACTAACAGAAAATTTAGCGGAGTTAAGGACCATGGACCGAAAGTGTTAAAACATTAAACGTCGGGGATCAAATGTGTTATAGGGGGACAAAACCTGATATTTTGTTCAAACCCCAGGGACGAAAACTGAAGTTTACTCTTCTTGAAATATTGTAACAGGGGTTGCTATCTCTCGATTAATCATTTATTAAATAGCGATACAAAAAAATGTTTTAGAAAAAAATTAAAAGATGTTTAAAAAGAAATGTTTTTTTAATATAAAAATGTTTTTGAAAAAACTATATATATGAAAAGATAAAATAAAACATTTTTAGAACTAAAAAAGAACGTTTTTACAAAATAAAAAAAAATAAAACAAAACGTTTTTTTTTTATTTGTTCATTTTATTTATTCAACCCTTTAATTAATAGTAAAAATAATAATAAAAAAGAAAACAAAAGTAAAGAATGAACCTTATCTAACATAAAGGTTGCCATGTTTATTTGCTTGTACTAGCTGGTTTGATGGTTCTCGATGGATAAAAAAGGTTTTGATAAAAGGAAAAACTCTAAGAGAAAAGAGAGGAAGAAAACGGTATGTGATGATGAAACTGAGACCTACATAAGAAAAATATCATATATTCATCTTGTTACACGTGTTTTATTGTATAACTAATAGATAATGATTTTAGTTTGATTCTAAGTAAAAATGTAACACAAAAAGATGAAAAAGACATGCATAATATAATGACAAGAAGTTTAGTTGAACTCCATGTTCATATGGGCCTTTAAAAAAATTTGGAAGTTACACCATATTTTTCACGGGTCATGTCTAAATGCACATGGGAGACAAAATTATCAAATCGACAAGATTTCAATAAGGAGTCCCTATTAATGTGTAAGGAGCCTAACCCCTAGTGACCTACATGCATTTCGGCTCACTAAAAACTTAAAAGCAAACCTAAGTTACATAAGCTCGAACAAGAATCGAAATTGAAGCAAATTTAGTAAACGAACTCGAACCTGAACCTCATAGATCAAAATTTACTAGATCAAAATTTACTAAACTCGCGAACCTAAACGATGCTATTATTTATATAAGTATAATAAATATTATTATATATATAATTATGAAAAATATAACTAAATAATATATATTATGTTATATATAATAATATAAGTATTCATGTATATATATAGTAAATTACCGTTTGCGTCCCTGTGGTTTACACGATTTAGCACAATGTGCCCCCAACATGAATTTTTAACGCTTTGAGTATCTGTGGTATACAATCTGTAACACTTTAAGCCCTTGGGCCTAACTTCGTTAAATTCTTTCTGTTAAGTTTAGTTTCGACTTGCTGCGGATAGTTAAGTTTTGCTGCAGATCTAGTTAAGCCTATCCGCAGATACCCCTGTCGAAATTAAACTTAACGGAAAGAATTTAATGAAGTTAGGCCCAGGTACTCAAAGCGTTAAAAATTCGTGTTAGAAACGCATTGTGTTAAATCATGTAAACCACAGGGATGCAAACGGTAATTTACTCATATATATATATATATATATATATAGGGGACGGTTCCACTAAGAAGTGGTTTTTCGCTAAGAAATACTAAGAGGTGGGTCAAACGAACTCCGATTGATCACATTCCAGCGGCGTTGGAACCGTCTCATCGAACCCAAACCCGGACCCAAAAACCTAAACCCCCCTCCACTCACACCCCTAAAAACCTAAACCCCCTCCAACCCTACCCCGAAAAGCCTAAAACCTCCACCTCTCAAAAACCTAAACCGCCCCACCCCCAAAAACCTAAACCCCCCACCCCCACCCTAAAAAAACCTAAACTCCACACCCCCACCCTAAAAAAAACCTAAACCCCACACCCCCACCCTAAAAAAAACCTAAACCATAAGATATAAACTCTAAAAGCTAAACCCTAAAGCTAAACCCTAAGGCTAAACCATAAGACTAAAACCCTAAAATTAAAACGTAAAATCTAAACTTTGAAAGCTAAACCCTAAAAGCTAAGATGGTAGAGTTCGACGAGACGGTTCCAACACCGCTGAAATTAGCTCAATCGGAGTTCATTTGATATCGTTTCTTAAGGTTTTTGTCATTTCTTAGATTTATTAGCGAAAAACTATTTCTTATTTGATACTCCATATATATATATATATATATATATATATATATATATATATAAGGGGAGGTTCAAATAAGAAGTGTAATTTCGCTAAAAAGCCTAAGAAGCAATCTCATCCATTCAATTGGATGATCAAGTGTAGAGATTTAAGTGTATGAAAAATAAGTGGTAGAATGGTATTTAAGTAATAGCCACTTTTGTTGACTTTTTTCAACTTCCCCCACTTTTTTTAAACGTTCATAACTTTTTCATAAGACATTATTTTTAAAAACAAATTACACCATAAAATCGAGCGTTTTTTATCTTTAATTTGAGTATAGTATTGCTATATTTTTTTTTTGTAAAAACAAAATCGGCACTTAATGAAATTGTGCTACTTTACGTAAATGTGCTGGTTTCTGGTAAAACAACACAATTTAGCACATTAAAAATTTGTTGGTTTCTGGTAAAACAACACAATTTACGTAAATGTGTTGTTTCTTTAATATGTGCTACTTTTAGTCAATTATTATGTGCCTAATTTGGTAGCATTCTTTAAAAATAAAAATTTAAAGCATCCATACACCAACAAAACAGTTCAGTGGTAGGCAACAAAAAGCTTATGCATCAAAATGTTGTTTTGTGCTGGTTTGTTTTGTGCTGGTTTGATATACTAGTTTTGTTGTGTTGGTTTTGTTTGTGCTTGGTTAGCTAAGAAGAGCAAGTTACACAATTAACCGTGTTGTTTTGGTGTTGTTTTATGATAAAGCAACACAGTTAATTGTGTTGTTTTACTAGAAACCGGTACATTTACGTAAAGTAACACAATTTCATTAGGTGTCGATTTTGTTTTTACAAAAAAATATAGCAATGCTATACTCGTATTAAAGGTAAAAAAAATGCGCGATTTTATGGTGTAATTTTTTTAAAAAAATAAGGTCGTATGAAAAAGTTACGTACATTTAAAAAAAGTGAGGGTGTTTGAAAAAAGTCAACATTTGTGGGCTTTCCAAGAATGTCCCTTCATCTCTTATTTTTTCTACACTTAAATCTCTATCATTGATCATCCAATTAACAACTGTATTAACGATCGAACCAAAATCGGTCGGAAAATTTGCGACTGAATTGTTTTGTTCGTAAAACGGTCACAAATATAGCGAGTGGATATATTGCGGTTGCAACTACAGTCGCTAACTTTATAAAATAATAAAAAATAAAATGTAAATTAATCTAGTTGCAAAGTTAGCTACCGACATTGTTTCAGTCACAAAATTAGTGACCAAGCCAAATTCCTTCGCAAGATTAACGACTGAAACGGAGGAATTTGATTAACATAAATGATAGACATGTAATTGTTTAAATTTATGAAAAAATTTACACAAAAATATGAAAAGAAAGAAGATTGATTGGCATAGAAATACCACCTTCCGAACTTTAGTTTATATTCCTCATAAATCATAATAAAAAGGAAAAAGAAACTAAAAACTTAAAAAATGTTTCTTGCATGTACATCACAAATCACCCCCATACAAAACTGTTTAGGTCAAAAGATAAATCAAAGTGGGACGATGGGCATACATATTATATATTAGATAAAAGATTGAAAATTAAAATTGGTAGAGACATGAATGGATTTTTAAAACTAGACAAGACATATTGTTCCTCACCAACCATGCCAATTTTGTAAGGCCTACGAAAAAAAGTCTAAACAACCTATTTATGTATTCATTATCCTATGAAAATTGAAAACCCAAGTTGGTCTACTTTTTCGATTGGACGAAAAAGAAAAGTATTATATCGTTTAATACTTTTTTAAAGGTTTATAAACCATACATGGGAGTTGGAGCGATGTAGCCGATGAAAATTTTGAGTTAAATACAGTTTTAGTTTTTATTTTTAATTTAAATAATTATTTTATTTCATTAGTTCTAATTTAATTTTTTTAGTCTAATAATTTTATTTTTATATCAATTACAGTCTGATCTATTAATCCATCTAAATTTTATGTTAACTTTTTAATAAAAAACCAAAATACCATTGGACTATTTATGTTACTTTGACAAAATACTAAAATCTATAGGATCCATTGACCGCGTGTCGAAGGCTAATCAAAAACTACAATAAAAACTACTCCTTAGCTACTTAGACTGTAGACAGGGAAGTCGGGTTGTCGAATACACAGGGAACTCGTGAAAAACGTTATTCAAAAAAACTGATTCAGTTACTACTAAAGATTCAAACTTTATTAATCAAAAGACTTGTAATTATCAAAAGCAATTAAATTTATGTTGTAAAAACTATAAGAGAAAAACGCAATCGTTTCCGGGGTTCAAGTTCAACAGATTCACAAAAGTTAGGTTCAATTGGTTCGAGTCCACTAAACGTGACACTGACAATTCAATTAAAGTGATGATTGTAGGACAATCTTTTAAGATTCGTTCGTCCGCTCAATCACCAATTCACAGTTGCAAAGAGATACAAATCCACCAAATAGCTCACGATGCAAGAAAACCGAACACAGATGGCAACTCGGATAACTTAAACAAAAGTAAACAATTTAAATTAATTAAACGAGTGTGTATTCAAGTTTGTCAATCAAGAACACAAATCAAACACAAAAGAACCAAAACCTAAGCTGCATTGATACAAACTATCCACCCAAAAGCAATCACAAGTGGATTAGCCGCTCATGATTGTAGCAAACATCAAAGTATTCAATCTAGAACTTACAAACATGAAAAACTACGAACAATTGATCCAAGAATGATGAAAATCTCCTTAGGACTCCTCTGGGACGGCCGGAACCAAAAGTAATTCGAGAATAGAATCCTCCAAGCTATATAATTAGAATTAGGTTGTAATTTGCTGTAATCCCTTTCTTCACGTGTCGCGAACATCTCTGGCCGGACATTTGCGTAGCATGAAGGCCAAAATAGTCGCGGCCCCCTTTTCAGTATTCTCGCGTATCGCGAACAACAGCACCCAGGTCTTCGTGTACCGCGAAGACCAAATTTTCCATGATTTTGACTTTGACTTTCCCGGGGCCGACGTATGCTGCTATCCTCTTGATTTAAGCTTCATATTTCCCGCTCAATTAGCATGCTAAACCTGTAAAACTCAAGAACACTAAATACACACAAAACAGACTCGATATACAAAGCTAAATACTTAAAACGTATACAAAACGACTCTTAAACACGGGATATTTTATAATCCCCAGGAAATTTCCGACCATATTTTTTTTTTATTGTTCATTTATTATTAGTTAATTATTTTATACTAATACCACATTCAAACCCTATGCTAGTCCCACATATTATGTCACATCAATTGTTATTTTCACGTGTGTTAATCTAAATTTTCAACTTTGCATTTACCTAGTGTTTCCTTATTATACATGACACAGGTATGCATATTTATAGAGATATATACACCTTGTTATAATAAGAATATATATCAAAATAGAGTATGTAAGATCTAACCAAGCAATCATATTTTCCATTTCCTTTATCATATATATATATATATATGTACGTGTTTAATTTCATATATATATGTGTATACATATATTGGATTACTAAATAAATGAATCCTACAACCTTTAGTCTTATAAACAAAAAAAACATAATCTTTGAAGTTTAAAACATACATTGCAATACCTTTATATACGTATACATGTATTTATTTATAAATATGTGATTATATATATATACACTTGATTATACCAAGTAAACTATTATGTACTTTTATAAAAATGAAATTTACTCATTTTTAAGTAATAATAATAATCTTTATAAAAGTTATATAACATATAATTCTTTTATATAAACAAATAAAATAAATAAAAAAAAGGAATAGAGATCTAAAACAATTAAATGAGTTGAACCCATCCAAATGCTTTGGACCTCAAAATTTGAACCCCCACCGTTCCAAATTGAACCCCCTTATCATGAGAAATTGAAAACCTTCGTTAGTTGACTTTCGAAAGTCAATTGGCACCAATCGATACCAATTCCATCAAATTGCGAGTTGTTAATGCTTGTTAATCCTTCAGGGACGTTACACGACCATAACCGAGTGCCTTTGATGGAGCAATTAAGTTGTATCCGAGCAATTGGACTCTAAACCATTCCGTAACCGTCCCAAATCAAACCCACCATCAATTCTTGCATTAGCTATGAAATTGAATGTTGTAAACGAGTTTAATTCCGTCGAGAAACCGCCCTGATTCTCTCTGAACACTCAATTCCATCACAAACACCTCTAGAGTATCAATCTTAGCCGAAGAACGTTTGGATCTGCGCTCTGGTCGATCACGCCTCCCTCGCAGCCATTACAGGTAATTAATACCTCTTTCTACTCGTGTTGAACCCCTGAACGAGAGCCCTATGAATGTAGTTTTACCCTGGAATCGACCGGATTGAATTGGAAGGATTAGGGTTTGCGTGGGTTGTGGTGGAGAAGAAGGGGATCTTCGGACCTTTATGTTTAATAATTAATGGATCACCTAACGAACAAGGCACTAGCCCAGATCCATTGGTTAAGTCTCTTCCCCCTCCCCATTCCGGAGGTCGCGGGTTCGAGTCCTTCTAGGACCAAACCTAAACCTTTTTCTGATTTAATCACTTATTCATTATTTTATTTCATAAACTAATATTTTAAAATTCAGAAAAATTCTTATAAATCTAATAAAAGCATTTAGTAATTTTTATAAAAACTGGAAACATACAATAACTTATTCTTTTTTTTATTTGTTAAAAACACATTAGAAAAATTCCTAAGTAAACAATATGGAAGGGGTTTATTTAAGCAAAACCTAATTATATTGTTTTACTTGCAAAATTATAATGTTTATAAAACAAGTTTTAAATAATTATTTAAACATTATCAATCTATTTCTCAAAACGTATAAATAATTATTAAGGAAAAGAATAGTTATTTAAAACGTGTAAAATTTACAAAATTACTTAGATAATTATTTTTAGATAAATAATTATGCAATCCATTTATTTTCACTTAAAGCTTACTATATTAAATGTTTACTTAATTTATTTCTTAACTAAAAGGAATTATTTAAATATTTTTAAACGATTATTCTTATTAACATAAGACAATTATTTAAACCGTTCATAACTCATATTTTGTTTATTAATTATTCTTAGAATGATTATGTAAATAAAATTAATCATATTGTTATTATTATAAATACTACACTTATATAATTAATTAAAGATGCTGATTAATTATTATTAATTTTGTAAACTTCCTTATCAATTATATTTCAACGCTCATGATAAACATAAATATATATATTCTTAAAACTTGTGCAAATCCTATGAAACCCTAGAATTTTAGAATTTTCTACTTTTGTGAGACGTACTTTGAGGCTAGGATTCAATAAACTGTGTAGGTTGTTTGTGAGGAATCTTTACAAGCCAATTTTTTATTTACAATTCGTACAACATACTAGCTTCGTTACAGGTGAGTTTACATAGCCCCTTTTTACTGTTTTTGTTTTTGGGGTGAAACATGTTATCAACTTTATCTATTTAAACAATTCAATATCTATGTTCTTGTGCTTGATCTTTATGCTTTATATTTGAACTACTTGGTGACCATTGCATGTGTTTCATGCCAGTACATTCATTAACTTGCAGCCCAAGCCTAAGATAGTACCTAACATGATCATTTATATGGGAAACTGAAACTATAACTTACCACAAGACCTTGGCGGGTTTTGTTGGGTATCAACTATAACTTGGAGTATCCGCTTGCTCCCTTTTTCAAAATGGCAATCAATGGGATTGCGTATCTAGTTTTCTATTATCAAGCTTGAATTGTATGCTTGGAACCTTGTATGTTTTCACATATATGCTTTAGACATGCTTTGAACATATTGAATTGTAAAAGTATACTTAACTTATGTTTGGTGTCAAAACCTATGTTACTCACCAACTACTTGTAGTTGACATTTACTCACATGTTTCAGGTGCACCAGATTGAGGACACTACATGATCACATAGGACTGTGGACTTAGCTTTAATAAAGATTGAATTTAACTTGGGTCACGTTTGAACTTCTTGTTTTCCATTTCTATTTGTAACGGATGCTTTAATTATGATGAAATAATATTATCACTTATTAATAGATGATCATGTGCTTATGAACAACCGCGTCAGCCCCGGCGTATAATCCGCCGCCGGCCGGGGTGTGACAGATTGGTATCAGAGCCATGGTTATAGGGAATTAGGTTATTAGACACACATGACCTAGACTATAACCTAGGAGTCCCCAAACATGAGTTTTACTCGTGTCTTTTATTAGGAACTCCACTCTATACTCATTTATACACATACTTTCCTACATCTATCTACTTCTGTCTACATGATACAATTACTTGAACTAAAATATCCCAAAGACTACCTGGAACTATTTGAAATAACATGAATTACTTGAAACATATTCTTAGTTTATAGTCTATAACCTTAGGATACCTTTGTGTAATTATCCTGCATGTTATCCTAGGTATTATATTACATAATACAATATATACTAATACTTTAGGTGCTACGTTACTTGGTAACTTACATGCTTACAAAACTGTTGTTCACATAATACCTTATTTTTCACACTGTTTGATTTCATGCTACCTATTTGATTCCATTAAATGTCATCCTAAGCTTTACTATACACTTCTTCATGTCTAAGACTTCATATACCCTCATCCTTACACACTAAGAATTATATCACCATCATTAACTGTGAATAAAATTTAACCCTCGGGCCTCAAGGCCCGGTCCATAATGATTCCCATCATAACTATGAGCCCAAACAATAGTGTTATTAGTACATGATGGCTGAAAGAGTGTGTGTAGACCCATAAGAGATTCTGACCAAGGAAATACTGGGTATTTAAGTGTGTCCCTTGTGACCCACCCCTCTTTCCTGGGAATTTTCTTCATGGATACACTACTTATAGGTCAAGTGTTACTTCTAATATACTATTGTGAAAACTCGGTGTTATGACTAGTCAAACTCTAAACTCATGAAAACTTCTGTACTTAACATCTAGTATTTTATTATCACCTACAATCTTTCTCTTTTCCTGCTAGACATGGACTCCTACCATTCTCCCTCCCTGGTATACTATCCCGAGAAGAGTCCGAGCAGGAGGAAGACATCGGATCTCCGTCACCAGAACACCCACCACTGACACCTCCAACTGCTAGATCCATATTTGACATAAGGGCAGACTGGCTTAGGAACACCGGCCTGAGACTCCGAGCATCTGAACCACGCTCATCAAGAGATCCCTATCAAGCACCTCACCGACACATCCCCACTGAGAGACCCTTACTTAACACCCGACCCGTACCACCCAAACCCACGAGCCAGACAAACTATGGGAACCTCCAGTGCTTTAGAAATTCCAGCTGATGCCACTTATCAGTATGTAAGAACCACAGAGTTTCAGAGACAAGGGATGGAGCACGTGATAAGGCACGACCTGTTGGGTCAATGAATAGATAGTCTTTTGGGTCAAGTATGGTGCCAGGAGGAGAAAATTTCAAGCGTGGAAGAAGACAGGGAGATACTTATTACACGCGCGGAAACAGCTAGGGCTGAGGCCCAGTTTGCTATACGAATAACCATAGTGATGGTTATCTTGGTGCTCATTTGCTTCCTGATGGAAATCTACCTAAAGCGTTAGCCAGATTCTCTATGTTTGTCTTTGAATTTCCAGTTTAAAAACCTCCACCCTATGTTCGGATTTTAATATTTGACGTTATATCATTCAATGCCACGTTTTATATTACAACTTAAATGCCACTACTATCTGATTAATGTTGTACGCATAAAATACACCTACTATATTTTCATCACTCAAACACCACGCCAAAATTTTAAGTTTTGATAAACGCATTCCAAACCCTCTTCTGTTGAGTAGCACATTATAAACCCTTGAAAAGGAGTTTTACTAATAGGCAAAAACACTATATAAATAGTATATTATATTATGATATTTCCTTATTTTTTGGCTTGCCTTAATGATTGACACTTAAGTCTTCTTTGTGAACTAATTATTTTATTATTACTTGATTTAATTAATATAGTTATTTTGGTTCAACAAAACCTTTATCAAGCCCTTGGTTTATAAGCTTTATCTAGGTTATAAATTATTTACAAACCCCTTCACATTGTGAAGGAGCTAAAGGTACTTTGTTTTATAAAAAACATTTATCTCACTGTCTTAGTTAATAATTAATTATGACTCGATTAATTACTTCGTTACGGCCTCTTAATTCGGTACTTTTAAATTCTTGGCTTGATTTCGAAATAATTTGGCCATTACTTTCTTTGAATGATTCTCTTTATGATAACTAAATAAATAAAAAGGGTTTACCCAATCACCTAGTTATTCAACCGATTACTTTCACTTATTTACAAACAAGGATAAATTTCAATTACTTGTTATTTACAAACAAAAAGCTCAAATCAGCTATTCATGTGCGTATTATTCTAAATACCTGTAAAATTTCCTCATCACTCTGCACTTTCGAAAATGTATGAACTTACTAGCCACTTCGAAAAGATGAACCATTTCGCATAAGCGTTGACCATCCATTAACAAAGTTGAAAACTTGAAACCCAACTACCTACATTATACAAGACGCTTGTCCGCAGCACTCGATCACCAACAAGATTCGATAGTTTACGCTACTCATGAGTTTCAATTATTTACATACGAATGCTCGTAATATACCTGAGACCGGATTGTTTACATTATACACGCAACTTGATTGTTCACGTTATACATGAAACTTGGTTGTATACAATATACATGATTATTTACATTATACATGAAACTTGACTACTTGCAATATACATGATACTAGATTGATCACATTATAGACGGAATTTGATTGCTTACAATATACATGATACTAGATACATGATACTTGGTTGTTTGCAATACACATGATACTAGATTATTTACTGTAACGAACCAAAAATCCGGGTTTCGTATTCAAATAATTAAATATTTATATTTAATATTATGGTGGAATTAATATTTTATAAATAAGTTGAAACAAGTGGGTTTCAAGTTTGTAATGGGATTATGTTAGTTTTAACTAACTATAGAACGAAATGGGTAAAATGGAAGTTAAGGGACTGAAATGGTAAATATGACAAATCTGCCATATTTGACCATATGAAAGTCAAAATTCAGCATTTGGTCTTGTTGGGGTCGTTCATATCAAGAGAGAAAAAGAGAAATCAAGTTTGAAGCTCAAATCATGCAATTGAGGCTTGTTTTGTGAAGGTTTTGGCTCACACAACACCTTCATAACATCAAGTAAGTGATTCTCTTCCTCTTGATTCCACCATGTATGTGTTCTTGGAGGATTTTAGGTGAAACCCGAAATTTTTTATGCATGTGATGAAATGGTGTTAGATTATTGATAATCTAGCTAAACTAAAGTTAAAGAATGATGGTTAACATCCTAGAACCCTTTAATTTTGATTATGAGAAGTTAGGGTTCATATGGTGAAAATTGGGGGTGTTTGGATCATAATGCTAGAATGTTGAATTATTGATGATTAGGTGTTTTTTTATGATGTTAGACACATAAACAAACCCCAAATTAACTTAAAGAACTAATTTGATGAAAAATTAGTGTCAAGGTATTGGAAGGAGAATTCAAGAGGTTTAGTTCTTGGTTTAAAGGGGGTGTTTGGATGTGGGAATAACCCAAACGGGTCATTTTGGGTGGAAATGGGAAATTGGGTTGTGAACTCAGTTTTAAAGTGATTTTTATGTATGTTTAGATTACTGAACTAGGTGTATATGTTTAGGTAATCAAATTGCTAAACTAGAAGGAGGTGCGGGATCTTCAAATCCGCAAGGTAAGTGCCTTTGCACTTACTTAGTAATGTGATATGTGATGTATGTGTTATGTTGTGCATAGTATGAATGATACATGAAATGAATTGATTATGCATAAGTGTATGTATGAATGTGAATATGGTTATAATACTATATCTAATATGTGGAGGTTATGATCAAAGAATCATAATGGAAAAGGGGAGGTTATGGTCAAAGAACCATAATGGAAATGTGGTAAGATCTTGGTCTATGTACCAAGATGAAGAATGGAAAGAAAGTTATGACCTTTGTGTCATAAATGAAATGATAATGTAAAGAGTAAATAAAACTTGTAGGTGAAATACAAGTGGTATGCAATCAAACATCAATTTGAATGTTAACGGGTCAAAAGGGTTAAATGGGTGAAAATAACCGTAGTCGCTAATTCGATAAGATGATATGCACTATTAAATGTTGTGAAGATGTTATGTTAAGTAAAGAACGGAACTTGCAAGGTGTAATGCAAGTGTTTGCACCCAAATGCATCTTTGGGCGCAAACGGCTCAAAATGGGTGAATGGGTGAAATAAGTAGAAATTACTTATTGTTATGATATATATCTCAATACAAATGGTGATATGTTTATGTGGTTGTAGGAAAAGCTCCGAAGTAGTCCAAGTCAAGTCCAAGGTGATCGCGGGTTCTCGTATATGTTTTAGGTGCATATTTTTGAAGTAAATTGACTTTCCCGTAAAGGATGTATATTTTGAATCTAGGAATCGTGTTTTTGGTGTTAAATTGGTGGTATAAGTGTGTGTTCAAATGCCCAAGTGTTTGGGATTTTATGTTTAGATGTATTGGTGAAAAAGGTTGGAAAAATGGTTAAGTGTGAAAACTGCTGAAAAGTGGAAACATTCTGAGTTTTTGACTCCCTCGCGTTACGCGAGGGAGGAAGCTTGTTTTCTCGCGATACGCGAGAGGGTAAAAAAAAAAAAATTTCCTGGGTTAAGACTTCCGCGCGTTAAAGTTTTGTTTCTTTTAAAAGTGGTGTGTTTCATTTACGTTATACATGAAACCCGAGTGTTTACATTACACACGAAACTAGACTGTTTTCATCGTTTGCTATTGATTGTCCACTATACACATGATCATTCACTATATCCATGAAAGTTGATAGCTATAAACTTTGAGCTACTCGGGGTTTGACGTATTCTTGTTCAAACACGAGGAAGCTATAAACTTTGAAATCACTCGGGGTTTGACGTATTCTTGTTCAAACACGAGAGAGCTATAGACTTTATGGTAATTTGGAAGGATATGCCATACATTTAGGGCACCCGTGTATAGGGTTATGCCACATCGTTAGTGTTTATTTCCTAACTGACTTTATCACCTAGAGGCACATCCACTTACTAACAACTTGTACGTGAAAACAATGGTTATGAACTAAATGTCTTTTGGTGTTTCCCCCTATGTACCCACACACAATAGAATGATCTATACGGGCTATACGACGATTTGAGTAAAAACGGGTGCACACGTAATTATAAAAGTCAGCGCATGGAAAACATAGTAAATTATGTCGTGTGTGATGACATAAAACCTATGGTGATATACAGTAACGAAACTAATGGGATATGGTAAGGGCATAGTGGATATTCCGCCGATACATCCTATATATTAAGTACTCCTATCATATTGTCAGAAGTGACGTTGTCCGTATCACATAGGGTCTTCTATTACCTTGACCTTGACCAATAGTTGTGAAATTCTTATCCAGTGACATTACTCAAACATATTAGACAATATCCTAAACAAGCCTAGATCTTAAAATCCCCATCACCCTCATTACAAGTGATGCATCCCACCATTTTAGTCCAAAATCATTCTTGGGCAATCTTCTCTTTAAATCCCCTAAAACCAAAATCCACTACCACCACCCATGCCTGAAGCGGTTACCTGACCCGAACCCTGTCATCGACTATACTCTTCAAACCAACAAGCAAAGCTACTTTAGAATCCAAACACCCATCCTTTTTTTTTTCTTGGACCCTCCTCCTAAACAATTTCGGGACGAAATTTCCTAATGTAGGGGAGACTATAATCCCCAGGAAATTTCCGGCCATATTTTTTTTTATTGTTCATTTATTATTAGTTAATTATTTTATACTAATACCACATTCAAACCCTATGCTAGTCCCACATATTATGTCACATCAATTGTTATTTTCACGTGTGTTAATCTAAATTTTCAACTTTGCATTTACCTAGTGTTTCCTTATTATACATGACACAGGTATGCATATTTATAGAGATATATACACCTTGTTATAATAAGAATATATATCAAAATAGAGTATGTAAGATCTAACCAAGCAATCATATTTTCCATTTCCTTTATCATATATATATATATATATATATATATATGTACGTGTTTAATTTCATATATATATGTATACATATATTGGATTACTAAATAAATGAATCCTACAACCTTTAGTCTTATAAACAAAAAAAACATAATCTTTGAAGTTTAAAACATACATTGCAATACCTTTATATACGTATACATGTATTTATTTATAAATATGTGATTATATATATACACTTGATTATACCAAGTAAACCATTATGTACTTTTATAAAAATGAAATTTACTCATTTTTAAGTAATAATAATAATCTTTATAAAAGTTATATAACATATAATTCTTTTATATAAACAAATAAAATAAATAAAAAAAAGGAATAGAGATCTAAAACAATTAAATGAGTTGAACCCATCCAAATGCTTTGGACCTCAAAATTTGAACCCCCACCGTTCCAAATTGAACCCCCTTATCATGAGAAATTAAAAACCCCCGTTAGTTGACTTTCGGAAGTCAATAGGCACCAATCGATACCAATTCCATCAAATTGCGAGTTGTTAATGCTTGTTAATCCTTCAGGAACGTTACACGACCATAACCGATTGCCTTTGATGGAGCAATTAAGTTGTATCCGAGCAATTGGACTCTAAACCATTCCGTAACTGTCCCAAATCAAACCCAGCATCAATTCTTGCATTAGCTATGAAATTGAATGTTGTAAACGAGTTTAATTCCGTCGAGAAACCGCCCTAATTCTCTCTGAACACTCAATTCCATCACAAACACCTCTAGAGTATCAATCTTAGCCGAAGAATGTTTGGATCTGCGCTCCGGTCGATCACGCCTCCCTCGCAGCCATTACAGGTAATTAATACCTCTTTCTACTCGTGTTGAACCCCTGAACGAGAGCCCTATGAATGTAATTTTACCCTGGAATCGATCGGATTGAATTGGAAGGATTAGGGTTTGCGTGGGTTGTGGTGGAGAAGAAGGGGATCTTCGGACCTTTATGTTTAATAATTAATGAATCACCTAATGAACAAGGCACTAGCCCAGATCCATTGGTTAAGTCTCTTCCCCCTCCCCATCCCGGAGGTCGCGGGTTCGAGTCCTTCTAGGACCAAACCTAAACCTTTTTCTGATTTAATCACTTATTCATTATTTTATTTCATAAACTAATATTTTAAAATTCAGAAAAATTCTTATAAATCTAATAAAAGCATTTAGTAATTTTTATAAAAACTGGAAACATAAAATAATAACTTATTCTTTTTTTTATTTGTTAAAAACACATTAGAAAAATTCCTAAGTAAACAATATGGAAGGGGTTTATTTAAGCAAAACCTAATTATATTGTTTTACTTGCAAAATTATAATGTTTATAAAACAAGTTTTAAATAATTATTTAAACATTATCAATCTATTTCTCAAAACGTATAAATAATTATTATGGAAAAGAATAGTTATTTAAAACGTGTAAAATTTACAAAATTACTTAGATAATTATTTTTAGATAAATAATTATGCAATCCATTTATTTTCACTTAAAGCTTACTATATTAAATGTTTACTTAATTTATTTCTTAACTAAAAGGAATTATTTAAATATTTTTAAACGATTATTCTTATTAACATAAGACAATTATTTAAACCGTTCATAACTCATATTTTGTTTATTAATTATTCTTAGAATGATTATGTAAATAAAATTAATCATATTGTTATTATTATAAATACTACACTTATATAATTAATTAAAGATGCTGATTAATTATTATTAATTTTGTAAACTTCCTTATCAATTATATTTCAACGCTCATGATAAACATAAATATATATATTCTTAAAACTTGTACAAATCCTATATCCGACCCCAAATCCTATGAAACCCTAGAATTTTAGAATTTTCTACTTTTGTGAGACGTACTTTGAGGCTAGGATTCAATAAACTGTGTAGGTTGTTTGTGAGGAATCTTTACAAGCCAATTTTTCATTTACAATTCGTACAACATACTAGCTTCGTTACAGGTGAGTTTACATAGCCCCTTTTTACTGTTTTTGTTTTTGGGGTGAAACATGTTATCAACTTTATCTATTTAAACAATTCAATATCTATGTTCTTGTGCTTGATCTTTATGCTTTATATTTGAACTACTTGGTGACCATTGCATGTGTTTCATGCCAGTACATTCATTAACTTGCAGCCCAAGCCTAAGGTAGTACCTAACATGATCATTTATATGGGAAACTGAAACTATAACTTACCACAAGACCTTGGCGGGTTTTGTTGGGTATCAACTATAACTTGGAGTATCCGCTTGCTCCCTTTTTCAAAATGGCAATCAGTGGGATTGCATATCTAGTTTTCTATTATCAGGCTTGAATTGTACGTTTGGAACCTTGTATGTTTTCACATATATGCTTTAGACATGCTTTGAACATATTGAATTGTAAAAGTATACTTAACTTTTGTTTGGTTTCAAAACCTATGTTACTCACCAACTACTTGTAGTTGACATTTACTCACATGTTTCAGGTGCACCAGTTTGAGGACACTACATGATCACATAGGACTGTGGACTTAGCTTTAATAAAGATTGAATTTAACTTGGGTCACGTTTGAACTTCTTGTTTTCCGTTTCTATTTGTAACGGATGCTTTAATTATGATGAAATAATATTATCACTTATTAATAGATGATCATGTGCTTATGAACAACCGCGTCAGCCCCGGCGTATAATCCGTCGCCGGCCGGGGTGTGACATATTTGACCTTACATTACATCCCCACACTTGACCTTTTGCGTCCCGAAAAAGAATACTGCAATGGAATCATAATCGGGAAACGTGCTTCTTATACTTTCATTTTACACAGCACAAATATATTAACGCGTTAATCATAACAATCGGTATTTCTGTCCAATTAAACCTAACCACCGACTCATCAGGCCCCCAATTCTGTAATCTAATATATTACATATTACCAAGCAACAATCTATCTATGAGTCTCACACTCAGAAAGCTACGACTCAGCCTAATCCTATCTCAAGGTCATGTTTAGGCTCGGGATAAACCATATAGATTTTCCCACAACTATAAACACTAATTTATAAGTTAAAAAAATCAGATGAATTACGGATCGATGGATGAATGATGCGAGCTTTCATTAACTTATGAATAACCTTAACCATTAGTGTTTCAACCAAGTCACTATCCAGGAGGGTAACACATAGGCTTCAGTTTTTAGCAATGAAGAACATAAACTCAACTTAGAGGCATTTCAACCAGGTTGCCATCCCGGAGGATAACACATAAGTCAAACTTAGTCATCTATGATTGATCACTTAAGAATCTGCCCATGGGCGTTTTAACCAAGCTTGTAACCCGAAGGGTAACACGTAGGCATATCTCAAGCTTTCAATCTAATTATTTAAGCTCAGTAATGATGGATTATGGAATGCGGGGCCACCAACTTTCGATTTTATACTCATAAAGGAAAGCGATGTGCCAAAGATTTTAAAAATTTATAAATTCTTGCTTATAGTGGTACCTATCACCATATGTTGACAGTTTCGACTTTAACGACACCTCTAAGATGAGAATCCACAAGACATCCTGAATTAATAATTCAATTAACCTAGATACACTATCAGGATATTTAAGCTCTTAAAGTCGGCTGAGTCTACCAAAACGTTACAAATTAGATGCTCTTTCTATTTTATTATTCATTTCAATTCAACCCGTAAAGTTCCCCAATTCTACCTATCATTTTCCATTTATTTGCAATGACTCTATTCCAGAGACATTTTTGAATTTTTTTTAATTTTTTATGGATTTTTTAGATTTTATGACTCAAGTTACAGACTCAAATACAGACCTGGACTAAGATCTCCCCTCCCAACACTTGAACTCTACATTGCCCTTAATGTAGGAAGAAAGTCACTAAAAAGAAAATTACAAAAATTAAAGAATACTTAGCTGGACCGACGATCGTATAGCATTTCATTCACGATCGACGTGAAAATCTGCTAATGGGCTGCCTTGTACACAAGAAACAAGTGAGGCTCAGAAATCATCACCCGAATGGAGATTGAGTATAGGTTAATTAATCCAAACTTGCTGCAAATTTAAACTCCATACAAACCCACACGTATTATACTGTCCCAATATAAAGACTCAATAAAAATGAAAAGACCCTACGGACTCGACACGACTCAAAATTACAAAAATGAAAAATTAGGGAAAAATGACCATATAGGGATCCCTCGCGTGTCGCGAGAAACAGAGAGGAACCCTTCGCGTGGCACGAAGGACTAAAAAACACCCGGCCCCAATTTATGATCTTCGCGTGTCGCAAATATGGGGCCTGGGATGTTCGCGTACCGCAAGGAGGCTCTGTTAACAGAAAGTCTTGACGAATTTTTGTCTTAGAAAATTTTTCATCCAAAAACTCAAAATTTTCAACTTTTTCAAAAACTTGTTCCAACACTCCATTTATGTTCATACATACCTGGAACGTCATTTCCGATGATTTTTCAATATGTTCAAAGCAAGTCTAAAGCATAAATGTGAAAACATACAAGGCTCCAAAACGTACAATCAAGCCATGTTTATATGTATGCACAATCCCCCGGATTGCGTGAAGTTCAAAAAATGGAAAGATGTAAGTAATATAATAAGGAAATTACAAGTGCCGGAATAGTAAAAATAAAGGCCGAACATTTCTGAGGATTACAGTTGCCGCCTTTGTTGTTTCTGCTTGGGCTTGGGTTGACGGTTTGTAAATGAAATTTGCCTTTATAAAAAAGAAAAAAAAAGTAAGGCCCTGTTTGGTATCCTCTTAATGTAATTAAGAAGCTAACTCTTAATGGTTCAAAGCCTTTTAATGGTTAAGAGGTAACCTTAAGTCTGAATGATTAAGAGCTAACATCTTAATGGTAAGTGCTCACAAGTTACATGGCCCCTTATCTTTTAATCATTAAGAGGTTTTGAACCATTAAAAGGTAGCCTCTTAATGACCATAAGATGCTACCAAACAGCCCCTAAGTTTTGCTCAAAAGCTTAATAAGTAATTTAATGATATGTGATGTAACAAGTTCAGTAGTTTTTAACATTATCTATTTCTTATTTTGTCTAAATTAAATAACTGTATTTGTTGTAACCAATTATTGCATTTATAACTTGTAAGGAGATAAAAGAATTGTGTCGCTAACTTAACGATTGTTATATATATTTCAGCTTAATATTTTAAAATTTTCTTCCCTTGGTTTAGGAGAAAAACATTTATTCTTCTAATTTTACTAATATCATAAATATATCATAAAAATAAAATAAAATACATAGGGGAATCAAGAAGAATCAAATAGGCCCCATGCATTATGTCACTATTTAGTGATTTTGTATTTGATTTGTTTGATTGGATGTTGATCTATTGAGTTTTTGGTGGGGTGAGAGAAAGGTCAATGAATGAATCACATATTAAAAAGAACATACGTTTGCTTAAGGGCGGTAATATAATTCATTACACAACTTAAAACATGAAATAAAAAGTAACCAAAACAGTTGGATTAATAAAAAAACTCGTTTATCAAACGGGAAACAAGTTAACTCACACATGACTATTGGCGCAGGCCTTGAATCACGAACACAAAAAAAAGTCTCAGTTTTGATCAACCAACTCATCGACACTTTTATTTAATTGAAACTAAATAACTCAGAATACACAAACATAAACAACCAACCCATTAAAGAGCTACAAAACACTAAACCTAATCAAACTCTAATTCCTATAAACTAAAGAAAACAAATCTATCCCCAGTCAAATCCAATTCTACGGACTTAATTAAAACAAAATAATTTAATAAATCTTACTAAATAACCCCTCTAACCTTTAGACCCAAACAAGATTAGTCCAACGATGACCCATTTAATGAATAAGTTGACCAGTTAACCTGTTTAAGATTAAGGTTTTTAAAAAAGTTTTTAATTAGATTTTATACGTGTTTATTCAAATTGTATTAACATTTAAACTTTGATACTTTAGTTTTTAATTTTCTCTCACTATTAGTTGCTAGAAATTGAACCTAATTATTTGAACTCTTCAAAAAATATTCATTTCATGCAACTTTATTCATTAGTCACAAGTATCCATTCTCTCTTTCTATTCTCCAATCTAGGGAACAATCACTAGCTTAGCCTAGTGGAAACAACCACTAGCTTAGTCTAGTGGTAAAGGTGTATATCAAAGAATTCACTAAAATGAGGAGGTCTTGGGTTCAAGTCTCACTTGTGACAAAAAAAGGAGGGTCCAGGTTGGGCCAGGGGGTTTTCTCACCTATGGTGGGTTTCCTCCTGAGGGAGGTGGAGATGATCGGGTGGGTCAGTGGCCCGTCAGTCATCCAAATTGCCGTTAAAAAAAATATAGGGATGGAAAAATAGTTCTAAATGTGTGAAACAGGTCAGACACGACACGACACAATTAACATGGTGTTAAACATGAACACAACACGATTAAGTAATCATGTCATTTTCTTCAAACACGAACTTGTTACACGACACGACCTGTTTAGACACGATTTTATAAAACTATGTATATTTTAGTAATATAAATACGTATATTATTTAAAAAATTTAAATGTGTATATTTTTTAAAAGAAGTGGCTAGGGTTTTAGTAATATAAATATGAATATTTTTTAAACGATTTAAAATATAAATATGTATAATCAGGTTTAAACAGCTTAAGCAGGTTAAGACCTCTTTAGACACGATTTTAATCGTGTCTTAAAAATGTCGACCTGTTTATGACACGAAACATGTTAAGCTCAAAACCAAACCTGTTTAACTCAAGGTCGTGTCGTGTCGTGTCATGTTAACAGTTTCGTGTTACAAATTGCTAGCACTACTCCAATCCTTTTCATGTGGTTCCTTTAATCTCATGCTAATATATAAACTCAAGTTTGTTAATTGAATATGATGGATAAGGTGCAAAAACAATTAAAAAGACACTAATCACAAGAAAAGGGTTCATGTAAGTTGGAGACATTGGTTGTTTAATTGTTACCGTGTCACCTAGTATTACACATATTCATAAATAAATTTTAAACAATTAAGTGAAAAACAACATGATTTAAAGTGTGTTCAAGTTAAAAGTGACGTCAAAAAAATATATAACTCATGTTCAGATTATTTGTCGAATACATCTAACTTCAAATCTTTCTAACCTATCAATCCACTATCACAAGTTCACAACACAATGCATACCCCTAAGTTTGCTTAGATATTTACTTTTTATCGTTGGAAGAGCTTTTTTCTATATAACTAGAGTAAACTGTAATTTGCATCCCTCTGGTTTAGACTCGCTGACACTTTGTAACCCTGTTTTAAACAAAGTGCAATTTGCACCTCTGTGATAAAGTTTATCTTTCTTTTTACGTCCTTCCGTCAAAAATCCATCCGTTAAGCCGTTAAAGGAGAATGGTATTATCGTACATTTGCTTAAATTTTCCTTTGATCATCGTTATTGTTTTCTTTTTGCAGAAAGTGCAATTTACCCGTATTTCACCCTTTTCATTTTCATCCAACAACCCACTCAATCTGTTTATTTTGATCCAAATACAAAATAGTCTTACAAATAAAATCAGCACCGTCGAGTACGATCAAATGGGGGCGATATGCTCGGAAAAATGGAAGGAGGCTCCGGCGAGAGGGACGGTAGCTAGGTTTCAAGAGGGTGGTTGCCACCTCTCTTGCCACTACACTCTCTGCCTCCATATCTATCTCTCTAGGCGACGAAGATCTTGTTCTTCAGGTCACCAGACGTTGTTGGCGAGGCAACAACCCTTGTGTGAAACTTAGCCCGATTCTTGGCGAGCCAACACGAATCCTGCTGCAGCCATGTCGGAGTCCGATCCACTTTGTCCGATTTCATATTTGCAGATCTGAGCCTATCGTACAAATAATACGTGTTCTGATTTGTAACCTGAACATCTTCACTCAGACGAAATGAGGTGATTTCAGAGGGGATGAAAGAAATTGGTTTTTAAGGGTGGTTGCCCTCCTCTATCAACTCCGATTTTGACTTTTTTAAAAGTCAAACATCGTTCTTTCAAGCCTATGATTTTCTTCAGTAATCAACAACCCTTTATTATTATTATTATCGAGTAAAGATGAATATCTGATCAATTTGTTTCTTGATTCAGAGTGTCTGAGTGAGTTCAGATCTTCAATTTGTTGGATTCAATATGCTCGGGTAAAATGAAAAGGGTGAAATATGGGTAAATTTATGTCACATAAATCTTGTTATTTTAATCATTCAACATATGTATGTAATTATTTTGTTTCGATTTTCTGTATTTCAGCTTAAGTTTGTGTACTGAATCAAAGAAAGAAATATGATGGTTTTGGTTTCAGGGAATTAAGTTATGGGAAAGAGGAAGTCAAGAGCAAAGCCACCTCCTAGGAAGCGGATGGATAAGCTCGACACTGTATTTAGTTGCCCCTTCTGCAACCATGGAACCAGCGTCGAATGTCGCATGTAACCATTTCTTTATAAATGGGACATTGTAGGCTTTGATTTGTAGAAGATGAAAATGACGGTAGAAGGAAGCAGGGACGTTGAGGGCTGTTGGGGAAGACATATATGTATGATGTAACGGAAACAAGGGCAAAATAGACTTTTAACACATAAATTGACGGTTTAATGGACGGAGGGGCGCAAAAAGAAGGAGAAAATAAACCATAGGAGGTCAAATTGCACTTCTTTTAAAACAGGGTTGTAAAGTGTCAGCAGACATAAACCACATGGGTGTAAATTACACTTTACTTATATAACTATTGATTAATAATTTAAGTTAATGGCTGAGAATCCTACGTGAAAATGTCGTGTTCTTACTTTCTTGCTGTTCCAACTTAAAAACCTTAATTTAGGCCCATCAATTCCATTTATGATACCAGGCTGGGAGCCATGCGCCAGGCCCAATATTAATTCTAATTACCCCAAGACTTTTAACAACTAACAAAGGCCCGCTCTTTAAGATCCAAGAACTTAAGTCATTTAATGTTTCTGAAATTTCTATAATTCGTAAACATGGATATGAAATGATAGGTGGCCGGCCCTGTGGGTGTACCGAGTGGGTAACCGCTCAGTACCTAATATTTTGGGTCCAAAAAAAAGTGTATGTTAACAGGAGTAGTTAACCGAGAAGCTTTCTTTTAGCTTTAACTGTGTACATTATCTCTCTTTAAGCATTTAAGGTTTAAAAGAGAGTTAAAAGATGCACTCGCTGGAGCTTTTTTGGTCGCCAACGACTGTGAAAAGGAAGAGAGAGAGAGGAAGAAAGAAGATGAAAGAAGAAAATGTAATTTATATTTTATAACTTTTTTCTTTGGTACACGAGATAATAGGCTTTTTCCCTACATTAAATTAAGAGTTAAGTACACGGATGGTCCCTGTGGTATGTTTAAATTTTAGATTTGTTCCGTAAGTTTGAATCAAATACATCCAGATGATCTTGAAGAGATGGATCTAAAGTGGCAGCTAGCTATGCTTGCTGTAAGGACTAAAAGGTTTTTCAAAAAGACATTAAGGAGAGACTTTAGAGAAGGATGGGGTGATAAAGTTGGATTTGATAAATCCAAAGTCAAATGCTTCAACTACAATATGCTGGGTCACTTTCCTAGGGATTGTAAAGTACCTAAATCTTCTTGTCAAAGTTTTCAACAACACCCTCTCAACAACCTCAACAAAACATTTATCAGTATCATCAATCTCAAGCTCATAATCAATATCAGTCTCAAAATCAAAATCCGAGTTGCAACATAAATCAACCTCACAGTTCAAGTCAAAGTCAAGATGATGTGTTCTAAGTAACACATGTTTTAATAATATAATTCCTTACATTTTGAACGATTTTTAGTGCAAATATGATAAGAATAGTTACGTATTGATGTTTTGCTTTGATTTGCAGGTTTTTGATGGAAAAGAAGTGATTGGATGCTAAACCAAGCTTCTGGATGGGATGCTAAACGAAGTTGCTGGATGGGAGATAGAAGAAAACGAGTAGAAATCAAGAAGGTATGACCCGTACACACGTATGTGTATGACTCGTATGTGCACTAGACATCGTATCCACTTTACAGGGTACGACTAGTACATTAAGAAGTATGAAACAACCCATTAAATGACGGTACGCCCATACGCGAACCGGGACATAAACCCTAAATTGGCCTATTTAAAAAACTTTACGAGCTAGGGTTAGGAGTTGGCTTGGAGGTTGGAACAGAAGGTTTAGAGCAGGAAGAAGGATTCTTATCATCAGTTGGCTAAAGGATTGAAGATCTAGCCTTTCGGGTTGCATATTCGCGTGTAGCTTGGTTCGGTTTGGTATTGATTCCATTTTCTGTTACTCATTTGATCATGAATACTTCTAAGTTTTGTTTGGTTTTTATTTCAATGATTGGCTAAACAATTGTAGCCATTTAGATTAGATGAATCTTTGATGGGTGATGATTAGATTGTGTATTGTTTGATGGTATGATTTTAGTAGAGTTGTTATCTTGAACTTATGATGTAAATGATTACTTGTTTGCATTAGGTTTGGATATGAGTTGTGTGGATTTGATTGAGCTTTCTATGAAGTTATGCATGCTAGATTCAATTCATCTAGATTTATGCAGCGTGCACAGAACCAAGGTCCCAGCAGTAGTGATCAGTCAGCAGAAGCTCAAGATTAGAGTTGAGTTTAGAAGCATACATACTAAGGAATGATGAGCGTATGTCAAGGGTAGAGGCTGACTTGATTCAAAACAAGGAAACACTCAGACAACTAAAGGAAAAGGTAAATCTGATTACTTAACTATTATTAGATAAACCACCAGGAGGATTCTTTAGCAGTTCCAATGCCCATGTTAAAGCAGTCACAACCAAGAGTGGCAGAACCACTTATGATCCAATAGTTGAGCCACTGATCCACAAAGAAGGCATAGGAAACTCATCTGGGGACCAAGAAGAGCAAGATATACCAAGTACTGAAGAACCCAAAGAGAAGCAAAAGAGTCCGTTGTGTGAGTACAACACACATGTACCATACCTAGCTCGAATCAAGAAAGACAAGATGGAGAAACATTATGTTAAGTTCCTATAAATATTCAAGAGATTGCATATCAACCTACCATTTGTTAAGGCGCTAGCCCAAATGCCCAACTATGCAAAATTTCTGAAAGACTTACTCACCAAAAAGAGAAAACTAGAGGGTCTGTCTACCATCACCCTAAGCGAAGAATGTTCAGCAGTTTTACAAAACAAACTGCTACAAACGATGACAGATCTAGGGAGCTTTACAATCCCCTGTCTGATATGGGAGATGTCAGTTAGCAATGCATTGGCAGATCTGGGGGCAAGCATAAACCTTATGTCGTATTTTGTGTTCGCTAAACTCAACCTTGGGGAGCCAACCCCAACACGCATGAGTATACAACTCGCAGATAGGTATATGAAATACCACAGAGGAATTGTGGAAAACATGTTAGTTAAAGTGGACAAATTCGTACTCCCTGTTGAATTTGTGATTCTAGATATGGTTGAGGATAAGAATGTGCCTCTGACCCTAAGCCGATCCTTCCTTGCCACATCAAGGGCTATGGTCGACGTTTTCTAGGGAAAACTAACATTACGTGTCGATGAAAAGAAGGTCATATTTGACATAAAAAATTCTGTGAAGTATAACAAAGGACATGATGATTCTGTCTACTTCATCGATACAATTATGACGCATGTTGGGTAGTTCTTGCATGACATATGCGGGAAGAATACATAAGTCACATAGATTAGGGATCAACACAACAAGAAACTTCCTACTTAATATTTTCATCTTCGCCCACGGCCCTACATGCGACTTACCTTCCCTTTGTCGCTGCCACTTGACATGCTCCTACCAATGGGAAGTCGATTTCTTCAACTTTATAGCCAACAGGTTGACCTTCAATCAATCAGGGTTGTCCTTGAGATCAAAAACTCGTTCAACATTGCTGATCCAATCAATAAAGTCATCTATCTGAAAACTCCCATCAAAATCTGAAATCTCCACCTTGAGACAAAGACCCTATCGTAGATTGGAATAATGAGGGGCTCTGGCGCTCCAATGCAAAACCCCAAACGGTTCTCGTCATCAATATCCAAATCGTCCTTCACAACCGTGTGTATCTCTGTTTCTTCCGTCTGATCCTAGTTTAATTCTAACTCTCTGATTCTCTCTTACAACTGTGCGATCTCCTCATCACATGGACCAGGTTCGTCCCTACGCTGCCTCTTTCGGTGTTTGTACGTAAGGGAGGGCGGTCTCTTCCACGACCAGTCATTTGATTAACCGTATCTCTCATACCACTTAATGCAAACGAAAGCACAATCAAATCGCATTCAAGAACACACGAAATAACAAAAAGCTTTAATCACAAGCGTTCAATCGAACGCTTGGATCAAAAGTTCTTCATGAGAACAAAGTATTCAGAATAATTCAATCAACTAAACAAAAACCCTAGATTCCATTTTATCAACCGTAGTTTGAATAAGAAATAAAAATCTGAAAATTAGGAAAAAAAAATAATTCAAAAATAGTTTAAAAGATTAAGTTAATTAAAATCTCCTCCACAGCTGCATTCGCACGTCGACCGACCTTCTCTCGGTTTCCATATGCTAATCAGGTCAATCCTCGAGTCTAAATGGGTACCAAACAAATAACCTTCGGGGGAACCGTGGATACTCCTGCATCACATTAAACCCCAAAAGGTTGCACCAGCCGGGTCGGGTCTGCTACGATTGTTAAAAAGATTAAAAGAAAAGAAAACAATAGCTATATAGCTAATTAAAAATGATGGAAGATGAATAGTACCACCCCACACATCACTTGTCATATGTACTTCCGCTTTCTTTTTATTTTTAATTTTTTAATTTCTTTTTTCTTTATTGTTGTTATTTTGTTTTTCTAGATTCGGATGATTAGCACATTAAAAAAGTAAAAGTCGCTACTAATTTTATCATAATTTTATTTACGATTGGATTAAGTTTTATTCAAAATTGAGCCGGGCCAAAATTTGATTTTTATAAATTTGGGTATATAACATTTATAAAATTCTAAATATACCGTTACGATATTCTTATTTTTTCCTACGATATAAGTTTTATTCAAAACTGAGCCGCCGCAACACGCGATAATTAACCCGCTAGGTTGTTGAGAAAGCACAATTACTTTAAAAAAAAAAGAAAACATACCTCGTGAGTATTGAACTTTAAAAAAATTAATCTCAAAACAGGTCATTAGAAACAATTACTTTCTAGGTTTTTATATGTTTTTTAAAGAGAAAATTTTCAAAATAAACATTTTGACTATAAAAATTATTAAAATGAACATTGACTTTTTGAAACTAAAAAACTATCCAAATAAAAAACAAACCAATGATAACGTGACACGCAAGTTAAAAATAGTTTGGAGGCTAAAAAATATCCGGCCACGTGTCAACACAGGGGCCTGCCCACGTGTACTTTGCCGGCTAGGTGGGTGCCGGGATGATGTTTGGTGGCTAGATGGGTGGCGGCTAGGTGGGTTGCCGGCTAGGGTGTTGCCGGCTAAGGTGATTGGCGGCTAGTTGTGTGCCAGAAGAAGTTTGGCGGCTAGACGGGTGCCGGAAAGGTGGTTTGCCGGCTAGGTGGTTGCGGACTAAGGAGGTTGGCGGCTATGTGCTTGCTGACAAGGCGGGTTGGCGGCTAGGTGTTTGCCGGGTCAAACAAAAATGTGATACGTGGCGTCTTCTAATTGCTCCATTTGAATATGTTTATTTTGATAAATTTGAAAAGTCAATATACATTTTGTATATTTTTTTGGTCAAAATATACATTTTGGTGATTTTCTGTTTTTTAAATCCTTGTGATGATCGATAATTAATTAGAAAGGACATGGCGGGGACTCATTGCCCATGCATGCCAGCTTAAAAGCCATAACTCTTCCATTATCTCGTCTCTCTCTCACACACGTTTACACACATAAAGGAAGCTTCCTTTTAATGCAAGGAACCCTTGTTTGTTTTTCTGGACTGACATTTTCTGAATGCAAAGAAGGCTGTAAAGACGAACACAAAAGTCTTATGACTGCATGTTCCCAATAAATTCTTGCCCAAAATTCACTTGAGATGGATGGAGACTTGTCGCTGGTCATGAGGGGCATATGTTGGCCTGGCTCCAACTTTACCAATACCATTTAAAATTTTAGGGTTTGAATCTTTATATATGTTTTTGTGTGACAGTAATTTAAAACTTTGGTTCGATAGTATCCAGTTTTAAATTGTCTTCTTTTTCCAAAAATCATGGGGTTTGACTTTGATAAAACAAACACCTATTATAAAGAAAGCAATTCAATGTCTGTCCCACATGCAATTTTGTGCATTTAAGATCCAGATAATTATGCATTTTCCAATGTAATAACAGTCTGGTATTTTTATAGCAACTTGAATCTTACTTTCTTTTACCCATTGAGCATCCTGTGAGTTCAACTGCTTTACCTTGCAAAAAGGCACAGATTGTGCTTAGTTTGACATGAGCAATAGCGTGCAGGTTAAGGCAATATTTGTCAAAATTACATATGAACAAAGTCCCATATTGCATTAGGCATATTTATGAGTTGGTAGAGTGAATCCAAAAAGTAATTTTAGGGAAATTTTAGAGACATCGTCTACTTTTTGAACTACACATGCCCTAACCGTCACGTATAGGGCTAAATGTGACGTTTATGGAACCAAATGTCACGTTTAGGGCGGTCCGTCACCCTTATCCACCAGACTTTGGAATCAGCGCGCCAGAGAATTTCGGGATATGTTGGTGGTTTTTTTTAGGATTGAGTTGGGTTTTAAGTTTGTGGTGGTGTATATATCACATATAGGGCAATCCGTCACCCCTTACTTATTTTTTTTAAGTTAGTTTTTTGTTTTTATCATGTTAAGAGTTTGTAAAAATCGGTAGTTATAGTTTTTAAAACCTGGTCACCTCGATTATCGTTTTGAGATGTAAAAGTGAATAACGACTTATTTTTTTTTAATTTAGTTTTTTGTTTTTATCACGTTAAGAGTTTGTAAAAATCGGTAGTTATAGTTTTTAAAATCCGATCACCTCGATTATCGGTTTGAGATATAAAAAGTGAATAATGACTTATCTTTTGCTTTTTAGTTTTTATCACGTTAAGAGTTTGTAAAAATCGATAGTTACAGTTTTTAAAATCCGGTCACGTCTTTTTTATTATAAAGCTAGTTTTTGTTTTGATTTTTGGTTTTAGATGTAAAACTAAGAGTTTTTTTCGCGTGTTAAACTACTCGTAAATAAAATCACATATATAAACATCATATACAACCATTACAAACAACCAAACAAGTACAACAAAACCATATACATCCATTACAAACAACCAAAGAAATACAACCAAATAAAACTGAATAAATAAATACAATGAGTTTGTACATATAAAACAAAAGTACAACTCTATCAAAACAATATATCTACTCCTCCATCTCGTCATCACCCTTCGCATCGGACCCACCCGCACCGGATGTGCTAGCACCTTCGTGGCCCAACCGCCGGGGTGGTGGTCTCAACAACGGCCTACGAGCGGCCCGATACTCCACGACCGTGTGGTCGATGAGCCACTGCAGCATCTCCTCGGTGCGCGTGACCCGAGCCTGCGTATCCCGAATCATATCCAGTGTGGGAGCAGGCAACTGCACGACATGGTACACGCGCGGAGGATGCTGCGGCGGCACCGGCTCGACCGCTGGCTGAATCGGCTCATCCCCCCGCCGGCCAGCTCCTCAACCTGTTCGATCTGGACCTCCTGCGCAGCTAGTGCGTCGGGGTCCACCAACAGCTCGGTAACCCAGACCTCCAACACGTCATATCTCCTCACCAAACGCCACTGCCCGTCCGGGAACCTCCGGGAGATCCTCATCCTGGTCGCCGTGGTTCGGCCCGCCACGCGTGGTGAAACCGCAGCCATAGGTAGTTCTGCCATCGCATGAGCGTATCCCAGGCCTTTGGCGATCTGCGACACGATGTTGCCGCCGACCAACGCCCCTCGTGACTGCCTGTGATAGTAACTGGCAAAGTAATCCGCCAGACCACGAGCGAGGTGGCAGGGTGTGTGTGTGAGCAGACACCGAACATAGAAGAGGTCTATGACGGTGACCCTATCGGTGCCCTTGCCATGTCTAGCGATGGACGTGGCGATCAGCCGGTGCATGTAACGATAAAGAGGGTCTCGTATGTGAGAGACCCTGCTATCGGCCCCAAACGCATGGTCACCAATCGCAGGCCACCAGACCCGATGTGCGTCATCTGCCCCCATATAGATAGACGTGGTGCAGATCGGATCCCGAGTCTCCTCCTCGGTATAGAGGTTGCTGACAACAGTAAACCGTCTAAATGACATACGAAGCATAACCCCGAACATGCGGAAACTAACCTCCGCGTCTACCCGTCCCTCCGCAATATCAGTCTCGTCCAGCTCTGACAATCTCGGCTCACGCGGCCGTAACACAAATGTAGAGTACACCTCGAGGGTAAGCTCTCGGTGTGTTGGCCAGCCCATAGTAAATAGACTATCCCACAGGCTATCATGTCCAATAATCGCTGTCGCTAGCTCGCCAACCTCATCAAACCACTCCCGTGACAAAACGGTGTTGGGCTCCACCTTCCTCCCTCTAAGAGCCATAAACCGTCGATGTGCCGGAGTACCCGCCTCAAACTATAGGTGCGGGTAGTCATCAATCCCTAGAATAAATCCCTACTGCTCATCCTCGGAATTAGACATATCTGCGCATGAATCCGTATTTATAATTAATTAAAATGTTTGTTAAACTAACGTTTAGGGTTTACGGTTTAAGGTTTAGGTTTAGGTTTACGGTTTAGGTTTACGGTTTAAGATTTAGGTTTATGGTTTAAGCTTAGTTAATTAAATTATTATTATAAGATTATATTATTATTATTACTATTATTATTATTATAAGATTATATTATTATTATTATAAGATCATATTATTATTATTATTATAATAATAAGATTATATTATTATTATACACATATACACACACATACATACACATATACAACACATATATACACATATACCACACATATACAAACACACATACATACACATATACAACACACATATACACATATACCACCGTAAACCGTCGTAACCCGCCATAAACCACCATAAACCTACAGTAGATCTAAGGGCAAATCTAACAAATCTAAGGTATTAATCGGTTGAAAACAATAAAATTAGGGTCGTAAAATTACTTACCTGGTTGCAGTAATCGTCTCCGACGGTCTTCTTCTCCGGCGGTCCTCGTCTCCGGTGGTTGCGGTGGTATGTGAGAGAGAGATGGTGGTTGCGGTGGTGTGTGACAAAGGCGGTGAAGGTGGTGGAGGAAGACGGTGGTGGCAGTGGACGGTGGTTGCAGTGGTGGTGTTAGGAAGCGGTGACGGGTTCTGTGGGTTGTGAGGTCTATATGTAACAGATACGAAACCGTCACGTATGGACCTACACGTGACTGATATGCCTTTATTGGGATTCCCATAAAGGTCACGTATGGACCTAAACGTAACATTTAACCTTTATTGGGATTCCCATAAAGGTCACGTATGTACCTAAACGTGACGTTTAACCTTTATTGGGATTCACATTTGACATAGATGTCGGTCACCCAAATAATATCTTCAACTGTCACGGTTGGGCCTAACAGTGACGGATATTTAGCAAATGTCACGTTTGGGCCAAACCTTCAGCATTATTATTATTATTAGGTGCCGTCACGGTTATGCCTAACGGTGACGAATATTTAGCAAATGTCACGTTTGGGCCAAACCTTCACCATTATTATTTTTATTATTATTATAATTAGGTGACGTTTACAGGCTAACCGTCACGTATATCTGCGATTTTTATGTGATATTTAGACCTAACCGTCACCGTTCAGTGCTCACCTTTTGAATTTTAGCTCACCTTTCGACCTACCCGTCACCTTTTGATGTGTACGGGTCGCGTATTATTACCGTTTATGCGCACCTACATACACATATTGATCACAAATCGTCTTCAAATACGTTCGTATATACATACGTATAGTCATATTACATGCATGCATGCATGCATACATACAAACATTCAACCATACATACATTTATACAGCATCCATACATGCATGCATACCTACATACATCCATAGATACATACATACATGCATACATACATACATACATACATCAATCCATGCATGCATGCATGCATACATACATACATACATACATACATGCATGCATATATACATACATACATACATCCATACGTACATACATATAGTCGTAGTACATACATACATATAGTCATATTACATACATACAGGCATATTACATACATACATGCATACATACATACATATAGTTATAGTACATACATACATATAGTTATATTACATACATACATGCATATTACATATAGTCATATTACATACATACAGGCATACATACATACATGCATACATACATGAATGCATGCATACATACATACATACATACATTCAAACATGCATGCATGCATGCATCCATACATACATACATACATACATGTATGCATGCATGCATGTATGTGTGTAATATGACTATATGTATGTATGTATGCATGCATGCATGTATGTATACGAACGTATTTGACCTTATTTGAATTCTTTTTATTTTTTTCCATTTTCTGTACATCTCCTCCTTCTCTCTTGCACGTCTGTCACATATTTTTCCAAAAACTTCACGTATTTGACCTATACGTGACGGGTAGGTCAGGTGTGTAAAAAAAACCAGCGGTGTCCCCAACACAACCCTTACTGAAACCTGCCGTCAACATTAAATTGTAATTGTTGATTAAAATATTTATTACCCTCTTCTTTAAATGCAGAAACTACATGATGACCATATAAGCAAGAGTTTATCTCATTATTTACTCTTTTTCAGTTTACACCATTCCCAAATCTTGATCAAATTATGAAATCCCACCGGCGTTTGGTTTCGCCGGAGAATCCAGTCAAGTTTCTCAAAATCATTCCCTCCGACGACACTCCATCTACATGCATTGTAAGTTCATATTCTCTTTTTTTACAATCATTTTGAATGAGTAAATTATATTTGATTTGTATTCCAGAGGTTAATAGAGAAGTTTACGGAGGAGTACGGAAAATACTTGTTAGAGAGGGTGACACCGAAGGTACGAAACGGTGACGTTTGGCAAGTTGGTTTACACAAGTCAAAAGAAGAGATTTGGCTAAAAAATGGTTGGGGGAGATTTGCAGAGCATTACAGTATAGGGATTTGGCATTTGTTGATGTTCGAATATGAAGGCTAAAAAATGGGAATCCCAATAAAGGTAAACGATCACTTGTAGGCCAATACGTGACGGTTTGTCTCTGGCAAATGTGAATCCCAATAAAGGTAAACGGTCACGTGTAGGCCAATATGTGACGGTTGCATCCGTTATATATAGACTTCACTACGCAGAGAGCAAGCATAACTCTCGTATGGACCACCGGAGAAGAACACCGTTATGCATGCATGCAATATGTCACGTTGGTGGGTATTGTTGAGTTGGGTTTTAGGGTTTTGGTGGTGTATATGTCACGTGTAGGGCGAACCGTCACCCCTTCCTTTTTTTATATGTATGTGTTGACACTTTTGATATATAATGTGTTTATACTTAAAGCATTATACATTGTAAGATTTTTTAGCCACTACAAAGATTCATTAATACATAGGCTATCCTGATATAATAATACTGGGACGGGCTGGTGGCCTCGTAGGCGATCCATCATTGTAACATATTGGTTTATACGATCCTGGTACATAACTTGCCATTCCAGTGCGTTTGTATATGCATATCTTGGCCAATAGAATATCACATTCGGCACTGGGTAATCCCCAACCAATTTTAGGGTGATAAAGTGATTGTGGTTAACAACGGCTAGTGCTACAACTGGATACTCAAACCACGGTTCTGGTCGTGTTCTCACCGGGAAAAAAGACTGGCTGCCAAATAAGCCTATAAGATGTACAACACAATTGAATGTTTGAGCAATTATGAGTTCATGGGCGGGAAAGCTCAGCCAACAATTCTCGGGTGCGGGTTCAACCGTGTCAAACCAATCTAAGCTGTTACGAACAGTGTCATAAAATCCAGGCATCTCGCGGTTCAAATTGGGCTGCCAATACGAAATGTTATTGTCCATTTCCGTCAGCATTTTTCACCTAACCCACGCCCACTCATTTTGGTCCCTTCCTAAAGCCATAGCGATCCCCCGAAAACCGCAGTTACCATCTGGTCGCACATCTTTTATTTTTGAAATGTACTGGTGAATCCATTGTGGGAGGCTATCCTTAAACCGCATAATTTTCAACACGTCGTTAGGTTTCAACATTAAAGGAAACCCTAGGTATGCTTCTGTCTACTGTACCTTTGAAACAGCCTTTAACCGATTAGGACGGTTGTTGGGCGTCTTAAACTGTGACTGGGGGTATAGGAGCTGTGCCTCGCCGGTTCAGACATAGTTTGTTCTATCGTAGTATACGAGCTGTGTCTCGCGGTGTCGGGCGTAATTTTCTGTGACGTCTTGGCGTCTTTAAGATTTGGAAGAACACGAGGGTCCTGACGTACCTCAGGCTCTTTCTTTTTTGTTTTGCCTGTCAAAACACTTTCATACATTTTCTTAAACAAACTTCTTTTTACGTGGGGGTTAGGTGACGACATAACCTTTTGTTTCACGTCGTGAAACTTCTTTTCATAGTCAGATTCCGGCACCTGGGCGTACGCCGGCTTGAAATCAAGCTTCCTCCAGTGTGTGTCTACCGCTTCGGGTGGAATAGGTGTGACTGGATTAAAATAGTTAGTGAACAATAGGCAATCATATGACAACGGTAAAAAATGTATTTCAAGTATAGATAACCTTGGTTGATGTGTTCCTCCAAACGACAAGCACATGGCAAGCCCATGGACGTGGACAACTGGTGTCCACACGTACCTCATGTATCGAGCATCCTTTCCATTATCGCCATCTTTTTTTCAAGAAGTTCAAGACACCTAATAGACACCTTATAATGTAATCCGGAAAACACTTGCAGTCGATGAACCTTTAATATCTTAATGCGGGACTCTTCAAAGGTTTTGGAGATTTCAATCTCTGGCCCCGTACAACTTTACTGACATATCCTACAAGTGTGTGCAATGTATTGTTGGTCCCTATAAGGTAACTCTTAAAGTTGGCGTGTTGGCCCTCGACTCGATTAGTTGTATGTTCACCAAAGTTGAGGCGGTCGTACATCCAACAAGAAACAAAATTTAGTTTGTACGGACCCAACCAACTATTACAAATATATTCCCAAACCTCCGAAACAAAGAAAAAATAAAAATTATGAAATGAAAAAATAGATTTTTATAGAAACATTAAGTATGAAAATCTTACCCTATTTACCGTCTTCATTTAATTTTTCCTCCATCTTCCTGCAATTATAATCGTATAACGCGTCCGTGAGAGACTCACACAGAACCTTCCACCAGTATGAAAAATCTTTCCAAATGTTGACTTTAAAAAGGCCTTTCCACCTTCTGGTGATATTCTCCATGATGTGCCAGCTGCATAGGTTTTTAGAAACACCTGGGAAGACTATGTCACACACTCATCAGGGGTAGGTCCCTGTCTGTGACAATGACGCGTGGCTCCACACACCCATCGAGCATATCTTTGATCCGCTCAAGGACCCATGTGAAGTTTTCCTGTCGTTCCCTCAATATAAATGCGTGCACAATACAAAACGACTTCGATGTCGACGTCACACCAATAAACTGAACAAAAAGAATGTCGTACATGTTGGTTTTGTACGTCGTGTCTATCAACATTAAGTGCAGGAAGGCGTGCCACATTTTATAGGAGGTAGGATGACAAAAGAAAATATCTTCCACGACATTAGTGGAGGGATTCTCTCGGGTGTGATACACGAACTCTTCAGATTGCAGTAAGTTTTCAAGTTCCTGCATTGGTGTCAGGCCCAATTCACTTGGCCCTAATCTTCGCTGTGGTGTTGTATATGTCCTGAACAACACATCTGTTACCGGGAAACTCTTCCTGTACGGCTGCAAAAATGTGACATGCACGCACGTGCTGCCGGTGTAACCTCTCAACCAGATCAATTTCCCCGGCGGACATCTTCCTAAGCTGCGCGTGGCCCTCCTCAAATACAACAGGATCGTGGTTGTGTGTCTCGTCTATGACACCCAACCTCCAACTATTACTCTTTTCGATGTACCTCCCTACGAGCTTAAAGGGACATGATTTTTTTTTGCTCCCGGTACGCCTGACTGTGCCCCTGCATTTAGGTTCCCCACCAGGATTGCATCCGAGTTCGACATCTTTTTTTCTTGACCGACTGACCACAATCTCGCGTCCTCTCTTCTTAGCCCAATTCACCAAATCCTCACGAGAATTAAAATACTGAAATAGTTACAAGGTCAGACTTAAAACATAGTACCTAAAACAAATAAATAAACAATTTAAACGAACGAAAGAGTTGTTGTCATACTTTGTCTGTTTTATATGAAACTGTCGCCTTGCGTATGCGATCATCGTCCAATGCATTCTCCGCATCCCCATCGTTTCCTTTCAAATGAACGGAAGACTCACTGTCATCTGTGTCATTCCTATGGAAACTATCCAACACGTGTGTAGGTTCTGGTTGTGACCGGTACGAGAAATGTACATAATCCGGTTCTGGTTGTGACCGGCACGACAGATGTACGTAATCCGGTTCTGGTTGTGACTGGCACGAGAGATGTACGTAATCCGGTTCTGGTTGTGACCGGTATGAGATATGTCCGTAATCCGGTTCTGGTTGTGGCCGGTACGACCCTTGACCGTAATCCGTCGGTCCAAATAGTGACATATACGCCTTTTGACTGGAATTCGGTAATGATTGCTGCTGCGACGACTCTTGACCGTATGTATTCAACGGGTTGGTTCCCCCCCCCCCACACGAAGGGTGACTCCCGAATACAAAATACTCCTAAAAACGTAATGGCCGGTTAGATACCCGGCGTAAAATAAAGACTTGCACACCCCTAAGTTTACCTGACCCAGTAGAACCCTTAATAAAATAAAGACTTGTTAAACCTGGTTCAGATCTTCGAAGGTTGGCTCCTCATTCAAATCTAGAAGCTTCGACTTCTGATAAGGATCTCCCGAACTCGACATCGGTGTCAGGCGTGAAACAAAAAAAACATCGATGTCCCAACAACAAATAACCACAACCAAGAACTCAAACACGCACTTTCGTCTATACTTTCTGTTCTTTTTAATTATGGTGAAAATGGTAGTGTCGGGTTTGTGTATGATGGTGGGTTTAGTGTGATGAAAATGAGTGGTGAGAGTTGTGGATTGTGGGTTTAGTGTGATTAGAGTTGTGTTTGATTTTGGGTTTAGTGTGTGAGTGAGTGGTGAGAGTAGTGTTAATATAAGCTGAATCTGCAACCTAACCGTCACGGATAGGTCCAAATGTGACGGTTAGGTCAGGTGTGTGACAAAACTATCAACATTAACTTTCTGTCAAAACATCCTCGTACACAACCGTCACGTATTGGCCTATACGTGACCGTTAGGTTCCCTTTGCTGACTGCAAAACCTCGTATCAACCTCGTATCATCAGTGTCCTTTTTATTCCCGGACTCACGAGAGACATACCGTCACGTTTAGGCCGAAACGTGACGGTTTGGGTAACAATCGTGACGTATAGACGTATACGTGACGGATAGGTCAGGTGTGAAAAAAAAACCCAACGGTGTCCCCATCATAACCCTAATTTTATCGCTCAATAGGTTGGGTGAGTACACACTCACCTAATTTAAGATTTTTTTTATGATTTTAAAAACTAAAAATAACTTATATGTTTTGGAATATTTCAAGTGATGTTAAGATTGATTGTTACCTTGAGCATTTAGAATGATCTACAAATTAATGCATGATTTATTTCTTAAATTCTATTGCATAAGGTTATTCGTAGTGGTTTCACGCCCCCTTCTTTCACGCCCTGCCACGTCAGCGCCACATCAACACAGAGACTTTCACTGACCAAAATCAGTTAATTTTTTATAGTGGTTTCACGCCCTGCATTAATGAGTTAATTTTTTTATATTTCATTTTGTTAATTTTTATAAACAATTGATACTTATTTTTCAAAACAATTATTTATTAGTTGAAATGTCGATCCAAACACGTTAAAAACCACTTACATGACGAAAAATAGTTTTTTTTAAAACAACTTCATTTTTGTTAAAATTTATACCTGGATGTTCAGAAAAATAAAATAAACAAGCCCGTGTATTTTATTTTATTTTTTAAATAATTACTAAGTATGAGTTATTTGAGTAAAACCAAATTTAATCAAAATATAAACATTAAATTAAAAAATTGAAAAACAAATGGTGATTTGTCCATATATGATTGGAGATGATTTAAGTGCATTAAATGAAAATTTTCCCTTATCACCGTGAAAGTACTCACGCCCAACAACGCCTGTGCGGTAGGGGTGTGTTTTTTTAACCGAACCCGAATACCAAACCCAAACTAAATCAGCCCAACCCGATTAAGGTAGAACCCGAGGAACCCAACCTGAATATTAAATCTTTTAGTTTGGTAAACGAATTCAATATGTTAGAATCGGGTATACCCGATTAACCCGATTATGATGATTTAGAATAAAACACCCCTTATTCATCATGTATCAAGTTTTTATTCAATAACACACACCTTATTTTCTATATTAAAAATACGAGTTTTTTTCTCCAAAATAGAGGTATAAAGAACATTTAAATCATATTTCGAGCTTAAACACTTCATCTACTCTTCTGCAAATTCATCTAGCTTCCTAAAGGTATGTTTTGCACACTTTTTTCTTTCAAATATTTAACTAATTAATTGAATACTCGTTTACTCTTATAGTGAAATCAAGTGATTGGTTTATTTAAGCATTGTTTTTAAAGAAGTTTAAAATAAAATAAATAGATCATAAGAACATATGATTGCTAGAAATTGTCCATCATAAATAGTGATGATAATTATTATATGTTTTCAATAGAACTTTTTGAGTAGTAGTATGAACTTGAATACGTTAAATAAGTCTTACTCATCCAGTTAATGTATATAATTATAGAAGGCGTGTAAAAAAAGTAAAGAATTTGCAATATCAAATCTGACTGATCTAGAAGTGCAACCTGAATACCGATTAAAACCAACCCGATTACACCCGAACCAAATAACCCGAAACCCGATTACACATCCTTATATGGTTCGGTATTTGGTTTGATTTTCAACATCCAAAACCTAAGGAACCTGAACCAAATAACCCGATTACCGATTAACCAACCCGAATGACACCCCTGCTGTGCGGGGTGATGTTCGCTGACGTGAAAAACCTAGGTGGCTCACGTCCCCCTCTTTCACGCTTGTGCAACGAATGACCTAAGAGAAAAAGATTGTAGTTTGTTATCATCGTTTAATGATTGGTTGCATGACAAACATTATATTTTCAATTTAGGGAGAAACAAGGTTGGAAAATAGTGAGATTCAAAAACTGTCATTTTTATTTGATCAAAATAAGCCAAGGCGGTTTATCGTAAACAATTTTTGTCCATATTTATATGTTACCGAATTATAGTATTTATAATAATAGCATGTCTATACTATATAATAAATAAAGGTTTTCTATGCCACGTGTCGCCTCCATATTCATTTTCATTATTTTTTTCTCATCTCCCTCTTTTATTAAATACACCTCTATCTTTTAATAATAATATATTTTTAAAGAAAATACTATTTTTTATATTAATAAATCTCCTGACATATTTTGACGAGTGTATGTGTTAACAGATTATATTGTATTCCACGGGTTTATTCAATCCGTGTAAAACACGAGTTTTTAAAAATAATTTTTTATTACTTAATATATAATATTATATTTATTTAACCCGTGTAATACACGAGATTTTAACCTATTTTTCTAATAAAACAATTTAATAACTTTTAAGTATTGAAAGACACGTACGATAGACGACACATTTATGTTTAGCAAGTTTTTATTATATTCATTTCATCAACAAATAAAATAAACTAAATCGACACCTTTTGTATAAATAAGTTAAAGTTTGTTTCATAATATTATGTATATGCGTATTTATGATATTTCAATAACACATTTCCCTTATATAAATAATCGAGATAAATTAGATGTAAACACAATTAATTTCCTAGATGTAAAATGTTGAAAACGGGTGTCTTAAATTACATATCTATTTCATGTCTAATTCCTTACATTTTGAATGGTTTTAACTCCGAATCTGATAAGAATAATTACGTATTGATGTTTTCTCATGATTTGCATGGATTGATGCAAAAGTAATGATCGTGTGATGATAAGAAGTTGTTGGAAGTGAAACTGAAGAAAGAGTGTATGGCCGGTATGTACACATACATACAACCCGTACGTGCATGAAGACCCCGTACCCACTTTACAGGGTACAAGCAATATGAGGATATTGAAGTGGCGACCCATTAAATGATCATATGGCCCATACGCCAGTCGGGACAGAAACCTAATTGCAGCCTATTTAAATAACATTCCGGGCTAGGGTTTTGGGGGACCGAGCAAGTACGTATTTTGGAGGTTAAGGAAGAAATTTTGGAGCAGAGAAAAAATCTAGAGCTTGAGGAGTCGATAGGATTGAAGATTTAGCATCAGGGTTGCGTGTTTCGCGTATTCCAACTTGGTTTGCAATTCATTTTCATTTTCCTTTAGTTTATGATCAATTTCCTTTATGTTTTGTTTTGTTCTTTCTTTGCTATGTCCGGCTAAACCTTTATAGCCGTTGGATAAGATGATTCTTCATATGGTTTGACTTGTTTGGATTGGTTTTGTTATGCTGGTTTGATTTTAAATCAGTTTGTTATCATAAAATTTGTGATGTTTGTGTTTGCATGTTAGTATTGGTTTTGAATCTAATTGTGTTGTCTTGATTTGGTCTTTCTATGAATTTATGCTTGTTTGACCAATCTAGTTCTATCTTTACGGCATAAAAGTACACGTATAACCTGGGGCTTGACACCGTAATAGGTAATAGACAATTCAGATATTAAGCTGGTAAAACTTGTGAACTTCCTGGGGAATATATCTAAATAAAATAGTCTTGAAACTTTATAGGGTTTCTCTAATTAACCTAATCACATATTGTAAATTGCTAGGGCGCTTATCTGTGTTGATCATTTAGGGAGGTTCTATGTAATAAGGAATTGATAATAAAACTTGTTTCACTTGATTAGGGTATTAGTGTGTGTCTATAAAACTAACTCCTTGGTTTCGTGGGATTAATACCTTGTCTGGGTTAACATCCGTTCTAGCACTTCACACACTGTTCTTGTTTTAATCTAAATCATAACAACAGTTTTCATAACAAATAAATCCTTCTGTCATTCCAGCTTTGATGATTCGAGTTTGATGGTTATCTCTTAAATCTTATTTCCAAAAGCTTCTAAAATTTGCTTAGTTTTCTGAGTTCAAAAATTAGTTTTCCAAACAAATCTCCTTTTCATCGATTGAATATTGATAGATGGTCTAGTTTTAGGAGACACCAAGTTCACGGATTAATATTTTGGTACTTATCACTATTATAGTACATTGTGATAGGTATACTTGACTATACATGTGTAGTTTGGTTTGTTTGTTGTTACCATTAAAACTGAGCCCGTGGAAGGAATTCCCTAATTTATTTATATATGTTATGAATTGCACACATCAAAAAAGCCATAACTTCTGTAGTAACAACTTTCTTGATTATCATGGCCAGTATTATGATTGTATATCATTAAGTTTAATTTCCTGTTTATAGTCACATTTAAATTATTGTTAATTTGAGGTATTAATTTTGATTCTTATATTTACAAAATAAAGTAAATAAATGCATTTATTAGAGTCCTACTTAAACATTAGTTCTTTTTATTATAATAGTATGTTAGAAATTTGTGTTTTACACACGTTAAATAAAAGAATTATTAAATAGTTAGTAATACAAATTTAGAAAATTATAAAGGAAATATTAAATAGTAAAAAAGATTTCAGAATTAATAAAAGAAAATAAATAGTTAGTAATAAAGAAAAATAAAAGAGAAAAATAATCTTGACATCACAGAATTATGACACGTGACGCAACCAGTTAATTATTTATTATGTATAAATTAATTGAACTATAGAAAACTATCAAGAAAAAAAAATACCATATTTATATACGTGTTTCCTACGGAAAAATATACATTGACATTAGGGGTGTAAACGAGTCAAGCCGGCTCGAGAGGTACTCGAGATCGGATCGGTAAAAAGCTCGAACGAGCTGAGCCTTAACGAGCCCAAGACCGATCTCGAGCATAAAATATGGCTCGTTTAGTTATCGAGCCCATGCTCGAGCTCGAGCTTTGCCTTCTAAGATCGTTTAGGCTCACGAGCCTTAACGAGCCTAGTAAAATTTTATTTTATTTTTTTATATATTTAATATATTATTCAATTTAACCCCCCAAATCGAGCTCGAGCCGAGCTTTGGCTCGTTTAAGCTTCCTATAACCGAGCTCGAGCCGAGCTTTTTCTTGTTTAATAAACTTGAATGAAATCGAGCCTTGTCGAGCTGATCTCGAGTTTTATTTTCACTCCACAAGCCGAGCTCGATCCAAAAATTATAGAGGCTCGAACCGAGCCGAGCTCGAGTTCAAGCTTCAGGATAATCTCACGAGCCAAGCTCGATTAGTGTCAGGCTTGGGCTCGGCTCGGCTCGGCTCGTTTACACTCTTAATTGACATGCTTTATTGCGTTAATATTTGTAGAATAAAATAATCATGAAATTCAAAGATAAAGTCCCACACATAAATATTAACTAGTAAAACAAGAAGATACAACACTAGTTTAGTCTAGTGTCAAAGGTGTATACCCAAGACTTCATTAAAATGGGGAGGTCTCGGGTTCAATTCTCACTTGTGACAAAAAAAGGCTGTTTAGAGGGTTTTCTCACCTATGGTGGATTTCTCCCTAAGAGAGGTGGTGATGATCGGGTGAGTCAGTGGCCCGTTAGTGATCCAAATTGCTGTTAAAAAAAAGTAAAACAATAAGATGCCCAATGGAAAATTTTTCACCAAATTTCATATCTTTAAAAAAGAAACTCTAATATTCATTCTTTCCCACCTTTTTACAGGAGCTATACATTGAATTTACTCCTGAAATAGGCGATTGAAAGTAGTATTATTACTCTTTATGAAGCATATACATATAAATACACTTATTACTATACTAATAACTACTAGAAATTAATTTACAATTTCTTTCACCTAATATTAGACAAAGAAAACTCAAACCCTAAAACATGGATTAAACTGCACCCAAATCCCTCAAAATCCAAGTGAGAGAGATCGCGAGAGATAGATCAGAACTTTGAAATAAATGAAGAAGTTAAAAGAAGTCATCACTTTCTTTTAAAGACATATTCATAAGGTCTGCTTGAGTAGTAGCCTCATCAAACAGCCATTTTTCTAGAAAACTAAGGGGTGGCATTTGATCTTTCATGCTTGGTTTACTTTCATCTTGGAACACAGTACTTGTTTCAGCAGAAACGGATTGGGAAACATCCGAATAGCTGTAGTTTAAGTAGAGGTTCTTCTTTTGATTATTGTGAATTAGGTTATTATTGGATTCAAATTGAAGGGAGTTCTCATAACCATCACTCGGGGAACTTTGAAACCGCGGAGTTTCAATACTCTCGGAGGTCGTTTGAGAAGATTTCTTGGAACTATTCATCCAGTTTGGGAGCAACCGTGCGATGTTCTCAGCACTTGAAGCATAAGTAGTGGTATTTTGAGATGGGGGTAAATCAGGTAGATTGATGGATTTGTTGTCAATAGATAAGGCTTCACAAAGGGCTTGTTTGGCCATATGGATATCGGTTTGTAGCCTTCTTTCCCATTGACCTCTAGACATGATGGTTTCAGATGACGGCGACGAGTGACGCCCCTTTGAATTGCTGTGTGGCTGATGATGATGGTTTTCTTGATCTGAGTTGCCTAGGAGCTTGTCAAGCTTTTTCTTGAGATGGGTGTTCCAGTAATTCTTGATATCGTTATCTGTTCTTTGTGGAAGATAAGAAGCTATTGCCGCCCACCTACCATAAAAATTAAATATGAACAAAATCAGTCATTTGTGACCTAAAAGTTTGAACTTTAATTTCATGAAAGAATTGTAAAATCCTACCTATTGCCAAGAAGGGCTTGAAGATGGATGATCATCTTCTCCTCTTGCTCGGTGAAGTTGCCACGTTTGATACCGGGCCGAAGATAGTTAGTCCAACGCAGTCTGCAACTCTTACTGCATCTTAGCAAGCCTGGATTCACAAGACCATGTAAATTAACATCAACTTAACAAGCAAAAAATGATAATAAATATGGATATAAAAAGCTAAAACTCCAGGGAAGAAGAAAGTTGCAGCATACAATAAATACCCTAATTTAATGATCTAACCAACCCACCGCCAAATTAAATAATTATAAAACTAGAATTAAGGAAAAGGAAAATGAAACACAAAATCAAAACCAATAAACAAAGTGAACGGAAAGATTTATAGATAAAATTAGTAAGAAATTATTAAGTATACCAGTATTAGTAGGAGCAGATCTCCAATTGCCAGGACCATTTTTTTGAATATAAGAGACTAAGATTATGTCTTCTTCTGGTGTCCATGGCCCTTTCTTCACACCTATCTTATCACAGCATGGTGGTCTTCCCATTGTACCAGTTGGTAGAAGATCGATCAGTTTTTTTTTCCAATTTTTACACTCACTAGTGTGTGTTTTAGTTTCTTGTGCAACTTTGGAGAAAAATGGCAAGACAATAGTCTTTGGATTGGGATCACCCCTAGCTTGTACACTATATATAGAACTATATATAGAAATGAAGAAACTATATATAGATAAAAAGAAAGAGATAAGAGAGAGAAAGCAGAAGATGAGGAAGAGGTGGTGATGATTTTACACGCTGACCTAAGAAATGAGTGGAGAAAAAGCAAAAGGAAATGAATTTTTCTCTCTCAAGAAAACCTCAACAAAGAGTCAAAAGAAGACAGCAAGAGGCATTTACTCCGGTTTGCAAAAAGTCAGCTGTTTGCTTGACGGAATCAAAACAAACAAGTATGTATAGGGAATTTTAATTAACCAATTTTAATCCAAAACCTTGAGTATACTTAGTGTTGGGTATCAGATGTTAGAACGATTTGATCAACAACCTTGATTGACTCTATGACTGATTAATAATAACCGTGAATTATACCGAGAACAAAGACCGATTCTTTTCAACCCTAAACCTGCTACTAGTATAGACTAAACACATGTAAAATAAAATGCCTAAAAGACCACGAAAACAAGCCTATGATTTAACCCACTAACAAGACCCTAATAAACCATAAAAAACATGACCAAGTAAAAAAACTGCTGACCCGTGACCATGGGTGGACCTAGTAAGGGGGTATGGGGGGCAGCCGCCCTCCATAATTTTTTTTATTGTTATATACGTGTTAAAATCTCGATTGCCCCCATAAAATTTAGAAATAGAGCCCCCTGATCGCCCCCCATCAAAAAAATTTAGTCTTATATGCACGTTATATATCACTAGTCAACCGATCCAAAAAATTTCTGACCCTCATGAAAAAATTTTCTTGGTCCGCCATTGCCCATGACCAAACCGATTAGCCCAACATTGAACACCCCCTTAATCGTTTTTTGTTCACACTATTCATTCACAATAGTGTTGGTTCCTTCTCTTACCAAACCAACTTGAGCTTTCCTGGACCACTGACATCCACCACGTCCTAAGTCTCCTTGATTTGAGCTACCACTTTTTCTTCAAAACTCGTTTGTTAATCGACCCCTTTGATAAAAAGAATCACCACCCTGCCACACTCCTTTTTGATATGCACCCCCTGCTTATCAACCACAAACAAAGACAACACCCACCTACTTATCCGTCTTCCGGTCGTCAAACAAAATCCTCAGCCCCGTCTTCCGTTGGTTTTTCTGCCAATAAAAATCGAGCCCTCCTACTGTGATTTTCCTCCTTGGCGAGAAAGTGTCTCCAACAAAAATAAACCACGACCAAAAGTTGCTAAACTATTTCGATCAGACCTATTGTTTCGAATAATACTCCTAACGGTTAACTCCTACCCTACTGAACAAACTTACTATTAGTTTGATTACCGCCTCCCGATCAAACTTGTTGTTTGTTTGATCACTGCCATCAACCGATCGAAACCCATTGTTGATGAAAACCACTTTTCGCCCCTATTCTTTCAAAGAGGTTTTCTAGCCTCTTTTACTTGCACTATCCATCAACCTCTCTTCTTTGATCTTCACGCAAACAACTAAGTAGCTAAGCCGCAACTCCTTTTTTTCCCTCTACTTCGTAACCTTCCCGAAGCCCTAAGTATTTGTTGACCTACAAAAATGCCAACCCATCTTATGATCGAACACACCATGGTTCTTCTACTGCTTCCATGCTGAACGAACCAGATTAAACCTCCTACCCTCCACCGACCAGCACACCAGCCGACAAAGGCCGTTGCCTCTCTCCCACGACTCTTAAACCCTCTCTGATACCAAGTGTTGGATATCATATGTTAACTGCACAACAAGAAAATAAACAAATCACGATTTGATCAACAACCCTTGATCGACTCTATGGTGATTAATAACCATGAATTACAAAGAACAGAGACCAACTCTTTTCAACGCTAAACCTGCGACTAAAATAGACTAAACACACGTAAAATAAAATGCCTAAAGGCCAGGAAAACAAGTCCTTGATTTAACCCACTAACAAGACTTAATAAACCATAAAATAAACATGACTAAATAAAAAACTGCTTACCCACGACCCGTTAACCCGCTGACCCATGACCCTTGAACAAACCAATTAGAACAACACTTAGAACACCAACAATCCCGCACCACAGATGCCAAGTAGCTGTTTGTGGCAATAACACATCATGTTGTGGTTTGTCATCGAGTTAAGATAATATGCAACTTTTGTTGTGAAAAAGCATACGAGAAATAAACCAAAGAATTTTCTTTTATAGTTGAGGAACCATCACAAAGATTAATAGAAACGAAACAGATCTTCATTAAAGAGAAACTTTGTTGGTGGTTAAAACAGCTGTGGGTTATTCAATTACCATGAGTAGTTACTTCTGTCAACAGGAACTCCTTTACTACTGATAATTGGCTTGTTATCGACCGCCCAAGTTGTTGTTGATGCACATTTACAGCTGATAACCCAAATATTGCCGATAGCAATTGTTGCTGATCTAAGTTGCTGCTATAATAAGTTACTACTGACAACATATTTTGTTGATGATCAGTACCAGTGAAGCTCGTTTACCACTCATGTAACGAACCAAAATCTGGGTTTCGTTATAAATAAATAAATATTCTAATAAATATTACGGTGAAAATAATATTTCAGAAATAAATTGAAACAAGTGGGTTTCAAGTTAGTAATTGTGTTATATTAGTTTTTAACTAATTTTGAAATAAAATAGGTGAATTGAAAGTGGAAGGGCTAAATGTGTAATATGACAAAATCTGCCATTTTGACTAGTGAAAGTCAAAATTGTCTTCATTTTGGATGAAGAGGTCGATGGTTTGAAGATACAAAGGAGAAAAGAGGAGTTGGAGCTAAATCGTTCATTTGAGCTTGAATTCGTGCAGGTTTTGACTCACACAATACCTTTCTAACATCAAGTAAATGTAGTCTTCCATTGATTTCACTTTTGAATGTGTTAGTTGGTGGGTTTTGTAGAAATTCGGAAATTTTGAATGCATGTTGATAATTAGTGTTAGATTGTTAATAATCTAGCTAAACTAAAGGTAATGAATGGTGATTAACATCCTAGAACCCTTTGATTTTGATTATGAAAAGTTAGGGTTCATATGGAGAAAATTGGGGGTTTTTGAATTATGATGATAAGATGATGAATTAATGATGATTAAGTGTTTTTATGATGTTAGATACTTGAGCAAACACCAAATTAACCTAATGATAAAAATTGAATGAAAAATTCGTGTTAAGGTGAGGATAATGAAACTCAAGTAGGTGAGTTTGGGGTGAAAGAGGGCGTTTGGATATGAGTATAAGTCAAACGGGTCAGTTTGGGTTGGAAATGGGAAATTGGGTATAATGTGATTTTGATGTATGTTAGATTAAAAAAACTAGGTGTATATGTTTAGGTAATCAAATTGCAAAACTTGAAGGTGGTGCGAGATCTTCTAACCCGAAAGGTAAGTGCTTTTGCACTTACTTAGTAATAGATGATAAATGGTATTATATGCAATGTTGTATTAATGTGTTAAGTTGCATAATGTGTTATGTGGTATGAATGTGTATAGAGGTGTACGAATAAGTGAATGAATGTAGTTATAGTTTTAACACTATAATGGATATGTGATATAGAGTTATGGTCTAAGTACCATAATGGATATGTGGATATTCAGTTATGATCTAAGAATCATAATGGAAATGTGGTGATGAATTTATGGCCTATGTGCCATAGTGGAAGTGGAAATGTGTTAATCATGTATGTTAAATGAAAAGAATGAAACTTGTAAGGTGATATGCAAGTGAAATGTAGCCTAATGGCAAATTGGGTGGAAACTGGTCAAATGGGTGAATGGGTGAAAATAAGTAGATTTTACTTGTTTGTTATGTTTTATCTTCATTATTAATGGTGATATATGTGGTGTTATGTAGGAAAATCTCCGAGGTAGTGAAAGTCAAGTCCAAGGCGATGACGGGTTCTCGTATGCGTATATGATGTTTTTGGAGGTTAAATAGAAAACCTTAAAAAGGATATAAATTGATACCCAAATTGGTGTTTTGGTGTATGTGAATGTTGTTTTGAATGTTTTATCACCCTAACGTGAAAATGTAACGAGTTATTGACCTTTGAGTATCTAAGTCACACGCATAATCAACATCACAAAAACCTACGAGCTCGATACTTGAATTCTTCTTAAACTTGATTACATACCGTGTAGTTGTTTTGACGTACAAGAACACTCTTTGAACCGCATCTAAGTGAGGTTTCTTTGGTCTATGCATGCACCTACTAAGTACTCCAACCACAAATGTGATATCAGGTCTTATCAGGATAAGCAAGTACTCTTCCTTTATCGGCACACAACTTTATAGTTGTATCCATGGGAGTTATCGTCTTTTTGCATTCTAGCATACCAAACCGAGATAATAAGTCGATAGAAAACTTATGTTGAGGTAATATAATGTTGTCATCTTTATAATTCACCTTGAACCGTTCAAGGTCTTTCATATGGAATCGAGCACACGAGTTTTCTTTCAGTAGTTATATAGCTTCTTCAACTTCACCTGTAATTATTAAATCATCAGCGTAAAAAATAACGATGACTACCTTGGTGTCAATTGCTTTCACAAACAGACTAGCATCAGCAATGGTCTTAAAAAACCATTATATCAGAGAAATTCATGTATCTTTTCGAACGTGTCTCGTGGTGACTACTTTAGTCCATAGATTGCTTTATGTAGCTTACACACATAGTTTGGCTATGTCACACTTTCAAACCCCTTGGGTTGTTCCATATGAATGACATGATCCAGGTCATCGTATAAGAAAGCATTACTAGCATTCATTTGCCACAAATTATAACCTATACTCGCACCAACAACTAGAATGACTCGAATTGTAGTAAGTTTGGCTACCGGGCTATAAGTATCCTAGTAGTCTATTCTATGTTGTTGTGAGAATCCATGAGCTTCCAACCGGGCTTTGTACCTGTCAATTAACCCGTCAACTTTTCTTTCACCTAGTACACCCGTTTACAAGACACGAGTTTAACATTACTTGGTTTAGAAACTAATTCCCATGTCTCATTCCTTTTTAGTGCGTTGATTTCTTTTTCCATGTGGTTTAGTACATGCATGATCGTATGTTTCAGGTTCTTATACTTGTTCTTCGATCATGGCCAAATTAGCATATCTTGTATTTGGTTTCTCACCCTAGAGGATCTTCTAAGACTTAATGCTTCACCATTATTGTTCGTCACAAAGGGTTTTTGAAAGACACTCGATTGCCATGGTCGTCGTCTCTGAACTTCAGTGTCATCATCTTCAATCACAGTTTCATTCCCGTTTAAATTAAGAGTGACTATAGATGACTCCATGTTTTCATTTAATTGATCAAATAGGGTAAAACTTCTTGATTAATCGACCACCACGAGGAAGACTCATTGAACATAACGTTTCAAGATACATAGCATCTCTGGTGGTTGGATCACAACAATACCAACCTTTTCTCTTTGGTTCGTATCCAAAAAGATACAACCTATTGCTTTCTTCTCCATTTTATGCAATAGATAGTTGGGTATGAAAACACAGCAAATGCATCCAAAGACTCGTAAATGGCTTACATTGAGTTTCATTTTGAACAACTTCTCGCTTAGAGTGAGGTAGTCTTGGCTTTACTGAGGTAATTGACTAATAATATAAACAACGGTCTTCATTGCCTCAGCCCCAAGACGTCCAGGAACATTTTTATCATGTATTATACTCCTGCATACATGAGCTAGATGTGTATTATTCTTTTCAAAGACACCGTTGTGTTGCAGCGTATTAGGACATGTGAGTTGCCTACCAAATTTATGATCCTAGAGATACTTCGAGAAATCGGCATGTGGCCTAGCAGTACCAAGGAGTAGGTGTGTGGTAAAGGTCTCCCTTCCAAAGAAGTTGAAGGTTCAAGCTCCATGGTCGAAAAGAATGTAGATTTATGAGTAAATTAAATGTGTGTCAGTCGTTCTAAAAAAAGATATTCACCGTCATTATCTGATTGTAGGCACCAGATAGCATGGTTGGTTTCTCTCTCGGCTTCATCCTCAAAACGCTTAAACTTTTCAAACACCTCCGACTTCTCCTTCACAAAATATACCTATACGAAACGTGAATAGTCATCAATAAATGTTACTGGATCAAACACATCCATTGATGCTTGTTTTACTGGATCAAACACATCCAAGTGCACTAGTTCTAGGGATGCTTTCGCTTGATAACTTGCTCTACCAAACTGTTTTTGATGCAACTTCTCATATTGGCAGCTGACACAAACTATTTCTTTGTTTACTTCGAGTTAAGGTATACCGAGAACCAATTTCTTTTTCATCAAGTCCAGTTTATCATACCCTACATGGCTCAAACAAACATGCCATAGATATGTATTTTGGTTCTTATTGGTCTTCTCAACATAAGACGATTCATCTGAGAGAACATAAATGGTGTCATTCCTTCGTCCGTGCAGAATTGGCTTTAACAAAGTCTCGAACTTTTCATATATCTTTACATCATCTGAACAAAAGACTACATACTAACCTGATGACGTTATTTGTGGTGCAGAGAATAAGTTCTTCTTCATTTTGGGAACATGGTACACATCTTTTAGTATAAATTCCTTCTTACGAAGACATGACATGACTGCTATTATACTTCATTGATTATGAAGTTTATCTCTCTCCACTTATGTGGTTCGAGCATCCAGAATCTACAATCCATTCATCCAATTGGTTGGTACACAGTTCGGTTGTTAGTGTTAAAGCTGTAAGGCCTTCCACCTGGGAGATTCGTGCTTCGGCATCCTAGGGCTCTTATTCTTTGGTAGAGGTTGTGTTTCTTTCTTCCGATTGTGATTGAAGATACTTTTTTGCAATGTGGCCTCGTCGACCACAATTATAACACCTATAGGAAAACCATTGTAGAACTGTCGGTGCTAACTTTCTCCAGACGGGTCGCCTTTGGTACCATCATATGCTTTCCTTTCAGTTTCCTATTTCTTCGACTTCTCATAGTTTCAAGTATAACTTGGATTTGTTTTGTAGTGATCTTTTCCATTACCTTTCTCTGCATACATCGCCTCTTCATTGGTCTTAGTTGTAATGCCACTCATCCGTTTTGCAAGAGCCTCTTGACCTGTACGCAAGTTATGAAACTCATCAAGAGACTGTTGAGTGGTCCACCCTTGGATCGTAGTAACGAAGCTTCGAAACTCCAGTTATAAATCGTGAATGATGATCCGCTTCATTCTTGGTTCACCAATTTTGGCCTGTTAATCTAGTTCTCCGATCTCCCTACATAATGTCTTCACTTTCTGGAAATATTGGGGTATTGTCATCTCTCTTTGGCTTACCGATAACAACTCGTTTTCTAAGAGTTGTAACTTCGTATCGTTTTCTTGGAGAATATCACAACAAGCGTATCCCAAGCCTCTTTCGAGGTTACCAGTCATGTATATGTTCGAGCATCTAATCCTTGATGATAGTCTTTAGAACGAACATCGCTTTGCCTGCTTTAACCTTCCATTTCTGTAGCCCTCTGTTTGTATGTTCTCTCGACGGTTGTGTTGTCTCAACACCGTTTACAACCTCCCACAAATCTTGCCTCTGCAAATACCAACTAATGCAGGTAGACCACGTGTTGTAGTTCTGATTATTGAGTTTCTTCACACATCCAAGCTTCCTACTTAAAATCAAATAAGAATATAAGATAAACCAAACAACTTAAACAAATAATAAAACTAAACGATTATCGTTATCTTCTTACTTGATTCTAGGACTTGACTTCGATTCAAACTCTTCGTGCCCCAAGTGTTGTATATTCAATAAATTCTACTATTATGTGTCTGCATGTTTAAATTAATTCTTCATATGTTTAATTATTTCCTTTTTAATGCTATGTTAGTTTGTTTTCCATGTTTGATAGAAGTGTTCCTAGAATAAAGGAGTGGTGGATCCATGATCCCCTCCACGTGAGTAGTAGTGATTAGTGGCTAACTGGCTATTGTCATTTCTTTTCTTTATATTGTTTCTCTCATGTTAGTGAATGGATATGAAGAAATGAATTAGTAAAAATCTTTGTTTCCTACTAATTTTCTCTAAAGCTTCTCTCTATTTTCTTTGGACCATTTGATTAACCGGTTCGAATCATCTACTTAAACTCAATGCCCGGCCGTCAACAAAAATGTCTTTCCAGAAGGTTGGAAGAAAGAACCAATAGCAAATATGAATTCAACAAACAAAAATTCTAACTTGCACCCATCACGAAGAACAATAAATGTGCCAAATTAAGTAACCAATCACGTCCACCCAATCTACAAATGAAATATACTGTCGCGACATTTAGTATTGCTGTAAAGTTATGGAATAGGTACTTTGTATCTATTTTTTTTTTCTTTTTGTAAATAACGTTTATGCGGACCATCATAGGAATTTTTTAGAAAACCAAAATCGATGAACCGATAGGTTAGAAATATTTGATTCGAAACTTAAAATTATTACGGCTCTGTTACAATTTTTATTTTTAAATACACGTGGTTACATAAACATGTGTTCACAAAAAAAAACGAATTTTCTTGGCCACAAGTTCTTTTCATTTGTTTGATTTATATATTAAGGGACTGTTGCATCATCATTACTCTCCCACTGCCACACTGCCATTGATATCAACAATGAATTAATTTGTGTTTGTCGTCGGAGACACCGGTGGTTCTTATTCGGATTGGTATACGCTTCTTTGGTTTTCAATCGATGTTCACATAAATAAATAAATAAAAAAGTGATGTTTACATAGTGTTACATATACATTAGACATAGTATTACATGATTAAACGGGAGCAGCCTCTCTATCCCTTGGGATAGGGGTAAGGTTTGCCCTCATCACACCCTCCCCAGACCCTACTAATAGCGTTAGCTATGTGTGAGATTATACTGGGTACGTTTGGTTTGGTTTGGTATAGTATTACATGATTATATTTTTTTTACTTATGAGTAACTCGTATTTTACAAATAAAAATAACCATAAATAATTTGATTGGTTGAAATTGGTTTCCGTTGTTTTCGCAAAAAACTATCTAGTTTTCTCATGAACTCTCTCTCTCTCTCTCTCTATATATATATAGGGAGAATCAAATAAAAATTAGTTTTTCGCTACAAAATCTAATAAATGACAAAAACCTTAAGAAACGATATCAAACGAACTCCGATTGAGCTAATTTCAGCGGCGTTGGAACCGTCTCGTCAAACTCTACCATCTTAGCTTTTAGGGTTTAGTTTTTAAGGTTTAGATTTTATGTTTGAATTTTAGGGTTTTAGCCTTAGGGTTTAGATTTTATGGTTTAGGTTTTTTTTTTGGATGGGGGTGGGGGGTTTAGGTTTTTGTGGGTGGGTTTAGGTTTTTTGGGGGGTAGGGTAGGGGGTTTAGGTTTTTGGGAGGTGGGGGTGGTGGTTTTAGGCTTTTCGGGGTAGGGTTGGAGGGGGGGTTTAGGTTTTTGGGGGTGAGGGTGGAGGGGGGTTTAGGTCTTTGGGTCCGGGTTAGGGTTCGATGAGACGGTTCCAACGTCGCTGGAATGAGCTCAATCGGAGTTCGTTTGACCCACTTCTTAGTATTTCTTAGCGAAAAATCACTTCTTAGTGGAACCATCCCCTATATATATAACGTGTTCTTTGTTGTTGATTTTATTATTATCGATCTATTTAGTGTATTTGGATTTACTTGGTAACCAAATAAGAAGTCATATTGAAACATCAAACAAGTTGAAAAGTGTGAAGGGCACACTTGCTTGATGATCTTATGACTCCTGGTGTTAAAGACACCTTGTTGTATGAAGGGGGCGAAGCTTACCAACCAACGGGGGTCCGGGGGCAGCGCCCCTAATTAGCAGGGTCCTACGGGCGACAGCCCCTAATGGGGTCCAAGGGGCAACGCCCTTGACTAATGTTATGCATGAAAAACTGAGTTTTGAGGTAAAAAAAAATTGTTGAAGGATGGTCCTCCAGACCAGTTTGATCATGCTGACTAGTTCACTACTCCGGAGTAAAGATTACTTCTGAGTAAGTTTGCCTATCCGGAGTAGTTTGTCTCTCCTGGGTAGATTGCCTCTGCTGAGTAGCATGACTTAGCAGTTATGGATTAACGATTGTAGCAATTTTCAGCAAATAACCGTTATAACGTTCTAATGTAACTGTTTAGCCCCAAAACACATGCGAATTTGGTTATAGTAAGACACACGAAATTTCTAACAGGCTTTCACATACTCGTTCTTGAATCTCTAATCCGATTGAATTCTTTGTATATTATGAAAATAATTCAATCTGATCAAAGTGGACTGTCACGAATTTTAGAGAATCCAAGTCACATCATACATGAACCCATAATTCTTACATTCTTTTCAGAACCATTATGATATTGAAAATTACGAGAACAACATAAAACACTTGTACGTTATGCATTGATGATTTAATTAGAAAGCGAAAAATAGTAGGGTGGCGCTTATGTTATTTCCTTAGTTTTTTTTTAACGGCAACACCCAGATGTTATAGGATAATTGGGTTTCCCCGGGGCAACACCTAGAACATCTAGAGCAGCCTACCCCAGGAGGAACCCCCAACCGGTTAAACCCCCTGACCTGGCCACTGACTCTTTTTTTGCTGTGACCAGGATTCGAACCCAAGACATCCACTATGAGAATTCTTGGGGCTATCATTGCACAAATGACCAACGGTTGTTATTCCCTTAGTAAAATATCATACTTTTGATGATTATTCAGCTATTATAACTTTAAAAAAGCATTCAAACATCATTTTTACACCTCTTTTTATTTGAGTTAATCGTTTTGTTATAATGATTTAATATCATATAATGACTTTAGAAAAATATATACAAACGTATCAGACAATATTAATTAAGATATATTTTAAAAAATGGTAAAATTATTTCAGAATATAATTTTATGAGTATCGGCCGACGTGTTTTACATAATATCTTCCAATTCTGGTTAAACTTGCTACCTCCATATGAATTAATTATGGTTAAGACGGCTACATCAATCTCACCTTTTGTTATTCATTAATATTAAGTACGATATGGTTCTCCCAACCTAGATGAATCCCAACTCCCAAGCAAGGGCGAAGGATATTGAGGGCCCGGGGGGCCCCGATTTGTCGCTCAGAAGTATTAATATATATGTATTCGGCCGATTTTTCGCCTAATAGTGTTAATTTATACGTATTAAGCCGAAAATTTTATAGTTTCGGCCCCCTGATAGGGAAAAAAAAATCTCGGCTCCCCTACGTTTTTCTTCAAGCTTCGCTCCCAAGCCTCACTTTCCATCTTATTTTTATCGTTATTTTGTTTTACGTGCAGCCTACATGCACTATTTGTTTGGCACTACCGACAACTGAAACTAAATATTTTCTCTATGTAATAGAAAGACATTATTTACTAAACATGTGTGTTTAACTTTAGCCTTTGAAAGAATTTTCACTAGCTAGTTGTATCACACTTTGACGTGTAATTTGTGGCCTGTACATATAAGTTCGTGGCAAGTATATACTGTATACACACATACATAATCACAAATTTTCGCAAAAACTGTAAAAACATCAGATTTTGCACGCAACGAAAATACTGATAAAAAATAAGAAAAATCATCCAGTTAAGCTAAGAACAGGAGAAGTCCATACATCGGAATGTATAAGTTCAAACAAACGACTAGTTTTGGTAACAAACTTTTGAAAAGAAAGACGTCAATGTTTACCTAATTGACAAGAATAACAAACAGGTAACATATTACTAGAACAAAGAATAAGTTTGTGAGAAACTAAAAACTTAAAGATAGATTCGCCTGGATTGCCCAGACGTTAATGCCAAGTCTGAGAAGAGATAGCAGCAAGCGAGACAGCAGGAGTGAACGACTGAGAGGGTAATACCGGATAGAGATCTCCAACGTTGTCACATCGTTGGAGGCGTGCACCTGTTTTAAGATCCTTCACAGTAAAACCAAACGGATCAAACTTAACAGAAACATAATTATCAATAGAAAAACAACGCACAGAGATGAGATTTTTAATCATTTGATTAGAGACAAAAATGTTATTTAGTGCCAACTTGTTACGTGAAAATGGAAAGAAAGAGTTACCGATATGCGAGGCCGGAAGTAAAGCACCATTACCAACCATTATGCCTTTAGATTTATGACATGATATAAGATAATGTAAAATACCTCGGTGAAATTGCATGTGATTGCTAGCCACAGTGTCCATGTAGTAGTTGTGATCTTGAGCAGGTGGCTGAAGAGACATGGAGCTGAAGACTGATGCTAAATTCGTGTACTGAGGTGGTGGAACACCATAAGGTAAGGGTTGAGCAGAACTGAACCCTACAAATGGCGAGGCCGGCGGACCACCAGGATACGGCTGACCACCAGGAGGTGGTTGACCGAGCAGTAAAGGCAACTGTCAAGCGATATGTTGTGCTGGCGGTGGTAGCTGTGGTGCACCATAGAAAGGTGGCATAGCAGTAGAAGCAAAGTGAGCACCATACTATGAAGGATGAAACTGTGAGTGTGGAACTTTTGTTGATGAGCAAACTGAGAGGGTGTAAATTGCATAGTGGACCCCCTTTGTTGAGAGTTCTAGCCTGAATGACCTGAAACAGAGGAAGAATCACCAGAAACGTTAGTAGCATTGCCCCTGGAAACCCCACTTCCATTGTATCAGTTTTTGTTATTCCGACCTTTCCCTTTACTATTAACATTATGAGCTACCTGAGTGGTGTAAAGGGTTGTGGGGAAGTTTGAGAGGGACTCAATAGGTGTTCCAATTCCTTCACATGACTCATGAAGGAGAAGCATGTTTTTGGCTTCTAAAAAGGTGGGAAAAGGGAGTTTTGTTGGTGATAACATCAACAATGCTACCATAAGATGAGGGAAGTTGACGAAGAATTTGCATTACAAGCTCAGTATCAGAAATAGGAGAATCAACATCAAGAAGGCCATTAGCAAGATTTTTTAAGTGATGACAAAATAAGGTTATAGACATTGTCCTTTTTTTAGTATTACGAAAAGTGTCTTGAAGTTGAAGCATACGAGACATTTTATTATTAAGAAAGAATTCACTAATGTTATCCCAAATTGTTTTAGAAGTGGACTTTTCAGTGGTAATAATTTGCAAAAGATCGGGGTCACAGGTATTGTAAAACCAACTGTTAATTTTTGCATCTAATGAATACCAGTCTTCATCATCGTCATCTTTTGGAAGACTGGTTCCATTTATGTAACCGAGAACCCTAGCACCAATACAGAGATCTTGGAAAATGGTACGCCACAGTTTGTAGCGGGTACCATTAACGTTAAGTTTAAAACCAAATTGCTGGTGAACGTTGGTGATACTGTAAGCAAGGGAGATAACGGGTGGGAAAACGGTGTTGGTGACGGGTGCAGTGTTAGACATAATTATAATGTAAAAGAAAATAAATCAAAATATGAAAAACACGAAGACAAGGGGAGAGTTAACCATGGGCAAAGGGTTTTGCCAAAAACGGAGACCGGTGAAACCCTAGATGTGACGGCGTAGACAAGCAGCAGCGGAAAGAAAAGGTAGTGAAACCTGACGATCTTCACAGGGGTGGGACAGGGCTGAGATGGCGGAAAAACGGCAGCCTGTAGAGCAGCCACACGCTCATACGCGCGGAAAGAAAATTCAGTGATGGCGGCGCGTGATGGCCGCTGACGACGTGTGCGGGGTCGGACGATGAAGAAATTTCACGGGTAACCTAATCGGGGGCCGCTGAATCGAATGGCGTGGGAGGTGAGACCCAGAAGTACTTTGATTTTAACGGCAGCGGGACAGAAGGTTAGGTTATAGGGAGAAAATTTTTGAGGGTAGGAAACTAATGGCTTGATACCATGTTAAGGTTTGGGAAATCCCTCAATAAGGGTTCTTTATATTGACACCAGTGTTTATAATAGTACAGTACATGGTAAGAAACAATAAATTACATAATAAACCCTATAATATACATAAAGCTATAATACAACTGTAGGCTTTTGTAATTTATCTAACATATTTATCAAAGCTAAACAATGTTGTCACATCCATCATTTTTGATAGTACTTGTTGGTGATTTTAGTGACATCATGGTCATTTTGGTATAACTTGATTTACTTAAGACCAACTAAGATATTAGAATATACGTTGACTTGAGTTAGGAGGTGTGGAGTGCACGTTCAATTAAGACTATTCTAATATAAGGCACTATGGAACCTCTAAGATTATTGGGGGTTCCAAGGGGGCACTGCCCCTTAATGGAATCCAAGGGACAACGCCCTTGTGGGTCGAGCATGGAAAAAAAGTTATTTTCCATGTTTTGTTATACACCGAAAGTTACTTTGGATACGTCTGACTGGTGAAAATTGCTTGGAAAATGATGATCGATGGTAACTAATCTTCAACAGCGAAATCAGTAGTAACTAAGACGTCGGTACTAACTCAAGCACTGGTAGAAATTATATACGACGGTAGCAACCAATGCTTCAATAGCAACTTAGGATCGGTAGCAACTGAGGATCAGTGGAAACTGATGGTTGGTAGTAACTCTGTTACTACTTATGGTCGGTAGTAACTAAATTACTATTGATGGTGTTTTTTTACTGAAGTTCCTACTAGGCAGTTACATGTTGTTATAACTGTTAACTGTAACACTCTTTCTTGAAGAGTTGCAGCGGTTCATTGTAACTCTCTAACCCTTATATAAAGGATTTATTTGCTCTAATTTAGATACATTGTTCTCAAACAAATTTTCTAGAAAATCACATTTCGTTCTTGAGAAACATTTTCTGTCTTATCCGATTGAAGAATTCGTATACGACGAAATACTTTAATCTGAAAATGATATTTAGACGATTCATAACGCTATCCGAGCAAACTCACATCAAGAAACACCTACATAATCTTCTCAGGATTTTCATTAATTAACTTAGGTTGGGTTGATTACGAGCACATCAATATCAATACGTGTATGAAATTTCCATGTTCATTGCTATTTTACATCAATTAAAATTTTGAATTCTAGGACCCGAAACTGTAAATTAAAAGCATTTTAAATGGATAGGAAAGTATGAAGTTTCTTCACTATATGAACCTAATCCATCTTCTAATAAAAGACTAAATCTTTTGTCACTTGGCATCACCGTAAGCATTCTTGTCCCTCTTTGCCCCTCTAAAACCACATTTACATCATTTATTTATTTTTTTCATATTTAACTCATTTTTTTTAAATTACATAAATAAACATTTTTTCAAATCAATTCATCATTATTACCATTACCATTGACTCACATTTTTTTTATATTATCATCAAAAGTGAATATTTAAAAAAATAAAGAATTAAAAAATAGGAGATTTTAAAAAAACGAGTTTTTAAAGTTTTATTACTAAAAAGCGAGTTTTTAAAATTTCATCATTAAGAAAGCAAAATTTTAATTTTACATATAAAATTTGAAAATACTAATTTTATATTTTAAATAAAAATGTGTTAAAATAAAGTTTACTAATATTTAATTAGTAGTTTTATAATTAAGTTTGATATTTATAAATAATTTTTTTATTTTGATTTGTAAATTTTAATAGTTAGTTTTTTAATTAAAATTAAGAAACTTGTAAATATTTATTTTTAAAAGTGTATTATATTTTAAACTTTATTTTTTTTTAAATGGTGAGATTTTTTTTTTCAAAAAAAATATGTTGGTTTCAATTCTAAATTTCTAATTTATTAGTTTTAATTTTTTCATATTTAATTTTAAAATTTAAATTGTGGTGATATATTAAGGAGTGAGATTTTTAAAATTTGGAGTTTTAAATTTTATATATTATTAAAATTTAAATTTTATTTGTATATTTTTTAAATTAGAGATTTAGTATTAAAAGTTTAGCGAAATTTTTCGTATACAAGACAAATTTAAAAAAAAAATTAATTCAATTTTGATATGTAAATTTAATTACAACTTAAATATTTGTAAATATGATACAACATCAAGGTTAAAGTTTCTACAAATATGCTGATAAAGTTTCAAGTAGCTAATAAAATGGAGAAACAACGTATGCAAGGAAATTGTTGACCAATTTGATTATCTCCGGTTTCTTTGACTTCCTCTTGGCTTCAATTAAGTTCGCATCGTCTGTATCCTTTATTTCGATCGGTTTTGTCTATTTTGTGTTTTTAGTCAACGAGGAAAAGAAACTCCAATTTTTGTTGCATTTAGTGGGTGTTAATATTTTTTGCATTTCAATTCGGTTTTGGTATTGAAATTACGAAACACTTAAGAGTATACGGCGATCTTTAATTTTGTTAGGTTGTGTTCATTTTTTTTTGTTCTAATATGTGGGTTGTGTTCATTTTTATGTTTTAAGACAATCCTTTTGCACATTTAAGTTTTAGTGTGGCAGAATTTTAATAAATTTTTATGCTTCTAGAGCTGCAATCGTTAATTAGGAACTATCATTCTCTAAATATGTTTGATGAATCAAATTCCTTAGATCAAGAAAATCACAAGTAAAATTCAAGATTTTTTTCATTGTACAAAGATTCAAGATTTTTTGATTCTACTCACCTCTCCACCATCTCATTCATCATCTTCCCCATTTGAAATTTAGAGAGAGAAGGCTCAAGATCTTCACTGTTGACCTTCATCTCGAGTCAAGGATCGTTGCTAAACGTTGCTAGAGGTTAGAGAAGGAAGAATCAAGCGTCAACATGTAACAAACAACCTTAGATCTGAGTTTTCTGTTTTGAAATGGGTTTTAGGGTTTTCATGGGTTTTTAAGATAAATATCGGATTTTTACGTGTAAAAGGGGGAATAAAGTATAGATCTAGCTTCATGGAAGCTAGATCAAAGTTTTGGACGTAAAAGATTTGAGTTTTGGATAAAATAAACCAACCTGTTTGAAGGTGGTGTTCTTGAGCAGATACTCAAGAGTCGGCACCTGCAATGTGCTGAATATTAGCGAGGAAGAAGAAGGAGTGAGAGCCGACTCTCAGAGAGTCGACCATCCTAACACAAGTACTGAATGCAAGTTCAGGCGACACTCAAGTGTCACAACCGATACTTGAAACACACCACTTTTAAAAACTATACTTTAACGCGCGGAAGTCTTAATCCCAGAAAAAAAAAAAATTTTTACCTCTCGCGTACCGCGAGAGTTATTGGTCACCTCCCTCGCGCCCCGCGAGGGACCTGTTTTCACAGAAAGTTTGCAGGCTTCTGCAGGTTTTCATACTTAGCCATTTTTCCAACTTTTTCCAAAATACAAGACAACAAATTTGCCCAACACATGGGTTTTAACCAAAAACCCCTTCAACAACATGATCACAACCCAAAAACATGTTTTGTTTATCAAATTACAATCAAAAAGGGGAATTCCACCAAATCATCAAAACATGAAAATATGCATACGAGAATCCGCCAACGCCTTGGACTTGACTTTGACTACCTCGGAGCTTTTCCTACATTCACCACACATATCACCATTAGTAATGAAGATAAATTCATAACAAACAAGTAAATTCCTACTTGTTTCACCTATTCACCCATTTGACCCGTTTCCACCCAAATTGTCATTTAGGCTACATATTCTTGCACCCTTACTACAAGTTTCAATTATGATCAACACATGATCCATTTTCATTATGGCATAAAGGCCATAACTCCTTTTTATTTATGATCAACACATGATCCATTTTCAATATGGCACAAGGCCATATCTTCGTTTCATTTATGATCAACACATGATCTATTACCATTATAGCACAAGGCCATAACTCCGTTTCATTTATGATCAACACATGATCTATTACCATTATAGCACAAGGCCATAACTCCATTTCATTTATGATCAACACATGATCTATTACCATTATAGCACAAGGCCATAATTCCGTTTCATTTATGATCAACACATGATCTATTACCATTATAGCACAAGGCCATAACTCCGTTTCATTTATGATCAACACATGATCTATTACCATTATAGGTTAACACTATAACTACATTCATTCTTTGTACATACTAAATCATTCACAATTTATCATATCACAAGTATGCACACAATCACATAACACATAATCCACAAAATTCACAACTTGTTTTCACACCTTTCACCCATTTGACCCGTTAACACCCATTTCGATGTTTGATTGCATACCACTTGTATTTCACCTACAAGTTTTATTTACTCTTTACATTATCATTTCATTTATAACACAAGGGTCATAACTTTCTTTCCATTCTTCATCTTGGTACATAGATCAAGATCTTACCACATTTCCATTATGGTTCTTTGACCATAACCTCCCCCTTTTCCATTATGATTCTTTGATCATAACCTCCTCTTTTCCATTATGATTCTTTGATCATAACCTCCACATATTCAATATAGTATTATAACCATATTCACATTCGTATGTACACTTATGCATAATCAATTCATTTCATGTATCATTCATAATATGCACAATATAACACTTTTATCATCATAACTAAGTAAGTGCAAAGGCACTTACCTTTTGGGTTAGACGACTCCGCTCCGCCTTCTAGACCCACAATTTGATTACCTAAACATACACTCCTAGTTTAGTAATCTAACATATACCAAAATTTCATTACAATTGAGTTCACAACTCAATTTCCCAATTCCAACCCAAATTGACCCGTTTGGGTTATCCTCATAACCAAACACCCTCTTTCACCACAAACTCACCTACTTGAGTTTCATTAACTTGATCTTAACACTAATTCTTCTTTAAAAAAATTATTATTAAGTTAATTTGGTGTTTGTTCAAGTGTCTAACATCTTAAAAACACTTAATCTTCATTAATTCACCATTCTAGCATTATGATCCAAACACCCCCAATTTTCACCATATGAACCCTAACTTCTCATAATCAAAATTAAAGGGTTCTAGGATGTTAACCATCATTCTTTAACTTTAGTTTAGCTAGATTATCAATAATCTAACACCATTTCATCACATTCATACAAAATTTTGGGTTTCACCCAAAACCCACCAAGAACACATACATGGTGAAATCAAGAGGAAGAGAATCACTTACTTGATGTTAGGAAGGTGTTGTGTGAGCCAAAACCTTCACTAATCAAGCTTCAATTACACGAAAATGGCTTCAACACACTTTTCTCTTTTCTTCCTCTTCTCTTGAACGACTCCAACTACATAATGAAGTCAATTTTGACTTCTAAAGGTCAAATATGGCAGATTTGCCATGTTTCACCTTTAGCCCCTCTACTTTCAATCTTTTTCATTTCCTTCCATAACTAGTTAAAACTAGTATATCCCCGTTACTAACTTGAAACCCGCTTGTTTCAACTTATTTCTAAAATATTATTTTCACCATAATATTTATTAGAATTATTTATTTATTTATAACGAGACCCGGATTTTGGTTCGTTACAAATCACCTCCCCTTATTTGGGTTTCGTCCCCGAAACCCGACTTCACATAAAAAGGTTCGGATAATGTTTAAGCATTTTTTTTCCTCGGTTTCCCAAGTCATTTCCGCTCCCTTTCTATGTTTCCACTTCACCAAAACTTGGCTAATCTCTTTATTGCGCAAACGCTTCACTTTTCTATCCAAGATTGCCACCGGTTCTTCAACATAATTCAACTTTTCATCCAATTTGATATCGTCCAAAGGGACAAAAGTAGATTCATCCGCCAAACACTTCCGCAAATGAGACACATGAAATGTGTTATGAAGTCTACTTAGTCCCTCCGGTAGCTCCAAACGATAAGCTACCGTACCCACCTTTGCTATCATCTTAAACGGCCCGATGAAACGAGGACTTAACTCCCCCCGTTTCCTAAACTGTATCACCCCTTTCCAAGGAGAGACTTTCAAAAGCACAAAGTCCCCCACTTGAAACTCAATCGCTCGCTTCATATCCTCGAGCGTTTGAATCGTTCGCTCGCTTTGACCATCCGTTTGTGGATGATAAATGGTGCTAAGATTCAATCTAATCCCCATATCCTCATGAAATTTCTTCCAAAAACGAGAAGTAAATCTCGTATCACGATCCGATATAATCAACACCGGCACACCATGACGTGACACAATTTCCTTCACATACTTAACAATATCACGCCTCATACCCGGCAACCAAAAATGACACCTCAATTCATAAAACATCTTAGTGGCCCCTGGATGGATAGAATATTTGGATTTATGCGCCTCGTCAAGAATAGTTGTCAAGACACTTGACAACCTAGGTATCCAAATTCTATCAAAGCATGTCTTCAAACCCATGCTAATTTCACCAAGCTTATCAACATAAGCAACCATCCGCTCTTTCTTCAAGTCACCACCAAGTGCTAACACTTGGGCCTCCCGGATTTCATCAATAAGAGATGATGAAATTGTCATCTTAAATGACTTCACCTTGATAGGTGAATGACTTGACTTTCTACTAAGCGCATCCGCCACAACATTCGCTTTACCCGGATGATAAAGTATCTCACAATCATAATCCTTAACCAATTCAAGCCACCGCCTTTGCCTCATGTTGAGGTCCTTTTGTTCAAAGAAGTACTTGAGGCTTTTGTGATCCGTGTAGATCGTACACTTAGCACCATACAAATAATGCCTCCAAATCTTGAGCGCGAAAACCACGGCTGCAAGCTCTAAATCATGGGTTGGGTAATTCACCTCATGAGTCTTTAATTGCCTAGATGCATAGGCAATCACTTTCCCCCTTTGCATCAAAACACATCCCAACCCCGAATGCGAGGCATCCGAATAAACAACAAAATCTTCGGTCTCGTCCGACAAGGACAAAATAGGTGCCTTAGTCAACTTTTCTTTCAAGAGTTGAAAGGCAGATTCTTGCTCGGCATCCCAAACAAACTTAGTCTCCTTACGCGTTAACTTCGTCATCGGCATGGCAATCCTAGAGAAATTCTCAATAAATCGTCGATAATAACCCACCATGAAACTCAACAATGGATGTTTCAAAATTACCTCACCAATCCACCCATTGAGACTCAAGTTCTCAAGTTCATACCGATTGGGATTCGAGGATCCCCACACCCATTGAAGCTCGAGTCTTCAACTCAACCCCTTCTTAACCAAGAAATCATGAGACTTCCTCAAGTAAGGATACATCAATTTCCTTACTTTAATCCTCTTTTACAACACTGGAAGGAAGATTCCTACCCGTGACCCAAACATTCTAAGTATCTCCAATGACTTAATCATAAGTCATCCTTTGAGATTCAAGGATCTCAATCACCAAATCCGCCTTTGAAGTTCGAAGACTTCGTTATCAAACACCGTTTGTGAAGTCCAAAAGACTTCCAACATCATTTATGAAGTTCTAAGACTTCATCCACCATCCATGTACATATTTCACCTATGCACATTTCACCCCTTTATATACATATTTCACCTACGTATATAACCATTTGCGTACAAATGTACATTTTAACATTCACCCACTAACCATTCAATCTTTAACGGGTCCACAAGTATTTCTTCCGAATTCACCACCCCATCCAAAAATTGGATTTTTTTTTTACCAAAGCCACAACCTCATGCATTTAAATCATATAAACATCAACATTATAACACCCTTAATGTTAATGGTCCAGCTTCACTGTATAACGTCACCATATAGCATCGGGAAACCCAATTTATTTACATCTCTTCCACGATTCCAAGATTTTGAGCGAAAACATGACTAGTTATAAAAACTTGCCCGACATCTGGTTGATCACCTCTACTATACGATGTACATGAAGGAACTCTTCCATTATGCCACCCACCATGGCTTTCAATCGATGGTATTTCAACGTCATCTCTTGAATTCCCCTGATGCATGTGCCTTGACGCCCTTATGCCTTTCTCTCTACGGATAATAATCCACCAATCCTCCGCCACGACCCGAAGTCGACTCATCGCGAGTAATGCATCTTCTTTCAATCACAATGGATTGCCGAAAAGCCAATACCATTATAGTGATTCATTGCTGATTAATCAATGATTAACTCTCACCCTTTAACTCCTTTGGTTCGCACACCACGAACCCCTTGTGAAAACAAGGTTTTCCTTCAACTTCGGTTCGCCAACCGTTATACTTCCCACTCTCTAGGCTTCATACCGTTCCTCCCAAGGATCGCCTCAAAGATCCCTATTTTCCTCGAAGGAAGATCGATACAACATGATAGAAAGCTCTAGCCATTCTCCGCTAGATTGATGCATTCTTTTTCTCCCAACCCATTCCATGTTCCTCACCACCCACGAGGTGATTCACGTCTAGACTCTAACATACTTGAGTCCTTAAGATGACTTTCATCCACCATTTCTTCTACTTACACAAATGCCCCTTAGTCTCCCCGACCAATTTTTTTAACTAAGTTGTAGATGTTCTACCTACTTATAGGTCTTTAATCTACCCACTTGTTAAGGCACTATATCTTATCTATGTGTATATGTATTACCCCCATCTAATCATCCATATACATACATACATACACATATAACCACCTTCACCTACTCCTTGCTAATGTTCCTTGTTATATGGTTATCATAATGACCCTTACACATATTGTCTTATTAAACATATTGGCCAGACATGTTTAATAATACGCCATGCCCAATTGTAATTACCATCTCCATATAACAGGTCACAAAACAAGTTTCGGCACACATAACACCTTAACAATATTCATCATACATATATACATACACCATATATATATATATTATCATTTTATCAAATCATTACTAACCTTTCATTTCCGCAAGCTCCGAGTCTTAGTCAAGTCCTTCGTAGATTCTCGTATCATTTTCCCCCATATCAAGAGCATCCGGTTTGAGTTTGGTGCCACCACACCAAATCCCTCAAACCATTGCTCTGATACCAAGTTGAAACACACCACTTTTAAAAACTATACTTTAATGCGCGGAAGTCTTAATCCCAGAATTTTTTTTTTTTTCGGTTTCCCAAGTCATTTCCGCTCTCTTTCTATGTTTCCACTTCACCAAAACTTGGCTAATCTCTTTATTGCGCAAACGCTTCACTTTTCTATCCAAGATTGCCACCGGTTCTTCAACATAATTCAACTTTTCATCCAATTCGATATCGTCCAAAGGGACAAAAGTAGATTCATCCGCCAAACACTTCCGCAAATGAGACACATGAAATGTGTTATGAAGTCTACTTAGTCCCTCCGGTAGCTCCAAACGATAAGCTACCGTACCCACCTTTGCTATCACCTTAAACGGCCCGATGAAACGAGGACTTAACTCCCCCCGTTTCCTAAACTGTATCACCCCTTTCCAAGGAGAGACTTTCAAAAGCACAAAGTCCCCCACTTGAAACTCAATCGCTCGCTTCATATCCTCGAGCGTTTGAATCGTTCGCTCGCTTTGACCATCCGTTTGTGGATGATAAGTGGTGCTAAGATTCAATCTAATCCCCATATCCTCATGAAATTTCTTCCAAAAACGAGAAGTAAATCTCGTATCACGATCCGATATAATCAACACCGGCACACCATGACGTGACACAATTTCCTTCACATACTTAACAATATCACGCCTCATACCCGGCAACCAAAAATGACACCTCAATTCATAAAACATCTTAGTGGCCCCCGGATGGATAGAATATTTGGATTTATGCGCCTCGTCAAGAATAGTTGTCAAGACACTTGACAACCTAGGTATCCAAATTCTATCAAAGCATGTCTTCAAACCCATGCTAATTTCACCAAGCTTATCAACATAAGCAACCATCCGCTCTTTCTTCAAGTCACCACCAAGTGCTAACACTTGGGCCTCCCGGATTTCATCAATAAGAGATGATGAAATTGTCATCTTAAATGACTTCACCTTGATAGGTGAATGACTTGACTTTCTACTAAGCGCATCCTAGAATCTCGTTATAATACTCCTGGCGCTGGCGACTGTCTCAGCCGACACTCAAGTGTCACAGCCGATAATCCCGGCCGACTCTCAAGAGTTGCTAGCGGCTGTCTCGGACGACTCTTGAGTATCGCTAGTAGTAGTTTTGGCCGACTCTCGTACAGAAATGATATAATCCGCGTCTTGACTTATGTACAGATCGGTTTACGCGTTAGCAATAGAGAGGACATCAAATACAAGTTGAATACTATAGTGATCAGGTGGGTTCTTATTGCCCTTTTCCCTAACGGTTTTGGGCTGACATGCATACTGTTAAAGAGATAGTTTTGAAAGTTAAAGTATGTTTTTATAAGAATTATATGTTTTTATAAAAATGGAAGTGAAAGTATTAAAGAGTAAAGTACTATCTTTGAAACATGTTTTAAAGAAAGTAAAGAGCTAAAGTAAAGAAAGTTAAAGGAGCTGTATCTTGGTACAGCTCGACAGTGACAGTGACTGTGACAAATGTCATGTTAAATACTTATGTGTTATTTGTCTATGTGAAAGTTTATGTGATTGCATTCTATTTTGTGTATAGTGTAATTGCATTGCATAGTAGAAAGTCCTGTAGGCATGCTAAAGTAGAAGTCTCACCCTGCGGTGTAAGCAATGCTAAAGGAGTCTCACCCTGAGGTGTAAGCAATGCTAAAGGATTCTTACACTTAGGTGTAAGCGAGAAAGTCCCACCGTGTGGGCAATGCTAAAGGAGTCTTACACCAAAGTGCAATCGAGAAAGAAAGTCCCACCCTGAGGTGTGGGCAGTGCTAAAGTAAAAGTCTTGCCCTGAGGTGTAAGCGAGAAAGGGATCTGGTCCTCGGACCATGATCCATGTGTGATTGTTAGAGTATGTGAAAGTCACTTGTTCTATACAGGTGAAACGATAGCCGGAAAGAGTAAAGGAGGACACCCTAAAGGGTTTCCTTAAAGCAAAGTTTAATGAAAGAAAGTAACGTAACAGTTTTATAATTGTAACGTTGTAATGTTTCAAAGTAAAGTTAAAGTGATTTAAAGATAAAGAAAGAAAGGCTTATTTTATTTCTATAAAACTAAGCTATATAAAGAAAGTTTTCAGTTTAAAAGTAAAGATAGAACTCACCAGCATTAGCTGACTTTTAGTATGCATGACAGGTAGTAAGAGTAAAAAGAAGAAATGAGTAAAGAAGCCGTGAGGGCCGGATAGCATGGACATCGGGTTACTGTGCTAAGACTGACATTTACTGTTCCCGATAGTTATGAATGAACAATGTTTACTTATTGTTTATGAATTTGAATGTTCGAAACAACACTTCCATTGTAATATATTCTGATTTATGGTTTAAGAATTATGTTATTATGTTTTGTGCCAACTATGAAATGTATACGGTTTGGGGCATTTTCACGTATATTACCTATCTTTAGAGACGCATGTTATTCTCTTAGACTATTAATCTTTGATAAACTATTAATATGGAAAAGTTATCAATACCACGTTAGATGTTGTATACAATGAAGTATTTTCAAATTTGTAAATCATCATTGTAAGGTTTCATTTGACATGTAATTTAATGTATTGTAAAAAGTACACCACTTATGAAATGTATTTTCATGTACTTTTTTGATGTTTTGATTACTCTCATCTATATAATTTTAACATTTAACAAAATAAAAAAGTTACCAATACAGTATCAAATTTGTATAGAAAATGTGTTAAGATATTTATCAATATAATATTAACGTTTCACCCGTGTAACACACGGATTTAAAGCTATATAAAATATATGAGTTTTTATTTAATCTAAACGAGTTTGGTGAGTTTCGTATCGAGGCCGTAAACATTTTTAGCCTAATTAAACAAGTTCTGTTAGTTTGGCATGGGGTTCCACCCACAAATATGAGGCGTTAAAATTACTACACATCATTATAAAATAAGCTTCTACATCAAGACATGTGAAAATCATAATCTAATTTCTACAATCCTTTACATGATTTTGAATTTACATATCTTTTCTTGATCTTGCTTCATTTAAGGTCGATTAGAACAATCAAGTTGGTGAGTTTAATATTTATATAAATTATTGTTTAAGTTGTTTATTAATTGTTTTTACTATTTAAATACATTTATTGTTCTTTTTATGGTTATCAACTTATATTTAAATACAATTTATTGTTCTTTTTATGATTAGATGTGATTGGTTTTATAATTGGTACGGGTGATGTAATACCATTTAAGGAATATGGAAAACCTACCAACACAATAAACATAAATACGAAAGACTTAGAGTATCTATTTTCAGGGCCGGTCCTCGGGTAGGTCAAGCAGGGGCTGCCGGCCAGGGCCCGTTTTTCGGGGGCTTAAAATTTTTACGAGGCATGTGTATATATATATATATATATATATATATGTTTTTTATAAAATTTTAAATAGCGGTTTTATATATTGGGTCATTTTTATAAAAAAACTTAAAAATATATTGAGCCCTTTTTATAATGGTTGGGCCCTTTTAATCTTTATAATAGTTGGACATTTTTAATCTTTATAATGATTGCGCCTATTTAAACTTAAAACCCAATATCTAGGGGTGTTCACGGTCCGGTTTTAACGGTTTTAAGTTCAAACCGTGAACAACGGTTTTTTATTATCGAAAACCAAAACCGAACCGTAGAAAGATAAAACTAAACCAAACCATTACTAATGGTTTGGTTTCATGGTTTATGCCGAATGTAAAATCTCAATAATAGGAACAGATATCACATCTAAAAAATTAGGTTCCCTTAACCAAGATTTTATCTTATTTTGATTGAGTGAGTTAGAGATGGTTGAGCCGAGAGGGATACCGGATACGTTCGCTTAACCATATTTTATTGCTATAACGTTAATCGTCGTTTAAAAAAATTTTAGTTTATATATTTTGTTCATATGGGCCTTTTTTTCCGTCTCGGCCGAGGCACTTAAATCCTCGGGACCGGCCCTGTCTATTTTGTTTTATTGTAATTACTAGGGAGAAAAATCGGTGTATTAAACGTACTGAATAAAGAAAAAATTAAATAGTAATTAGTAATGATGATTTACTTATCTATCTATCCTATATAATAAACAAGTAAAATTGGACACATGTCACATCCACATTTCACCTCACCATTTTTCTCCCAAAATCTAAAAAAAAAACCCGTTTAGCTTCTTCACGCGGGCCTAGAACCGACCCGCATCCAGATAGTACATAATTCTTCTAACCCATTTACACTCGTTCATCTGTTTACTTTCTCACAACCATCAAACCCTAACAATCTCCTCTTCCGGTCTAGAGTTCCATGACATCTATTTCAAGATCTTCAAAAGCCTTCAAAATCAAAACATAATCGGTATTTAATCTCTATGTTTGTTCGATTGTTTCAATTTTCCTTTGATTCTTTGAATAGATTTATGAATCTTAGTTTTAACCTCATACGTATTATTTTCCCTTTCAAGATCTAGCGTATCCTTTGCTCATCGCATCGTATCTTCTCTTTGAAGATCTACAACATGCGTAAAATAAAATCTCAATCGGTATGTAATATCTATTTTTGTTTGATTATTTCAATATATGTTGTATTATTTGTATCGATTTACGATTCTGTGTTCTAAACGTAAGAATTGAAGATTTGGTCATTACATTTTTTGCTCGATCTAGAGCCTGTATCATATGATTCTGTGTCCTAATCGTAATATTTATGAATCTTCTTATAAAACCCTCTGTACGAATAAAAAACCGAAACAAGGCCTGGCATAGTGGTATCCAGGCTTTACCCCTAAGCAGGGAGCGTTGTTTCGAATTCCGCAGACTCTATTCTTTTTTTATTTTATTTTTTTGGGCTTTTTTTCATGCTAATTTTTTTTATTGCGCTTTAGTTTACAGCCATAAATCTTATACGCTCTCATCGTGCATGCTAAGTTTACTTAAAGCTTTTGGCTTTATTTTATAAGCTTTTGAGTATATTATTTTCTTCCGCGGTTTAACACGCCGCAACTCGCGTGGGTAAAAGCTAGCATTATCTCCCCGAGGCCGCCACAGCGCGCGAGGCCTCCTTGTTTATATTAAATATCTAAAAATATATATTATTTTAATATCATTATTATTTATAAGGATTATTTAACAGGAAAGAGAAACGAGAAAATAAGGGTGAGAAGACACCAGATAGTTACACATGTCCTCTCATTTAGTAAGAGAGAGAGAGGCAAGAAAATAAGGAGATGAGGCATCAGAGAGTGACACGTGTCCTCCTACTTATTTGTTTATTGTAATAAGGATACATACTAAAAAAACCGAAGACAGAATTGGTGTCTCTCAAATTTTTTCTTTGTATCTATATGTTTAAGTTTGTATATATAATTTTTAGATTTCACTTTCACCCCTTATACTATATATAAATACGGCTTTAACACACTTAAGTTTTTATAAATTTGATTTTTTTCTAAAAACTTTGGTTCGTTAACTTTTTTTTATAAAAACTTAATATGTGGTTGTGTTTACTCTTTTTTTCTCGACATTCGGATATAAATTTTGTTGAAAAAAAACTTTTATTCGAACTTAGGTCTTCTTTTGGTATCGTATCGGTACCGTCACGAATGGAACCGATACCGACTGAACACAATCGGTAGCGTTATCGGTATTATTGGAACCGGTACCACAATTCATTTTTATGGTATTCGATCGATGTAATAGATTTTGTTTCTTTTTAAATATAATGTTTTATAAAATTCCGAATATATCGTTACGACTCATTTATTTTTATTATTAACATTTCGATGTAAGTTTTAATCAAAACCGAACAGCCGCAACGCGTGGGCATAACTTCGTTTCGATATAAATTTTCTTTAAAATCGAGCTGCCGCAAATTTTCTTCAAAATAAAGTCGTGTTATATATACAATTTTGGTTTCTTTTTATAACTTTTGATGTATAATGTTTTATAAAATTCTGAATATGTCACGTAATTATTTTTATCTACGTTTCGATATAAAACTTTTTCAAACCGTGGAATTGCATATTCGACTTTTTAGTTACACGAGGGTGTCTTATGTATGATTAAACCTAATACTTATTTAAACATTTTTATTTCGTAGTGTACGTTTTTCGTGCGACATCTTGGGGTGGAAACCTACTAGCTCATTTTTGAAGTTGTTCTACATTTCTTTTTCTATTCACGTATATTTGATTATTTGTAGCCCTTTTCTCATACAATCCTTTGTAATTTAATTGCATCAATATGTATAGAAAGAATTTATTAGGAACATAAAATTATTCCACCATTATTCGATCGATGTAATAGATTTTGTTTCTTTTTAAATATAATGTTTTATAAAATTCCGAATATATCGTTACGACTCATTTATTTTTATTATTAACATTTCGATGTAAGTTTTAATCAAAACCGAACAGCCGCAACGCGTGGGCATAACTTCGTTTCGATATAAATTTTCTTTAAAATCGAGCTGCCGCAAATTTTCTTCAAAATAAAGTCGTGTTATATATACAATTTTGGTTTCTTTTTATAACTTTTGATGTATAATGTTTTATGAAATTCTGAATATGTCACGTAATTATTTTTATCTACGTTTCGATATAAAACTTTTTCAAACCGTGGAATTGCATATTCGACTTTTTAGTTACACGAGGGTGTCTTATGTATGATTAAACCTAATACTTATTTAAACATTTTTATTTCGTAGTGTACGTTTTTCGTGCGACATCTTGGGGTGGAAACCTACTAGCTCATTTTTGAAGTTGTTCTACATTTCTTTTTCTATTCACGTATATTTGATTATTTGTAGCCCTTTTCTCATACAATCCTTTGTAATTTAATTGCACCAATATGTATAGAAAGAATTTATTAGGAACATAAAATTATTATAAGAAAAAAATTAACTATTTATTTTTTCAATCTAAAAATAAAAGAAATGATATAAATATAATTGTTATTGTTTCTTATGACTCTTTTTTAAAATTCAAAAAAATATATATAAATAAATTAGTTTGATTATTTATTTATACATATAACATACACATGTATAGTTAATGGAACCTATACATGTGTAGGTAAACAATATAATATTAAAACATATATGATCAAATTTCTTGAACGGTTCTTATGTATATAACCTATGTATGTGTATGTAGGAAGCGCACAATTAAAAAAATATGAAGTATTAGAAAAATAAACGATTTAATTAATTTTTTTTCACTCGCAATAATTTAGTGTTCTGATCCTCTCACTATATATGTACACACATATATATAGGGAGCGGTTATTGTACAAATGTTTATTTTTGCGCGAAGCGTAGGAAGCCAGTAGCCACATATTCTGTGCGAAGTATAGGAAGCCACCAAAATGTGACACGTGTATTGTAGGCGAGGGCATGAACGTCCATACGTAATCACGTAATCATGTAGCATGTGTATATATAATCACGTACCAAGCTATATATAATCACACACCCTTATAATTGTTTAAATTCGCGTATCACGTACCATAATTACGTATCATCTTAAACAAGATCGTTAGAAAAAAAATATAACAAAACTATACTCAAATTAAAGATAATAGGATTCTCTATTTTATAGTATAATTTTTATATAAATTAATAAACTATATAAAAGTTATTCGTTTAAAAAAATTGATGGGAATAGATTATTTATATATGTTGCATAATTAGTTGTATATGGTTGTGTAATTATTTATAGTGCGCGTATTTTTTGTAGAATTGTGTAATATTTATGCGTGATTATGGCGTGGATGGATTTAACTCTCAACCACGTACACGTGTCGCGTCCTGATGGCTTTATATCCTTTGTACATTAAAACCACTTTGTATATCAACTCACCCATACATACATATACAAGTAAAAGTTAGGTGGTATTTAGGTATAAAAAAATGTTATTAAAAAAGATATATCATTCTAAACAAGTTACAATAATTCTAATTGCCAATAAGCAAACAGTCCGTGTTAATTCATACCATTAAATCGTGAAAACGCTACTAGTCATGTCCTAATAATTAAGCATATGCATCTTAACAAGCAATATATATTATCCCCATACTAGCTATCATTCTGGCCAGGGCCTCGCCTAGTTAACCAATTACGTATTTGATTTTGATACCTCAACTTCAAATTCCTTAATATTAACTCACTACAAGAAAACAACACTATAACCGACGAACGTTTCCGGCTAAAATCCGTCGATAATAGAGCTCTCCGACGGGATCCCATGGGAAATGTACTGTCGGAAAAGTGCTCGTGGGAAACCCATTTTCTGACGTAATACTGTCGGTAATGTTGTGACAGATTTCCGACGGTCCAATTTCCGACGGATAATTCTCCGGCCAACTTCTCATTTCTCCGGCAAGTTTCACATTTGCGTCGAATTACCGATGTATCCTTTTATAGGTTTCCAGCGGACATCCGTCACTGATTTTGCTTTATTTAAAAATAAATAAATATATTATTTCATTTTCAGCAATACAAAGTACCACAAAACTGAAATTACATTTATTTTAAGCAATACAAATACCACAAATCTGTAAATTACATTTATTTCCAGGAGTACAAATACAAAAAATCTACAAATTACATTTACAAATTCATGAATTTCAAATTACACTAATAAAACTATAAAATTAAGAAGATATTCTTCGGGACGAGCTTGTGATAGGTTAGACTCGCTCTACCATATGAGATTCAATCCTACAATTTAACAAAAGATGGTATTAGCTTTTTAAATGGGTCAAAACGAGCTGTACACACTTTATGATGTTATAATAACCAAAATACAGCTTAAATGAGTCAAAACAACTCACACCCACTTTGTGATGTTATAATAACCCAAAGTACAACGTAAATGGGTCAAAACAACCCGTACCCACTTTATAATGTTATAATAACCAAAATACATCTTAAATAAGTATACTTACCAGGAATTGGCCCGTCTTGTATATCAAAAGTTATGCACGTGATCAGTTAGTACGGTACACCTGTTACAAAACGATACCATAAATTAATACAAAAATTAAATTACAATATGTATTACAAATACAAGCTATATATTGTAATACGTACAAAACAATTATAAAAAAAAATCGCTAGTCGTCAGAAGAATTATCTAACAAAAGTGGCTCATCTTCGCTTTCTGTTTCTTCATAGGTGCCTTCATCATCTTCTTCCTCCTTGTCAGCATCCTCCTCGTCATCATCATCATAGACTTCCACTACTTCTCCCGTGGAAAGACAAACTGGTTGGATATCTTGATTCGCATCTTTAAATATTGAAGGGTTTATTTAACTAGTTTCACCCAACTCATCTCATGGACACAGTATATATAAACCCAAACAGAAATCAGTCTCAAGCAAAACTAACCACACATTCAAATGATTTACATAAATTTTCAAATATAAACTTATATAAGAACCATAATTTGAACCCAATTCATTTATACATAATCAAGGCGAACATGGAGGTGGCTGTTTGCAGCGGCGACGACACGTAATTGTTGACAGCGGCGACGGAAGGTGGAGATGGTTGTTGGCAGCGGCGACGACAGGTGGAGGAGCATGCGGTGGTTGTTTGAGTCATTGGGAGGGAACTAGGTTGGAGCAGACGAGAAAGATAATGAACATGCAGGGGAAATGAAATTTTAGCGGGTCTTTGAATTAACTTTGACCTAAAATATTCCGACAAATTTCCAACGGAATCCAGTAGGAAACTATTTAACAATAAATAGTTTTATTCACGAAATCCGTCAGAATTCCGTCACAAAAAAGTAAGCCGCCGGAAATGCTTCACAAATTCTGACGGTTTTTCGACGGACTATTTGACTCTAGCTGATTTTGTAGTCTCGTTTCCCGCTTAACATTGGTTGTGTAGTGTTTGACGTTAAGCAAATAGAAATAACATGATAATAGGAATTAATTACACATGTATACTTGAATTAGTGATATGTTAGTAACATATATCGGTTTTTCATATAACCTTCTCCATGTTCCAAGATCACCATTTCCAGCTAACCTGTTAGGTACAAATTACAACAAACTAAATACATATGTAAATTACACGATCATTACTACACATGATTCTCTGATCTCATAGATATATTACATCAATATTCCCTGGTCTCATATATATATATATATATATATATATTACATTACATGCAATATTCTATCTATTTGTATGCTTACGCATTGGTTAAGAGCATCACATTTCAATAATATACTTTATATGTGCGCACACGACAACTCCGGCTCTCGCTTTACATTCCATGACCACCTCAATATTTCATCTTTGTTATCAATGTGACATATACCAAGCGAGCCCATGAGTCCCTATTGCCCGTCGTGGACAACACATCTAAATCATAACCCTTTACATGTGTGCTCATGACAGATAAGGGTCTAGATCGATCTACATTCTGAGCCCTCCAATCCCACCCAGTCTGTTATGCTCAGCCAAGATAGAGACACATTACAAAGTATTTAAATTCCAAGACTACCAATTCCTGTTGCATAACTAACAACGATTTTCCACTCATTGACGTGTCCTCGTGAGATAATGTACATGCGACGCTCAAACAAAGATTTTCATAGTTTTAAGTACCGACACATTGTAGTTAAAAGATTTGAGAGACCAGACGGTTACAACATAGGCAATTTTTATAGTAATTTTTCACTCGTGTGTGTTTTACAATTCTTAGAAACATAAAGAGCTGGTATATATAGGTTCCATTTTCGACGGATTTGTGAAGGAATTCCGTCGGAAAGCTTGATGAGATAATTTACTCGGAAAACCTGTTATGGGAAAATGGCTTTTTTGGGAAAGGTCAACGGTTCCGACGGATGTCTGTTGGAAACAGGTACCGTACAAACGGCCACGCATTAAACCTAAAAAGCCGAAAAGTGATCAGAAAGCTGTTACCAACGGATTACCGATGGATTTCCATCCGTCGATAATTTTGTGACGGATTACCAATGACCGTTGATTTTATTTAAAAGGAAAAATATTAAAAGGTTGTACAGACGAAATTCCCTCACCAATCTGACAGAAAAATCCGACGGCCGCATCCATCAGAAATAATATGTCGGTTATAGTGTTGTTTTTTTGTAGTGAGTTGGCTTTAAATTGTTAAAACATTTCAAACTTTTGATCTCATTAGGGACTTTGTCTCAAAGTTGTTGCTCATCATTTTTAACATGTATGAGTCATTGCATTATAATACAAATGAGTATCACAGATCTTTGCAGGTTCTTTAGGACGTTCCATTCTTTCACTGTTACGATCTTTGCAGGGTCTACCATAATGTCGTCTAGATTTATAACATGACCTAGGAATTGGATTTCCCTAAGCCATAACGCGCATTTGAAAAATTTTGCATACAAATTCTCCTACTACAGATCCTCCAATACTTCCCTTAGGTGACAGTGGTGATCACTTTCATTCTTTGAATAGATAAGAATGTCGTCTATGAAAGTTATCACTGACCGATCCAACATTGGTCGGCACACTATGTTCATTAAATATATAAACGTTGTAGGGGCATTGGTTAGTCCAAAGGACATTACGAGGAATTCGAATGTCCATAGCGTGTGCGAAACATGGTTTTTGGTACATCTTCCTCCCTTAATTTTAATTGATGGTACCATGACCTAAGATCGATCTTTGAGAACCAACTTGCACCTTGTAGTTGATCAAAGAAATCGTCTATTATTGGTAGTGGGTATTTGTTCTTAACCGTTCGTTTGTTCAGTTCACGGTCGATGCACATACGCATGCTACCATCTTTCTTATTTACAAATAATACCGGAGTGCCCCATGGTGAGATGCTTGGTATGGTAAATCCTTTCTCCATGAGTTCTTCCAGTTGAGACATTAATTCTTTCATTTCTGACGGAGCCAATCAGTAAGGTGCTTTGGCAATGGGCTGAGCTCCTTGCAACAAGTTAATTTGAAATTCTATTTCCCGATCGGGCGGCACGCCAAGTAGGTCCTCTGGGAACACTTCTGGAAAGTTGCACACCACGGGTACATCTTTGAGTTCTTTCGTTTTCATTATATTGTCAATAACATACACCAGATAAGTTTCGCATCCGCGCCTTATATAACTTTCGGCCTTGATCATTGAAATGATGTTTGGCATCTTGCAATTACAGTCACCATAAACCGTAATCGGGATGCCGTCAGTGGCTTTGAGATGTATCATCTTTCGTTAGCATACAATTTAGGCTTCGTTTGTAGCTAGCCAATCCATGCCCAATACTATATTGAATCCTCCTAAGACCAAAAGGAATAATCTATAAGGAAACTTATGGCCCTCTATTTCTATCATGCAATCGCCTGTTACTTGAAATACTGCTGAGTTTCTACCAACTGCAGTTTCTATACTAAAGGCTTTTATAATGGTGCTAATTGTGCAATCTAGTTTGCGACTAAAGGTATTAGATATAAAGCTTTTACTAGCACCAGAATCAAATAAAATTGCAGCATGTTCATCATTAACTAGAAACGTATCTGACCCGACATCAGGGTTCCCCCTGGCTTCTTCCTCAGCTAAGGAAAATGCTCAGGTCCTAGCCTGGGGTTGTTCCTGTTCCTTCTCTTTTCCCAAACCAGATTCCCGGTCCTCCTGCAATCCTTTGTTATATGTCCAAACCATCCACAACTCTGTCACTTGGTGACACTCAAACAGTCTCGGGAGTAATGCTCTGCCTTCCAATATTTGTAGTACATTGTGGAGCCAGCTCTGCACTTACCTAGATGTCGCTTCCCACATTTCTTGCAAATTTCATACTCCTCATTCCTCGGTTTCTTAGCTTCAGATGCATAGTTTCCTTTATCGTTTCCCATTGATGGGTTCTCCCTCTTCCTCTTTGGTGCTTCAGGTGCCGAGTCCTCGTTGGCATAATCATCAAAGACGATTCCACTCAGATTCATTACCGACTCGAAGGTCGAGGGTAGATTAGCTTTCACATGGATTCGGACCCTTTGAGGCAGGCCCTTGACGTAGTACTTGATCGGCCTCTCCTTAGTCTCCACCAAATGAGGTTCCAATTAAGCTAGTTCATTGTGTCTGGAAGTGTACTGCCAATGAGTAATGTTGCCAGCCTTGAAGTTCAGAAATCTGTTATCCACTCTATCGATCTCGTTCTGAGGACAGAGCTTTTTGATCATAAGTACCTTCAAGTCCTCCCAGGTCATTCTTTTGAGGGCACTTGGCAACTTCGACCTTTGGATAGTCCTCCACTAACTCAATGTCTCAATGGTGAGAGTATGAGAAACAAACTTCACAGCCTGGTCAGCTCGGCATTCACTGATGCTAATCACCCCATTCATTCTCTCGATCCATTCAAATGTATCTACAGAGTCTTTCTTCCTGTCAAACTTAGGTGGGTCACAGTCCTTAAAGCCCTTGTAGGTGCATTCCCTGGTGGTCAGTCCCACATTCACCTCATCCCCATCACTATCATAAATTTTCTCATCATGGTGTTCATCCTCCTCTAGCTTACTCTTCTTTAAGACTTTAGTTAACATATCAGGCAATATGTCTTTCAGAGTGAGTACAATCTCTTGGGCAATGGCATCCATAACCTCGGGTTCTAGTTGAAAAGGTCCTTCACTGCCATCTCCCGATGGAGTCACGTTGGTCTCATGCACGCTATCCTCATGATCCACGTGCATACTTTCTTCCTCGTTACGTGTTTGGTTCAGTGGTGGCCTACCGCGTCATCTGGTACAACCGCCACGACGTCCAGTTCCTCCCCTACCAGCCATAGTTTCTAAATCTTGATAAGTAAAAGGGAATACACCAATGTCATTCCTTTAGTTCATAGTTTAGAACAGTACGAGCAAGGTAAATTGTTAATTACAGTGACCGGTTTTTGATTAATAATTTGCTTTGCTTTTCGGGTTCAAAACTCTTCACATCAGTAGTAACATTGGAGTCTATGTATTCTAGGTTAAGGCATCTACCCTAAGCTTCAGGCATTAAGCTTGTTACTTACTTACTGTGCTGGTGTTGATGTTGGCTACCCGTACTGTGACAATCCAGACTTTCAGGATAACTCCGTTAACCAGATCCAGTTAAAGTTAACCTAGTTAACCCTATCTCAAACTCCAGGGACTAACCCTGTCTATATTCTAACTTATATACATAAATTTGAGGGACTAAACTTGTATTTTATCTATAATTGACTTCCGGTTGACTTTCAATAGTCAAACTAACAGGTCCTTAACCTAGTTCATCCAATCCAAACCTTGAGGACTATTTCTGCCAATTCCTATACTTAAAAACATGAAACTACACGGACCATTTCTGTAATTTGGCCAATTACAATTCTGTTGACTCTTGAAAGTCAACCCACCTATTCTTGAATCCAATTCGCATGCCTGAATCGAATTGTTGTTGAAATTGTAACTAAAACTGTATGAATATGATCATTAACAACCTTAACTGCTAACTTAAAGCATCATCATTAGCAAATTAAACCGATTAATGACCATTAATTCAAAACCGTCGACCACGATCGTAATGGACATCAAATTCGTATAAACCTGTTGTTAATTACACAATTGAACACTCTGCACACGACCAACAATTCCCTCTAAAGCTTTTACGCGCATCAACTTGGCCGAAGATAGACCCAGAATCGTCGGAGACCAGTTCATTCACCGTCGGAGCCGGTTTCACTCGTACACCATCAATTCGTCATTCAATCAGGTAACTAAACATATCATTAGATTCGTTTCTACCCTCTGAATGAAAGCCCTAACCTTTTGTAAGCCTACAACAACGAATTGGTGACGAACAAATTCTAGGGTTCATCCCAATAACGGTTTAATCGAATACGGGTCTAGACTTGATCTTAATACAATCAAATGGTATAGTTAGCTTCGCAACCGTCTACCCATTGAAAGCCCTCTGAAATCCAGAGTTTATATCATAAGATTGAAACCAGATCGAAACCGGATCGAATCTAGGGTTCTTATGCTTCCCTGTTTAATCAAATCCACACCTATACATGATTTAAATGAAATTAATATATAAAGACTGATTCGCAAACCATTAACAAGTGAAAGCCCCATGATTTAAACTCCAAACATCACCAGATTTCATCAAATCGATCTGGTGTTCATACCTAGGGTTACGGTTCTTAATTTACATAATTAAAGACCTTAAACTTGTTGGTTTTACGATTAAACTCACCCACAGGTTCGAAACACCTCGTTCATCAAAACTCCTATGCCATTTGGTTCCATCAAAATCGAATTCAGAGGATTGAGGGGGGAGTTCGAACTGGTATGCATATGGGAAGGAAACCTGTTTGAACTTTGTGTTAAAACCATTTAGAACCAGAGTCACATGACCCACACGCAGGGTCTCCTGCATTCTTTTTTTGTGACTTTTAATTATATTTAATTATTAAAAATCAAACCTTATATTATTATAATATTATATTAAAGTGTTTTAGCCCCGGAAATAACCCGTAGGCTCGGGTTTGGTTTTATAACTTATAATTATTAATATTTCCACTTTTAAAATAATATATTTATATTATTTTCAAACCACGAATTCAAATAAAATAATATGTTTATATTATTTTCAACCCATGACTCCTATTATAAAATAATATATATGTTTTATATTATTTCGCCTCGTTTATTAATCTCGTGTAACGTTTCAAACTAAATAATAATATAATTGTTTATATTATTTATTCACGTTTATTATCTCGAATGAAAATAATATATTTATTACTTTGTCACGTAAATGATTATCGTATATTTCCTACGAGTTCAAAAATAATATATATGTTATATTATTTTCTTAAATCATTATTAAACGATACAAACGTACGAATTTATTCATTTACTTAAAATTATTTGTTATTAACGTTCGACACGTAACGCATTAATCTTAATTATTATATTAAGAAATCTATCTTCCCGTAGACACATTCGTCTACTCTTTAATCCTCAGAATGTTTTAAGACGTTCTAATCTTCCGTGTCGTCGTCACAAATCTCATATGTCCATAATTTTTGTGCTTATAATCCTAGGGCATACGTAAGTCGTTCGCATGCAAACACTTGTTGTCCCAATTGCATCCTTGTGTGGTGCTATCTAGTCATACACAACTCAGGTGAGTTTACATAGCCCCTTTTCCACTTTTACATCTTTGGAGTGAAACATGATTACATTCAAACTATTTGCAACTTATACAATTCAAACATTATGATCATGTGTGTAATTTGTGCCTTATGCTTGAACATTATTTGTGCAAACAACATTTACATACTTTTTGTGCATAGTGCAAGTGCAATCATTAACTCTGTACAAGCCGGCGGTATACAATGATAGATCTATTGTGTCTGACCAACCCACCCGGTTAGGGTGATTGTTGTCGAAAACACTTAAGGATAACTGTTGTGTTATGCCTCACATTTTAAGGATAACTGTTGTGTTATGCCTCACACTTAAGGGTAACTGTTGTGTTATGCCTCATACTTAAGGATAACCGTTGTGTTATGCCTAACATCTAAGAATAACTATTGTGTTATGCCTCACACTTAAGGATAACTGTTGTGTTATGCCTAACATTTAAGGATAACTGTTGTGTTATGCCTATCAGTCATAAGGTTTGATTGTACGCCCCAGTTTAAACTATAGTGATTTCTCCATAATTGCCTTATTAAACCATGCATCATATGAATTGTACACAAACTCTTGATATTACTTGTGGTGTCAAAACTATGTATGCTCACCAACTATTTTTAGTTGACCCTGTTCTCATCATGTTTCAGGTGCTAATATCTGAGTTCATATACAAGATGCTACACATAGGATCGAAGACTAGTTAAATAATGAAATTTGACACTTGATGTATTTGATTTTGGTTGAGAGATTGAACTTATGTAATGAAATTATGATTTAATGAACATATGAAATTATAGTTGATCATGTACTTATAAACAATGTACACGTCCGCCCTGACGTATTCTGTCGTCGGTTGGGGTGTGACACGTACTGACATCCTTGCGTTGGTCCCATTATCAGCTTGAGTCGAGATATTTATGGATGTCTGAATCTCTCAAACTATTGCTCTGATACCAACTTGTAAGGCCTCAAGCCTGGGAGAGACCTCACTTGTTGGATTTACTCATAAACATAGTCATCAAACACTGAACTTTAGTTAAAACATTTAAACATAGCGGAAGCGTATAGTCATTCAGTAACATAAACGGTGGAAGTCTTAACAAAAAAAGAAAATATTGTCTTAACACATAATTAATTAATAGGATGTCAGTCTTGTGCCGGGTAGTCTTCACGCCTTTGCACACCCTTTTCTCTTGCTACGTGAAGTGCATACTAAAAGTCAATTAACGCTGATGAGTTCTAGTTTAAAGCAAGTAGGCATAAACATTATTTCCTTATCGTATTTTCATGAGTATAAATATAGATTTATATATGTATTCCTTTACATTTCTTGCTTTCATATATTATTCATATGTGAGTACGTATATAAATACATACATCTTTGCATTCATTTGAACATTCATTGGTCTTACCCACAAGGTGATCAGCCTGTCATTGATTACGTAAGTCACAAAGTCAAACGTTCCATCCTACCGTCGTAGTCCGTCATTCGTGCCATCCTACCGATGTAGTCCGTAATTCATTCGTACCGTCCTACCGAAGTAGTCCATAATTTATTCGTATGGCTACCTTTCTAGCCGTCCATAATTCATATTGTCCTAACGTCGTAGTCCGTAATTCGCCCTCTTGCCCTAAGGCACCCGTTTCCCATTCGAACTATATATGTAGCCGTGCTTCGATTAAGGGCCTCTGTCTACCGAAGTAGTCCGAATTTAGTCTACCTTTCTAGACTTTAACATACCGTCTGCACAATAGTTGCATGGTCGTCTATCTACCGAAGTAGTCGTTATCATCGTACCGTCCCTAACGTTTTATTCATACATAGCATGCAATATATTTAAATATAAAGCAGATTTCATTCATATACATTATGTCATACTTTCATATCATTATTCATAAACATACTTTTCATTCATTGTTCATCATGTATTGTCATATAACACGTAAGGTCATATATGGCATTCATATTATTCGTTCATATACATGTATACACTTCAGTCCCCAAAACATTTGAAAACGTTTGCACATAACATATAGGGGCACATAGAATTCACCTGATAAGTAGGTTCTCGAAGGTCACACACAATCTGTATAATTAAGTCATACAGGATAAGATAACGGACCTAACTGACACTAGACGTTTCTATCATTAGTGTTTGGCGACTTAGGTAAGTTCGCCACTTTTAGCTTAAGCGAACATAGCAAGTTTGCTTCATTGAACTAGGCGAAGATGTGATAAGTTCGTCATCTTTGAGCTTATGTGAACATGATAAGTTCGCCACTTTTATCTTGTTTATAGTAGACAAAATAGTTAGTTGAGGGTTGACCCAGCAGCTCAACTTGATATGCTTTGACTCATACTTCAAAATTTTAATTAGTTGGTTTGACTTGTAATCCAACCCGTCGGTTGATTGACTTTGGTTACTAGACAAACTTGAAGTTGTTATCTTTTTGGAGAGAAAATTATACTACTACAGACAGCCTTTAATGGTCTCCATGAAAGTAAGAAAATTAGGCAAATTAAACCTTACTGGAATAACGATTATGTTGGTTGGATGATGGTTTTAAATCTTAGTGCTAATGGGGATCCATTGTATGGAAAGCATAATTTACAAGGGTTAGGTTAAGAAAACTAAGTCTGACAAATCGGGCAAGTCAGTTGAGTAACGTGATCTAACAAAATTGGTTTCAAGTCAAAACATGTTCCGATCAAAATGTGTTAAGAGTAAAAAAACGGACCATTTTTAAGAAAAAAAATATCAATATGATTTAGGTCAAACACAGATTCTTACCAAAATTACTTTACCTTGAAATAGGTTGTTTTAGAAAAGAAAGGTATATTTTCACCTTATATATTTGATTTTATGTTGGCTAGTGCCGATGAATGGTGGCGGCGGAGGCGCGGCAACGGCTGTGAAGGGGTGGCGGTGGCAGTGGATGTACGACAATGGCGGTAGAGGTGTGGTCATGTCACTGCTACGTCGCCGGTGGTAAAGGAGGTCTGGGGCGGTGACGGTGGAGGTGTGGCGAAGGAGGCGCCAGTTGTGGAAGAGGCGGTGGCAGTGGTGGCGGCAACACACAATGATGGTGGGTGATGCTCTCACATTTGGCCATATTTTAATTTAGCAACTTTTATAACAATGACACATATTAACTTGTATCATTTTAATAGCCACGTTGGCTAGTAGACCCAAATGAACTGACGAGGGATCGATTACTCAAACGATCGACTCATATATGTACCGGTGAGAATGTGAAAGAAAAGCGAAGAAAAAAAAATATATTCATAAATCATAAAATAATCTTCATAAAACATTTTTAATAATTTTGTTTTTATTAAGATTGTTGATTATTGTTATTTATTTAAATTAAGTTTAGATTGTTGGCTATGTTGACCGAAATTAATATTTCAGTCATACTATTTTATTACCTTTAAGTCTCTTCTTAATACGTATGTTACTTTGACTGAACGTAATATTTTTCGGTTATGAGTGTAGCCTATAAATAAATATCATATGTAATATTTAGAAGGAACTTTTGATGTTATAATCCCGTAAGGGTTTTCTCTAAACGTTTGCAAGAACACTTCTAGCATTTTTTATCGCTATCAGAGCTTGTTAGTATCCCGATGGCACGTTTGCAAGAACCTCCCCATCCTTATGGTGGAGATCGTGTGGTTGATAGTTTGTGTCACGTGTTTGATAGTCTCTCACCCTTGATTATAAAATACCTATTGCTTGTTGAACCTTGTGAATTATGTGAAAGAGGATACTCCAAATTCGAGAGTCAAAAAGTTTTATAAAACCTTTTTGGTGGAAAAAAAATGTGAATGAAAGATCCCACTGAATTGAATTGGGTCGAGGAATCTAAGAAATAGTGAGAATTCTTGATCTCTCTCAATTCTAAAATACAGGCCTTGAATTCACTTGCTGTCATTAATTCCTCCTTATTTATTAGAACTAAAAGAATTCCATTTAAGCATCTCATTGCTTTAGTTGAAAGATTCCATTTGAATTGGAATCTGGTCATTCACTATGACCCGCTAAACATCCATGGTTGAATGGTTAAAGCACTCAACTCATAACTAGCGAATTCGTAAGTTTAATTCCTACTGGATGCATGCCAATGGCACCCTCCAATAAGTCTACTGGAATTAGCTCTGTATCAATGAAATCTTATTATCCATACATGACGAATTAATGTGGTATATTCATATCATACTATATGAACAACAAGAATTTGTAGTCTTATTGAGACTAGAACTCATAGGGAATCAAATTGATTTATGGATGGATTCAAGTATGCAGTATTTACAGACAAAAGTATTTGGTTATTGTGGAACAATCAATATGCTTCTAATATCGAATTAAGATCAACTATGACATAACTAAAGCATTGGCGACAAATTCAACATGATCCTTGAAGACGTTTCATGATCGTAGGTGGCAGAAACGTCCACAAAAATCAGAGGGGTTGTTACTATGGTGCTATTCGACATCCCATTGTGAGCAAAGGAGGTGTTGGTAGCACTAGTCGTAGCTATCAACATCTTGTCAACATGAAGAAGCCCATCGCTTATTCCGACTTCTTAGATGATGATAGGTATGTCCATTTTAATAATAATCCCAATGTTGAAACCGATGAATTTTGCAACGATCATGATGTGTTACATCAAGATATAGAGGTTACATCAAGATATAGAGGTTGACAACAAACGTAAATAAGCTCCAAACATAATGTTGGTGGTTATAAAAGACGAGATAGTACCAAGAAATAAAGGAAACAAATAATGAAAAGAATGAAGATAATGAAGTTATTAGCATCAACTGTTTTCTTATGATGAAGGTTATTGAAAGATCAACAAAATTGATAATAAATAAAAATATGAAACCGAAGGTGGCGGTAGAGAAACGAAACAACTCATCAACTAAAACTCTCTACCCTAAGAACTCGAGGACGAGTTCCATTCAAGTGAGGAAGAATGATGCGGGGCCGATAACTCGAACAGGTGAATCACCAGTGGGAATGTGAAAGAAGGGTAAAAAAGATCCACAACTCACAACAATAATCTTCATAAAACCTTTTTAATAATTTAGTTTTATTTTAGGTTGTGGGTTTTTATTAGTTATTTTAATTAAGTCTAGATGTTGGTTATGTTGACCAAAATTAATATTTAGGTCATGGTTTTTTATTTTATTTGTCTTTAATTAATATACCAGTTACTTTGATCGAATTTAATGTGTTTGCTAGTAGAATAGCCTTTAAATAAAGGTTTATTTGTAATGTTTATTGTTTAGGACAACTTTTGATATAAGATAATAATATTTCTCTCATTTAGTTTTCTTTAAACGTTTGCTAGAACGTATCTAGTAATTTTATCGCTTCCGTTCCGCGTCATGAACACGCAAACAATTATTTTAACCGAAGTTAAACTATTTTTGATGAACCGATCATAATTATAATCACCGGGTGTGAAGTAAACCCTAAGCCAGTAAGATTATAGCCATGAAACCATACAAGATTGACATCAATAGTGAATAAGGGTCGTGCATCAATCACAACACACCACGTGTTAGGTAGACACTTGTTGTGCGGCAAAGAATGAACTCAAGTTCTTTCTCCATACCGACTCCTTGGGCCTTCTAGATATCTTTGCAATGGGCCCACTTTTCGTTATAAAAAGTTGTTTTTTAATTTATTAGGCTGGAATTGCCGGGCTTGGTCCACTTGAATTAATTGGGCTTTCAATACAAGATTCTGATTGGATGACACTTGGCAGGTGTCACGAAGATAGTCATGTATTGGGCCCAACTGGTGGTCCAATTCCAAAAATATTGTGGTTGGAAATTAGTGTTGACTTTTAAGTGAACGACTAGTTAATTACTAGGGCCAACAAATTATAAAGTCAAACCAAGTGAAGACGAACACACACATATGCTATTTTATAGTATAATACATAAGCTTTTCTTGTACATAGCATTTTTTATTAAATATTGTAGACTAGGTTAGATACCTTTAGGGTTAAACCCACAAAGATTTAACATTAGGATTACGTTTTCTCTGTATATAATCTTGTGTATTTGTTTTACTGGACATATATTTAAATGAGTAACTTTGTAGAATAGTAATGAAGTTTCAAAAGTGATCCAATTAGGTCACTCAATACGTATTTTACAAGGTATACACCTTTGAATATATTATGGTGAGTGACCTAATTGGAATACTTTTGAAACTTGTTTATTATTCTGTGATGTTTTCCCTATATTTAAACTTTCATGGTATCATAGCCAGCAAAGCTCCATACCTTTTCTCCTCTATGTACCTTTTAATTTTTTTCTTTTTCGGCGGCATCGTCCACCCACGCATACACTCTAAAATTTTATCAACTCTTCTTTTTCAGATCTACAAACATACAGGTCAAATTATTCGATGCCACCATCACCGTTCTCTTTAGGATCTGGTTCCGATCAAAACTCCTTTGAAGTCGTCGATGACTGACACGAGTTCACTTTTTGACATTGTGTTAAATCTAAAATTCGATTTATAATCACATATATAAAAATGTGATCTTTTAACATAACTTGACAAGAATGCAAGTTGATAAAGTGTTCTATATATGGATAGTTTAATATAACTGATATTTATATATCAGTAGCTTATTCTATTGATAAATATGAATTCACAAAGATAATGCATGCTCTCTTCTTCTAGATTTTAGTTTATACTTGATCTCTTGATGTTGTTGGTCATTTTCAGTGGCAGATATAGGAATTATTATCGTTGGGAGTTTAATTGGGTTGGGTCAAAAGAGAGTCAACTCAATAGCAAAATGCACAAACCTAATCTTAAAATGGGTATATGGTAAAATAAATAAAATAAAATAAAATTCCAGCCATCGAAACAATGATTTAGCATGTTATCTAGTTATTCAGTTGCATATGACCTTATGATCTAATGACATTGGTGATTACCATCCATAAAAGTTACGTGTATTCAAATCTTGCAAATTTAAGTTTAGGTGATATTTTTGAAAAAAAAATCTAGTTCTTGAGTTAAGAGGGACCTAGTATATGTCATGAAGTGACATGTTGAACCCGTCAAGAATTCATTGGGCGGTAGTAGTTATGTTCTCTCTTATAGGTGACATTGACTATTAAGAGGTTTAGGTTCTTTGAATTATCACTATGTATAATGTAATAGGATAAATGTAATATTATATATTTAATAATAAATATTTACATAGTACATAGTTTTTTTAATACAAATTTTACAAATGTCATATAGTTACTTTTTAAAAATGTTTTATAAAAAGAATGAAATAAATGTTTCATTTCTAAAAATGTTTTATGACCAAACCTATATTTTTAAATAAAAAAACGTTTATAAAAAGATTTATAAAAACAATTATTATTTAATAGAAGAGAGAGACGGAAAACAAAAAATTATTAAAAAAACAATTTTAGAAAACTTGTGCAATTAATAGGAGAGAGAGGCGAAAAAATTTGTGTTACCAAAACCTTTATTTATTATAGAGTATAGATGTGTATATTTAGTTTAGAATTATTATATTTAATTAAATATAAAATACGGTTTACACATTCACAAATTCATACCTTACTATAATTTTTTTCTTCTATGGAATATTATTTTTGTCTATTAATTGCGGTAGCACCGGATCATAAATGGTTGCAACGATTGACGTGCCACAAGATCATTTAAAAAACATAATGGAAATTATAATTTCGATTTTCTTCTATTATTTGAAGTGTTCATTAAGATGATAATATATAAATTTTATATTATTTATTAAATCTATGTTAAGAAATTAATTAAATAATCACACTATGTTCATTGATTTTCTTTATCTAGAAGATAAGATTCTTACGTTCTATCAATCAGTTACCGTATAAAGCATAGGAAGTGTTTTAATTTGTGTCAAGATTGTTGGGGTGTTAAAATAGTAAATAACAATGCAAAAAAAAAAAGAAATTAATGTCCTTTTCTTTAATCTAATTCTATTAAGAGTTAATTGCATAAATGGTCCCGGTGGTTTGATCAAATTGTATGATTGATCCTCGGATTAAAAAATTCTAAACTTAACCCAAACATTTGTGAGATGGTTGCACTTTTAGGCCCTGACGTTAAATATCAGTCAGTTTTTAATAGAAAATTACTTCATGTGCCATCCACGTGAGGGTAATTTAGACTACAAAAAAATCATAAAAAAAACATAAAAAGAACATTTTTTTGGGTTGTTTCGTACTTATTTTTTATGCATTTTTTGTTTATTAGGGTTTAACATTTAAAAGTCTAAATTACCTCACGTGGACGGCACATGGGGTAATTTTTCGTTAAAAACTAACTGGTATTTAACGTCAGTGACTAAAGGTGCAACCAGCTCATAAATGTTTGGGTAAGTTTGTAATTTTTAATCATGGGGGCCAAACGTGCAATTTGATCAAACCACAAGGGCCATTTGTGCAATTAACTATTCTATTAATGTTCTCAAGCTATAATAGTTTTTTGAGTAAATTACCGTTTGCGTCCCTGCGGTTTACACGATTTAACACAATGCGTCCCTAACACGAATTTTTAACGTTTTGAGTACCTGTGGTATACAACCTGTAACAATCTGAGTCCCTAGACCTAACTTCGTTAAATTCTTTTCGTTAAGTTTAGTTTCGACAAGGCTATCCGCAACATAGTTGTAGATTAGCAGCAAAACTTAACTATCCGCAGCATAGACACTTATCTGTAGCAACTTATGCTGCGGATAGTCTTTCCTGTTGAAGCCGAGGAGAGGACGGCGAGTTTCGATAGGGGGCGTGAGTTAAAATTACCATCATACCTCTGTCGAAACTAAACTTAACGGAAAGAATTTAACGAAGTTAGGCCCAGGGGCTCAGAGTGTTACAGATTGTATACCACAGGTACTCAAAGCGTTAAAAATTCGTGTTAGGGACGCATTTTGTTAAATCGTGTAAACCACAGGGACGCAAACGGTAATTTACTCTAGTTTTTTTATACTTCGTTATTTTTTTAAAAAGTTATACCATAAAATCAATAATCTTATTATCTATAATTTAAATATAGTATTGTTATAACTTTTTTTTTTTTTGTAAAAACGTCTTTCTTATAAAATGTTGATGCACTGCGATTATAACGACAGTCTAAACTTGTTACAGCGGTTCGTTTAAACCAATTAAATAAAGTACGTCAAACTTTCCAACGGTGTGTCTAAGTTTTCCATGTCTAGAATATAAATGAATTCATACATTTGATTATAATGGTGCGTCTAAACTATTATAATAGTACATCTAAAACCACTTCAAGATTATACAAATGAGTACAATCTGCTTAATTTAATTGATGATTGATGAAATTTTTAGTGTCGCTATGAGTGGAATTTTACAGGGATAGGAGAAATGTTAGTGTCGCTATGAGTAGCTTTTGCTACTAGTGGAATTTTAGTAGGTACATTTGTTTTGTTACTCACAGGGGTAATGTGACTTCCTTACTATCAGCATATACTAGTGTACTTATACTTAACAAACAAATTACCAGCAGCACATGGATTTTGCAAATCTTGTATTTGGTTATTGTTTTTGTTATGAACATAGATTACTGATTGTTGCAAGATTATCCGAGCTTTCTTGCAACATAAACATAAAAAAAAGTATTCTTTTTAACATATTTTGGTATGATATTTGGTGGCAATATTTTTATGCGCGTTTTGCAACCTTATGCATGTTTAGCGAACTTATTCAGCTTTTGCGAAGTTATGGATGTGATGCGACCAAACCCCAGTTCTTCCTCTACACCACCATCGAAAAGTGGAGCAACCAAATCTTTAACCCGTGAAGCAGCAGGCGCATGCTCAGGCTCTGGAATTTCTCCTTGAGGCATGGTTACATCTTCATTTCCAGTGCCTTTCGGTGTCTTGAGTACGGACACAGCTGAACAGATGATGTGTAAATATAAATCGAATGCAAACATGAATCCATTTTATGTTCTTCAAGCAAAAAATCAAACAAAAACAAGAATGATTTTATAACCACACATCATGATTTTGTTCTAGCTGCAAAAAGGAATGAAAGATAAAATATGTCAAGAATGGGATTCGAACCCATTCCCTTTCGGACCAGTACCTGAAACTGGCGCCTTAGACAAACTCGGCCATCTTGACAGTTGAATTTTAATCACCACAGGATTTTTACAAAACCAGTGTCTAGATCTAAATTTCTGACTCCATATATATTTATTCAATGAAACTACAAAATTAAACATTTTACATTTGTATTTTATTTTAATACTATGGTACCAATAATCAGTGAAACTAGCCATACAGTCTAAAATTAAAACGGGAATAAAAAATATGGGGCTTAAAATTTTGGTATAAAATACATTCTTTTTTACATTTTAAAGTTAACTATATACTAAAATGTATTCAAGTTTACGTTCATTGTTCTCGAATATAAGAAACTTTGAAACTTTTCTTTCGTATATAAGAAACTTTGAAACTTTTCTTTTAATTAACCAAAATCCCAAATCTTATTTTTTGATAAACCTAGTAATCCATAGAAAAGATGACCGGTTGTTTTCTAAATATTATTTTATTCTAACATCATTAGTAGGTAAAGGGGCTATTATAGATACACGATGTGACATCATTACACGGGCCGTATAGATAGAGAAAACCAGTTATATGACTCGTATAGCCTATGTGATCAATGGTGTACGCCGTCACATCAATCACTTTTGTGTCCGTCAGAAATATATATGACTCGTATAGCTTTCTAACGTACGGCCGTATAAGAGAAAATAAAGCAATTTATACGATAAGAGAAAAACACACATCATATGACATATATAAGAGAAAAACACACCTTATACAGTCTGTATAGTTAGTGGTGTCTGAATAGTAGGAGTTGATTTCTATATAGCGAAACCTCTATACAAATGGGGTTAGTGACAGAAACCTCTGGCGGAAATTTTTTGTTTGTCTTAGATGTTTACCAAAACTTTATAAAAGTATAAATCAACATATTTGAAAGAATGAGGCGGTTGAGAGGAGTTGAACAAGAATAAAAATAATAAAGATAATAATTCTTTTCGAAGTTTAATTTCATATATTGAACAAGGGGTGTTCTAGGGTTGTTCATCGGGTTTTTTAATCGGGTTTCGGGTTATTCGGTTCGGGTTATTCGAGTTTTTTGTTATAAGAATACAACTCGTTTATCGACTCAAATAAGATTCGGGTTAATCGGTTTCGGGTTTATTCGGGTCTGGTTAATCGATATTCGGGTTTCTAAATACAAGTTGCAACACATACTTTATTATTTAACTTAACATGATATTTATTAAATAATAAGTACAAAATGTCAAATAAAAACACTCTCAATATGATTTTTCGTTCAAACTTATGCACTAAACACATATATTAACTAAAAAAACACCAAATAAAATAAACATAAAACCATAGTGTATTAACCAATCGTATAAACAAAAAAAAAGATAAATCGTATCAACCAATGAACTCATTAACAGTGTTCACTCTTCAAATTCTCACATTCATGTCCGCTCGTCCGTTTCCAATTATATATTAAAAAAAAGTGAAATAAATAAGCATTAAAAATGGTTAGAGGTATACTGATATAAGATTATAAATAAGTATTAATAATAAAATAACTTTTTATTATTATTCGGGTTAACCCGATTAACCTTTTTTTAACCCAATTACCAAACCGAATACTACCTTCAGGTTCGGGTTCCATCTTAAACGGGTTCGGGTTGTTCGGGTTCCATCTTAATCGGGTTCAGGTTAATTAGGGTCGGGTTCTGTATTCGGGTTTCGGGTAAAATGAACACCCGGTGTTGTTCGGTTGCTTTTTTCGGGTTAACCGGGTCATGTTAATCTGGTAATTTCTGTCATTTCGGGTTTCGGGTTGGGTCGAATATTTATAGATATACCTGAATTTATGTATTTAGTTTTACCTTTGACCTCTCTCATGACCTGTGTCATCGACGAGAAGGGCCCATCGTGCCGTCGTGGGGTTTGGCTAGGGTTCCCTCCTGTTGGAATAGGGTTTCGAGAAAGGAATGGAAGACCACTATCTTTGGGTTTTAGAAAGGGTTTAAATACAAAGCAACGTGGGTTTTTAAAATAAATCAGGTATTTGGGTATACTTAAATTTAAATTTTCATACTTTATACATGAACCGAGAATAATACTGGTAAACTGATTACCCAGTTTTTCATACACGAAACTCGATCTACCCAAACTGATCCACCCCGAATCGTAAACGGGTCGATCAGTTTATTCAGGTATTGGTAATTTTGATAGGCCTATATTGAACTAATCAAAATAAAGAAAACTTGTTGGTTTGGCGAAAACAAACCAACAATTGAAATAACTTAATCATTGACAAGCCACAATCAATGAACATAAACCCTAGAACTTGAATTTGATTACAGACTAAGCATACCACAAGTCATTATAAAAGAGATTTATTTATATAGAAGGTATTATTCTAGATCTTTTGTAACAAAAAGTATATCGTCATGATTCCGTCTCCTAATAATCAGGCGAGTCTAGATGAAGAGATACAACATTGTGCGAGATGTGCGACATACCCAAATTCTTCGTTATATTACTTTGTCATAGATACTTCAAGTATTTGTGTGACATATGTCATGTACAAATACACGTGTTCAATAGTTGGTTGGTAAGCTACATTCGCCATGCATACAACTATATTGATTATGTTATTAAATGTTTATCTTTGATCTTGATTGAAGTGTTATGTATACATATAGTCATTAGAACAATTACTTGTCACTAACTCATAAAAATAACTTAGGACCCTTTTGCATATTGAACCATCTGACTTTATTATTAGTCATCTTACTTAGTATAAGGTCAGTAAATGATTTTACTAACCCACAATAATAACACAAGACTTAGTGAATATGTATCGTTAGTTAACACTTTTATGGACTTTTGTTTCAAATATGTTAAGGATTGTTCTTGAAGGATATTATTGTTATGAATTTTAATTTTTGGTGATGTTTATTTTATCTTGTTATTTGTTAATCATATTAAATGTTCCAGGTAGTGTCATGTCGTGTCGTGTCGGGTCGGGTCACTAAATAAGTGATATTACTCGTGTTAAACATGTTATGTCGTGTAACACGTTTATAAACAGGTTCGTGTTCATATCAGAAGAATGACACGATTTTTTAATCGTGTCGTGTTCGTGTTTAACACTCATTCACACTCTCATGCCTAATACAAATTTTAAAAGAAAGAGATAAATCCCATAAATTTAAAATAGAGAATGTTTAATATTATGATTTTTTTCAGAAAATATAATAGACAAAAGGGGTTTAGAATCCAAGAAACGGTGACCCCATCATCACTTTCGAAATCACAATCATCAAATCCCCAAATTCCGCTTCGTTTATTCAGCAGTGATCAGTTGAACACCCAATCAAGATAAACATTTAATAACATACTTTTTTTTCCAGTTGATTTGGCATGTACATATGAAAGATCTAGAAACATTTTGATTCCTAAAACTTTAGGCAACATCATTTTGATTTCTTGAATAAATATTGCAGGTCACTCATGGCAACTAAAGGAAATCCAGGAGACAATAGAACTAGGAGATCATTTTTTATATTTATAGTAGTTGGTTTATGTTGTTTCTTTTACTTACTTGGTGCATGGAAAAAAAGTGGTTTTGGTAAGGGAGATAGCATAGCTCAAGAAGTAACAAAAAGTGCGGATTGTAGTGTTCTTTCAAATCTAAATGTCGAGACTCACCATGGTAATTGGATTAAGAAGACCGATGATTTGCATGCAGAAGTTAAGGTTTTCCAGCCATGTGATGACCGGTTTGTTGATTACACACCTTGTCATGATCAAATGCGCGCGATGACTTTCCCTAGAGAAAACATGAATTACAGGGAAAGACATTGCCCTCCTGAAAATGAGAAATTACACTGTCTTATTCCCGCCCCGAAAGGGTACGTGACCCCGTTTCCATGGCCCAAAAACCGTGATTTTGTTCTTTTGCCAATGCACCCTACAAAAGCTTGACTGTTGAAAAGGCGATTCAGAATTGGATCCAATACGAAGGGAATGTGTTTAGGTTTCCAGGTGGTGGAACACAGTTTCCTCATGGGGCTGATGCGTATATTGATCAACTGGCTTCTGTCATCCCAATTAACAATGGGATGGTTAGAACTGCATTGGACACTGGCTGTGGTGTAAGTAAAGTTTCTTTTTTTCCCTACACCATTGACTTTTAGCTTTATTTGAATTGTTTGTTAAGTTCAATTTTCACACCTTGAAAGAGACTCACATGAAGCACAAGTTCAATTTGCTCTTGAAAGAGGCGTTCCAGCAATTATTGGTGTTCTTGGAACTATAAAGCTTCCATACCCCTCTAGATCCTTTGACATGGCTCATTGTTCTAGGTGCTTGATACCATGGGGCGGAAATAGTAACCTCATAAACTTTGTTATTTATTTAAATTTTTTGTAAATTTTGTATAAATTTACATGGATATAAATAACATACAATTGAAACTTTTGTTAGATGGGAAGTACATGATGGAAGTTGATCGAGTCTTGAGACCAGGCGGCTATTGGGTTCTTTCTGGACCACCGATTAACTGGAGGGCTAATTATAAATCATGGCAACGCTCTAAAGATGAACTTGAAGCGGAACAGATGAATATTGAGGAAAGGGCTAAACTTCTTTGTTGGGAGAAAAAATATGAAAAAGGTGAAACCGCAATTTGGAGGAAAAGAGAACAAATCCTATTGTCAAGAACGTGACTCTCGTGTTACCATGTGTAAATCCAAAAATGCTGATGATGTCTGGTATATAGTACGATTCTATATATTTTTTGACTTCAATGATCAAATTTCAAATACTTATGTGTGTGTGTGTAGGTACAAGGAGATGGAAGCTTGTGTAACACCTTACCCTGAGACAAACAATGCAGATGATGTTTCTGGTGGTGAATTAAAACCGTTTCCAGAGAGATTATATGATGTGCCACCAAGAATTACTAGTGGTTCGATTCCTGGAATATCCGCTGAGTTATTCCTAGAAGACAACAAATTGTGGCAGAAGCATTTGAATGCTTACAAGAGGGTGAATAAGATCATTGACTCAGGGAGTTATCGTAATATTATGGATATGAACGCTGGTCTTGGAAGTTTTGCTGCTGCAATCGATTCTCCCAAATCATGGGTTATGAACGTGATGCCAACGATTTCTAAAAAAGACACTCTTGGTGTGATTTTTGAGCGGGGTCTTATTGGCATCTATCATGACTGTTAAAAGTCCTGAATTCGTTATACTTTTGTTATTGTATATTTATTTTCGAGTAAACGTCTCTTTAAAACCATCAGGATACAAGGGCTCTTAGTGTAAAAGGTGTAGGGAAGATCACAAGTGTCCCCCAAATTAAAAAATGTAAGAAGGATTCTAGTGCTGACATGTGTCCCGATGCCCTCAAAGTGTCCAAAAGTTCTATTATTTTTCTTGTGCATCCGGACACACGTCATCACCAAAATCATTCCTACATTTTTACGACAATGACCCTTTTTACATAAACCCACCTCTACATCATCATTCCTTTCAAAAATGCCAAAAAGAAACTATCTTTTTGTAAGAACGAATAATCTTGGACAAAAGTGTCATTTAAGACCGCCATTTATGCATTTATATTCCCACATTTTATCTAAGGTCTCATTTTCTTTCCAACTATGGAATAAATTTATCTTAAATGTCTATACTCTTCTTTATCTTTTCTTTAAGGTGTGAAGCCTTCTCAACTTACCCGAGGACATATGACCTAATACACGCAAACGGTCTTTTCAGCTTGTACAAAGACAAGTAAGTTGTTTATGTTTATGCATCAAGATCCAATAAACACCACTCGTATGTCTTAAACATCTAAACTTTATGTAATCTCAATGTTCTTTTCATGGCAGGCGTGCATGCAGGTGTAGTTATGAGGACATTCTTATAGAAATGGACAGAATCTTACGGCCTGAAGGCACAGTAATAATACGCGACAGTGAAAGTGAGGTTATGAAAGTGAAAAGAATCGTTTCTGGCATGAGATGGAACACGAAAATGGTAGACAGTGAAGATGGACCACTTGTTCCTGAGAAGATATTGTTTGCTGTTAAACAGTATTGGGTTGCAGGTAAAAATAACACAGCAACTTCCAGATGATTGAGAAAGATTATGGTGTAGGATGCAATTTGTTTATGATATTGTTTGTTTTTATCTTAATATTGAATTTAGTTTTTGACTGTTTGAGATTAGTGGTGAGTTTAGTTTAGGGCTGGTATAAGAGTTCTTTGAAACTATGGATGTCTTGTGTGTTTCACTCTCTTATATGTATGCCCTTTTAACGGTTTTGATTTTACTTGTTACAAGTGTTAGCGATGTTTGAATTTGGTTCAACTATGATTGTTTGTTATGTTAGCAATAATCAAAATGATTCTAGGAACCCTAATACGTGGAAAAGATATAAGTGTCTCGGTCTCGGTCTCGGTCATCCATTAGAATGAAACGGATTAAAAAAATGATTCATCCTCCTTTCCAATAGGTTGTGAGTTCTAATCCTGTCATGGATAAAGTGGTGTAGATTTAATTTAGGGCTGACAAAACGTGTCTAGTCGGGTTAGACAGGTTGAACATGTTTCGACACGATTTTAATCGTGCCGACCCGTTTATGACCCATTTTCGTTTAACTCAAACCCAAACCTATTTAACTTCGTGTCGTGTTGTGTCATGTAAACGGGTCATGTCAAAAATTGTCGGTCCTATTAGAAACTGAAAGGTTAGCGCTCGAAAGTGGAAACTGAAAAGTTAGCGCCGGAAGGTGGAAACTGAAAGGTTAGGTTATCTAATATTATTACTTAATTTTATATATTTAATCATTTAAAAATATAAAAGTATATAGTTTTGATAATAAGTTATAAACTGGTTGTGTTAACATGTTAAACATTTAACACGATTAGTTAAACGGGTCTAATCGTGTCATAAACGGGTTAAACCCATTTAGGCATGATTTTAATCATGTCGACCCGTTTATGACCCATATCCGTTTAACTCAAACCCAAAACCGCTTAATTTCGTGTCGTGTCGTGTGGTGACAGAAATCGACAGCCCTAAGATTTATGAGTAAATTTAGAGTGTGAGTTTGCTTTAAAAAAAAAATAATTTTGGTTTCTAATTATTTAGTGCCTCTCATTTAAAGCTGTGGTATGTACATTTTGCTAATTAAAGTTTTTTTTTTTTTTAAAAGTATCCATTTATCAAAATAGATATTACAAATTCACTATTTGAGGGATAACAAAATTAGATCAACCTTGAAATGGATCTTCCTTAAACGACCATTGAAGATTTTAAGAGTCCATAAAGTTCTAAAAAAAACTGTGTTTTTTGGTCTTTTTTTCGGTTCCTTTTTAGAAAATAAGAAACGGTGATTTTGTCTTGATTGTCCGTCCTGTATTTTGAAAGCGGAAGATCTCATTTTTTCCTTGATTTCACATGTAGTGTGGGATGGTACACCGTCCTTGATATTATACCTAAAGGTGACAATCTTAACTCATTCTTTAAAAAATGGGTTCATTTGTATAAAAATCAATTGAATATGGACAAATTTGGGTGACCTCAAATTAATCAACAGGTCAATTTGGGTCCATCAAATTAGTCAACGGGTCAATTTGGGTCACCTTAAATATTCAATGGTTAATTTGGGTCACCTTAAATTACTCAACTAAAATTTTGTTAACTTAAAAATAGTGCATGTGGGTCCCCCAACTTTGTCATCTCACCCCACCTGCCACCGTGCCCCGCCGCCACCCCCGTCCCCGTCGTCCCGCCACTGCCGCACCCCGCCACCCCAACAATCAACCATTACATATTTACATTATAATGACTAAACGGATTAGGGCCCAACCATTACAAAAAGGTCCCAATATATTTTTAAGTTTTTAAAAAAAGGTCCCAATATATAAACCGGTATATAAAATTATATATATATATATATATATATGTGTGTGTGTGGGTCCCCCAACTTTGTCATCTCACCCCACCTGCCACCGTGCGCCACCACCCCCGTCCCCGTTGTCCCGCCACTGCCGCACCCCGCCACCCCAACAATCAACCATTACATATTTACATTATAATGACTAAACGGATTAGGGCCCAACCATTATAAAAAGGGCCCAATATATTTTTAAGTTTTTAAAAAAAGGTCCCAATATATAAACCGGTATATAAAATTATATATATATATATATATATATAGGGAGGATCAAATAAGAAGTAGTTTTTCGCTAAGAAATCTAAGAAATGACAAAACCTTAAGAAACGATATCAAACGAACTCCGATTGAGCTAATTTCAGCGGCGTTGGAACCGTCTCGTCGAACTCTACAATCTTAGCTTTTCGGGTTTAGCTTTTAATATTTAGATTTTACGTTTGAATTTTAGTGTTTTAGCCTTAGGGTTTAGCTTTTAGGTTTTAGATTTTATGGTTTATGTGTTTTTTTTTTTGTGGGGGTGGGGGGGTTTAGGTTTTTGGGGGTGGGTGGGGTGGGGGGGTTTAGGTTTTTGGGGGGTGGGGGTTGTGGTTTTAGGCTTTTTGGGGTAGGGTTGGAGGGGGGTTTAGGTTTTTGGGGGTGCGGGTGGAGGGGGTTTAGGTTTGGTTAGGGTTCAATGAGATGGTTCCAACGCCGCTGAAATGAGCTCAATCGAAGTTCGTTTGACCCACTTCTTAGTATTTCTTAGCAAAAAACCAATTTTTAGTGGAACCGTCCCATATATATATATAAGGAATGGATCATTTGAGAACTTCTAAATATTTTAAGAACTCGTGAAAAAACCAATCAAAACCATTTTTTTTTGTTTTTACTATCTTTATTGTTATAATACAATATAAAAAATTAATTTATATTTGTAAATTTACATGTATTCATATATTAAAAAAATATACACTTATGTAAGTTTACCACTTACACATGTGTAAGTGTTTACCATTTACACATATATATAAATTTTTTTAAGGATAATTTAGAGAGAAAGGATGAATTAATTAGAGAGATAAATCATTTTTTATGTTATATTTTAATAATAAAAATAGTTTTTTGACGAGTTCTCGTGAGTTCTTAAGTATTTATGAGTTTTCATTTGAACCTAACAATATATATATATATATATATATATATATATATATATATATATATATATATATATATATATATATATGGGAAAGTGAATATGGAGCTGTTAAGCATATAATTTAGATGCGAAACCCACCAAAACGACGTAGTTTTGATTAAAAAAATTAAAATTAATTTTAATTCCGTGTTTCCTCTCCCAATCGGTTCATCAATTTCACTTCCTGCAAAGATTCATCAATTTCACTTCCCAATCGCTAGAATTAGTTTCTCAAAATTGATTTCTTTGATTTCTATCATTGTTCCAATCGATTGATTTCAACCATTTCAACACTTTATTTTTTCTGTTCGTCAGGTTATTCTCGTTGCTTATTTCATTATTTCAACCTTCTGGGATCGATATTTTTTTAGGTATGATATTACATAGCTTGTGCAGGGGATTTGCAATGCTATTTGGGCCTGCAATGACCTTCCTACAATTCAATTGATTGGTCGATCATGGAGGTATAAGCTTATTTTTTTTGAAATTGTGTTTAATTACTTAGTCTAGTTATGGTGTAGTGGTTGAGGTGACGCCTTAAATTTCTAGTAGTGTCCATGCCACCATCATTAATTTCTGAGCCATGCAAATGAGGCCTAGTTCTTAGGCTGATGCACCAGCGTTTTACCCACGCTGATGCACCGGAAGGGGCCGTATTGGGTGAGATTTTTTCATGGATGCTCTCCAACTCTGACGCCAGGTGGGCCCGGTTAAGACAACATATTGGCCGGAGTTGGACGAGGCTCTCCCATGTGACAGGGGGTGGGGGGTGCGACGTCACAACATTCAATGTTCGACGTTCAAAAAAAAGATTTAACTACTTGTTCACGATTTGAAATATGAAGTTTTAACCTTTGTTCATACAGGAAACAGGTAACACGCCAGCTTTTGATACACATCTAATTGAAGATATTGATGCAAAAGAGTATTTGGTTATCAATGACGGTTCAGATGTTGAAGCAGAGAAAAAAAACGACGCGGACATGGATTTTGGTTTTGAGAAAGAAGAAGCTAATGACGTATTTGGAAAGGTTTTCGATACTCCTGATGATGCATGTGATTTCTATAATCGGTATGCATTTTTACATGGATTTTGAACACGTATTTATACGACTTTTAAAAATAAGACAACAAATGAGCCTTATCGAAAGAAGTATGTATGCAACAAAGAGGGTTTTAAAGATATGAAGTGTAAGAGTTCTAAAGGAGATATTAAGAAACGTCGTAGGGATTTAAGGACCGGATGTGAAGCATTTCTTCGGATATCAAAAAGTAAAGATGGAAAATGGTTAGTGGATGCGTTTAATGATTCACACAATCATGAGCTAACAGTCACTCCTACCAAAGTAATGAAACACCGGTCTCATGGGAAGTTGCACTGCTCATTGACTTGCAAAGCTCTAATTCAGAACTTGGTCAATCCAGGTTGAAACCTCGTCAAATCATGGTCGTAAATACCATGAAAAGTCCATATGAAAATGATGTTACATCTAAACAATGTTCAGATATCTTAGCCGATCAGCGAAAACAATACAAAGGCAAGGAGTTCTATGGGCTTATTAAACATTTCCAAGATAAATCAATAGATGATCCTAATCTTTATTTTGTTGTGGATTTATTTAAAGATGGGTCTCCAAGAAATATTTTGTGGGCTGACGGGAGATCAAGAGACTCGTATGTAAAATTTGGGGACATTGTTGTGTTTGATGTCACCTATATGACCAACAAATTTATGATGCCATTTGCTCCATTTGTCGGGGTGAATCATCATGGCCAGTCCATGCTTTTTGGTGGTGCACTATTGGAGAATGAGAAACAAGATACATTTGAAAGGTTATTTCAAAATTTCTTAAAGTGCATGTTTGACAAGTATCCATTAGCAATAATTACTGATCAAGATAAAGCTATTGGCAATGCAATCAAAACCGTTTTTCCAAAGAGTCGACATCGTTATTGTTCATGACATATTAAGAGACATGAGACCGAACATCTTCGGCCTCTTAAAGTTCGTTATAGTGACTTTCAAGAGTTACACAAACAGTGGGTAAAGAGTAATACAATTGAAGAATTTGAAAATCGTTGGGAATTTTTATGTAGTAAATATAATTTTCAAAGTGGAAGTTGGATAATGGAGATGTATAACCAACGTAAATATTAGGCTAAAGCCTACTTGAAAGATTGTTTTTTGCTGGCATGACATCAAGTGGAAGAAGCGAGAGCATTCATTCTTTTTTTGATGGATATGTAAATTCAAAGACCATGTTGAATGAGTTTGTAATACAATACGATAAAGCTGTTGGCTGCTGAAGAAGAAGAAGATGAAGACTTTAAGACCATGAACTACAAACCAATTCTTTCTTCTATTAATTTGATATAGGCAAAAGCAAGTTCACGTTACACTAGAAATTTCTTTGATGTATTCAAGAAGGAATGGATCGAAGCTACCTTCAATTTAACTCATGAGAAAATAAGCAAGAGTTCAGAAGAAATTATATATAAGGTTGGACAATTGGATATTGATAAAATATATTGGAGAAATGTTAACTTTCGTCTATCAGATGATATAGATGTCACATGTTCATGTGCAAAGTTTGAAACATATGGAATATTATGCAAGCATATCTTATATGTCTTGAAGAAGAGAAATGTTGAAACCCTTCCTGATCATTATATTTTATCTAGGTGGACACTTGATGCTAGGTATAAGTTAGATAATTGCACTATTGGGCTCGAAGACATACATGATGGGAATGAAGTCAGTACGTTAACTTTATGGTGTGTTCAATCAAATTTTAGAAAAGCGATCGAACAAACAAGAGACTCGTGATCTGAGATAAAGAAACTAAATACCATCTTGTTGACGTTTTTAGAAGAGCAAAGTATTCGAACAAAGTTGAAACATTTTGAGACAGCTTCACAAGATTCTAATGTGGGAAGTTCGCAAGTAAACATGATGCCTCAAATTTCTATTCGTGATCCAGTAGTTCATACTAATACTAAAGGTCGTCCTAAAAGTGCAACTAGAATCAAATCTTCCCTAGAAGCACCAAAAAAGAGAACTTGTTCTTATTGCAAGAAACTAGGTCATTACATCAATGGATGTCTGAAAAAGAAGGTAAGATCTACATTTATTGATAATTAATGGTTGTCAACATAATACTAATACTTAGTTTTTCAGGCAGATGAGTCAAAGAGAAGGATGATACGTGAATCGGCTTGAAGATTTGGAAATTTTGAAGAATTGTTAAGGTTGCACTTGTTTAAGTAGTGTAGGTCTTAATTAAAGTTTAGTAGAGAATAAGATTCTGGAAATTTTTTAATAAACGGTAGTTTTTTTGTTCTTTGGCTTTTTGAATTTGAATATGATACAATGGCTTATATGCATCAATGGAAATAAACTAATTCTAGATCTGTTGAGACATATCAGAAGTGCAGTCATATTACAATGGTTTATATGCACCAATGGTTTAAATGCATTCATTGTTTTGTGCATCTGTTAAGTAGACCGGGCAATGATTTATCTGATAAACTAAATTGGTAGAAAATAAATTGTATAAAAAGATTTTAAAATTTTGGTAAAAGTTTGTTTTGGGTCAACCCGATTCAACTGAGGTCGTACAGGGTCAAACTGGGTCAAAGTACGATGACCAAATATTAAACAGGTCAAAATATAGCACAAAACGGTTCAAAATATAGAAATTTAAAACGGAATAAGTCAAAAGGCCAATATGCAATACTTATTACTAAACGGGTCAAAATATAGTGAACAAATATTAAACAGGTCAAAATATAGGAATTCAAAAGGAAATGGGTCAAACATGGTGACAGGTCAAAATATAGAAATTCAAAATGAAAACAGGTCAAAATACAGAGAATTAAAACAAAACGGGTCAAACGAGTCAAAATATATTGAATAAATATTAAACGGGTCAAAATATAGGAATTCAAAAGGAAATGGGTCAAAACATGGTGACGTGTCAAAATATAGAAATTCAAAATGAAAACGGGTCAAAATACAGAGAATTAAAACAAAACGGGTCAAACGAGTTAAAATATATAGAATAAATATTAAACGGGTCAAAATAAAGGAATACAAAATGAAACAGATTAAATGGGGTAACCCCAAGTCACTAATAGCAATTACAAAGATTGTACCTACATGACTACCACTAATAACAGTTACATGAAAATCAGCTAAGTGAACCACACAAAACAAAACTGTAATTCTCTGCAAGTTGTATTGAGCTTTGTGAGTTGAGGTTACTGCTGTCCAATGACTTTATCGGGTTCATTTTCAAAACTGTAATTCTCTGCAAGTCTGTTGGAAGCTTGACTAATATGTATAAATGTTATCCATTGAGAGATCATCTTCTCTTTGCCTTTTTCCTTCTAGCACTTCTACATGACCATGATATTATCAAGCCCTGAAATCCAATTTGGCAACAAGGTCAGCATCTTCGTGTATTTCAACATGTAAATGTAGATAAGCTAATGGACATAAAACAAATGAGTTTTTAATAAGATATTTTATTCTTTTTTCCCTTTGGATATTGTAAAAAAAAACAACATAGAAAGGTAAGTCAAAAGCTATGAATAATGATAATAAAAATAAGGAAACTTCACATGCATTTGCCTGCATATACCATCAATGTGATTCAAATCACTTGCAGCAGTAGTGTTAAATAAAAATGCATCTTGCAAGCCCTTTTAAACTTAAGACAGTGTGAGATCAAACAATTTATATGTTTAGAAATAACATATTAGTTCATAAGACATGAATCCTTAAAACAAAACAGTAATAACATATTAGTTCATTTGACCAAGTGAAAGAGAATATGAGATCAAAAACATGTATCAAAAAACCAGAAGCAACCACTTCCTCAGCAACAGAACACTAATAAATCCACAAAATTGGACGATATTCTTCCACAATTTTAACCCCTCCCTTTTCACTGCATCACACGATGAAATAGATTTGAATCACACGATTGAAATTAGAAATGAATAAGTGGTTAAGTAGGAGTTGGAGCAAAAACAACACATACCCTAGGGTTTGTTCTGAAAGTCGTAACAAAAAACAGACCAGAAGGCTAACAACTAATTAGAAACAAAATCGCTAGAAGCATACAAGTAGAAGCCAAAAGGGTTGAAATACTATTTGAAATCGTTAGGAAGCAGCAAGAACTTGATGAAATTCGTCATAACGACAGCAACAGGGACGTGTTTTTTCCAATGAAATCACTTTTTATAGATTTTTAACAAAAGTACGTTGTTTTGATGGATTTAGCATCAAAGTTAGATGCTTAATGTCACACCCTCAAATTCCACTAATAGAGTTTTACCATTTAGAAGGTGACACACCATGATCTCAGTCATTAGTTACATCAAACGACTCTATATGAGACTTAAAATGTCATAACATAAAAGTTCAGAGTTAATGCGGAAGCGTTTAAACAAGATAGTTACTACGCAAAACAAATGCGCTCAAGTTTAATTTAATAAAAGCAAGTGAATTATCTCGAATCTTTGCATATGAATGAAATGACAGTAGGACTCCATGCATGCCGTAGATGCGCAACCTGTGCCTTAACGACCTGAGAAACATGTAAGAAAAAGTGTCAACACGAGGTTCACAGGTTTCAAGTTTGCAATAAGAGAGTGTTTGCCAGATTATGTACATTCAATATGCATATCTATATGTAGCTAGCCTATGTTCATGTGTTACTAAAACGCTCGCAACCGAAGATGACAGTGTGTTTGTTTGTTTGCCTCCAGCCAGGTCTATCAATTCTGACTAATGTGTTAAGGCCAATATTTCACCCATTGTTCGACCTCCAATCGAGTTAGCGCGACTAACGCGGGTGGGGTTTGTCAAACCCAGTAGTACTACCAAAATTACCTCGCTAATTCCATATTAACGGTCCGAAGTGTGTGAGGACTTTCATGATAGTGTGTTACGCTTAGCCTCAACAGTGATATCATATGAAGTACCATAATCAAAATAGTTTGTGTCATATTTTCTCCCCCAACGGGAAAAACATGAAAAATGATGTTTTGTTTGCGTACCTGTTTCACCCCCACGGGGAAAACAAGTAAAAGTATGATGGTTCGTGTACATGTTTCTCCCCCAACAGGAAAACGAGTAAAAAGGGGCCGTGAAACTCACCTGCGTTGCGTAGTAGGTAATATCACACAAGTATGAGATTTAGAACCTCAAGTGTTAGCCTGCACGGCTTACGTATGCCCTAGAATCATAAACACATAAGTTAGGGACACTATGAGATTTGTAACGACGACACGGAAGGTTAGAACTTCTTAACGTATTCTAAGGATCAATGAGTAGACAAACGTGTCTACGGGATTATAGGTTTCTTAATATAATAATTAAGATAAAAGTGTTTTGTATCGAACGTCTCTATTTTCGAATAATAACATATTAATACTTATTCGTGTGTTTGCACCATTTAAAATAATGGCTAGGAAAATAATATAACTAATATATTTTTTTTAGAGAAATAACACGATTATTTAAAATGTGTGACAATAAAATAATAAAACTATTACTTTATTCGAGAATATAAACGTACGTAAATAATATAAATAATTATATTATTTATTAGTTTAAAACGTCTCATAATGTTTGTAAACGTGGCGAAATAATATTTAAATATATATATTATTTTTAGTTGGAGTCACGAGTTGAAAATAATATAAATATATTATTTTATACGTATTCGTGGTTTGAATAATAATATAAATATATTATTATAACAGTGGAAATAATATAAAAATGGGTTATAAAATTAAACCGAGCATACAGGTGTTTTCCAGGTTCAAAACATATTAATTTAGCATTAACAAACCAATGGGGAATATATTATAAAAGTATAATGGTGGAAAAAGCCCCAAAAAAATATATGAAGGAGACCGGACTCGAACCCGGGTCTCCTGCACATGAGTCCAGCGCTTTAACCATCTCTGCCCGCTAGGGTATCGCACTAGGATCCAGACAGAAATGGTTTTAACATAAAGTTCCAGTGGGTTTTCTCCCCCCATCAATACCCGATCCAACACCCCTCAAGATCTCACGACTTCGGCCAGAATTGATCATCAAAGCATAGAGTTTTTGTTAATCGAGGGCTTGCGAACCTCTGTGTGAGTTTAATTTGAAAAACATAAGGTTTTGGGTCGTTAAATTCAACCCTAGCTCAAGAACACAAAATCAAATCAAACAATTTTGATATTGGAATCTGTTGAAAACATGGGGTTTTTGTTGATTGGGTTATTGCGAAACTGTTGGTGTAATTTAATTTCATTTAAAACGAGTGTGGATAGGGGTTTGATTAAACAGAAACACGTATGAACCCTAGATATGATCCAGATTCAATTTGATGATATAAGCCCTGGATTTCATAAGGCTTTCAATCCAGGCATAGAGACGACTCTAAGGACGTCCTCAATTTCATTATTTGATATCGAATGGTTAGGGTTCGACTAAACTGAGAATGTAGGAACCCTAAGTATTGAGTCGTGTTAAATTCGATACTGAAAGCCCCAATTAGGTTAGGGCTATTGTTCTAGGGATTGAAATGAAGCTAAAGGAGCAGGTAATTACCAGAAGTGTATTCGAATTGATAGTCCCTGACTAAAACACAGTTGCGACTCTGAGGGCGTGGTCTCTGGCATCTCCGACTACTTCTCTGGCCAATATGGGATGTGCAAAAGCTCCTGGGATGTGTGATGAAAGTGCGCAAGTGTTTGATTGTAAGAATAACTATCGACTTGCTCGATTTTGATGGATTCGTGGTAATGGTCGACGGTTATGAGGTTAATGGCCATTATTAAGATTAATTCGGTGTAATAGTGATGATTAAGGCATTGATGGAGTCGTGAATGTCATAAACGTGTATAACCATTTATCAATTGAAACGAATTTCAGGTTATGGAGTTCGAATTTGAATCATAAGTTACGTGTTTGACTCAGAAAGGTTAACATAAGCAGACTTCATTGATTTTGACTTTGGGAAGTCAACTGATTGGGTTTTGGGACTTGGCAGATTCAGTCCCTGTAGTTTTATGTGAATTGGAGTTTCAGAGTTTGTCAAAATTAGTCCCTAGAGTTTGAATTGGGTTTAGAACTTGTTAGTTTGACCTCAAAAGTCAACAAGAAAACAACTATAAATAGAATACAAGTTTAGTCCCTCTAATTTATATATACAAGTTTGAATATAGACAGGATTAATCCCTGGAGTTTGAGATAAGTTAATTAGGTTAATTTTTTACTGGATTTGATTAACGGAGTTAACCTGAAAATCCGAATTATCACACTTAACAGCCCCATATTCACTTTCCCCATATATATAGGGGGAGGTTCAAATAAAAAGTAGTTTTTCACTAAAAAATCTAAGAAAATGACAAAAACCTTAAGAAACGATATCAAACGAACTCCGATTGAGCTAATTTCAGCGGCGTTGGAACCGTCTCGTCGAACTCTACCATCTTAGCTTTTAGGGTTTAGATTTTACGTTTGAATTTTAGGGTTTTAGCCTTATGGTTTAGCTTTTAGGGTTTAGATTTTATGGTTTAGGTTTTTTTTTGTGGGGGTGGAGGGTTTAGGTTTTTGGGGATGTGTGGGGGTGGGTTTAGGTTTTTAGGCTAAAGTGAACATCAAAATTGTGGTTTTTTTGTGAAAGTTATATATATATATATATATAATTACTAAAATGTAATTTTATGAAGCATGAAAACGTATAATGTTTACCCAAAAGTTCATTGATTATCATTTCTCTCTAAAAAACATAAAAGTTGATAAATTATCACATATATCACCCAGTAAAGCATGATATGATCCGGATGATGATACGCAGGGGCGGCTCAACATGTTTTGGGGCTTAAAGCGAACGTCAAAATTGTGGTTTTTTGTGAAAGTTTTCTATATATTACTAAAATGTAATTTTATGAAGCGTGAAAACGTATATTTTTTGTGAAAGTTTTTTACATAATGTTTACACAAAAGTCTATTGATTAACATTTCTTTTTCTAAAAACAAAAAAGTTGATAAATTATCACATATATTTTTACGCTAAAATATAGATTGAAGTAGTTTTTTTAATTTTTGAGGCTCTTAAAATTTGGACTAAAGCGGTTGCTTTAGTTGCTTGTATTGTAGAGCCACCCATGATGATACGACCCGGGTTCCCCATGGAGCAGCTCAAACCTAACCCGTGCAACTCGGAAAACCACCGACACATTTACTGGAATGAAGACCAGGTCATGAAGACACATTCCAGGTTGCACTTTGCTAATTCAGTTTCGTGCATGCATTTAGAAATTTAGGAGAATAAAGCAGTTTTTTCCATTTACTCCATTTTCATCCCACGTAGCAGTAGAAGTTAATCACTTATGCATTATTCTTTTTTTCTTTTTGTTTAAGTATGGTACTCTTTCAATTGGAAAATTGAAGAGAAAATTGGAGCAAAATTATCGTCTTTCTTATCTTAATTCTTGGGAGTGTTTGCATACTAAAAAATAGACTAAATTATTTAGGAGATTGTCCATCTTGAACCGGTCTCTATCATTGGTGCTTTTATTCTCGTTCCGTCATACACCTCGGACTTCGCTCTCATGGAAACGAAGATTCCTATCAATGGGATGAACAATCACAGTTGTATTACCATGCCGGTAGTGGGTTTTATCATGACCCATGGAGTTTCATTAAATGTTGTTAATGAGCTTACGAGATGTATTAGGGTTTTTAATATTTTCTTGTTGACCAAGTTAGGGTTGCCTTATAAATACATAAGCATGTTTAGGGTTATTGTATGACGGATTATTGTAAATAAGTTTTGAGTAGTTTCTTGGTTATAATAATACGAGAGTTTATCTAAACTGTGTGTGTTTACGTTTTTGTTTATCAATTAAATCCTTGAATTGGTATCAGAGCCAAACCGTTACATCCTTCCCACCTGTTTTTCTGGTACTATAGCAACAGAACAAGGCGACGGCGGTCAGGTTCTTGGCATTCGACGATCAAGGTTTAGCGAGGGGTTAGTTTCGATGGGTTCAAAGATCAGTGGCGATCGGCGGCAGGTTCAAACGGACTTGATCAGAGGTTTAGAGGCGACGGCGACAACATGTTCAAACCTTTTGCGATCAGTCGGCCTTTAGCGTTTTTTCTGGTTCTTTTCGATCGGTGGACATGTGATCGTGTTCGGTGGACTTGTGATCGTGAACGGTGGACATCCGCGAACTGGTTGTTTACGATTAGTAGTGTTAGTTTGCGATCGGCGGCGGTGTTTGTATCACGGCTAGGGTTTGATAAGGCTGGATCAAAACCCGTCTACACCGGATACGTACCAAAGGAAACCGAAGAACATGGGTGTTAAAGAAACTCCTAAGACAAGCGGTAGGAGCGGGAACTCGAGTTCGTTCCCATGTCCAATACTTACCTCTACCAATTACATGGTCTGGGTAGTACATATGAAGCTGATCTTGAACTCATATAAGGTTTGTGACGCCATACATACGAGTATGGTTGAAGCCGACAAGAACAACGTGGCTATTGCATTGTTGTGTCAATTGATCCCGGAAACTACAATCTTGCAAGTTGGTAACCTAGAGACGGCCAAGGGGATTTGAGACGCGATCAAGACGTGTAATCTGGGGGCCGATAGGGTGAAGGAGGCGATATTGCAAACCCTTAGTTCCGAGTTTGATTGACTAAGGATGATAGAGACGGAAGCGATAGTCGAGTTAGCAGGAAAACGTTCGGAAATTGCATCCAAAATCGGTGGGTTTGGGTGATGTCATTGACGAGACATAGATGGTGAAAAAGTTTGATGTAGTGCAAAGCACACATCTTTATTCCTAGTGTTTTGTGCGTTTTAACTTAGTTTTATATTTGTTTTGAGTCATTTTTGTGTACTATTGAGTCTTTGTCTTGTTACAGGAGCTCGTGTGGAATACAAGTGAATACGTGAAGAAATCGAGCAAGAGAACGAAGCGGAAGTTCAAAAAGCAAAAAGTTGAAATTTAGAGTTTTCGTGGTACGCGAGAGAAGAGTTAGAGAATCTCGCGGTACGCTAGGATATCAGAAACCGGCCCCGACTAATTTGGCCCTCGCGGTACTCGAGGGGCTTGCCAGATTTTCTCGTGGTACGAGAGGGAAGGAAATTCCGCAAAACCCTAGACTTCCAAATTAAATTGATTTTGATAGCCATTATTCAAAAAGTTCATATCTTTGTCGTCCAGAGAGAGTTCTTTGGCCATTTTGGGAGTAGAGGAGGCTGGTGAAGCTAAAGATCGAAGCTTTGGACCTCGGGTTTGTTAAACATTAATCGTTGGGTTCATGTTTTTGATTCTCGAGTGTTTAATTATTCTGATTGATTCCATGTTCATTACTATTACTTCTGGTTTTATGTTTTTGTAAAAGATCTTGAGTTGATAATTATGATGTATATGCATCCTTTAATCTGGTTTTGTGTTGATTAATGTTCCTCATGTTGTCTTGTTGAATGTCTTTCATTAATGGATGCATGTTTAGGTTGTTTGCGTATTGCTTGTGACCTGAGTGGTTTGCTAGACGTAGTAATCCATAGGAGTCTTGCTTAATCCTTGATTAGAGCTGAGTGTGTATCCTATTTCAATACCCGAGAAGTGAGAGATAGTTGTCTAGTCTTCGTCATTACGAATCCGAGTATTAACAGTCTGAGAGGACGTTGGTATTAGGTGTCTAGTGATTGTTCCTAGTTCATGTCATAGTTCTTATCCTAAGATTACCCCGTGCATTCTTTGAATGTATGGTGGGCAATGAGACTGAAAAGTGATCTGTCTATTCGGGTACTTTATCATAGTTGGAGAGACTGAAAGGTAATCCACTATCTGGTGAGTTTATTACACCTTTAGGTTCCTTAGTTGGTGACACACTGAGAGTGATTATGGATCCACTAGGTAATCTAGAGTTGTTTCCTTAGAAACCCAGATCCATCTTAGTTTCTAGAACCGGTAGAAGTTGTGCTTTGCAAGTAGGATTTCGATCTAGGTGGTATTCTTCCCATCTCTTGATTTCACCTCTATTCTTTGTCTGGATAGTTTGAGTCGTTCTTAGTTTGTTGCATTCCTTAGTTTAATTCTTTAGTGTAGTCAACCCCCAAACTAAATCAATCTTTAGTCCGAGTCAGAGTCTAGTATTAGTATTCAGTGTCTCTAGGGTTCGATAATCCGGTTTACCGTTAAGCTATGCTACACTCGATAGGTACACTTGCCTGTCAGTGCGGTCTAGTTTGTAGGTTTTCCATTTATTACTTAGGAGTCTAGGTTAGATTTAGTTAGTATTTATATAGACCGTCTAGACGACATCAAAGTTCCTTAAAAGTCTTCCATGAAGCAAATACATTCACATTGTGACATCTATTGAAACAGTCTTGGATCTCAAGACTATCGGGTTTGAAGACGTTGTGGGACGATTAAAAGCATATGAGGAACGGGTTAGGGATGAAGACTTGCAAAACGATACCCAAGGTAAGCACATGTTTCTTGAATTTGAATCTTCAAGCTCCCGTAATCGGTACACAAATCGAGACTCCACTCATGGGGTCGCGGACGTGGGATGGGCGAGGACGAGGGGTCACGGGTCATTTCAAAACTGTGATCACCAAAAGAACTCCATGAATCCTAAAAACCGTGAATAGAAGGGTAAAAACCGAGATCTCTCAAAGGTCCGTTGTTACTGATGTGATAAGTTTGGGCACTTTGTCTCAAACTGCCTTTGTAGAAAAGAGAAACTTATGGCTGAAGCAATATTAGATGAAGGAAAGGAGACCCAGATCCTTCCTTGTTTATGGTGCAATGTGTGCAAGAGATGGTGGTCCTAAATGAAAGAAACGTGTTACCTAGTAACTATCAATCCAAGGAAGAAGATGCGTGGTACTCGGATAACGGTGCTAACAATCACATGACGAGTAAGTTGTTCCTCTTTTCTAAACTAAACAACCGGGTTACCGGGAATGTCAAATTCGGGGATGGTTCTTGCGTTGACATTTCTGGGAAAGGTTCGATTTTGTTTGAAGGGAATACCGGGAACAACGATTATTTACGGATATTTATTATATACCAAGTCTAAAAAGCAATATAAAATGTCTTGGTCAAGCCATCTGTATGAAAAACGATTATTTAACGATGCATAATAGTCGGGGAAAGTATTTGATGAAGGTGAATCTAACCGCAAACTGTCTTTATCGTATAAAGTTGAACGTGGGTAAACCAGTTTGATTGCAAATTCAATGTGAAGAATCAAGTTGGTTATGGCATGCGAGACTTGGTCACTTAAACTTCGAGCCAATGAAGCTCATGTAGAGAAAGCATATGGTTGTGGGAATACCTCGGATTACTAACGAAAACAAGATATGTGAATCTTGTTTGGCCGGGAAGCAAATGAGGAAACCGTTTCTACACTTGAACCAAAAGTGAAGCATTTGAAGCTTTCAAGAAGTTTAAAGAGTTGTTTGAAAGTGATATTGGTCTTTCGAGGAGTTTGGCGTATCTTGGAACCGAGACCGGGTCCAAAACTTACCGGTTACTTGATCCAAAGGCAAGGAAGGTTGGGATAGCTCTTGATGTGGTTTTTGACGAAAGAAAGGTGTGGGTATGGTCTAGTTTGGGAAAAACCAAAGAAGAAACGGGGCTTGCACCGGATTTCTTTTGGGTTGATTGGAATGGGATTATTCACACTGAGGTTGGGCAAGTTGTAACCGAGCCTATGGGGTGCAATAACATCAGCGACAAAATTCAGATTCGTCACCAGCCTCAGCGACTAGTTCTAAAGCTTATGTCGCTACTTCTGACAAACCAGCAACCACTTCAGCTTTTGTCGCTAATTCTGGCAGCGCAGTGACAGCATCAGCGACGACTTCAGAAACAGAATCAGCGACCAGCTCAACGCAAGCACTGGATTTATAAGAAAATTAAAATTTGAGGAGATCCACACCACACGTGTTCCGATTACACGCGTTAAGTTCAATGATTATGTCCTATGTTCACAAGTGGAGGATATTAAATTTGTGTTGTTGGAAGAAGATGAACCGAGCAATTTTGAAGAAGCAAATTCTAAGCCGGAGTTGATTAAAGTCATGCGGGATGAACTCGATTCCATTAAACGAAATGACACGTGGAATATGATCGAGTTACCAAGAGAGGCTAAGGCAATCGGTTTGAAGTGGGTTTTCAAATTGAAGAGAAAAACGAATGGTTCGATTAATAAATATAAATCAAGACTCGTGGCGAAGGGTTATATGCAACAACCCGGAATCGATTTCGACAAGGTCTTTGCTCCGGTGGCGAGACTTGAAACGTTCGTTTGCTTGGTGTTGAAGATCTCATAGTTTTGAATCGGAAATTAGGGGGTGATTGTTGGTAATTTACGTCTTAAAGAAGTACAACACAAATAGGTGGAGGGCCTGACCCAAATGGACCCGTGGAGTTTCATTAAATGTTGTTAATGGGATTATGTGGTGTATTAGGGTTTTTAATGTATTCTTGTTGACCAAGTTAAGGTTGCCTTATAAATATATAACCATGTTTAGGGTTATTGCATGAGGTATTATTGTAACTAAGTTTTGAGTAGTTTCTTGGTTATAATAATACGAGAGTTTATCTAAACTGTGTGTGTTTACGTTTTGTTTATCAATTCAATCCTTGAGTAACAGGTTGTCGAAACCGAGTCTTAAAAATTTTAATACTCCTGCAACATCGCGCGGGTTACACCCACTCGTATATACTTATTTTCGCCAACAAAACAGATAATGGACAGTAAATCATATACGAGTCACCAATATACATAGATACTTGGATATTCTTTTACAATCTTGTGGGTACGATCATAACCCAAAAAATTTAAATCAACAAAAGATATTATAAGAAGATATTGTTGGAAAAATTTTAGTGAAAATGTTTTTTCAGTAATTTTAGACGTAAATAATTGTATTTATATATGCGTTATATAAATAATTATTTATGGGCCGGTTTGTGTTCTATGTTGTGAGAGTATCATAACGAACCAAAAACACGTCCAAAACTTAGCGAAAATGAATGAGAGATCGATGCTCGAAGTGGTGTGATTGGAATGAATAATTACTAAACTTGGGTGACTCTAGTAGGATGTGTTGCATATTTTTTTTTGCTAGTGCTAACAAATCTTGGTTATAAAAAAAAAATTGCCATGAACATTATAAAGGTTTTGATTATTACTCAAAATTTTGACATTAACATGTCATAAAGTTTTGGATGTTTTATTTGACTCGTTATGGTCATAAGTGTTTAAATAAAATAATTAAATAAAGTGTTTGGTATGAGTATAAATAGAACATTATGTTTCACCTTTTATGAGAGAAAAAAGAATATATGAGTTTTCTATAAATCTTACAAAGTGCATAAAAAACTAGTAGTCACATTGTTGTTGTATAAAATAGAAAGGAGTACTCTCTATTTGTTCTTCCACCAACTAAACTTTATTCTTTTTCCATAATCACTAACACCATAACCCGGTGCTACCTCGGGTGCGAGAGCTATTCCCGGCAGTACACACTGCTTCGGCTGTTATACCCTGAGAGACAGACGTGTTCGTCCAAGAGGAGACACGGAATATGTTTTAAGTTTGTATGAAAGTGGGTCACGTTTTTATTAAAATAATAATAACGATACTCTCGTTATTCATAGGAAATACACCAATACAATACCGTTATAAAGATTGTCCGTACAATCTAAACCTTTTACAAGGATTTTGGTTCACGAAATGATTATTTATTTGAAAATTTTGTTCGTTGTAATTTTCAAATAAATTTGGGAAATAATGGATGTATATACTACATTGAGTTGGATTATATGATTAATTGAATATAATATTTAATCCGAATACCTTAGGACAAAACGAATATTTTGATTCAACTTTTTCGAGTTATTGGGTTTTGGTCATGTTTCGTTAAATCAAATCATATACAAAAATATATGTATTTCAAAATGCGTTTTGAAATACTTGAGTTTTTCTAATGGGTGTGTTAAAAAAAGTATTTTTGTAAAACCCATAAAACAAAACATTTGTGAACGTTTAGTTTTTTCTGTCTAACGTGCGTGTTAGAAATCATTATTTGATTAAATAATGACGGTTTCAAAAATTTTGGAACAAACAAGTTTCTAACGTGCGCATTAGAAAATGTGGTTTTTCTAAACCCGTAAAAACGTTTGAGAACGTTTTATTTCTAACAAGCGTGTTAGAAATTATTATCTGGCTAAAGAATATCGGTGTCAATTTTTTTTTGGACCGTGTAACTGTAAACGTTTAACTGTGAGTATTATGCGTTTCGATTAGAAATAATTAGTTTAATGTGCGCATTAAACAATAATTATTTGGCTAAAGAATGTCGGTTTCAAATACTTTGAAACAAATATTTATGAACGTTTAATTGTGAGCAATTAAACATGTCGGTTAGAAATAGCTATTTCTAATGTGAGTATTAGAAATAATTATTTGGAAAATGTGCTTTTTTTCTAAAACCCGTCTCACAAATATTATTATTGTAAAATAATAAAGATTTATACACTTTTAGTTAATTTCTAACGCGCGCGTTAGAAATAGTGTATTTTTAACCCACATAGGTTAAAACGTTTTTTGTAAACATTTAACATTCTAACGTGCGTGTTGGAAAGGGGTTAAATTTTATAAAATAAATAAATGTTTTGTGTAAACGTTGACGTTTTAACATGCGTGTTAAATACAAATTATTTTATAAAATGGAGGTTATAAAACATTTATGTCGAGATGTTTATTTTCTAACAATAATGTTAGAAACGGTTTATTTGATATAAACCAAAGATTTAAATATTCAAACATGAATGTTAGAAACGGTTTATTTGACATAAATTGAATAACATGAATGTTAGAAATGATTTATTTTGTATAAACCAAAGGTTTAAAACATTTGTCTAAATGTTTAATTTTCTAACAAATTTGTTAGAAATGGTTTATTTTGTATAAACCAAACGTGAAAAACATTTATGTCTAAATGTTATGGCTTGTGCGAATTTGCGGTTCCACAACTCGTGTGCGAGTTACCACTCTAATGCACGAGCCGGTTCGGTCAATGGCCTTAATTAACATCATTATGTAATTGATGTTTTGGTTGGACCACAACGATGTTTAATTGACTTTAAGCTTTGGTTTTCAACTAGGTTGGACTAAGTTAATGGTCTTAAATTAATATCATTATTTTGGTTGGACCATGGTGAATGTTGTTTAAATCACATTAAGTTTTGTGATAATTACACATTACTAGGGAAAGAATGTTTTTGTGAACAAAATTAATTGTTCAAATAAAACTACTTGCGAGTAGTTTTCGGTATAAACAACTTCTTAGTTGTTTGGACACTCTTGTAACTTATCTATTTAGAGTTTCAAGACGAAACGACTAATCTGTCCTTATGAGTGCATGGAGGGAGTACCTCAACACGTGCCACAAGAAGCTATCATTGCGATGATTTCATTAGGACAATGAAAGTGTTGAAGATAATAACACTTTGAGATTTAATGTCTAGATATTTTGACATATTCGTTTAAATTATTATAATAAAAAAGGTTTTGTATTATATTGATTAAACATTGTATCATTGTTTGTGTTCAATATCTTCGGATAACACATACAAGAAATAAATCAATATAGCATATGCAAAACTAGTTTTTATGAAAAATAAGTTTAAACTATGAAATGGCTTCACAATTAACATTTGATAATAATAGTGTTCAAGATAAGAACACTAGGGGAATTGATGTATATACATCATCACTATATGCGTTAAGAATTATGGTAGTTTATTGATGGACTTTCGGATGTTATTTTGTGTTCAATATCTTCGGATAACAAATACAAACGAAATAAATCAATAATACTTATAATTAAACGGATTGTGCAAGAAGGAATTTGCACAAAGACAACTTGTGAGTTGTCACCATGACTAAAAGTCAGAGATGAGACATCATACATCAAACATATGACCATATCACATCGCAAGTGTATTAAAATAAAATACACAAAACGAGATAAGTCGTCACATGTTGAGAGCATCAACATAAAAATTCACATGTGTGAATTTGAGATAACTATAACATATGAAAGAAATATATGTTATTATTTAAAGTGACTTTAATAAATTTTGCGAGATTTATTTTAGGAGGCTTACAATAGTGATGGACGTGTAGATGTTTCTACCATCATCAAGGTTGTTTGAACTATGTGGAGGACTTGTCCTTTAAATTGGGAGAGTATCACAAATACATGGTCTCAGAAAAAAAAAATGGAAGTGTATATATCCCTATAGGCAAATGTATTTGCCATGTTTGAGTGTCATTTTAATTGACTATATCTCAAAACTTTAGTGATTTTATACTAGTAACATTCATTGTTTTGAATGTGTTCATCAAAGTGACTCGACATGAGATTTTGTTGCAACTTCTAATGAGTCAATGGTGATGCTTTTGGAGATCAAAAGCAAAATATCCTAATCTGACTAATGAAGTTATGTATGTTTGCGTAACATACTTTAACTTTTGAGACTCTCTTAAATACCGAGGTATTGAGATGTTGAATAAAGTCTCATAAATTTGTGTAAACTAGGGAATGAATGTTGGCAAGAGATAGTGCAGTATCTCTTAAGGTTGTGAAGAATCGGAATGATGCATCTTCTGTTCACATGCTAAAGTATTGTAGAGTAAAGCATGCTAGACTTGTACTTGTTAATTTAGATGCTCTGTGGAGATTAAATTAACTTGAAACATTCATAATCTGTGTATAGACAAAACCATAAAGTATAACTTTATTCGGTCAAAACGGGATAAATTATGAAAACCGATTAACTAGATCATGAATCATGCACTAGTAAGTGTGGGGAGCTCACACTAAGGCATATGTTGCCTATTTGGATGACCTCGTTACACAAAGATGTAGATACTTGTTATCTAATCATGAGTGTCTAAAGTCATCATGAGTAATGTTACTCAAACTTGATCAAAGTGCAAGCAATATGGTGGGAGAAGCCATTTAAGAAACAACCCGTTAGGGTTTGTAGAAATGGTATTTGAGAATTCTTTCTCAAAACCCCGTGTGAAAGGGAGAACCTTTCATTGCCCATTTTAGTGAATGTATATGTTTATCCAATAAGACTTAAATGTGGGGGTAACTTGCATTTGATAAGAATGTGGAATGTTTGGTAATAAGGATTTTCGTAATCCAATTAAAGATTGCAAACATGTGACCAAGTGGAGTACACAAGTTCATAAGGAGTCTATCTAGAGTATTAGACTTGGATGCTAATTGGTAATATCCAAAAATCTAGTCAGATTTTGAGAATGCTTACCAAAAGCATGATGAAAACGTGTTGAGCCCAGAAGAGCGTTTCATGTAATTCTAAAGACTAAAGGATATAACTAGATCCAGGTAGTGATCATAGTTATAGTCTTGTGAATCGACAGAGGCCAAGAATGACTTGTGAGTCAAGAACACGTTGAAACAACCGATCTCAATTGCAAATTATCTTTGTTGACTTGACGAAGTCAAATATAATGGCTATGGATCCTACAAATCGAGGGTTGATGCGAGATCGAGTTATGGAATGAGACTAAACCCATGGAAAAATATATATGGAGGTAACCTAACCTAGTTGACTAGAGATCCCAAGATCTAGGTTCAATAGGACAACCAATCTATACATCTAAGGGTGGTCACTATGGGGGCAAGCTAATATATATATATATATATATATATATATATATATATATATATATTATATAGAAGCTAACATATTTGTTAATATATATCCCCCTAAACTATAAAGGGTGTTTAAATACGTCCTAGTCCATTCCTATGATAACAGTGACAATGTTGTGAGGCTAAGCATAATATGTGGTTAATGATTTGTGTAAATCAAGATAACCAGTACTTTTAATGATTCGAGCTGGAATCACCTATGTAAGAGAGAAGTGAGGGTCGTTTCGAATGGATTTTGGGGCAAAAATCCTAAAGCTCTCGTAGAACCAGGATAGTGTTCCACGACCATTATTGGACACGAAAGTGAGGGGATGGCCCGGCTAGGGAGATTATTGTGTGAAGTGTAATAACGTCTTCACAAACGGTGGTTCGTTCAAAGACATCGCGTCTACCAACCACTAGAAGACCAAGTATGCTTCACAAAGGATGGTTCAAGCGGTAACACTACCTATCCTGCAATATTCAACTGTCGAGGTTTCATCGGGATATGTGTTTTGATCGATCTCCATTCATGTGGGGGATTGTTGGAAAAATTTTAGTGAAAATGTTTTTCACTAATTTTGGACGTAAATAATTGTATTTATATATGCGTTATATAAATAATTATTTATGGGTTTGTGTTCTATGTTGTGAGAGTATCATAACAAACCAAAAACACGTCCAAAACAGAGCGAATATGAATGAGATATAAGTTGGATGTGTTGCATATTTTTTGCTAGTGCTAACAAATCTTGGTTATAAAAAAAATTGTCATGAACATTATAAAGGTTTTGATTATTACTCATAATTTTGACATTAACATGTCATAAAGTTTTGAATGTTTTATTTGACTCATTATGGTCATAATTGTGTTTAAATAAATTAATTAAATAAGGTGTTTGGTATGAATATAAATAGAACCTTATGTTTCACCTTTTATTAGAGAAAAAAGAATATATGAGTTTTCTTTAAATCTTACTAAGTCCATAGAAAACTAGTAGTCACATTGTTGTTGTATAAAATAGAGAGTTGTACTCTCTAATTGTTCTTTCACCAACTAAACTTTATTATTTTTCCATAATCACTAAGACCATAACCCGGTGCTACCTCGGGCGTGAGAGCTATTCCCGGCAGTACACACTGCTTCGGCTGTTGTACCCTGAAAGTCAGACGTGTTTGTCCAAGAGGAGACACTGAATCTGTTTTAAGGGCCCCGTGTTAAACACGATCCTTAGCCAAAACCGTTCAACATTTTGTGTGTTCATTGTTGCAGTCAAGAACAGAGTAGATGACTCGGCTAGTCGAAGACGTTGGAGTCAAGAATATCATTTAAGACTACAGTTTGAATAATCTTATTTAGATATTTTTGTAATTTATCTTTATATGTGTTCGTATTTGTATAACGGTATTGTACCGGTGCATTTTCCATGAATAACTATAGTATCGTTATTATTATTATTTTAATAAAACTGTGACCTACTTTCCTACAGATATATAGCATCCAATCATTAAATATCGATCAATACCCTCGATCGAGTATTCGGTGTATAGCTTACTCACCGGTTTCAAGCAATCGACCAACATACAACTAAGTGACAATGCTGATAGTCACTAGTCAATAAAACCTACATTATCGACTGCACTTGCTCCTCGTGGTCCAGTCTAATGTCTCGAAGCATATAACTTCGATGGAGCCACTCACGGTCTTAACACTTCCCATTCCATTCTTCAGTGAGAATATATTTAATTTCAAATCATATCAAATCTATATCATTTTGATCCGCTAGAAAAACTAGAGCCATAAATACGATCACAGCGATACTAATGCATTGAACCCATCACGAGGTAATATATATATATATACACATACATGGGAAGGTTATGCTAGAAAACCTAGAAGACCTGAGAAGCGTGAGAAATAACTAGGAGATGACATGTGTCTTTAAGAGTGAGGCGTAAGAGGCTTAGAGATCGTAAATGCACCAACTCAATCTATGTTTTCAAAAAAGAAAAACTTAAATATAGTAATACCAACCTCAAGTTAAGGATAAAAAATACTTGATTTTATGGTATAATATTTCTTAACAATATTGACGTATAAAAACGTTATTCACGTTTAAAAAAATTATGGAACAAGAAAAAAGTCAGGGTGACTTTTACCATTATGCCCATCCTTGTCAAAACTTGCGTTGAATTGAAGTCTACATGCCATCCCTCCAATTTTAGCCCTTGATTATGTTTGATCAATGACTTCGATCCTTTCTCAAACTTTTTACCTAGATGAGATTTATTTTATTTATATTTATCATTTGTGATTAGATTAGGTTTTCTTTGTAATTATCCATACTGTAATTTTATATATAGTTGATCAATAGTACATAACGGGTTATCATCTTTTTATTCCTTTAATGCATCTTTTTATACCTTTAATGCATCTTTTTTTGCCTTTAAAAGGAAAAAAACTCTAACCATCAACGATGCAAGTTTCAGTTTCTAGCTCCATTTCTATAACTTCGTTCAAAAAACTTCCTTCAACCTTCTATCAATCAATGGGAACTGAAAATAACATTAATGATCTTCGAGTAGCTTCATTTTCCTGTTACTTAAAACCCATTGAAGGTGTGGTTAACATGTTCGATGCTGGCGAAAAATTCACAGACATGACGGTTCTGGATCTGCACAGGGTGAAACCAGGTAGTTACAGCAATAACCAGAGGGCATTGCTGCACCGTAAGTCGTCTAGTGGTAAGAGGTGGTTCCGTGGCTGCGCAGGTCCTTGTTCTACTAAGAAAGCTGTTTATGTCCAACAAAGCATCAAAAAAGGAGACCAGTTTACATTCCCGGTTATGATTAATCCTACCATTGAAGTATTTGGTTCTGGAACTATAAACAAAGGTGACATATCAAAAAACCTAGTGAGAAAAATGTCGATTTTGACTTGGGACGCGATTCCAAAGAGCAAAGAGAGCGTATTTTGTGATGATATGGTGAGTGACGCGAGCTCTGATTTGTTTGAGATAGAGAATATATCGAGAACCGGGTGGCAACCATCTGAGTCAAGCTGTCTGAGTCCCTCGACTCGGTATGCTCCTACTGAAGCTAGCATCAAGTGGAGTCGTATGACCGACAAATCGAAACATTAGTTACAGTTGATCGTATGAATGTATTTATGTTTGTATGATGGTATGTATGTGTATTAGAATGTTGTATTATCTATGGACTATTTTGTAACAAAGCTGTGTTTTTCAATCAGTTAAAGTATGTTCTATTTTTTTGCTAATAGCTGGCCAATCTTGTCTAGAAACTATTCTAATGATGGCTCATCTATTTGGTGCTTATTGCTTTTTATGTTTGAATAATTTGATCATTTGATTTTTAACTACTAAAGGGGCCTACAACCATAGATCAATGCTTCACAAAGTCATGACACTTTGAGAATCTTAGATCTTGATGTCTCTTGATGTTTCATAACAGTTCTCAGTTTTGATAGAAAGTATCATAAATAGAAGGTGTATGATACGACCCCACAGACGGCTACGAGCCCATCGATCCAACAACTGTCAGCCGACCCATCCATGCAAACCCGACCCAAACAAATTATCAAAAAACCCAACCGTTTGATGATTTGAAAAAAAAATGAAGATAAGAATGGAAGAAGTCAAGAGTTATCTTAATCCCATAGAAGTCTGCATGTTTGTTATTTTTCCTTGTTTCATTTAAACGTAATTTTTGCATTTTTTAAGTTCTATTTAAACCCCCAATGGTTGCTAATAAAGATCATCAGAAAATTGCCTCAAGTCACTTCCTCCTCTTTATATTCTTAGGAAATCTCGTTTGTCTTGAATAGAACCATATCATTGGTGTTTCCATTGACTTACACAATGCCTCCTCGTCGTGAAACTCCCACCGTTGAAGAATCCATTTCCACCCTCACCGATTCATTCAACACCAGCTCTAATAAGCACTCCTCCAAACTCTATGTCCTCATTACTCAGCTCACGGCTCAGTTCGAGCAAAATAAGTCTCTTAGCCACCCTTGCAAAACCCGATCCTCAAGGATCGACTTACACCCCACCGCAACATAACCTAGAACTCCGGCCTCCAAAACTAACTAGCCACATTCGACAGCTCCAATCTGTTGGATTGGCTTTTTCAAGCCGGCCAATATTTCACTTTTTAGAGTATTGAACAGGGGCAAATTTATGTATGCTTCAGCGGGTGGCGAGGCACCCGTTGAGATTCATCTGCGTAGTGAGAAATTTTTGATCTCTCTTAATAGGCACCTCCTAAATATGCTAATAGGCACCCGTCGTCCGATTTTCAACAAACCAAGAGAGAAAGAAACCAAAGAGGTTGATGATAATGTTAAGTAAAGATGGTAATTTTCTATAAAAAAGCCATGAAAGCTTAAAGTTTTAATAGAGAAAAAAGATGAGAGGGAGAGGGAGAGAGTAGAAGAAGATGAAGAAAGTGACGTGGGAAAGTGGGAAGCTGGGAAACCCAAAGTGTTTGTTGATAATTAAAAGAATAAAGAGAAGTTTCATATTAACCATTATAATACAACTAAATTTACATATTAAGACTTTTACTTTCATTTGATTTTTAAATAATCTTATATTAAACATCTAAACAATAGACATTAATCATAACAAATTAAATTTTGTAGATAAATAATATGTTTTATTATTGATTATTCAATTGATTTATAAGTTTTTTTTGTATTTTTTACTTTTGGTTTATAAGTATATTTTTTTTCTTATTTATGGTTTACAAGTATTTTTTTTTCTTATTTGTGGTATATTTTTGTGTTTAATCAATTATGTATACACGTTTAAGTAATAAGTTGAATAGTTTTACAATATCTTTAAGTAAATAAGTATAAATATTTTTATTATATCGTTATGTAAATTAGTATTTGTTTTTACTCGACCCATTTTGAACCGATTTGTTTTGAGCAAACTCGCTTTGACCAGACCTACTTTGTGCACCCGCTCACAAAAACTTCTGGATCCGCCACTAGTATTGAACTAGCCCAAGGACTAGCCATGGTCAGTTTCAGCCTTTCCGGGGATGCCCTTAGCTGGTATAACTACCTTCACAACTACAACATGTTGACGACGTGGGACGCTTTTACCCGCTTGCTTGAAACTCTTTTCGGTTCGTCTTCATGTGATAACCATCAAGCGGCTCTTTATAAACTCCTTCAAACTTCGACCGTCACTTCTTATGTGACTGAGTTTGAGAAACTCAGTAACTGTATTGTTGGCCTACAACCCGAAGCCTTGCTCAATTGCTTCTTATCCGGTCTCCAAAAGGATATACAACAGGAACTAGCCATCTTATGACCCAAATCCTTAACCCCAGCAGTCGGTTTAGCCAAGTTAGTCGAAGACAAACTCAATGACCTTCGATTCCGATCCAAACCAAACCCACCCTTTTGTTCATCATCTCCTCTGTCCCTACCTTCTCCCTCCACCACTCCATTATAAGGAACACGAATTTTTTTCTGAAACGGTTTTGTTTCAGATTATGATTTCATAACCGGTGTTATTTTGTTTTCACTTTCACAAATGGTGTTTCCGTGGTTGCTAACCACGAATTGTCGATTTTGGTGGGTTTTCGTGGTTGGGAACCACGAATTGGTACACATATATGTTCCTAACCACGAATTGATAACACTCTTGAATTCCCAACCACGAATTGATATAAACTTGCATTCCCAACCACGAATTGATATAAACTTGCATTCCCAACCACGAATTGATAACAATCTTCAATTCCCGACCACGAATTGATATAATCATGAATTCCCAATCACGAATTTGTTAAAAAACTTGATATCCCAACCACGAATTGTTGGTTTGATCGAGAAATGTGGGGGGATAGATGTCTGGTTTGTACTTTAGTGGTAGAGATAGAAGATTTATTGGTTGCATTTATTACTTAATTCGTGTTAATCCATGGAAAAGGGGCCACATCCTCAAGTAGTGAAGTTAGGTGAGGTGCAATAAACCGCTTTCTTATTATGTAACCTCAACTAATTATTTTTCATCCAATCACATTTAGACACTAAATTTATAAATATATAATATTTTTTTTAAAGGAAAATTTCTTAATTTTTATGGGAGTAGGACTTGAAGCCATGAGCTCCTGAATCCTTGGTGTTTTTAGATGATTTTTCTCTATCATTGAACCATCAATCCCAATGTATAAATATATAAGATAGATTTTCATATTTAATAACATGTTTATTACTATATATAGTTATATATATATATAGAGAGAGAGAGTTGAGTTATACTAAAAATGACTTTTTTTTTCTAAAAAAGGCATAGTGTTTTAAATTTTAGGCATGGTGTTCTTTAACTTTTAAATATGTTCACATAAATAAAACAAAAACACCATACTTAAAATGAAAGAACACCATGTATAAAATCTCTTTTTTAGGCTTCTTAGGAAAAAAAGTCATTTTTAGTATAACCCTCCCATATATATATATATATATATATATATATAGAGAGAGAGAGAGAGATTAATTATTTTCGGTTCCAAATAGTTCAAAAAAATAAAAGAAAACAAAAGAACAATTAACAATTCGTGGTTGGGATATCAAGTTTTTTAACAGATTCGTGGTTGGGAATTCATGATTATATCAATTCGTGGTTGGGAATTGAAGATTGTTATCAATTCGTGGTTGGGAATGCAAGTTTATATCAATTCGTGGTTGGGAATGCAAGTTTATATCAATTTGTGGTTAGGAATTCAAGAGTGTTATCAATTCGTGGTTAGGAACATATATGTGTACCAATTCGTGGTTCCTAACCATGAAAAGCCACCAAAATCGACAATTCGTGGTTAGCAACCACGGAAACACCATTTGTGAAAGTGAAAACAAAATAACACCGGTTATGAAATCATAATCTAAAACAACACCGTTTCAGAAAAAAATTCTAAGGAACACCCAAGCCAACCGCCCCTACTCCTTTCCTTTTAACTGGCTCTCCCATGAAGCTTTGCATCAACGAAAAACCGTCGGCTTATGTTTTCGTTGCCCGGGGAAGTTTCACCCTGGACATTGTTGCAACCCTCCTTAATTCCACCTCATAGTCGACAATGACGACCCCAATACCCCTCCCCCATTGATCGATTTCGACAACAACCAACTGACACCGCCTACGGGCGAACCGATAGTAAGCATACTCCCCCGCAAGCCCCAGACACTTTCGTTTCCAACCAGTTTCTATCATTATCCCCGGCTGCCCTCCTAGGCTTAGGTTCGCCAAAAACACTTCGGGTCACATGTTACGTAGCGGGTCACACGGTAACAATCTTAATTGATTTGGGGAGCACACATAATATTGTTCAACCACGGGTGGCTTGCTTCCTCCAACTTGCGGTGGATCCAATTCAGCCCTTCTCAGTGATGACCGGGAATGGTGTAACACCCGTTAAAAATTGGTCTTAAATATGCAAGAAATAAAACCACAAGAGTTGGATATGCAATTAACTCTAAGATCAAGGGTTAAAAGTAAAAATTTGGAAAAATCACTCGATAGCGGACTGCTACGTAGCCACCAAGAAAACTACCACGTGAAACCACATGTCTGGTGACTAATGGACATGGGTAGGAGACCGCTAACCCATTCTTAGCGGTCCGCTAAGCCACAATGTGAGGGGGTCCGCTAAGAAACTGACGCGTGGTAAGGCTAACGCAAGGGCAAGCGGTAGGGGACCGCTACCCCCTTTCCTCGCGATCCGCTATGCTGTAATCTCAGCCGCCCTCGGAGAAGTCACCACGTGGCACAGATGTCTCGCTTGGCTTGAGGTGGTAGCTGACCGCTACCCCTCAGCCTAGCGGTCCGCTATGGGTTGCTATTCCAGCTTATAAATTAGTTCACTTGTACGACAAATTCATTACACCAAATCTCAAGCTCATTCTCCCATGTTCCTAGAAACCTGAATTCTGAAGTTATTTTAACGTGTCGTACTCCTAAAATTATCTGATACTCGCTTAAGAACTGCACTCTGATGTATACGCTCCTCCGCTTAGGATAAGACGCTAGGATTCTGAGAAATTCCGCATAAGGACTAAAGCTATTCTTCCAAACAGCTCATAATGTGAATACATTTATTATTTTTAAAACTTTCAAAATATTTACATTTGCGAAAATGGCAGAACATGTATTAAACGTTTTAATGCATAAATGTTGTCTACGGATAAAGCATTCAGACCATAAGTATATGTATTATTTGATCAAATAGTGCATGTATTACGAGTGAAATTACCATAATATGCTTGGTGACTCTGTAAGAAAGACGTAAGACGGGGGAGGGGAAACTCCGCAGCAGACATAAAACTAGGGAGGTACCCTAGTAGTCGACTTATAGAGCGGTGACACAAGTATATACCGTGGATGGAATACTCGGATGAAATAGTCCGCTGAATGTGTGGACCGGCCCCCTTTATGATTAAAAGCATTAATACTGTTTATGCCAAAATATTTTGTGTCAAGATAAATGTATTCACCAATGTGTGCACTGATGTTTTATTTTCAAAACGTTTTCAGATAATCAATAAATGATTTTAAATTGTTTGTCGAGACTACCTGAAAGGATTCTAACTCCCTAGGCCTAAGAGACAGCCTCGAGGACAATTGTATATATGTTTTTTACAAGGTTATGTGCCCAAAGGATTACGACTCCCTAGGCAGAGGAGATAACTATACGAAAAATAAATCAAGAAGAGGTTCCCAAAGGGAGGCACAGGAAACTCCCTTGATAATACACAAGACTAGGCGCCCAAAAGATAAATTCTCTAGATACCGTGCCGAGTGGATGCCGACTCCAAGGCACGGTATTGAAAGGATAAACTCGGTATATTGTAAATTCATTTCAAACAATGTTTTGTATTCAAAATTGGTATTTTAAACCCCATATATGAAAGATTATGGTTTATTCAAACAAAGATTTGAATATGTTCAATATCAACCATCGGGTTGAGCCTTTATGAAAAGGGTCGATCTAAATGACTTTCCGCTGCCAAAAACTCTGATGATCCAGAAAGGTAAAATAAGAAAGTGATTGGAGGTGCCAATCGGTCGCACGCTCGAGGTGTCCATAAACCAGAGTGTGACAAATGGTGACTTAATCCACTATGTTAGATTCTGTCCCCAGGTGACTTTGCTATTTACTAGACATTCATTCTCCATTCCATTATTTGTACTGCCCATCAAAGGAGTTGATGTGGTTTTAGGTATTGCATGATTGACTTCGTTGGGAAGACTTTGCAATTCCCTCAATTTACTTTAATCATCGAGGCCACGATATTACACTCTCCACGAATCCATACCCGCGACTCCAGCTACAATCCAACACCTGCTAAGCAAGGATGTCGTCGCTTCCACGCATACCCTCCTTTTCCATCACCAACATGACGCCCCCACTTCCGTCAACCCTAACCATCCCGACCCGTAGATTCAAACACTACTCCACACCTTTTCCTACCTTTTCCATACCCCTTCAACTTTCCCACCACCACGCCAACAGGACCACCATATACACCTAGCCAACCTCTTAATGTACTACCCTACCGATACCCGCACTACCAAAGGGAAATCATGTCTAACCTCATCAAGGATATGTTAGAGGAAGGTGTGAACCAAGCACTAGTCCCTACTCATCTCCGGTTTTGTTGGAACGCAAAAAAGATGGCACTTGGCGCTTTTACGTGGACTATCAAACTTTGTGATTGCGTTCGTATCCCCACTGCGGATGAACTCCTATATTACAAGTGAGATATCATCAGATTCGAGTAGCACCAGAAGACACACAAAACCGCTTGTCAAACTACCTATGGCCACTCGAGTTCCTAGTTATGTAATTCGGTTTACCGAACGCTCCTCCACTTTCGAAGCGGCCATGAACGACATTTTAATTGATATTCTCCACCTCTTTGTTCTGGTTTTTTTACAACATACTCGTTTACAGAAAATCAAAAGACCACCACGTTCAACATCTCCATCAGGTCATTCAAGCCCTTTGTACACATCAATACTTTGCTAAACTTTCTAAATGTGTGTTTGGAGTAATAGAAGCCAACTACTTGGGCAATATTATTTCTAGCTTGGGGGTGGCAACATATAAAGAAAAGATCAAAGTTAATCATAAATGGCCACCTTCATCTTCGCAAACAACCCTACGTTGGTTTCTTGGTCTTACAAGGTAGTACCAGAGATTTGTCAGCCTATACTCCCATATCGCAAGCCTGCTCACTGATTTGCTCCAAGGAAATCCCCGGTTCAAATGAACTGAAGAAGCACAACAGGCTTTCGATAGCCTTAAGAATGCCATGTCTGCATTGCCTATCCTCACATTGCCTAACTTTTCCTTGATATTTGATGTGATGACAGATGCTACAAATTATGGCATCGGCCCATTGCTCTGATGAGTGATTGATATTCTGGTGCTTATTGTGTTTAATATTATGGTTTTAGTTGATTATACATGTGGAACACATTGACTTTGTACGTATGTGTAATTACATGTGAATGAAGCTTAAACAAGTGATTTGAAGCAAGTTAGAAGGAAGGATCAAGCAAGTTGGAAGTTGGAATGAACAAATAAGGTCAAGGGATACAAGATGGGATTGAACGAAGAAGAAAAACACCAACTTTGGTAGTTGGCGTAAGCTACTCCAATTCAGCCTAGGCTATGCTGGTTTCAAGCCGGTTGGGATTTTGAGCGTTTTGAGGAGCGTAGCACAGAGGTGAGGGCGTAGAATGAAGTTTGAGGGGGTAAGCTACGCTGAGGTCGGCATAGGATACGCTGGAGATGAGTTAATTGACGATCTGAGGCGTTTTGGCCTCCTCTATCAACCCTAAAGCAAGGGTTTCGTAGACACAGACCCCTGGAGCTAGCCCCTTGGATGAATTTAGGATGATTTCCAGTGATCCAAAGGCTTCCAAAAACCATTCGGTTGATGAATCAGCTCCCAGAATCAAGATTTGAAGATCCCATGATGATGAGGCAACGCTAACTCCATTGTGATCACCTTCGGGTGGAAGATTTTTGTAGGTAATCATTCGTTTATAGTTTCACCTAGGTTTGGATTGAATTTTTTGAACCCGTTAAGTTCTTTGAGTTCAATCGTATGTTCGATTGATTTAAACAGATTGGTTTTTGTTAAACTTTAATTAAGTTTCATCGTTTCTCGATTTCTTTACATTGGGAGTAATTTTAGACTATACGTCTTGTGTTTTGCAAACCTGGATTGGGTTGAACAGTGTAAACAAAGTCACGTTCGTATGATTTCCTAACTAGGTGAAATTAAATTGAATGGTTGCTTGCTGAATCTAAAACCCTAGTGGACACTTCTTTCTCCAATTTGTTTTAAAACCAATTTAATTTTGTTGCTACTGCAATTGATTTCAAACTTAAACAACTCCTAAATCTTAAGTTTACTTTAATTGTCTAGTTTACTTAGTATTTGTAAATAGCATTCTCCATGAATTTCATGTGGATGCGACAACCCTACTTCATATACTACAATTTAATGTAGCTAAGAACACAGTTTTAAATATATTTTTGATTGACCTTCGACTAGCGATCAAAATGGAGACGCTGCTGGGGAATACGTGCACAAAGTTTTATTTTATATTAATTACTCTTGTTTCATTTAGTACTACTCTAGGTGTGTTCCATTGTGCATGAAACATTTATATGCATATAAGGTCTTCAGAGATAACAACCCTTTTTGCTCCAAGAACACGTACTCCGGCAAAAAATAATGAGATTTTGATGCAATTGATGATGTTATGGCAGAGCAAAATACAAACGAAGAAAATATAGAAGAAGATGAAACTGGTTTAGACCCGGAATTTGATGCATTGTTTAAAGAGCTCAATACAGAGTTATACCCTAGTTGTAGTTGGTTGTCGGGCTAAACTTCATAGCAAAATTAATGCATATTAAAGTCATCAACAAATGGACGGATAGTTCGTTTGACCAACTTTTAGAGTTTTTCAGAGTTGCATTATGAAGCTAAGAAGAAACTGAGAAAGATTGGGTTACGATATCAATCTATCCATGCTCACATTAGTGATTTTGTTTTGTTTTTGAAGGAGAATGCCTCCATGAAAAAATGTCTTGTTTGTAACGAGATCAGATGGGTTGACAAAAACACAAATGGGAAGAAAGTAGCATAAAAAGTGTTGCGCTACTTTCCTTTAACTTCCCGACTTCGACGGAGGTATAGTTCCAGATTCACGACAAAAGATATGATCTGGCAAAATAGTGGACACTCAACAGATGGTATGATGCGTCATCCGATTGAAGGGAAGGCATGTCAAGAATTTGATGAGAGATATCCGAATTTTGCAAGATAACCCAAGAATGTTCGTTTAGGTTTGGCTGCCAATGGCTTTACTCCATTCGGTAACATGAGTCAGACTTACACTATGTGGTCGGTAGTGGTAACAACGTATAATATACCACCGTGGTTATGTATGAAAGAGTCTTCTTTCATGTTGACTTTACTAATTCCCGGCCCTAAATCACCTCGAAAGGACATTGATGTTTTCCTAAGGCCTTTGGTGGATGAGTTAAAAATGTTATGGGTAGAAGGAGTTCAGGTGAGAGATGCATCAACCTAAACTATATTCAGAATACGTGTCGCATTTTTATGGACTATCAACGATTATCCTGCTCGTAGCAGATTTTCAGGACAAAGAGGTCAAGGTTATAAAGCATGACCTACTTGTAATGTAGACACAACCTTGTGCTCTATAACGAATGAGATAGCTTTTGTTGGTCACAGAAGATTCTTGCCTAGAAAGCATAAATGGAAGAACGATCTGTCGTTTAATGGAAGAAAGAGACAAGAGATCATCCTCGACGAATGACTAATGCCCAAATATCAAAACAACTAAAAAGTCTCCCCGATCGTGTTCTAGGGAAACATCCTAGGCATGGAGGTATGAAAAGAAAGCTTGTTCCGTCAGAGTTGAATTAGACCAAACGAAGTATCTTATTCGAGCTGGATTATTAGTCTTCTCTGTTTCTATTAAACATAATCTTAATGTTATGAACATGGAGAAAAATGTGTGTGAGAGCTTGTTGGGTACTTTGCTGATGAATGAAAAATCAAAAGACACACACAAAACAAGAAAAGACTTGGAAAATATAGGTATTCGACATAACCTATGGCTAACACAGAAAAACAACAAATTGAACCAACCACAAGCTTCTTACTCTTTCATACCCATGATCGAGAACGTTTTGTCAGTTTATCAGAGGAGTGAGACAACCTGATGGTTTTGGATCGAAATTTAAAAATAAGGTGCTTCCTAATGATTTAAATACAATCGGGTTAAAGTCTCATGATTATCACATCCTCATGTAACGATTGCTGCCGATCAGGTATGCATAAAAATGTTTCAACAACAATCAATGACGTTCGCACCTTCTTTCAAAAAACTTGGGCACGATCAATAGATGTGAAAGACGTGTATGAAGCAAATGATGAAGTGGTAAAGATATTATCCAATTCGAAAATGATATATCTTCCATCATTTTTTGACATAATGGTTCATCTAATTCTTTATTTACCTAAAAAAGTTATTTTTGGTGGGACTGTGTATATGAGATGGATGTATTTTTTTGAAAGATAAATGAAATTGCTCGAATCATATGTTAGAAACAAAGTCAAGCCTGAAGGGTCAATAGCAGAGGGTTATATTGTAGATGAAGCATTGACATTCTGCTCTATGTATCTGGAGGGTATGCAAACCAAATTTAACCGACCCGACAGAAATGCAGATGTTGGCATTACAAAGAGGCAGTTGCATGTGTTTTCATCACAATGGCGACCAATGTCCAAGAAGAAAATCATTGCGCTCTATGAAGAGGCAAAAAAATTCATTATAATGGTTTGTGCTGAACAATTGCGATGAAATCAAAGTCTACAAATTGTAAGTTTTTATTATTATTATATTTTCATTTTAGCTATTATGATAAACTAATTTGAACTTTTTGTCTACCACCCGGTGAATTTGAATCTAAATTTTCTAGACGCAATAAGAAAACAGATTTTTTTTCAAGGTTTAAATATGAAGCAAATATATCTTCATCTTCATCTTCTTCACATATACCAACGATGTAAGGGCATTGGCACATGGTGTGGTTACAGTGGTGTGGTTACAATAGGAGAACAGTTGTGTGGTTACAATAGGAGAAGACGCTACTCCATTTTATGGTAAACTAGAGGAGATCATGGAGTTGAACTATATAGATGGTTCGACACGATGGGTAACAGATTAATTAAGAAAAACAATAGTATTATTATCGACATCAGCCGTGAATGGTATGTTGGTAAAGAACGGTATGACGATGTACAATATATCTTAGCCACACAGGCTAAACACGTATTCTATCTTTGAGATCCTTATCGAACCACCGGTCATTGGAAGGTTGTGGAAGACGTTCACCATCGAAAGCTTTGGGATCATCCTAGTATGAGTGTTGTTAATGAGATAGATGTATTGCACGACACTTGATCAACTAATCATACTTTGCTTGTCGACCAGTCGGTGAATCAAGTGCAATATTCATTGACGGAGGTGGTGACCCAAGTCCTATTACCCATGCGGACACTCAATCAAGTGCACAGGAAACTCAATCAGTTTTGGTAAATTGGTTGTGGACTTAAGCTAATTGCCCATGCGGACAACTTTATATATGGGTGGTGAACCAAGTCCTATTGCCCCGATTGTGGACGATAAAAGTTTGATTAATGATGATGTAGAAGATGAAGATGCATGTTATTTAATTGAGGAAGATGAAATAAATGACGATGATGAAGAAGATGATGATCTTGTTTACACACATTGTTGTAGTGATAATTCCGATTTAATGTATGTTAAAAATTTATTATTTATGCTTATTAATTGTTAAAATGTTTTTGTTGAAAATGTTAAAAATTTATTTGGTTGAAGATGAAGATGTAAAAATTTTGTTTACTATTTGTTTTTGTTGAAGGAATAATGGCAACACATATTGTTGATCACACGATGGAGATGGTGGTAGTGGTGGTCCATATAGGTTCCCTTCGGGTTGCAGTGGAGATGGTAGTATATTACTCGTTCGTGTTTAATATATGTCTTTACATTGAACATCTTTTCAGTTTGCTAACTTTTCAGTTTCATGTGTCAATGTAGGTGATCCCTCGTAGAGAAGGCATTCAAAAGGCAAAAACCTGAAATATAAAAATTTTGAGAGAAACGGGAGGAGGCCTCTATCCATTGAGGTTGAACTTCGGGGGTGGGGGGGGCGGTACAAGTTCGTTGGAGAGAACACATCGGATTTTATATGGTTGATCTCCAACGAGGTTGGAAGGGTTGTTCCTTTACATTATTCTAGTTAGGCGAATGTTCGTGATGACAAAAAACATGTCGTATTTCCCACAGTTTTAGTAAGTATACAATTTAATGTTTTATTTGTATTTCAATTTCATAATTATTACATGTTTTCTATTTACTTCCTTTTGTAGAAATTTTTTGATCTCGATCATTGGAGAATCACCGACGCGTGGTGTAACACCCGGATTTTTTAAACCAAAATAATCTTTTAAATTAAGCGGAAGTTAGGTCCCATTCGACAATTTACAAAAAAAAACATTGACATGGTTAAAGTTTACAAACTACACCACTTGATGAAAAATAGCTCACCATCACCCAACAAGTGATAACCACTAATTATCAAGTGAATGAAAGTGTTTAACAACAACACTAAGTTTATAAACACGTAAATAAACATCAAAAACCGACGATGTCTTCAAAAGAATACAACCACTCGAAGCGACGACCGAGGCTAGACCGGAGCTTTACCTACATCAAACACCGCATGAAACATATTAGTAATGACCTACAACCCTTAGAACAACCCCCAAATGAACACCCAAGAAAAATGGCCAAAAACCCAAATCAGCGTATAACCCAACGTCTATCAGAAACTTTTGGGCGTATCATACTCACCCAACATATGATATGCTCAATGGACGTATCATATGCTCACATCAGGTCATGCACACAAAATCCAGTTTTTGACTTATCCGACCCACTTACTTCCAACGCCACTTGTTTTTATAACATATTTGAAACTTAGTAAGGTTTATTTAACATCCAATTACCTCTTCCTTGGTTATTAACCCCCAATAACAAAACATATCACAATCATAATGCATTTTACACACAATATTTATGAAGTGCAGGACTTTGTTTACACCTGTGAAGATAATGTTCTCAAATCTCCCATGAGGTTCATGATTTCACCATCACCCATGAAACTCATGTTCTCAAAACACCCATGAGGATCGTGATTTCACATAGCATCCATGAAGATCATGTCCTCAAAACACCCATGAGGACCATGTCTTCACATATCACACGTGGAGTCCTCAACCTCAAAATACCCATGAGGATCATGATTTCACATAGCATACATGAAGATCATGTCCTCAAAACACCCATGGGGACCATGTATTCACATATCACACGTGGAGTCCCCAACCTCAAAACACCCATGAGGATTGTGTCTCCATTTTAACACACATGAAGATCATGCCCTCAAAACACCCATGAGGGTCATGACTCCAAGATTTACACCCATGAGGTCAAGCCTCAAGAATCAGCATTGTTTTAAATAAACACACACACAATGGAAAACATCAAACACCCAAACACATAATCATACATCCTAATTATGTGCAAGAATCAAACATAAACGCCCTAACACCCAAACACATAATCATACATCCTAATTATGTGTAAGAATCAAATATAAACACCATAGCACCCAAACACATAATCATACATATGTATTAACAACCATATATCAATTACTAAGTAAGTGCAAGAACACTTACCTTTTAACGTTAGACGAACCCGGTTGATCTTTAACCTTAGCACTGCGATTACCTAAACAATTACATCTATTGTTTAGTAATCTAAAAATCCCAAAACACCAATTGGGTCGAACACCCATGTTATGAACAAAAGTTCATCACCTATGATCAAAATAGTTTATTCAACTTAAATCAAACCTCAATTCACCATTTAAACATCCCCAAATCAAAAACCCTAAATTTTCACCTCAAGAACCCTAATTTTGAAATCATCCAATTTGATGTTAAAATCATGAAATTCATGATTCTCCAACGTCAACAACACTAGATTAACACTTATAAACAAGATTTAATCCAAAACATCCCACCAATTTATCAATTTGAGGTTTTTTATCAAAACCCACCAAAATCCATTAATGGAGGTGTAGAAGATGGAGACGAAGAAGATGAACTTACATGAGTGTTGCTTAAGCCTCAGGCATCTTCAAATCTATGATCTTTCACCTCCAATTTTCAGAAATCAAGTTGGTTCTTCTTCCCCCTTTTCTTTGCTCTTCACCACCAAGAACGCACACACACACTATGTGTATGTTACGTGACCCCCACCCCCACATAGTTCCAGAATTTTTAACTTTCCCAAATGCATACATAAACCCCCTGCACTTCTTATTTTGACCCTTTTAACCTTAAAAGTCAAAATTCAATTTTTAAGGCTTTAAACCTTAATTTCAATTCTTCCAACTTTAACCCCTTAAAATTTATTTAAATATAAAATTAAAGGGTCCACATGAAGTATCCAAATTTAGAATTTGGTTCGCTACACGTGGGAAGGCATAAGACTCATAATCAACATCGAGTGTCAAAGGGCCTATAAGGAACACAAACGAGATTTGAAAACACATTTTAATAAGCATGGAGGATATGATGATGTTGAAAGCGCTAAGAGTTCTCCCACAGAAGATATGGATCAAGCATCATGGGAACATGCCATTGATGCGTTATTCTTAATTGCCGCTTATATCAACCGCTCCGAGAAGAATAAAGCCAATAGATCTAAACAACGTTATCCAAGTTTTCATGGGAGCAAATCATATGCACAGAGGCAACACATGGAGGTAAGAAATACAATTTTTGTATAGAGGCCTCCTCCGGTTTCTCTCAAATTGCCAATTAGTATTATACAAACATGTTTATTAATTGTTATTGAAATCTTAGTAATAATATTTTTGTTGTTCACAGGGGACCGGTGCTATTGAAGTTTCAGAAAGGCCATAACAAGAAGGCACGAGATGGGCAAATGAGGCTGCATCAACAGACTATGTAAGTAAAACTAGGACATCTAATTGTTAGTTTAAACAGGTCAAAATGACCCGAACCCATTTATTCTATTGTTTGATGCAGGAGAAAATTCAAAAGGAGTTTACGAGATCCTCGAACGAGTCTGGTGATTCATTAGCAGTTGATGAATTTGGGTGTATGTAGTGTGCCTTAGGTCAAAGGCGTGGGCATATACGGGGTGTTGGTCGTGTGGTGAGACATCCCACCCCCGATGTATTTAGTACGAAGCCCCCTTCCACACCAACAATGGCAACATCAAGTGGATGAGCGAGTGGAACAACTCCAACAACAACATCATCATCAAGAACAACAACTACTTCAACAACAATAAGTACGTCACTCACAACAACTTTCGGTCCAGACACAACAAATGCATGGTCAAATGGAAGAAATGTGTCGTCTATGGAATTGACGAACTAGTAGTGATGATAACTAGCCGGTAGTTTAGTTTGGATGTTGTGAACTATTTGAACATTTTGATTCTGTTTGATTTGAATAATTTAGATGATTGTGAACAATTTGTTTGATTTAGATGTTTTGGATAATTTGGATGTTATTACTGGAAAAGTTTTAATATTTCTGGAAAACATTGCAAAAATAAAAAATATAAAAAACAAAAAAGACCTATACCGACGACATGTCGTTGGGATAGGTCATTTTAATTTTTTATTTTTATTTTCAGGCATATCCACAAGACATGTCGTCGATATAGGTCAAGCTATACCGATGAAACTTTTGACCTAGTGGTACGAACTTATACACACAAAGCCCATACCCACGATAAGTAGTCGGGATAGGTCAAATGACCCTATACCTGCGGCTTGTCATCGGGATAGGTCGACATTATTTCGTGTGTATAGGGTCGTATCCTTGTAATTTGTATTAAAAAAAATTTATGTTGCTAATGGTGTTTAAAATGTGTTTTAAGATAAATCATCACTACCGGAGGGTTAATGACGGAACGAGCCTTGATATGATAATATGAACGGGTCGAACAATGCTTTTATAATATACCCGCTTTTGGTTGTATAAAATTAAACAAGTTTTAATATTGTAGTATGAGATCTATAAATACTCAACTTATCTTTGTAAATTAGTAATGTGAATTGCAGTAATCACGTTACCTAAATTAATTACACTTTTGCACAGCGGTGGATTTAGAACAAAAGTTTAGGGGTAACAAATTTTTTTACCGTACTTTCATGTAAATAAAACAAAAAAAAATTGTCAGTACTTTCATGTAAACAAATTTTTTTTACCGTACTTTAATGTAAATGAATAAAAAAAAATTTACCGTACTTTCATGCAAACAAAATTTTTTTTTACGGTTACATGCGACTGGCGAGGCGGACAGCGAATGTAGAGGACTGGGGTTTGGCGGAGGCGGCGCCGGGCGGTGGTCTCAGCTCAGGTTGAGCGGCTGGTCGAGTGGTCGGTCTCTGGCTCTCACAGTCTCACAGTTCCCGCTATCTCTGTCTTTCTTCTTGGTCGGCCGCTTGGGTAAGTTGGGTTTGAAAATTGAGACTTTGAGTTATTGAGTTTTAATAAAACATTTGGCTTGGCTAAAGCCCAAATGTTTTATTAAAACCCAATACCTCAAAATTTTTAATAAAATGTGGGGACTTGGGGTAACGTATTGGGTTTTTTATAAAATTTTAGACTTTTTATTAAGTGTTGAGCTTTTAAAAAAATTTGAGGGGTAACGTAATTTATAACTGGATACCTAAAACCATAAAAAAAAATTTGCACTGCGCGTAAAAAGTTGAGGGGTAGCACGGGCTATCCCTGGCCTTAGGGTAGGTCCGCCCCTGCTTCTGCATAAACTATTGAAATTAAAAAATAATTTAGAACATATTTTTGAAATATTATTAAAATAATAGTATAATACATGTAAAAAAGAATGATGTTCCAAGAAGACATATTTATGGTGTTCCGAGTGTAACGAGGGGTGGCTATGGGATAAGAGCATGTGGTAAAGAGTATTCTCTAGTGAGTGAGAGTTTAAGGTGGAAAAAGTGCCACGTCATATACATCAATTTTCACAGCAACCTCACTTGGCAAGGGAAATACCTAAGTGAGTGAGGGTGGTGTGAGCATTAAATGCATTTTCTAATTTATTAATAAAATTATATATTAATTTTCTATAAATAAAATTATATTAAATAAAATATCAATACATAAAATTACATAAATTAAAAAAAAACATAAAAAACTGATATTAAATTAAAATACATGATCTTGAGAACGTTCGTAAATATGCTCAATCAAGTCCGACGTTAGTGCGTCAAGATTATCCCGGTGTTGTATTTCTTGACGGTTTTTTCGCTTTTGATCTTCATGAATTTCTTCGTACGTTGGCTTCTCTTAATTTGGGTTATATTGACAAATTGTCACTTCTTGTTCCTCCAAAATCATATTATGCAAAATTATACAAGCATACATTATATTCGTAATTCTTGTTTGAGACCAAGATCGAGCCGGTCGTTCAATAATATGCCACTTATTCTTCAAGATACCAAAAGCTCGTTCGATATTTTTCCTTGCCGCACCATGAGCTTTTTTGTAAGTTGTACGTTTAATACCTTCGGGACACGTAAGAGACTTGACAATTGTAACATATTTGGGATATATTCCATCAGCAAGATAATGCCCACGTTGGTAAAGTGTTCCTTTAAGTTTAAAAGACGAGTCAGGTGCGGTTCCGTTTATCATATCGTCAAATATAGGCGATTGATTAAGAACGTTAATGTCATTGTTAGAACCCGCAACGCCAAAGAACGCATGCCAAATCTATAAGTCATATGAAGCCACAGTTTCAAGCATAATACTAGGACTAGGATGATCCCAGCGTGAAAACTGACCTCGCCACACATTGGGACAGTTTTTCCACTCCCAATGCATACAATCGATGCTACCGAGCATCCCGACAAAGCCGTGTTTAAAAATAAATTCCGGCTCATTCGAAACCGGGTACTAAAGTGCACCTCGTCGTAAGTACACCCTTCGTCAAAGTAGTCTTTGTGTAGAAGTATGTTAGCAGCCATCCGATCACGATTAAGACGAGCCCTTTGTTTTAAAAGTTGTGAGGATCCAGCTTCTTCCCACCACTGAAGCGCAGCCGTTGAGAAAGCACAGAACATCATATTCCGGGCTTCGCTTGAGATGAAGACATTTTTTTTAAAATAATGTATAAAGTTGTATGAGAGTGGTGTGATTATTTGTGAAATTTATAAGGTAAAGAGGGGTATATTTATAGTGGTTTAATTAATAAAAAAATGATTTTTTTTTAAAATTTACCGTTGGCCAACGGCCATATTTAAAAAAATAGCCTTTAGAATTGCTTTCTTGCCTCTCTTTCCCGTGAAGAAACTCACGCGTAACCGTCACTGCCCCCCTCACGAAAACGAGGGGGCGATGTGCCTATGGCCTCACGGCGCGATGGTGTCTCATGGAAGAGGCTCACAGACCCATACCACTTGCTCTAAAGATGTCTAGAAGAAGACGTATTTATGGTGTTCCGAGTGTAATGAGGGGTTGCTATGGGCTGAAGAGATGAGACACGAGTGCCAATTTCAATACATATTTATACAATATTATAATGAAACACCAAAGGGCATATATAATTTTAAATAATCAAGTATGATTGCTCAAGGTACAACACTTAATTCATGTGTTAAAGACTTTCTGAGGGTAAATCTGTCTTTTAGTCATTATCAACCACGTAACCTTTCATTATTTAAACAATACTTACAGCATTGTCACCTTAACTCTACTCAACTTTTGATTATTTAAACAATAATTACACTTTTAAACCAACTACCCTTCACAATTTTTAAACAACCATAACTTTTTCATAACTTAATATTTTTTATAAAAATTTACACCATAAAAACGAGCATCTTATTCTCTTTAATTTGATCGAGTATGGTATTACTATAGTTTTTTTAATAAAAAAATTAACATGTTACGTGATTACATATCAACATATCCGTTTTTGTTTCCTCTATCGTAATCAGCAATATCTATGTGACAATGCCGAAGAATTCTAAAATCCGCCAGCAATGCCCCTAAAATAAAAATCTTCAATTCAATGATATAAAATCCGACAACCTTGACCGTTTTTCAAATACACACATAGCAAAGCAACCGTACTCTCTGTTCATCTATTCGAACAAGTCGCACCACCGTCACCAACCTTGAAGCTAATCTCCGGTCACCACCACTATTTTTTCTTCTCGTAGCCGCTGCTAATTAAGTCGAAAACCGCTGCCACTAATTTCACCATTCAGTGGAACCACAGTCGTTGTGTTGTGTTCTCTGTCACATGCGCCTACACCCTACTAGTTTCTTATAGAAATTTTAAAGAAAGTTCTAGATTTTATCGAAAGGCTGGGTTATGATAAACACACACACTTAAATACTCTTTTAATTAATTATGTTTCCTAAATGCTTGTGTTTCCCATCTTTTATATATCATATATAAAATACTAGGTTAGAACCCCGTATATTACACGGGTTGATTAAATGTAATATTCAATAGTTAATAATAAAGATTTAGAAATTATAAGTAGGAAAAAGAATCTTAAGAAAATTAAATAGTTGGTAATGAAAATTTAGAAAATATCAAAGGAATTAAAAATAAGCTGAAAAAGTAATCTTGAGTTCACCGAATTGTGACATGTAGCGTAACCAGTTACTTATGTATTAAGTATAGTTATCTATTAAGTATAGAATATTGTATGAGAATGGAATGATGACATTGTAGCAAGTGTCAAAATATATACACTTCCAAAATAAAAGAAATACAATATATATGGTAATAATATAATAATTATTATAGGTGATAAAAATTGATGATACAAATAATTAATTGATGATAAACAAAATTATGAATTCAAAAATCTGTAGATAAAAATTCAAACGAATTATTAATTTAGTTAAAATAACAATGTTAAGTAAAATGTAAAAACAGTATTGATACTGTAATAACTATCCATAATACAAATTTATTTTTCGAAAACTGATAAATAACGTCAGAAATTATTAGTTATTACTATCGATAATTAATTTTATATTAAATTCATTTAGTTAATGATAGAATAACTATTCATAATTACATTTATATTAAATAATGATGGGGGAGCATTAGAGAGTGACACGTGTCTTCTCATTTAATAGAAGAGAGAGTCGAAAAAATAAGGGTAAGTAGACACCAGATAGTGACACGTGTTCTAATTATTTTTATTTATTATAATAGATATCCTATATAGCTTTGACATTTGGGATCGATGACTGGCCCAACCCAGAAATTTTTTACCAATAATATAAGTTTTAAAGCATTGAATCATAATCAAGTCGCCAATCAAGGTAAATAAGGTACCAACTGTTCTTACATTTATTAAAGCATATTTCTTTTGACATGTTACTGTTAGGAATTTAGAGACCCACAAACAACAGAAATGTAAAGACCATAAAATTTAACGTCGTTCGATCTAATCTAATCTACATCCAAGACTGTAACTAAGGTTTTCTTGTTATTCAGATGCTACAAAAAATTACAATGACCTATAATCTATATATAACATTTAGATTAGGGTAAACAACTTTGAGAACAAGAAATCTAAAATACAGCAACCTACCGTAAATTTAGCCAATAAGACAATTAGGGCCGACTGCCCAAATGCCTTGCGAAGACTCCACAATCCCAACAATCTCCCACTTGGATGCTTCGATAAACCTCAAACTGCCGTTCATCTGCCTACTACTCTGTAATCCCTTCCACTAGTTGTAGCGGTCTTCTTATCAGTTAACCTGAAGGCTCGTTGAAGCTTCCCCGAGCTTCAACTTGCCAGTCACGATTTCAACTGCCACTAACCCTCTCTTCCCTTTCTCTGCCTGCTCCCACTGTAACACGTTTGTCACTCTGATGGAATCTGAAAAATACTGGGAAGCTACACTCTATTACAAGCAAGTAATCAACCGGGAGAGATTTTAACAGCCGGTTTACTAGTTCTCTTAACCCACTGTGGATCTGGAACTACAACTGAAACATGATTCATCCCTATGCTCCCACTGTTGTGAAATCCTCCACCTTTGACCTGTTTACTGAACCTTTCTGTGTTGTACGTTCACTCTAAATCTGCACTCTTGCTATAGTGTCTCTTTCGCAAAGGTAACCTTTTCCGCGTACGAGACTCTTTGAACCGGACTTTCTCTTTTACCATAATTGGACTAACCCTTTCTGAAGGTATCTCGACCATATACGATAAACCCCTTTTCTTGCCACGAGCAACAACTAGATTTCCCTTGATCACCTTCCATTGACCACAACCAAATTTAACATCAAGACCCTGGTCATCCAACTGTCCAACCGATATAAGCATCCTCTTTAGACTTGGAATGACTCCGACATCTTTCAAAGTCTAGGTGGCTCCCGCTTAACTTTCCAAGTCAATATCCCCCATGCCCGTAACATCTAAAACTTCATCATTCACGAGTCGTACCTTACGAAAGCCCCCAACTTTCAGATTCTTCATAGTTTCCATGTTGTGAGTGGCATGAAACAATGCACAAGAATCCATCACCCATGAATCAATATTACTCTCAACACTGCAAACTAAAGCATCTTTACTGTCGTAGTCTGTAGTGTTCACTTCTTTTTTATCATTCAGACACTGATTCCCAAAGTGTCCCACTAGTTTGCAATTCCAACAAGTCACATCCTTTCAAGCCTTAGACTGACTCCTCCTTCTCTCACTGCCTTGTTCCTTCCTTCTATCTCCGCCTTCTCTATTCCACAGTGAATTTGATGATTCTCCTGAACTTCTGCGTCCGACATCTTCTCCAAGAATCAGGTCTCGAATTCTTTCAAATGTGAACTTAGTAGTTCCAGCTGAACTACCAACTGATGTCACTGTTACTGACCAACTCCCAGGCAACGAGAATAAAAACAGTAGATCTTGAACCTCATCGTCAAAATTAATGTCAACTGACACTAATCATCGAGTTTAGGTTATTGATGTGAGATGTAACTGAGCCACCCTCCTTCATCTTTGTGTTCACCGGCTCACGTATGAGAAAAACTTTGTTCGCTGCAGATGGTTTCTCATACATATTTGATAGTGCTTCCATCATTCCACTAGTTGTGGTCTCCTTCAGGATATTGTAAGCAACACTCTTCGATAATGACATCGTAATCACTACCCTAACTTTCCTGTCTAATGCTTCCCAATCTGTTGGCATTATCTTATCTGGTATTACCCCAATCTACACCACATCCAAATCTTTCTAACATAACAATGCTTCAAACTGCATCTTCCACCAACCAAAATCCGTTCCATCAAACTTCTCGATCGTTACTTTTCTGTCTTCGGCCATGACAACAGCCAAGCGAAACTGGATTAAAAAAATAGTTAACAAACAAAGCAACGGCTCGATCCTGAACTTAACGACTCTTCTACTGAACACTATTAATGACTCGACCTATGTAACTACAGACTACAGTAGAATAATGACCTGATAATCAGAAAACTGAAACTAAACTGAAACAATAGAACCTGACAAACGGTGGGCACCGGTTCTCGTCCTCGATAATCGGTCTATTCTGAGATCTACAACTATTCTTGGCAATAGGTTCTTGATCCTCGGCAAGCTATTCTTGCTCGACGACTACTAGATGCTTCTCGGTAATTGCTAGGCACCGGCCTAGCTGTGATCGGCGATGGCTGGCAAGCGGAGGCTAGGAAACCCTAGTTTGGTTGGCGACTTTCTTGGTAGCGGGAACAAGGGTCAGCGATGGCAGTGATACCCTAAAACGGCAACCTCCTTTCTGCTACGGTGATTGATCCGTGTGCTATCAAAAACCAAGGCTCTGATATCACTTGTTAGGAATTCAAAGGCGCACACATAACTACTAACTGCAGGAATATAAAGAACACAAGATTTAATGTGGTTTGGTCTAATTTGACCTACGTCCACGGCTGCAACCAGGGTTTTCTTGTTATTCAGGTGCTACAAATAATTGCAATGGCGTATCATGTATATATAACATTTAGATTAGGGTAAACAACTTTGAGAACTAGAAACCTAAAATATGGCAACCGGCCATAAATTCAGCCAAGAAGACAATTAGGCCGGCTGCCCAAATGCCTTGCGAAGACTCCACAATCCCAACAATTACAACTACATCATACTGAATTTGAGTAAAGAGAACAAGTGGATGGAGTCGATGTCCGAATTTACTGGACAGATTACTCAACTAAAGACAGTTTATATACAACGATCATTACGTATTTATGACGAGAAACACGCATCCAAACAAATATATCATTAGAACCATAGATTATGAAATTTAGCCACCATAAACACAGAAACAAGCTCCTAAATCCTCCATGATGATGCAGAAACAAACCTCAATATCGATGGTCATCTTCAGAAAAGATGTTGCTACCTCCATACCTCACTTCCCTGTCAGACTGCAAGAAAAAAAACATATTTAAATTTCATATCGAAAAAGAGAGGATTTTCAAATGAGAAATTGAAACAGATAGTTGCATATTACGCGATGAATCATTTCTTGAAACGCGTCTGGTCCATGTTCCTGGATATATTTCTCAGCAGCAGCTAAAATGTCATCTGGTTTACTAAGCACGTCTTTCTTTCTAGGGACATACCAAATGTTAATCGTCTGTTTTCCCGTGTAAAATGGTCTAACATATTGTTCATAAACATATGCAGCGCCGCTGAAGTAAGGTATCACCAACCAGCAGGTTAAAATCAGCTTTGCATATGACCAGAATGGGATCCTGACACGCGTCTAAAGAGAATTAAGAAGATACTCATAAAAAAATAAAGAAAAATGCAACTTTACCATTCAATAAGCTTAGCAAAAGTTAGCTCAAAGAGAGTAATCATGGAATACAAAATCCAATATGTAAGCCATTGCTGATCATCAACCAGAGATTTAGTCTCTATTGCCCTGATTGAGGCATATCTGTTTAAAATAAAAATAAGCTTATTATTCACTAATATGAATCATATAATAAACTAACTTATTTAAAAGGGTTAATACCATAAAAAACCAGTGCAGTCTTATTTTGCATAAAAATTCTCTCAACCCGCTTTTAGTACATTAAAATCTGTGAACTTGTTTAAGATACGTAAATTCGTGAAGTTAATGGTAAATGTTAGTTACTAGCACAATTATGGCTTAGTTGCTGACATGAAACACTACTTTATTCAAAATGATCAAAGAAATTAACCATCTTACAAGTTTAAAGTGAAACACAACTTTAAAAAAAGTTTCATAAAATTTCATTCCATCTTACATGATCAAAGGAATTACCAAGAAAGCAATTTGCACTCACTTTATCAAATTCGGACCAGTCTAAGGGGTAACCAAGTCACTTTTAATGAGAAGTTCAAGAGTGTGTATGTTAAACAAGTTCGGGCATGGGCGAAGCTTAGTGAGGGGCCGATCAAATTCACTCTAGTGTTAATTTATATGTATTCTGCAGAAAATTTTATAGTTCCGACCCCCTGATAGGAAAAAAAAAATCCCAACCCCTGCGTTTTTTTTCAAGCTTCGCCACTGGGTTCGGGACTTTAATATATCAAAATCAAGGGCTAACATTTTTTTGTGCAAAACAAGAAAGCGAAATCGAAATGATTTTTTATCAACCCAGCCTTCAAAATTTAGGAACAACAGAACTAGATAGATAAAATAAACTTTCAAGAATCAAACTTACAGAGGATAAGCCAAACTAACAACCGGGCTGCAAGATCAAATTCACAAACCAAATCAGATTCCTCACAAAACCCTAAAAAGAATCAACCAACTTGTATTCACTTAGAAACATGATGATAATATAGGTTAATATTTACAATTAATGATTAGGACAGCTAATAAGGGAAACCAACAATCTTTTTCAGTCAAAAATCATGATAACAATAACCGATCTGTTTGAAACCTAAAGGAACTTCTTGCCCTAATTGTTAAAGATTGCAAAGTTACAAGAACAAGAAATCTTATAAACCCTAACAAACAAGAAATACAAGACATGAAGGAATTAATTTGAGAGAGAATAAAGAAGAAACCCGGCAAGAATGTCGAAGTTTTGAGCGATTAATTTGAGCAGATTTCCAGCTCCAGATCCCATCTTTAGTGGAAACTAAACAATCAAATTCTTTTTACTAAATCTGAATAGAGATGAATGTGAAAGTGGGTTTGCAGAGTTCAGATGTCAGAGAGAGAAAGAGTGCTGGTTTGACGAAAAAGGACAAGTATTGTTGAAGCCGCCAGAAAAAGCATGTGAATGTATGTATAGGTTACTTGTATGATACAAGTAGACAATGCATTCGAATTTGACGCCGATATACATATAATTTACTTTTAGGAGGATCATAAAACACAAAGTTACTAGGCCTAGATATTATCCTTTAAACCATCAAGAACAAGAAGAATCAATTGAACATCAAGTTAAAGGTACATAAATGGTTTGGGAGGTTCATCCACTACTCACGAGTGGTGAAATATGTGATTTCATGTTATTGACATCGATAATGATTTTATATCGGTAAATCGGATTGAAATTCTAATGACTTATGATTACCAGGAACTAGATTAGGTCTAAAAACGTTGATAATTTTAGTGTCATCAATGTCATTTGGTTGTATTAGATTCACTTAAGAAGAATTGATAGATTAGAATATACATTGGTTTTGAGTTAGCAGGTGTGGAGTATATACTTAATCAAGACTATTCTAATACTATTCTAAATTCTAGAACCATAGAACCTCTAAGGTAACCAAAGGGAGTTCCAAGGGGCAAAGCCGCTATACAGGGATCGAGCTGACCGAGAAAAATTTTAATTTGGCTAATTGTTCCAAGGGGCAAAGCCGCTAATTGTTCATTTTATACTTATGTGTCATTACATATTGAAAAACCCTAGCACTTCTAAATTATAAAGAAACTTTTCATCCACGTAAATGTCTTGGTGATCATGCGGTATAACTTAAAACACATACCGAAACTATTAGCATCCACAAGCATCTTAGAGGCTGTTTGGCAACTTCTGAACCAGTAAGTGCTGAACCAGTAAGAGGTCTGAAGGGGTAAGAGACACTGAACCAATTAAGTGCTGAACCATTAGTGCTGTTTGGTTAGGCCTATGAACGACTGTGAAGAATGACTACTTTACCCCTCTGAACTATTTTGTGTTGAATGAAATTTATCTGTTTGTTCAGAGCTCTGAATGATGAATAATTTTAAAAAGAAAATACAAAATATCATAGAATATCCAAATTACACATAAATCCTTCAAAATCCATGGAAACATACTAAAATCCAAATAGAATTTAATACTTTGCGTACATTTTTTATCAATCTCGTCCATTTTATCTTGGGTTATCCCACCATCTGCAAGAGCTTTCTTGCTGGCAGTGAGCATGTAGAGCATAAACATGTCCATCCTCTTGGAGAGCTTTGGTGCCACCCATCCATCTGTTGAGAAATTCTTAATCTCCCCAGCAATTCTCTGTAATCCAAATTCTGTTATTCTAATTTTAATTAACAAGTTTATAAAGAGTAGATAATCAAGACATACAGCTTTGGTGCACTTTTTTAAACCAAGTGCACTTTTATTTAAAAAAATACAAAATTAAGGAAAAATAATTACTTGGTTGCTATGACCACACTTCTTCTTCCTACAGTTTACAGCCCTTGGGGTGCAAACGAGCATAACACCTAATCAAAAACAATTCAACCCATAGAAAGCAATTATTAGATCTAAAAACAAATACATAATACAAAAGATGATGAAAACCTGAAAGTTATATCAACATGGTATTGGTAAACCAAAGCAATTTTTTTAGGAATCAAAAACAAAAAGAATCAGAGCCCAATAAATGTTGATGTTTATGTGAAGCTAAAAACTACAACTTTTAGATCAAATTTGAAGCAAAAAAATCAAACATGATTCAAATCCCCATCTGTAAATCAAACATAATCACCCAAGCAATTCTCTGAATGGCTATAGCCATTACTTGACATAAATTTGAGTTGAGAAAGGCAAAATTCCAATAATATTATCCAACCGTAGGAAATCATTGAGGTGATAGTGCATATATAATATAAGCATACGTGCATGAGTGTGTGAATTGAATTGCATTGTTAAACTAGTTTGCAACTTGATCAAGAAAACATTGAATTGAAAATTCAGAGTGGAATTGGAAGTTAACCGGAGGTAAGGGTTCTTTGTCCAAAAAACAAATAATTGCATATTTGCATAAACCAAGTAGTTCTAGGGTTCAAGTAAAAAATCAAACAGATACCTAGGGTTCGAAGAAGCGGAGAACGTACCTTGGTGCGGAGAGGACGAGTGGCGGCAGCAGCAACGGAGAGGGAGAGAGACGAGTGGACAAGCGGTAGCAGGCGGAGGGCTGGCGGCGAGGGAGAGAGATAAACGCACCAGTAGCAGCGACGGAGGGGGTGCGCAAGTGGAAGGGAGTCGTGCGCAGGTGGAGGGTAGCAGACGATGGTATGGTAGCAGCGTGGAGAAGAATGGGCAAATGGGGGAGAAATTAGGTTATTATTTCATTCAAATAGCTTTTCTAGTTGAATGATTAAGAGACCTCATGAACCATTAAGAGGTGGTTTTTTAATGAAACAAACACTCACATCTCTAACCGATTCAGAGGTGACTTCTTAATGAAGCCATTAAGGGCTACCAAACGAGGTCTTAGTGTGAAGGAACACACCATACGATCTTTCATGATCCCATTTTATAGGAAACTCTAAATTTGACAGTGTTGTCAAATTTTCTAAGCTCAAACTTGACAGCTAATTAGCGAAATTAAGAACATAAATAAACGCGTAAATTTTACACGTTTTTAAAATCAAAATAGAATAAATTAAAGTTGTTAAATATGGGGCAAAATCAATGCTGAAATCAGAGCTCCAGATGATGGAATTCGGGCCAATCGTTGTACTAAATTGTCTATGGTGAATCTCACTGATCCGGCTCGTCAAGACATTTCCTCCACTGCTTATTGGCCCGCAACTCCAAACGTAGCCCAAGTTATGTCCTTTTAAGTTGGACAATTTTCTGCCCCATTTTCCATGTAGTTGATTCAAATACGAGTCTGTAAACTCTTGGATTAGTTCCGTATTAGAATAGTATTGATTCACTTGCTTTCCAAGAGCACACAGTTTATTCTAATAATAATACCCGTTTAAACGAATTTGAGTAATTTCCCATTATTATTAGAACATCAAACTTGCTAAATCCCAGAAAAAATAGGGAAAACAAATTTGCAAACAAGGAAAATTCGTTGCAAGACTTAGGAGAAAACTTGTAAAAGAATTATATAATTCTGAAATACAAGAACCACTTGCTTGAATGTTAAGTTCTGCCTCTATTCCAGCGGTCGGTGTTTATTCGTCTATATACATGTAATTTGGTTATAAAAATAAGTACAGGATTGTTTCATACATATAATGCTAGTTCTTTGAATGTAAGATGCTTGAAGAAACTGCAGCCAATCCTAAAACCACAAAGCTAGCTGGCAATTTCTTTGCTCCAATCCTGGGATTTTGTTAGTTTATGAAGCAATATGATCGATTCTCCAAAATTGATGTTAATGTTTGTTCCCTTCTATCTTGTACTCAGCAATATTCCTAAACCACTAAACATAAAAAGGAGGGAAAAGCACCCACTGAGGAACTTCTTTTAAGAACACGTAGCTTTCATATACATATAACAACAATTTACCACACATCTAAGAATATACCCATATTTCCTTCCTAATAAGTTAAAACAGTAGGTTTTGTATTTAAAAAAGGGTCAAGATATCTCTCTACACTATTTATTCACTTTAGATTAAAATATTTTGATAGTACACTTAAAATCTATATTTAAATAATTAAAAGAGAAGTAAGAACAAACATGCAATTTGTGTTGTGAAAAATTGCATAACAGAATTAGACCAAGACTTACATTTTTATAGTCGGTTAAATTATGTAAGTCTTGAGTCTAATTCTGTTACGAGAACAATTACATCGTTTAGTTGAAATGACACGAATCTTCATGAAAAATTATGTCAATTGACTGTTAAAATAGTCGGTAGTAACTTCTATCAGCAAGAAATCTTTAGCTAGGGTTGAGTAAAAAATCAATTAACCGAACCCAAAACCAAAATAGTCAACAAAACCAAACCGAAAAAATCGACACAAACTAATAAACGATAGTTTCATTGGGATTCTGTATCAGTTATAAAATATTTTTAATGCAGCAGAAGTAATGACACAGAGAACAATTCTTGATCCAATCAAGAATTCCCACTATGGTCCAATTGAAAGTTAAACAAGAAAACCCAAAAATCCAACCATAGGGTGTACTGAAAATCTTATCTTATGATAAAAACCTTGATCTGATGTGGTGGATGAAACTAGAATAATGGAATCCACAGCAGAACAACAAGGTCCAAGGTGCTATCCTGAACACGCGAAACCCAAACACCTTTCCTACTTGGTTTGATCAAACCCCCCAAAACCGAGAATCCTTTATCGGTTTTCATCTTGTGCGACGGCTCAAACAAGATGGGGGTGAATTTGTGTGAAACTTTAAGGTTACGGCTATGGATACTTGGAATGGTAGTTTTATTTATAATCCCAGGGAAAGAAACTCTGATGCTAAACTTTAGGCTCAATTAATACTTTGCGATTATTGTGATATATATTTCCACAAATAATTATATGAACAACACTTATTCGTGTTAAGGCATTTAAACTCTTTTAAACACATTGACTGATTTACTTTGTCTATTGTGTGACCCTTTAGAAACTTACATCATCAGCTTGTCATAAGTTGACTCCTTGGCATCTAGGTTTGAGAGGTTTCAATTTTTTTTGAAACAAAGTTATGGTTCGATTTTGCTTATACCATGTTCCAATACCGAATCGGATCGAATCACACTAAAACCGGACCAAACCTAACCAAAACCACATAGACTGATTTAAGTTGCCTATTTTGTGACCCTTTAGGGTCTTACAGCATTAGCAGTGTTGTCATATGTTGAATCTTGAGCATCTAGGTTCGACAATATCTCACTTAATCAAGTTTCAACCATATATCAACATAGATAACTGTGGACGTCTAGCAACATCTCATTGCCCCCCACGTTACAAGAAAGTTTTGTAGTCATCCATTATCACCAACTTGTCTAAGCACCCTTGCTTCACGGTTGTAATAATTACAACCATTTGTCGGTTATCCTTTCTGTAGTAGACATCTCGTTGAACATGAGACACATATCAGAACCATTCCAAAATAGTGTTCAACTATTCTCTTTCTCGATCGAGATTTAAAGTGATTTATTCAAACCTAGTTTGAGCATGACCATGTATTTACATCAGTTTGAATCAACGAGAACGAGAATCCTAGAGATGTCAGCCTCTTAATGAATAATGGAACATATCTCTTCTTGATTATGTACAACTCTCACTATACTTCAAGTTAATCCTAACAATGGTCTTTATGACTGCCTCATCCAAAACATCGTTAAACCATTCAATTATTAATATCCATATAAATAAGTTCTAGTATGTATCTCAAGTTAGAAGATATAAAGACAATATCGGTTTCAAAATCTACAAATGACAACGATCCATGAAGTAGTTTTGAAGTGGGTCACGTCTAATGTTTATCTCCTATAAATATCTGTGAATTTAGCTGCAACACTTTACCTATTTTTATATCCATGGAAATCAACCAATAGATTCATAATAATCTTAGTTCAGAATTTTTCTCATAGTTTTGATCAATTACGACATTTAGAATAACCATTTATTCATGGACTTAAGCATGTTAAATTTAGAAAGTAGGGGTGTTCACGGTCTGGTTTAAAACCGTAAAACCGCCCAAACCGGTCATCGGTTTGGTCTGACGGTCAGTTTTTTGTGTTACATTCGGTCGGTCGGTTTTAAAAATTTTAAACCGTGACGAACGGTTTGGTCTACGGTTTATATCAAAAACCAACCGTAAAAAACCGGACCGGACCTTGGTTTAATTATTTATATCAACTTTAATAATATTCTAAATAACTGGGTTGCAAGGTAATAGTTCATTAGTTTGGGTGAATTAGGCCTTGGTTGTTGCCTCAAGGCATCAACCTTCAAGACTAAAAATTTTTAAATCCCACTTTTCAAGTTTTTGAACAGAAATACCGCTTGCAAGCTAATAGTTTATTATAGGTTGTTTTTTGTTTTTATTTTGAAGTTTGGGTTGCATTTGAAGTTGAAACTTTGGATAACATGTTTTTTGTTTTGGACACGTTTTGTAAGATCCGGCCTTTTGTACTAACAATATTGTCCGATTTGCCTAGCAAGAGCTCACGTATTTGTTTTTGGTTGCCCGAGTGAAAACTTTCGAGGGTCACCCATCCCTAGATTACTCCCACCCGAGCACGTTTAACTGTGGAGTTCTCCTCTTATCCACTAACATTAAGCCCCAAAACGCGTTGTGGTATTTGACGCGGAGCATTCCTTATGAACAAAGAATCTCTTCTGTCCGCGGCCGATGTGGGATTTTCCTAGGGGGGTCACCCCCCCCTTTGGACTCATCGTCCTCGATGAGATTTGCCCCAACATCCCAATTAGAGATGTGGGATTTGCCTAAGGTGTCCTCCTAAACACCCCCAGGGACTCACCATCTTTGATGAGGTTTGCCCCACCATCCCAAACGACACATAACCTGGCTCTTACACCATTTGTAACATCTGGCCTATTACACCAACAATATTGTCTGCTTTGCCTAGTAAGAGTTTACGGATTTGTTTTTGGTTGCCCGAGAGAAAACTTTCCAGGGATCACCCATCTCAGGATTACTCCCACCTGAGCACGCTTAACTGTGAAGTTCTCCTCTCATCCACTAACATTAAACCCCAAAACGCGTTGTGGTATTTGAGGCGGGGCATTCCTTATGAACCAATAATCTCTTCTGTCCACGGCCGATGTGAGATTTGCTTAGGGTGTTACACGTTTGGACTACTTTTTTAGACTTTATTTTTTATATATATTTTGGAAGTTCATACAAAAATCTATTTTAGCAAATTGTTTTACATAGATTGTTACACATGTTGTTTTTTAAGTTTAGACATCAAATTGTTTAAGCAATAGTTTTGGACATGTTTACACAGGTTGTTTATACAAGTTGTTTTTGAAGTTTGGACAACAAATTATTTTAGTAAATTATTTTGGACCGTTTTAGACAAGGTTGTTTACTAATAAACTTAGGCCTAAAAAGCTAAAAACATGAAACCAAACCGGAACCAAACCGTTAGTAACGGTTCGGGTGTTTTAATTTTCAACGGTTTGGTTTTAGTTTTCGATAATCAAAACCGTTATTAACGGTTTGGCTCACGGTTTCACCTAAAAACCATAAAAACCGGACCATGAACACCCCTAATAGAAAGCATAAGTACATATCCAATATACCACATGAGTTAGAATATTGTTGTTTGATGTGTTCCAACTATACAAATATTAATCTTCATATTTGCTTTTATCATGTGCTTGATTAATGATAAAAGATTTGGAACTCTTTTAGTCTTTACCGAATTTCAAAATTCATTTTAGACTTTATCGTGGTTAGATAACCATATTATGTGCTTCTTTTTAGAACTCTTTCCAACTTAAGCACTTGCATCCTTTCATGGAATCAATTGCCTTCTTTGGAACACTTTCCAAAGTAAGTAGTTTTCATTTAATGGATAAAATTTTAATCATTTGCTTCCTTTAGAAAGCTTTCGAACTTAAGAAATTCACTTATAATCAGATTTTAAAGCTAAATGCGATCTTTAGTTAACACTTTAACCGAAGCCCTTTTGGTATTTTGCTCATCATGTTCTATAACATTCTAGACTTCTGATTTCTTAACTTCTATGAAATCTATCATATAGCACTAGGATTGAGATAAACACAACTTGCTGCTTAATTGACATCTACAAGTATTCTCTTGAGAAATTTTTTAAACTCTTTCAAGATAATGTCAATTTTCTTGGGAGAATCTAAATCATAAGGTAAGTAGACCTACTCAATATATTGTTATTCCAAGTTTTCATGAACTTTAGATCATTTATGATGAACATATTCTAAACCAGGATTCACTATCCTTCTACTTTGGAATTTTTTTTCTTTAAATGATGATAGGTTCTTTATTAAATAAGATTTGATATTCTACTATGTTCCCACTAGCTTTCTTGAAACGTCATGTCTAATCTTTTGCATTTGAAAAGATTCAAAACACTTTGATCCTTTATTAAGTAGAGACATTGACTTTGAGATTCCTTACCTCAATCCACAAATGGATTCATGAAGTCTGCAAATATATGTGAAAAACTACAAATGTAAGACCTTTGTAATTGTCCTCACTTATATGTCTCATTAGAAAAACCTTTTTTACATTAATTTATTGTGACCATTATTCCGACTAATGTTGAAACAAATATCTTATTTTCTACTTGTGGAGAGTTGTTTTCTTCATGGTTTGCCTTATGATATTAGATGAAAACCTTAACTCCTAGTTGCATATAAGACATGGTATTTCCATGTTGATCTTTTTATTCAAAGATCATTTCTCCTTGTAATCTAATATTATAAGGATCTTTGATTAATCAAGACTCATTCTTGACTATCATTACATGGAATGAACCTCTATACGTTCTTGTATGCTATAAGATAAATTCCAAACGTAATATATATATTTAAATTATACAACTAGTTAATCAAAGATATTAATCATTTAAAAATTTAATTGAATATTAATAATAATTATTATTTCTCTAAATAATAACAATTAGTACTTTGGGATTGTTATGATAATTATTCCATAAATAATTATATATTTAAACGTGTAACACTTATTCGCGCTAATGTGTTTAAACTCTTTTAAACACATTGCCATATTACATTTACATCATTTGCAATGTTATCATATGTTGACTATTGGGCATCTAGGTTCAAAAGTTTTTTTTTAAAAAACCAAAAATTACGATTTGATTTCGGTTATACCCTGTTCCAAAACTGAACCACACCAAGACCAAACGGGACCACACAGATCCCACCCTAAACCGCACAGAACATAGGAAGTGAACCTAACCTAATTTGTTTGTTAATGGATTTTTGGCCGAAATTAACTATTTTAACCCATAAATTTCAAGCCTAGATTCACTAATATGTGGTTAACCGAAACCCAAACGTAAAATCGGAACCAATCGATTTCGTAAAACTAAGAACACCAAAACTCTGATTTTAGTTCGGTTTGAAACCAAACCGAGCCATGCACAACTTTACCTTCAATGATAACCTAACGTTGATAGTCCAAGTTACTGTTGATAATAGCTGTTGCTTATGATCAAGATACTATCAACAACATATTTTGTTGCTGATCAAAGTTTCTATTGAACGACTAGTTTCCACCGATGATTTAAACCCGCTCATAATTAGTTCTAACTTATGCTAAGGGGCGATGCCCCATTGCCTCCTTAGAACACCTATGGTTTAGGGGGCTTCACCCCTCTAACCCCGCAAAAATAGTGTTAGCACACGCGTGCACTCCATAATTTCTAACATGTATTCATATTTATTATGATATTTTTTTAATTTTAGATAAACCTAATTAACTAAAATAACTTAATAACACTAAAATGACCGATAAAAACTCCAAAACAAAATTCATAAACTTAGTCAGAAAGAATAGTTAGGATGATTGTGTTGAAAATCAGGCCCAAGAACACGAATACAAAAATTGATCTCAACTAAGATCGACTCTTTCTATTTATTATAATTCTCGACACAAATTACATGATCCCTAACCATCTATTCATACTAAAATAAACCATACTAATCCTACTCAAATACTAAATTTAATCATAAATTAAGTTCAACAAACTAATAGATAAACATAAAATAACTATATCTAAACATTCAAATTATTAATTAAATACTCATTAATTAACTATTTCTGAATCATCCCTTCAACTTTCACGTTCTTCCAAACCGACCCCCATTTCTTTCGTAAAATCAAGATTAACTCCCTTATTTTCTCTCTTAATTTTGATTTGGACTTGCTTCTTGCTCTTTTCATATTCTTTCTTACTTGAATACTTTAGGAACTCATAGTTGTAATCTCGACTTTGAACTCTCTGGATACTATTTGATCAAGATTGAAGCGGGGTTAGCGCCGTCATCGTCGAATTTGAATCTCTTCCTTCATTTTTTTCCTCCATTCTTTCCTACTTTACATTTCTTTCCTTCTTTCTTCAAGATCTGGCTCTTGACTACCTTTTTTCTTCAAAATATGGCTCTTGACTGTCTTCTTTCTTCCTTCAAGAACTGGCTCTTAACTGTCTTTTACCTACTTTAAAAACCTTCTTTCTTGGATTCAAAAAAAATTGAACCCAACTTGCTTCTTGCTTACTTGCTTTCGGTAGTGCAGATAAATCATTACCTGCGTTCTTTTTCCCCTTGTGTTTGCTTGCTTGCTTCTATTTTTTTTTCACCTCCTAACATGCTTGCTTCTTTAATTCCCTTCTATGGCTGCCTCAGGCTTGCTTTAATTTCACGTGGTCGCATTCCTACTTCTATTTTCTTTCTTAGATTAATTATTTGTTTCTCCTTTCGATCTTCTTTTGTTTGTAGCCCTGCAGCCACAGGGGCTGCTCCCCTTTCTCGAAAAAAGGACTCTTAAACCGGCTTTCTTTTTCCCCAAACTCTTATACCAATTGTTGAAAATCAGGCCCAAGAACACGAACACAAAAATTGATCTCAACCGAGATCAATTTTTTTCTATTTATTATAACTGTCGACACAAATTACATGATCACTAACATCCATTTATACTAAAATAAACTATACTAATACTACTCAAAAATGAATTTTAATCCTAAACTAACTAAAAAAAACATAAAATAACTTTATCTAAACATTTAAACTATTAATTAAATATTAATTAATTAACTATTTTCGAATCATCCCTTCAACTTTTACGTTTTTTAAACTAACCCTTATTTTTTTCGTAAAATCAAGATTAACTCATAAAGATTGATCCCACTACTTTTGCTAGCACATTGCATAGATAATCACTTAAGGAAATAACGGTCAACCCTATTAGTCTTACGAGATAACGACTGCAAATGATTAAATATTATTTGACACATATCTTCCAAATATATGTCGTTTTGCAATGAATCGAATCACTAAAAAGATAAATTTCATTTAGTGATGGATACTTTTTCTTTTTCTAATAGTAATTCCTAGATTTTTTTTAAAATAAATATACCAAAACGTGAAAGATTTGGACCCTCAATTTTTTAACTTTTACACTACTTAGTTATCAAAAGATTTGAACCCTAATATTTTAATTGTCATATACGCTACTTAATTTTGAGGACGTCCTCTCTGCTCTCACACACAAGCCTGTACCTTTTCTCACTCAAGATAAATAAAAGTGAGTAAAGATTGTTTGAGTTTAATTGACTGAAAAACAGTACGTAAAACTTCATTAAGAGAATAAATACAAAAGTAACATTAATATCTGGTATATAAAGATACCGACATGAGTCCCCACTCCCCACGTGCAGACAAACAATTTGAAAAACTAGCCTTCAATTCTCCCTAGTGATTCACGTGATTCAGGGTTCTTCTTATCTTCATCTCCCGCGGCTCGTCACCGTTTGTTAATTCCGACCTTTTAGTAACCTTTACCACCTCTGGTCAGTATGCTGTTCATCTTCTCACCATGGATGTGCCTAGAGGAATATCATTTGAGAACTTCCTAACAATTATACTACGAAATTAAAAGTGTATTTAAATTATATATCATCAAGGCAAATTACATAAGGATAGCAGGTAGACGGGCAACAAACTGCGCCGACATCCCCTTCTGAATGGAAAACTCTAATCTACTAAAAACAAAGCCTCGCCCCTGAGGAGTCGTAAAGTTGCTGTGGACCACACACTGAACTCTAGCCAAGAACCGAACCGTCTCCGGCGCCAAGGAGCCGAACGTGTCAAACGCCAGGGCGACAAAGGCATGCTGATTATCCTCACAAGCTTTCGCGTGCTTTTCCACCTTCTTTGACTCTGCTTTCATAACCGCTTGCCCCGCCACAAACTCATTTTCCCGCAACCCAGCTAGGGGGGATACACCTGTGAGATCGACACAAGCATGTTTCCCGCCCTCCCAACCAAAAACTAGCACGTCCGCCGGGCGTAGGGTGGACCTCCCTTCCGCCGGGTCCGTAAGAAAATTAACCGGTGCCTCTTTCTTTGCCGAGATCCCTGCTCGTCTGAGAATATCCATTAACGCGTCTCGAACAAAATCATGGCGATACTTAAACCCCGGCAGCTCTCTACAGTGTAACGCATGCTCCCCGTATTTATCCAGGCATGCTTTACGACAGACTAGGCAAGTTTCATCATTCGGGAACATGGGGATCATCAGACGGTACTTAAGGATTGACCGGTACTCCACCGCTGACATACGTTGACCCAGACCTTCAATAGGAATAACAGTTAAGAAATCCTAGGCGTGAGGCCTCTGTAAGCATTCAATGACGGCTTTCTAGCGAGGGGACAAAAGGAAATCTTCTCCCAAACTTTGTGCGATTCGACAACAAAGGGCATTCGCCAAAGTTTTCTGTGGTTTTTTGGGGGCGGTGTCCTTGTTAGAGAAACCGCCGAGATCAAAAACAGGGAGAGATTCATGCAATCGATCCAGGGAGCTGGCATAATCCGGGTCAGTGGTAGCAACCCCACTGTTGCGTAAGATGTGATCCTGCAACTCCCAAGATTGAGACCTGGAAGCCACAAAGGCATAGGCAGCCACATCCCGGGCCGACAGAAGGCCCAACCCACCTAGCCGCATCGGCAAGGTCGCGATCCGCCACTGGAGTTCACCAAAAAAAGGGCCCCCACATACGACAATGTCTTCTATTGCCTCTCGAAGACCTTTATCAAAACATGAAACCGCATCATCCACAAAGGGGGGTTGGCAAGTTCACAAACTAAATAGCAACTTTGCAACCCCCATACAAGATCTAAGCAAGATGAGTTCGCTTTGAGGATCCCGCAACAAGGGAAGGTGTCCCATGATGTCAACAGCTCGCGTTGCGCTCTTAGCCGTTAGACCACTAATAAAACTGGCATCACAGCTGACTGCCCCTCCTAGCAGTTTGACACCTCTCTCCGGCCTCCCAATCTCACTGGGGAAAAGCCCTGGCCGGACCTTCACCCCATTGCATGTTGGCCAAAATACCTCAGTTTTTCAAATATTAAGCCGTAGCCCCAAGGTTGGACCCTCCGAACCGATGATGTCAAGAGCTTTAGCAACCTGAACAGCATCCCCGATAACCGTCCCGTCATCCAAGTACCAAGCATGGAAGGGGAGTTTGCAGTTTTCCTGCACCTGGAGCACTAAGGGGTGTAAGGCTACAGCAAAAAGCAAAGGTCCCAAGTGATCCCCCTGCTGGACCCCCGTGAATGCCCCAATGCGGTCATTCCCCACGTATAGCCTAGCAGGCTGGGCATACAGAAATTGAACCCACGGGAATATGGAGGGGCATTGGCGATGGACCTCGCGAAGCAAAACCGAACGGTCAACTAAGTTGAAAGCGTTAGAAAAATCAACTGTAAGCATGGCCAGCGAGCCATGTGAATGAAAAGAATTAAGGAACCTGTTAGCGCTGTGCAGCACCGCCTCCGCACCATTGGGGACCCCCACCCCAAATTGATAGTCCCCCAAGTACGTAACAGCTTCTTTCCCAACTTTCTTCATGGCTACTTTGGAGACCAATCTTCTCCAAATTGCCCCCACAGCAATGGGGCGAATTCCATTATCAGGCTTCAACAGAGGGGTTAGGGGGGCCGAAGCAACAAATCCACGAGCACCCTAGGACATAACCCCCTAGCCAAATGTTTACCACTTCAGTGATGGCATTAAGCAATCCCGAGGCAGTCGCCGACCCCTCGCCGCTAAGAGCGTCCAACAGGTGTTGGGCCCGGAGGCCATCACGCCCACAAGATGTCACTTTCGGGAAAGATTTCACACACCTGTGAACGCAGTCTTCATCTACGGATAACGCAGGTTGGGAAAGAGGAATTGAAGGGAGGTTCAGGGCCGGCGCGAAGGGATGTTTGTCGATAAAGGCTTGCATGGTAGATTCCCCCGGGGAGCAACCTCACTGGAACACAACACCTTAACTGCAGCATTGAAGTGACCATCACTCACTTTCCTGAGACATTGCTTGATGTTGGGGCTAACCTCCTCAGCTATCTCCCGGTGTGCCTCCCCCCCACGCACGACCCCTTCTCCACTATCGGCGAGGAGGGAATTGACCAAAATCTCAAAACCAGAGCCCTCCTTCCACATAACTAAGGCCCGCAAAATACTATCACATTGCAAGGACTTTCGATTACCCGACCTTCGCTCCTGCCTGGCAGACGGCTTAACCACCTTAAGGGTACAACGGGGTAAGAGCAAGAGTTTGACCTAGTTTTCAACAGTCCCAGGGGAAGCTACTACTTTACGGATGGCACCTGTCAAAGCTTGTGCAAATGCCAAACGACAGCTTGGGGGGATGCTCTTAACAGTTCGAACCGGAAGGAAGAAAACACGTTCAAGGAGAGCGACATCTTCCATCACTCTCTGCGGGGTCCTAATCTCAAATATCATCCCAGGATCTTGGGGCCTTGGGATCCCCACGACAAAATCCTCATCAGACCCGGATTTCCTAGAGAACGTGAAAACACCATCTGGATGATGACACCCCCTACTAAGTGCGTGTGTCTTCATGCACCTCCCACACAACCAATATCCAAAAACCCGCAGGGTTTCCCCAACATTCGAAAACAAGTCTAAATCTTTGGATAGTGCATCCTGAAGGGATTCTTTACAATCATCTTTAAAATGAAATTGCTGAAAATGCGCGACCAATCTGTTATACCCAGAGGAACCAGGCTTGCCGTCTTTACACTCATGGAAATTCCTAAAGGGGCATAGCCACACTCCATTGGACGAGGTGGAGCTAACATCCCCTTCAGAGGCACTGGATGCCATGCTCCTACCCTTTGCAGAGCCCATTGGAAACAAACAAAACCAAGAAGTGATAACAAGTCTGCCATCTCGAGGTGAGTAGGAGGCCAGGTATCAACCCACCCAAGAAACGAAGGAGAGGAAAACAACCTACAGTTGCTCACCCTCCCAAACACCCCACCAAGAAAGAGCTACGTCATGAATGCACTAACTGTGGCAGATCCCAATTTGAAATTAAACCAATCGGTTGCTAATCGTGTGATTTATTTAACCAGAAAAAACGTTTTTAAACAGGAGGCTGCAGTTCATCTTCTTCCCCAAACAAACCCTAGGCGCTCTCAGATTTTTAAATCAAAATTCGATCCTCAAGAGTACGGTTTGCAAATCAAAATCTTAAGGCTTTTGTTCAGAATTCAAAAACGAGTTTATTGGGGTATTACATACCTCGAATCGGTACCCAAAACGAAGACGGTGGAGCTTGCCAGAGTTCAAACATGGAATTGGACTTTGAAACTTGTTGGTGGTGGTTTAGTTAGAGACAACAACGGGAAGGTGAATTGAATACGAGAGTATTTTTTAGGGTTTTCAACCAGGAAACCACCCAATCAGAGCGATTGTAGTAAAACAGAGTAAGATTTTGAAAAAAAACCAAGAAATTTTACATGTCTTGAACAAAGAACACGAGCGCAAAAACCCTAAAATGCTCCTCAGTGCGCACACGAGGACCTTAAAGGTTTGAATTCATGGAATTTGATAGAACAAATTAAAGGAGGATTCATGGAATTTGATAAACTTATTGCAAAGACGACTGATTCAAATGGGATGCCAAATAATATTGTTTAAATGGAATTTAAATTAATATCCTTCTTCAAATATTGTTTTTTCTTGGCTGATTGTTTAAGGTGTAAATTTCCAGGAAGATAGGAGCATTAGGGGTGTCAATATATATCAGTGAGCTACATTCATAGGACCCTACTATTAAAAATAATTTATGTGATTTTTGATCCATTTTTAGTTGGTGTTAAAAAGAATAATTAAACAAACAAATATACTCAACAAAATCTCATTCAAACAATAGAGTCTAGGGTGATCACCTTAAATATATTTGATATATATGTACTGTATTTTAGGATGTGTATATCTCTTTCCATGTTTATAGCTTCGTAATCCCTTTATATAAGGCAACCGTTTATTGATCAATATAGAGAAAAATATTCCAAACACTAACTCTTTTATGGTATCAGAGCCATAAAAGTGATAAACCCTAATCCTACCTTGAAGTCGCCAACTCCCCTGCTACTTCTTTTCAATCGATCACGATGGCTGACAAGCAAACCGATGATGCCACGACATCATCATCAAAGATCCAAGCCCTTCCTCCTATTTACACAGTGACAAACATTCAACATAAAATTAGGGTTCTTGACGGTTCAAAGGTAACCTTCTCCACGTGGATTAAATTATTCAAACTCTATGAAAAAGGGTACGAAGTGCTTCACCACATCGACAGTACCCCTTCTCCCGACCCCGCTGACCCGACTTATGAGTCCTTGGTTAAGATTGACGCTATAGTCCTTTAGTGGATCTACGAGTCTTTATCTGATGATCTACTCATTTGCGTTCTTGAAACTGATACCACTACTCAAGAGGCATGGAACAAGATCCAAAACATCTTTTTAAACAACAAAGGGGCTCGAGCCGTCGCTCTCGAGAATGAGTATACCAACCTAAAATGACTGTCTGCTCGTCCATGGATGAGTATTGTCAAAAGCTCAAAGAGTTAGATGACCAACTCACCGATGTGGCTAACACGATGTCTGAAACAAGGCTCGTACATTAACTCGTCCTTGGCCTGCCGATTGAATATGATGTTGTGGTTTTGATAGATGTAGAATTGATAGTAACAGAAAACAAGAACAAACAGGCTGAAATTTTATTGAAAAACCAAAGGATAGTGGCCCTGATTCGAGATGGGCAAGATCTCCAAATACAAGAAGAACAATTCGAAAATTATTTAGCATACTAAAAACCAAAACAAACCATCTATTTAAACTAATAAAAGAGAATAACTTCTGCCCACAAATCAGCCTGGAAATCAGCCCCATTAAAGATGATAATTCTTCAAATTAAACCTGTTCCAAAGGATTCAATTTGTTTCCGAAAATAAGGTTAAATTCCAACTGATTAGCACTTGCCTTTCTAACCCTCTTTCTAGAATAAACTTTTACCGGTAATGTATCATTACTTCCGTCCCGGTAAAACGCCTTGTCCTCAAGGCGGAAATCAGGAAATTGTTCTACCAGCAAGTCATAGACTTCCCAAGTTGCTTCTTCAGTTGGACGCCCGTTCCATTTGACAAGCAATTCTAGTACGGGTTGGCCTGCTTCATGAACCCATCGATGAGTGATAATAGAAGACGGCTGTAAATCTATTTCCCAATCCTTTGTGACGGGCAGAGGAGGAGCTGGATTCGGATCGAAAGATCCATGTGCCGGTTTCAACATAGAGATGTGGAAGACAGGATGGATTTTGGCTTCGGGAGGCAATTCTAACTCATACGAAACTGGTCCGACTGCTTTTTTAACCCGATAGGGACCGAAAAAACGTGGAGAAAGCTTTTCGTACCGTCGTTTTGCCAAACTCTTTTGACGATAGGGTTGGATCTTCAGAAAAACATAATCGCCTTCTTGAAATGATAAGTCCCGACGCTTGGCATTTGCTTGAGTCTTCATTCGATCCTGGACTTTTTGAAGGTGAACCCGAAGAAGCTTTAACATGTCGTCACGGTCAATGAGCTGTTGTTCTAGAGCTGCGTTATTTGTATCGCCAGCAGCATATGGCATCAAGGTTGGAGGTTCCCGACCATAAACAATAGAAAAAGGAGTAGTACCCGTTGAAGTGTGATAACCCGTGTTGTAGGAGTACTCGGCCCATGACAAATATGAACTCCATTTAGTCGGTTGCTCACTAGCAAAACAACGCAAGTAGGCTTCCAAGCAACGATTTAAAACTTCCGTTTGACCGTCCGTTTGTGGATGGTAGCTTGTGCTTAGTTTGAGTTTTGTTTGACTCAACCGAAACAATTCTTGCCAAAAGTTGCTAAGGAAAACAACATCCCGATCGGACACTATGGATCGCGGGAAACCATGTAACTTAATAATTTCCTTACAAAAAACTGATGCAACTCCTTTTGCCGTGTATGGGTGGGACAGGCACACAAAGTGAGCATATTTGCTCAACCGATCCACCACCACGAGGATTGTATCGAATCGATTTGAAGACGGCAAACCGACGATAAAATCCATTGATATGTCTTCCCAAATTTGAGTGGGAATAGGTAAAGGTTGGAGTAAACCTGCAGGAGACAAAGTTTGATACTTTTGTTGTTGGCAAACAACACACTGCTGGACAAAGTCTCGTACATCGGTCTTCATTTTGGGCCAAAAATACTGTGAAGAAAGTCGCTTATATGTCTTTAAAAACCCGCCATGGCCCCCAACAGGAGTGTTATGCGCTTCCTGCAGCAAGGTATTCCGGAAATCAAGGTGATTTGGTATCACCAAACGTCCTTGATAAAACAACTTCTGGTTGACCAGGGAAAAGCCCGGGGCTGTTTGCGGGTCAGCTTGTAACTGTTGAACAATCTGGTGTGTATAAGGATCAGATGTGAGGCCTGCTTGAATGTCAACCAAATCAATACAATATGGAATCACAAGTGTTAATAATTCACTAGATTGTGGACGTCGTGATAGCGCATCAGCCCCTTTATTTTCCTTTCCCGCTTTATGAACAATTGAAAACTCATATGGCATGAGTTTTAGTAGGAGCCGCTGCTGCTCGGTAGTCGTAATACGCTGATCTAAAAGAAACTTCAGCGTATAATGATCTGTCCGAATAAGAAAATGCCGCCCAAGCAAATAATGGTTCCATTTTTGAACCGCGAGAACCAAAGCGAGCAATTCCCGATCATAGGCCGACTTGAACCGGTTGGAAGGAGAGAATCCTTTGCTGAAATATGCCACCGGGTGATCCTCTTGTGATAAAATTGCGCCAACCCCTTCAGAAGATGCATCACATTCAATGACGAAGGGCTTTGAAAAATCGGGTAGGCGCAGAACCGGTGTTGATAGCAGCGCCTGTTTGAGATCATTGAAAGCTTGCAAAGCTGCCAGTGACCAAAGGAACCCATCTTTCTTGGTAAGTGCAGTGAGGGGTCGGGCGATGAGACCATAATTACGAACAAAACGTCGATAATAGCCCGTAAGACCAAGAAAACCTCTTACTTCTTTGACAGAAGTAGGAATCGGCCAGGACTTAACTGCTGCGATCTTCTCCTCTTCGACACTAACACCTTCCGAATTGATAACATGTCCGAGGAACACCACCTGTTTTTGACCAAAACAGCACTTTGATAACTTGGCAAAAAATTTATGGTCTCGCAACAGTTTTAGGGCCTGCTGGAGGTGAGTTTTATGCTGCTCCATGCTGTCACTGTAAATTAAAATATCGTCAAAGAATACAAGTATAAAACGACGTAAATAGGGACGAAATAAATCGTTCATGACAGCCTGAAATGTGGAAGGGGCATTTGTTAACCCGAACGGCATCACCTTGAATTCGTAATGACCCGAATGGGTCCGGAAGGCTGTTTTGTGAATGTCTTCGGGTCTCACCCTTATTTGGTAATAACCGGATCTCAAATCCAGTTTGGAGAATACCTTAGCCCCGTACAATTCGTCCAGCAACTCATCTATGTTTGGAATCGGGTATTTATCGGCTATTGTGATCTTGTTGAGGGCTCGATAGTCAATACACATTCTCCACGTATTATCCTTCTTTTTTACTAACAAAACTGGGCTGGAAAAAGGACTTGTACTTGGCTGTATGAATCCCAAAGCCAGCAGCTGCTCCACTTGTGTCTCAATCTCTGTTTTTTTGTGAATGAGGGTAACGGTAGGGTCTGATATTGGGTGGAGGGGAGCTGGGTAACAGGGGAATGGAGTGGTCTTGAGTCCGAACAGGAGGTAGATCGTTAGGTTCCTCAAACACAGCCATGTGATCGGCTACGATCGAGTGTAGGGGGGTCGGTATAGATGGTAAGGAATCGGGTTCAATGGCCAGATGTTGGAAAGTGGAAGATCGTTGAGGTCCTGATTCAACTCCCTGCAGCTTATATTGTTTGCCATTAATAGTAAAAATCATAAACATTTCTCTCCAATTTGCTTGAACTGTATTTAGTGTTGCTAACCATTGAATACCCAAGACTAAGTCAGCCCCTCCAAGAGAAAATGGGTGGAAATCTTGGGTAATACCAAGCTCGTTGATCCGTAAAGAAAGACCCTTACAAATATTGTTGCATCGAATTACATCTCCGTTACCAATTTGGACACCAAAGGGTGCCACTGGTTGTGTTGGAATGTGAAGTTCTCGGACCAAAATCTCCGAGATGAAATTGTGTGTAGACCCCCCATCGATTAAAATTAAAACTTCGGTTGAATTAATCTTACCTTGAACCTTCATTGTAGTAGGATGAGGTTTCCCCAAGATGGCATGCAAGCTGATTTCTGCCGTCTCCTCTGGATCTGAACCAAAATCAGGTTGTTGGGCTGCCGGTGGTGATTCATCCGTCTCCTCCTCGGCTTCCAAGATTTTGAGAGTACCCGTTTTACATCGGTGACCTGGTCCATATTTGTCTCCACACCTAAAACATTCCCCTTTTAAGAACCGGGTTTGTTTTTCGGTGTCAGATAACTTCACATTAGTTTTGGGTTGTGGAAGTTGTTGAGCAGGGCTAGTTCTGGAATCTGGCTGGAGGGTTTTCGAACCTGAAGTCCAGGAAGTATTTCTGGTTGGCCGAGTAAAAGAGAGTTTGGACTCAAACTCCAACGCCAAACTCATCGCTTTGTACACGGTGCGGGGCTTATGAATCCTGACATCGGACTTTAGTTCATCTTTCAGCCCATTCAGAAATACTCCAAGTAAACAATGGTCGGGCCAACCCGTGACTCGAGAAGATCTTTTGGTAAACTCCTGACGGTATTCTTGGACAGCACCGGTTTGCTTGATGCTGCAAAGATGCTCATCCGGGTTTTGGAACTCGGCGGGACCAAAATTTTTGGTGAGAATTTGGACTAATTCTTCCCAAAAAGAAATAGGTTGGTCACTAGAAAGCCAAGAATAAAGGTCCAAGGCATCCCCTTCTAAGTGCATCGAGGCTACCTCCACCTTGTCATCTTCGGGTATTTGATAATATTTAAAATATTTCTCTGCTTTTAACACCCATCCCCGAGGGTCTCCTCCTCCAAAGACCGGAAAATCGATCTTGTTATAAGGTTTATACGGAGGCCGTCCCCTCCAAGAACTGTCTCCTTCATCATACCTGCTCCCTTGAGAACGCTCCTTTCCCTTCAATGCTGCTATCTCTTCTCGCTGGGCTGCAATGTCAGCTTTCAAAGAATCAATGGATTCTAATTTTGCAGCTATGGCGGATAACTGAACAGCGATCGTTTCTGGTTGGGAGTTACCATCGTTTGTGTTGCTCCGGGTCTGCACCATCTTCGATTCCCGGCAATGGAACCAATGATAGATGTAGAATTGATAGTAACAGAAAACAAGAACAAACAGGCTGAAATTTTATTGAAAAACCAAATGATAGTGGCCCTGATTCGAGATGGGCAAGATCTCCAAATACAAGAAGAACAATTCGAAAATTATTTAGCATACTAAAAACCAAAACAAACCATCTATTTAAACTAATAAAAGAGAATAACTTCTGCCCACAAATCAGCCTGGAAATCAGCCCCATTAAAGATGATAATTCTTCAAATTAAACCTGTTCCAAAGGATTCAATTTGTTTCCGAAAATAAGGTTAAATTCCAACTGATTAGCACTTGCCTTTCTAACCCTCTTTCTAGAATAAACTTTTACCGGTAATGTATCAGGTTTCTTTCATCAATCAAAGTGCCCCTTCGTGGACACGGTTAGGAGTATGCTTCAACTGGAGCAGCAAAGGCAATCGGCTCGAATCCCGTCTTCGCAATCGGCTATGATTGCAAACGTGTTCCTTTTTATGATTCTAATACCATCTTGTTTGCACCGTTTGATATTATACATTGTAACCTTTGCACATCACCTATCACAAGTAATTCTGGGTACAAATACTATATGGTTTTATTCAACAATTATGCACAGTTTGTTTGGATACGCCCCTTCAAATTCATGTCTGGAACGTTTTCTAATTTTGTGAAATTTCATAAACTAATCCTTTACTCAATTTAATCGCAAAATTAAATAAAATCTTTTCAATGTAATTTCTGCGGGGGAATTGTATAACCATAACTCTAAAACCTTTGAAAACTCCCACGGTCTTGTCTTTCTGTTTTCATGCCCACACACATCCTCTCAAAATGGGAAAGCCGGGAGAATGATTTGTAGACTTAATGACATCACCCAAGCCATCTCCCACCTACTTTTTGGGTAGAGGCGGTCCATACTAGCATCTACCTTCATAATATATTACCCACTAAAAAGCTAAATTTTTTAACACCCACCTTCGCCCTTTATCACCGACATCCAACATACGATCACCTCCGGATGTTTGGATGTTCTTGCTACCAAAACCTATTTGCAACACAACCTCACAAACTACTATATGCTCGATCCACCTGGTGTGTTTTTCTTGGCTATCCGCAAAGCTTTCGTGGGTATTGTTGTCTCGATCCTTCTGCGGGAAAGGTCATTCTCTCCCGATATGTTGTTTTTGATGAAAACTCTTTTCCATTCAATGAACCTTTTCAACCAACCACTTACTCCTTCCTTGATGACGACAGCGGAATACCCATCATTAACCAACCCACCCAACACCCACCGAACTCACCTACTGTTACCATACCCATTCCTACCTCACCCGCTCACCATGCCACGGCTCCTCTTCCCCAAGCCGATACCATCCCAACTAACCTACCCGAGCCCAGCAATCTAGCCCAAACTGATCCCAATCCTACAGTGCCAACCGCGCCCATTGACCAAACCAAGCCTAGTCATATGGCTTCTTCCCAGCCAGACCCTACTACATCCCCACCTGTTACAGACAACCATCCAATGCAAACTAGATTAAAACATGGCATTATCAAACCTCAGACTCGCCTAAACCTACACACCACAACTAGTCACCAATTATTGCCCTACCCTCCACTTACCGCAAAGCCATGTCAGACCCGAATTGGATTGCTACCATGCGTACGGGGTATAGTGCTTTAGAGACTAATGACATTTGGGTACTTGTTCCTCAACAGAACAAAGCCCGGTAATTCGTTGTATGTGGCTATTTAAGCATAAGTTTAAATCCGATGGCACTTTGTGATGACGTGGCAACACCAATGTAGTGTGACATGGGCAGGAGAAGTTTCTGTGCTGCTTATGTGGTCCACGGTTTTACGGTTTATTTTTAATTCTGCATGTTTATTCCAAGTTAGTATTTGTCCTGTTTAGTGGGTAGTAGTGGGTAGTTACCACTTTGTTCTATTTGAAAGTTACGTAGTTCTATCTTCCTTTATGTAAGTTCATTTCTTTGTAGTCTGCAGGAGACAAGTTTTTCAATTTAATACACAATCAGTTTGTGTTCATCTCCTTTGTCATCTTTCTTGTGTGTGATTGTGTATCACAGGTTATCACTTGTTTAAGTTAACACTTTGTTGTTATGAACAGGAAATCCCAAACGATTGTAAGAAACTGTGAAGATACATTCAGCCCCGTTGTCAAACCGTGACGATTCGCACGATTTTATTTCTAGTTGTGTCACGTTCTTGGCCTATACATCAACTTGATGTAAAGAACGCATTTTTACACTGGGATCTCAAGGAAATAGTATATATGCATCAACCGCCTTGCTTTGTTAATCCACAGTTTCCAATTATGTTTGCCGTTTGAATAATTCCTTTTACAGCTTGAAACAAGCAACCGATTGGCCTCGTCTATTACATCTCACGGCTTCCGTAGTAGTATATGTGATGTGTAACATTCGGTCTATCGTACCAACGATATTGTCCGTTTTGCCCCCTAAGAGCTCAGGGATTTGTTTTTGGTTGCACGGGTGAAAACTTCCCAGGGGTTCACCCATCCCTGGATTTCTCCCACCCAAGAACGCTTAACTGTGGAGTTCTCCTCTCATCCACTATATTAAGCTCCAAAACGCGTTGTGGTCACCCATCCCCATATTGTTGTGGTCTTTGTAACACCTTAGGCAAATCTCATATCGTTCTGTTCTGTCCACGGGAGAGATGCTGGGTTCATAAGAAATGCACCGCCTCAAATATCATAACGCGTTTTGGGGCTTAATGTAGTGAATGAGAGGAGAACTCCACAGTTAAGCGTGCTTGGGTGGGAGAAATTCAGGGATGGGTGACCCCTGTGAAGTTTTCACCCGGGCAACCAAAAACAAATTTGTGAGCTCTTAGGGGGCAAAGCGGACAATATTGTTGGTACGAGAGACCGGATTTTACAAATGGTATCAGAGCCACTCCCGTTCCGTTTACGATAGTGGGGCAAACCTCATCAAGGACGATGAGTCCCAAGGGGGGTGTTTGTAACACCTTAGGCAAATCTCATATCGTTCTGTTCTGTTTTGTTCACGGGAGAGATGCTGGATTCATAAGGAATGTCCCGCCTCAAATACCACAACGCGTTTTGGGGCTTAATGTTAGTGGATGAGAGGAGAACTCCACAGTTAAGCGTGCTCGGGTGAGAGTAATCCAGGGATGGGTGACCCCCTGGTAAGTTTTCACCCGGGCAACCAAAAACAAATCCGTGAGCTCTTAGGGGCAAAGCGGACAATATTGTTGGTACGAAAGGCCAGATGTTACATGATGTATCACTATTTACTTATCGACAATGTGCTTATGTTGCATACCTAGTATTATATGTCGATGACATCGTTTTGACAGCCTCGGACTCGGATTTCTTACATCGTATCATCCGTACCTTGTCCAGGGAGTTTGCCATGACAAACCTCGGGCAACTACATCACTTTTTGGGAATCACGACTGTCCGGGATGCTCATGGTCTTTTTCAACACCAGTCACAGTATGCTCGGGAAATTCATTCTCGTGCTTCAATATTTTTTGAAAGGAAACCACAAAAAAACATACAAGACAACCAAGTATCACCCAAAACACATTTAAAACAAAAATAAATTTTATTTTCCTTTCGTTGGCCTAAGAATCAATTGACATTATATTACTTTTTTAATAGTAATTAAATACCAATAAAATTAATGTTTATTTTTATCTAATGTGGTCTTCTACCGTTTTAACTTTTAAGTATGATTAAAAAAAAGATACGATGAGTAATAGACGTTTAGTGACTGAATTCTCGGCCACTAAATAACAGTTTCAAACCTTAATTTGACGAAAATTTTAGTGATTTGAAATACCAACACTCTATATTGACTATACAATGCATGATTAGCTCTTTTAAACCTCTTATGACGGAGAAGACCTGGAAGGTTTTCCTGACTATCCCCTCCTTCACGACACCTTCTATCAGTCACCGTTAGTCACTAGTGAATGCAGGTGGTGGTTGATTTCACCTACTATAAAGTTAAATATATACATATTTTTTTTTATTTGAGATTCTACGTAAAAGTTTCAAAACAGCCGGTCAGACTTCCGAATATCCGAATTTAAACATGCAGCTGGTCAACTTCCGGATATCTGAATTTGAACAACCCTTGTATAGATTGATTATTATCAAAGCAGTTGGTCAAACTTCAAAACCAATCACTTGATTGTATGTTGATCAACCCTAGATACATAATGAACTATATAGCCTGAGATAAAACCATGTCATGTAAATAATTTCAAGATGTTTTGTACATTAATAAACATTGCTGATGACAAGCTATACGGCTCAATTATTTTCAGAATACAATATAATGGTGGGTGGACATTATATAGATATATATAACTCTAGCATACATAACCCATTCAACATCAACATCAACATCAACATCAATATGAGCAATGTACAGTGCTCATGAAAATCTTTATATTTAGAAAGATAAAATAGATGATGTAGAAAGAAAGAACACTAACTCTAAAAGATCTCATTAGCTCAATCAAATGATACAAAGCACCTAATCTATATATACAAGTTATATACAAATTAAAAAGAAAAATGTGACAACTTTATCACAATTGAAGGACATGATAACCTAAGTTATCCGCTATGTAGGCTCATAAATGGATCCTCCAACATTGGCAAACCACCGAAGCCAAATGAAGCTTGAACCGAAGATAATCAAACTAGCTCGAGGCCAATCCCTTGGCCGGTCAAGAGAGATCATCAATCACCTATACTTCCGCCACCTCTGCCCTGCTGGTTATTGCGACCAGCTCTGCTATGATTATTGTGCCAACCACCACCACGGCCACTATTATTGGCAGGGATTGAACCAATGATTGTGATGAACCTGAAGTAACACCTTATCATGACCACCTTCTTACAAATTTGGCAGATTATTCCTCCTATCGGTGCATTTCTTTGACTACAATGGTGCCAAGTGAATCCTCACTTTCTTAAGTGAAATTGAATCGAATCCTTCTTTGATTAACTGAAACTATGTCTTAATAAAAATAACAATCAAGAATATAATCAGGACCAGGAGTCAATCTTCTTGAAATCGTGATCCAATAGAAGTCTAGATTCTTCATTATATTATTAAATAATTTCAAAATGAAACACGTCTTACACATCACCATCATTTTGTACATTATAATCAAAATCAAATACAGTAAAGGACCGCTCGCCACACATGTCGATTTCACATGAGAAATTCAAAGGAGAAAGCGATGGATTAATTACATTCATTATATAATTACTAAATGATTATTTCAGGTAATAAGTTATCGAAATTGATTACCGGAAGTCACCGCTACACATGCATGTCAATTTCATCAGCAAAATTAAAATGAGAAAGCGAATAATTAATTACCTCTTTGAAGGAAACCATAGCAAACACATCGAACAAGGTAATCGAAGCATATCAGATTACTCGATTTTGACTAATTGCATCATTTTCTAACCCTAGCCAATTGTTAACAAAATATTGGATGGAAGGAGGAAACTTATTCGATTTTTGTTGAAGTTATATGATTTAGTTTCCTAAATCTTGAACCCTAGTTGCATATTAGTTATATATTTGTTGTTGGTAACGAACTAGTTCTAGTTTCAGATCTAATACGATTTTAGAATCGTACGATTTGGTGCTAGTTAATTGGTGGAGTTTTCAAGTAAAAGAAACATGCTTTGAATACATACTAAATTAAGCTACTACTAAATATGTTTGAGTATGTGTTCTCAAAGTGAGTAAGGTGTTTTGTAATGACATTAACCTAATACGAAATTTATTGGTTTGGGTTCTTTACTAGAATCCATTAAAATCCATCGGTAATGTGTCTCTATTGTCCGTTTTGTAATTCGTCGGTGAAAATGTTATGATAAGTTGTAACAGTCACTATAATCCGTCACTGATAGCCCTATCGGTGGTCCCTTGGTAATCTGTCAGAAATGGCATTACCCACGACCTTTTTTTTCCGATGGAGTATTACCGATGGATTATTGATGGGACCCATTTTCACTGACGGATCTTTACGTTGGTGAAAGCCATTTGTTTTGTAGTGGTTTAGTCTAATTAGGTTTCGGCCAATTTCCGATCAAACCCGCAAACACGTTTAGCTAAACATGGGAGGTTTGTGGGTTGACCCATTTAACTAGTTTATCTTAATAATTTTTTAAAAATATATTTATGTTCTGTGTCGTAAGTTATTTTATGTCAACAACTAAAAGTCTATAGAGAAAATGTGCAACGATACAGAGAAGATTAGCATGACCCATTGTAACACCCTAGTCAAATCCCACATCGGTCGTGGTCAGGAGATATTCTTGGTTCATAAGACATGCCCCACCTCAAATATCAACAATGCGTTTTAGGCGCAATGATTGTGGGTGAGAGGCGAACTCCACAGTTAAACTTGCTGTAACGCCCCAAAACCGGGTAACCTCACTTGTTAGATTTACTCATGAACACATAGTGAATTAAACCTTGAAATAGAATTCAAGCAACGGAAACGTCAATCAAGTTAAAATTTGTCTTAAACGTAGCGGAAGCATTGTTTTAAACATAACTATTCACGACATAATTAAACGAGATGACAGTGTCATTGCTTGAGTAATCTCTCGGCGCAAGCTCCGCATCCAACGTCTAAAGCACCAACACTTAATCTGAAAGTATACTAAAAGTCAGCTACGCCGGTAAATTCAAATTTTTCATAAAACATTACATATCAAAAATGATTTTCCAAAATCATTACATTCATCAATCATAAATAAAATCGTACATAATATGCGATAACATTTAAACATAAATCATTCATGTCAAACCTGCGCCTTTTTCGAACTGTCAATTCCTTTAGGAATTACTCGAGATTAATCGAGGCCAAGTGTCTGTTCAGGATGCCCGGTCTCATCCGGAATCCTAACCTTGACAAAATCACGCCCCACCGTGTTAGTAACATAAAAGCTCGTGTGCATCCACACGACATTTACAGGTTAACTAATCCCGTCGTCCGTTCTAGTTGTATAACCGTTTGCTAGCCACAAAGGCCCCTACATAGGTATAGCAAATCTTCTTGTCTAGGATGCCCAGACTCATCTTGAATCCTAACCCACACACAGTTTCATTCATCGCATTTGTTCCCGAAGGAACCGTTGGCAGATTCAACTTATATTATAGCATTCATTCATTCGTAAAACCGTTTAGTTAAAGCATTGTATGTTTCATTAAAACATCGCTCATCCAAAACCTTTTGTAATCATTTAAGGCAAAACATTTTGTAAACATTTCATAAACAGTCATTTCATAAATCACATTTCGTAATCATTTCGTAAGCATGCGATCAGTCGCGAAAACATAGTAAAACTTCACAAAAAGGGACATCTAGAACTCACCTGACTTTCTAATTAAGTAATCATCCCTAAGTGTAAGGCTCAACAAGGTGCTAAGCGATCTGTTCGAACGGTTATAAATGAAACGTGTTAACTTCATGATACAACATAAACGATTCACCCGAAATCCTACTTGGTCGGAAACCCCTTCGTCCGAAATCCCTTTTCGACCGAAATCTTTTTCGATCGAAATCCATTTCGGTCGAAATCTCTTTCGCCCGAAATGTGTTTCGTCCGAGTAGCTTTTCGAGCAGAACGCCATGTTCCACATTTCGACTGAAAACCTTTTCAGTCGAAAACACATTTCGGTCCTTTCAACTAGTTTTTAGACCATTCATACCGTTCTTGGCCAAATCAGTCGTTTTTTATTCAAAATCCAAACTTTTTACGTCCAAACTGTTCTATTATTACCCATGAAGCTTAATCCAAGGGTTTTAGACTTGGACACACGTAAAAATCGAAGCTTTTTGGATCAAACTCGTTTTTACCCATATTTATCCAAAAACCCTAAAATAGAGATTTAGACGAGATTCTTATCTCAAAGCAACTCGTTTCTTTAGCAAAGCTTCAAGTGAACGATGGAGAAGGAGAAGGGACCGATCTTGGAGTAAAACCGACACTTTCACTCTCAATGTGTTTCTCTCTCTACAAGATGTGGGGAAGATGGAGATGCAAATGAGGTGGAGAAGGGGGGCTAGGGTTATGGAGGCCCTCCTCCACCCATGCGCCCACGAACCGGCCCATCAAGTCCCGCTTTTTCTCTCGAGTTAAAACCTACACCCGATACGTGAATAAAATTATGGATGTTACACTTGCTCGGGTGGGAGTAATCTAGGAATGGGTGCCCCTCTGGGAAGTTTTCACCCGGGCAACCAAAAACAAATCCGTGAGCTCCTAGTGGGCAAATCAGACAATATTGTTGGTACGAGAGATCGGATATTACAAATAATATGGGAGCCACTCCTGTGTCATTCGGGATGGTGGGGCAAACCTTATCGAGGATGGTGAGTCCACGGGGGTGTCCATGAGGACACCATAGGAAAATCCTACATCCCTGATTGTGATGGTGAGGCAAACCTCATCGAGGAAGATGAGTCCATAAGACATGCCCCGCCTCAAATATCAACAACGCGTTTTACGTGCACTGGCTATGGATGATGAGAGGAGAACTCCACTGTTAAGCGTACTCGGGTGGGAGTAATTCAGGGATGGGTGACCATTGGGAAGTATTAGATAGAGACCTCTAAAAATGTGGTAGCTATTATTAACTCTTTAAAGGGCATTGGGGAATAGTACCTCCTCCGGTAACCGCCCGCCAAGTGTACAGCCCACCAGTAAGTTCGCACCACGTGTAAAGCACTAGTTTTTTTTCCAACTCATGTATACATTGCATATGTGGGTTTAATAAAAGGAAATAATATACTAAAGTGGGCTGGTTGGAGTGGTTATAAACGCGTGCAGTTGTAACCCGGTTGACTCTAGTTCAAATCTCGGGAGGTGTTTTAAAAAAAATTTCCGCTCAATTATTGTTTGCATATGTATGTTTAAAAAAATTTAAAACACTAAAATGGGCTGGTTGGAGTGGTTTTACTCTGGCGCGCTGTTCTAACCCTGGTGGCGCGGGTTTGAATCCCAGGAGACACATTTCTTTCTTTTTATTTTAAATCAACACTTTTTTTGGTTTATTTTTTTATTAATTAACCGAGAACATATTTACCTGAAAAAATAATTATGTTTTTTACTTTTGGGTTTTTTTTTTTGTAATGGTTGAACGTTAGTTTTTTCATTGGGTCGATAACATTGGAGGGGTCGTCGAAACAGAGTGTTACGAAATTTAACTTTATGCGCGAGTTTAAAAAGTTTTTTATCAATGCTTGAAAACAGAGTTTTATTCAAATTCGGGGTTTTTTTTGTATTGTGGGCTATAGTGAGTCTGCATTACAATGTAAGTTGTATCCCCGCAAACGAGGCAAACAGATAACGACCAAACTACCGCCGCTTTAACGCTGGAGAAAAACTAGATTAATTGATTTAATGATGATAAACATTATACATTTGGAAACATGTAATGATCAAAACCACTAAAGTGATTAAATGCCATTAATGAAGAGTAACTACAAAATTTGTAGAAACATCAAATAAAAACAAAGACGACCTTTTAAGCTGAAGCCAATTAAATATAAAAAGTTCAAAGGGTTTTATTACTTAGTAGAGTTGGATTCCGAAAAAACTTAATTTCTTCATATGAAGGTCGGGTCTCGATAGAATCCCGACTAAGGTAGCATTGGCTAACCGTAACATCTACTTTCCAAACACGATATGGGAAAACTATGGGGAGGTATTTGAAACATCGGATCACTTGCTCATCTCTTGTCAGGTGGCGGAACTAGTATGGAAATCGGTGTATCAATGGTGCAAAATCCGTATTATAAAAGGTAATTCGGTACAGGAGAGGTTAAAGTTCAAGGAGAAAAGTCCCAAAAAGACCGGAACAAATCATGGAAGAAATAAAGGTGAGCTTGTTTGTTTGAGTTAAAAATAAAGAAAGATTTAATTTGATGGAATGGTGCGATTTGTGTAATTTTGATTTTGGTTTGTAATATGTTGACAATTGCTCACTCTAGCATCTTGCTAGTATGGGTCTCTTGTTTTAGTTTTAACAGTATGCTTGCCAAAAAAAAACAAATTAACTAAGTATAGTTGATTTATGTGCTTCTAAGTTAAAATGTTAAATGACTACTCAATGTACTATCTTACAAGCACTCATGTTAGAGGTTGGAGAGGTTAGGTATACGAAAAAACAATAATATGCTAATATATTATACCAACATATAAAGCATATATTATGACCAAGATAAAAGTACATTACTATTGAAACAAAATCTTTATATATAAAAGATCAGAGACAAACCTATTACACATAGACCGATTCGATAGAAGTTGCAACAATATTTCCATGGGACTTGTGACGGTTTTCTTCATCAAAAACTTTTCGTTGTAACGGCCATTGCAAAACCCGTTGCAAATGATGGTTATCGTAAAATCGCATGCAAATGTGGGATGTCGCAACATCTATTTGAAATTTCAGTTGCCGCAAAATCCATCTTATTTTGTGATGGAATTGCAATGAAACATTCCGGAAATAAATTTGCGATGAAATTTCGGTTGCTAGTGCGTTGCAACCACTACCGACTCATTATCAATCGCAAAATTATGTCAGGCTGTTTCAGTCGCAATTCTATCGTCGATGAGAAACTATCAAACTAATACCCTCTTATGTATTAGCGTGCACTCGAATGTAAATTGACACAATTTTGACAATTAAATCACATAAGTCCTTATAGTGGACATTTTTGTGTATACCTTATTTGAGAAACTACATATACGTATACTCACGTGAGAAACTTAACTCCTGTTACTCAATCCTTGCCTAAAAATACCCGAACAGACTTCTAAATTTGATGTAATTGCACTTTAATATTTTATGACCAATTCAACTCTATTTAACCAAAAAAAAAATGTCGATGTCCATTTGTTTATATTTTAACCACTTAAGGGTGGATTTGAGCTTGAATTGCTTAATTTCAACCCGACCCGTCAGTTTAAATGACCTTCGAAATGAGTTAAATTGCCATCCAACTTTAAAGTATGAAAAAATTGGGTCAGGTCAAAATCATTACATATTTTTTTGCTTACCCCCATGCTCGCTAATGGAGGTGGGGGGCTTCTTCCAAATAGTTTGGAAAATCAAACTTGTATATTAGTCCACAAACCGAGGATACGAATGCATGCCAAATTTCTTATAGTGTAAGCCAGGTTTTCTCTAGTTCGTAACTTTTTCAAACTAGTGTCCCATGAGTTGGAGATGACATCAACTCAAGGCGTTAGTTCACGAGAACAATTGAAAACGTGAACTAATTGCTTAAGTAGACCGCTCAAATCGAAGTGTTTGTATTGGTTGTTGTTATAAATAGAAAAATGTTTTAATTAGTTCTTAAATTCTCATAGAACGGTTTAAATTATATATTTAAGACACTTAATGCCGTTTAAAATATTGTTTAAAGTAGTTGAATCATTTGACAGTTTTTTATTTGATATGGCTATAAAAAAGCGAGTTCTCTACTTCGGTTCTAAAGACACAACACACCTTTAGTGAATGCGAAACAAAAAAAAACTACATTCATGCTTTTTAGACAAATCGATATACTGTTTCAAGAAAGTTTGGTCATCTTCATCACGAGTGTTTCTTTACTCTGGAAAACTTACATATATACACAGGAAAGTTGTTTTTAAAAAAATTGTGTAACTCGCATGGTAGAGGCACAATGCCTCTTAGGTGGAGGTCATGGGTTCTATCCCTAGCAAGGATGTTCTGGTGTAATTTATAAGTAGAATTAGTGGGTGTGTGTTCGCCGTTAAAAAAAATCTTCTATTCTTAATTTCCGTTCATATTTATGTTAGCTTCATCATCAATTGAGTTACATTCGATTGCATTAATTTGTGTTTTTCCTGTAATTATATAGTATTTATCACATAATGATATTGCTTCCAACAAAAAGTGTGAAAGATATATCCTTCTCTCTTAATTTAACATAAATATGTTTATATTTGTCAACGAATGGAATATTTTTTATTATATCACGTCTATATTTTAGGTTTTAAAATACAAAGAAAGTTTACGTTACAAGTTTTTTTTGAACGGCAATTTGGATAACTAACGGGTCACTGGCCTACCCGATCATCTCCACCACTTTTCGAAGGAATTCCACAATATATGAGAAAACCCCTGATCTAATCTGAAACCTTTTTTTTTTTTACATGTAGAACTTAAAACTAAGATTTCCCCAATTTATGTTACAAGTAGTAAGCCGTTTTCATTAAATTCATATACGTAGATATTGGTGAGTTGGAGGGGCCAATTTAGGCAATGTCTAAATCTTATAGTATCGAATTGTATTTAATGCAAATAATTGTACCAATCTTCTTTCTGTATCACAGACAGAGTCTAGTTAAGAGTGGAGAGAAAGTGCACATGCAGTGTAAAACCTCCATCATCAGACCTATGCTTCTCTCTCTAGTCAGTCACTAATGAATGAAAAGACATTTATAAAAAAGTCAGTAAGCGTGTAAAGTGTTACAAAGAAGAGGAAAATATAAAAATAAAAAATTTCCTACAGGTTATTAAAATGGTGATTCTAACCACACACGTAATATTGCTAATTGGACCCGTTGTCGTCCTATACGCCCTCGTATAGGGCAATACGAGGGCGTATAGAATTCAGTCACTGCCAACAGAATGCCCCGTGTCATTCTCTGTCTGGCGGCTGGTCCAATACGTGACGTATTGACCTATACGCAGCGTATGAGGCACAGGTTATATTTTTGCTTCAAAAGTTGGAAGAGTTGTTCGTTTATGAATCCTATACGTGGCGTATTGACCTATACGCCCACTGACGGAGGGTCTGACGGTAAACGATCCCAAAGATCGAAAAGGAAATATGATCCGGATCCATATCCGGCGCCTCCCCGGGAAGAGGCTCTAGCCCAGCCTCTGAGAAGATGAACGTCGAAAGAAACTCGACGACCACCTCTCGGTAGGTCTCCGTGAACGATAGATCAAAAAGACGCGACCATGGCGTGTCCTGGCCGATGATGGCCCTAGCCCGCTCGGCCTCCTGTACCTCCTCGAGTAGCGCCCAATCAACTGTAGTCCCTGGACCCAACCGCACCTCCCGGAGCTTCTGGCGCCGGGCATACGCCTCCGAGTCAGCCGGAAAACCCAAAAAAGGGTAGTGCGCAAGATCGTCTAGCACCTCCATATGAATATCATCATCATGATCCGCCATATCTGATAAATAATAATAATATATTGTTTTTAATTTTAAATAATAAAAAATAAATAATAATATATTGTTTTTAATTTTAAATAATAATAATATATTGTTTTTTATTTTTAATAATAAATAATAATAATAATTAATTTTTTATTATTTTAAACCTATACGCCACGTATAGCCTTATACGTGGCGTATAGGCTGTTACCGGGTAAACCAAGCCATACGCAGGCCAGTTACCGGGCAAACTTAGCCATACGCAACGTATAGATCTATACGTGGCGTATGGCTTCATCGTCTTCCTCAGACGAACTATACGCCACGTATGGCCCTATACAGGGAGCTGTTAGCATTTCTAAGATAACTCTTTAAAAGCGAATGCTGGCTCTCGACTCGGTTCGTTGTTTGTTGACCAAAATTGAGGTTTTTGTTGGACCAGGCGGATACAAACTTTTCTTTATACGGGTCCAACCAAATTTTAGTCACATAATGTATAACTCCTGGAAAAATATTGAATAAATATTTAAATATTTAATAATTATTCAATACTGAAAATTGTTGGGTATAATTTTGAGACTGATGCTGTCAATCGATGTTTTATAAATTGGTGGGTCTTCGTCTGTAAATGATGCTCTGCAATGTTTTGCGATATTCTCGTGTATGTGCCACCGACATAGGTTCTTCGAACAATCCGGAAATATTTTATCACATGCGTTTATAAGAGCTTTATCCCTGTTTGTTACTATCACACGCGGCTCCATACACTTTTACAACATTGCTTTTATTTGCAGTAGCACCCAGACGAAGTTTTCCTCTCGTTCTTTTGATATAAATTCATGAGCGACGCAAAACGACTGGTGTGTGGAGGTCACACCGACCACTTGGACAAATGAAAGTCTATACATGTTTGTTTTGTAAGTCGCGTCGATCATCAACACGTGCGGGAACGCACGCCACATCTCAAACGATTTCGGATGAACAAAGAATATCTCCTCCATAATATTTGTGTCAGGATCTTCCCGAGTATAGTAGACGTATTTTTTAGAAGAAAATTCTGGTCAGTTTTATACGACACATTTTGATGGTTTTGTTCCTCGTCTTCGGACACGAAGTCGTCGGTTTGTTGTGTCGGGTATGAGACTTCACCGTATACGTAGTCTTCGGTTTGTTGTGTCGGGTATGAGACTTCACCTTATACGTAGTCGTTCGTGGGCTGTGTAAGGTAAGACGGTTCACCGTATACGAACTCGGGATTGCTCAGTGACTCGTTCAAATCTGGAAGCCTTACCCGTTGATGAGAATAAACGTCGGACGAGACCTCCTCTCGGTTCACCTCTTGAACGCCAGAACTTTGCGGGTTGTTTTCCACCGACTCGTTAGAATATACCTGAAAACCGTAGTTACCATCCCACCACCAAGACATGTTTATAATTTTTGTGAGATTGTTTGGAATTTTCTTTTGAAAGTATACGTTCGAATGAGAATATCGTATAGGCCAATACGGTGCGTATAGGGTACGAGTTATACGTTGCGTATGGATCTATACGGAGCGTATAGCGAGTTGATGGATGACTAGTTGCAGAAAGTACCTCGTACCCTATACGCATCGTATTGTCCTATACGATGCGTATAGGATTGAAATGACCAGGTTGTACGAGGATGTCGGGCATAGGAAATTGTGAAGGGCTATACGCATCGTATTGCCCCTATACGATGCGTATATGACCAAGTCCGATTAGCATTCTCCGTGTGTGGTTAGTAGTCCCCTATTAAAAACAAGAGGAAAATAATGAGCAAAAGAAGGAAAATAAAAAATATATATTTAAAAGTACCATCATTTAAGTACCTTTGGCCTAGTGGTTATGGCAATGAAGACTCAACCTGCCCACGCAGGTTCGAGTCCGAGCCACCCCGGGTTTTAGTCCGGAGTGCGTTTCGCTAGCGAGGTTCGCCCCGTGTAGCGGCGCAACTGTTGTCAAGTGGCAGCAGGCTCCATGGTTTCCCGGTGATAGCCTAAGCCCCTCGTACTGAACACACGGGCCCAGTTCAAACAACGTAGTGGTCAGGTTGAGGGGTACGGGTCTCCGATTTAAAGATGTAACTGACACGTAAAAAATGAAAGTTACCTATCAAAAAAAATGTAAATAAATATATATTTAACAAAATCCTCTTCACTACCTCATCATACGGGTATATATATCCGAAAGAGCCTACCTTTTTCACTACCCGATTCAATGGGTGCCTTACACGCCTCCCTAAAAGGCAAATAGTATGAATATTAGTGGGTGTAATTAATAATTGTGATTTGGATATTAGGCTATTCTTAATAAAGGAAATAGTTAGAAGGGGTGTAATTGTAATAAACAAATACAATTGGATAGAGGCTTCCCATTTAAAAGGAATGGCATTTCTAGGCTTACCTAATCCTACTGTATTTAGGTTCCAAGATTTTATGAGAGGGAGGGTAGGGGACCATTTGGTTACCAGTTAACACATATTCCCATGTGCCACATGTTTAACTCAAAAAGAAAAAGATTTATTATATTTTGAGTAAACTTCGTTTTTCGCCCATGTTTTTTTACTCTGTTTAAACCTTTTAGTTCAAAAAAGAATCTTTTAACATATCGGACTCTGAGGTTGTATTTTTATAACAATTTCAGTCCATTACACTAACTCTGTTAACTTTTCTGTTAAGTATAAGAACATTTTAGTTATTTTATTTTTAAGTAAACTAGTTAATCTTTTCCGTTTAATAAAAACTTGTTTAGGCTTTTTCATCAAACTTTTTTTCTACTTTTTTTAAAAACTTTTTTTTTTACTTTTTAAAATCATTTTTTTTTCTTTCTTTTTTTTTCGTAAAAACGACTTTTTTGAATCTTTTTAAAAACGTTTTTTCACTTTTCTAAAAAACACCTTTTTAACTTTTTTTTCATAAAAAACGTTTTTAAAAACATATTTTTAGTTTTTTTATAAAAAAGTTTTTTACGTTTTTCGTAAAATATTTTTTTAACTATTTTAAAAACGTTTTTTTTTACTTTTTAAAAAGACATTTTTGAAACTTTTTAAAAACGTTTTTTAAAAGATTCAAAAAAGACGTTTTTACGGAAAAAAAAAACTAAAAAAAATTATTTTTAATCTTTTTATCAAAAAACGTTTTTACGGAAAAAAAAGACATTTTTGAATCTTTTTATCAAAAAACGTTTTTAAAAAGATTCAAAAAAGACGTTTTTACGGGAAAAAAACAAAAAAAAATTATTTTTAAAAGTAAAAAAAACGTTTTTAAAAAAGTAGAATTTTTTTTAATGAAAAAATCTAAAAAAAGTTTTTATTGAACTTAAAAAATTAACTAGTTTACTTAGAAATAAAATGACTAAAATGCTTTTATACTTAACAGAAAAGTTAACAACGTTAGTGTTATGTACTGAAATGGTTATAAAAATACAACCTGAGGGGTTAATATGTTAAAAAATTCCTTTTTAGACTAAAAGGGTTAAACAGACCAAACCACAGGGGCTAAAAACGAAGTTTACTCTTATATTTTCTTAGAAGGATTTTGTATCATTGAAAAATGAAAATAAGAAATTAAGGATTAAGATGAAGAGGATGTCACATTACCAGTTTTTTATGCTTGAAAATGGTGTAGATAAGTAAATTTGGAATAGCCTACCATTATTTACTTTTTTTTAAGTTCCTTGTTTTTTTTAAATGCGAATGACTTTTTTACACGATATTATTAAAAAAAATTTATATTATAAAATCAAGCATTTGATTCTCTTTAATTTTAGTATAGTTTTGCTATATTTTTATTATAAAAATTGACTTTTTTATAAACAAGTTATACTTGTCGCGTCAAACCACTCCGAGTCGGGCGGAAAATCCAAATACGGGTAGTGCGCGAGATCATCTAACTCCTCCATATGAATATCGTTCTCGTGATCCGCCATATCTGAAAATAATAATAAATTGTTTTTTTTTCTTAAAATTAATTATAATAAAAAATTGTTTTTTAATATAAATAATTTAAAATAATAATAAATTGTTTTTTTAAATTTAAAAATAATAAATAATTGTTTTTTTAATATAAATAATTTAAAATAATAATAAATGGTTTTTTTTTAATTTAATTTTTTTTTTAAAAACCTATCTGCCACATATAGCCTTATACGTGGCGTATAGGGTGTTACCGGGTAACCAAGCCATACGCAGGCAACCCAAGCCATACGCAGGTCAGTTTCCGGGCAAACCAACCCATACGCGGCAACCCCAGACCATACGCAGGTCAGTTACCGAGAAACTTTAGCCATACGCAACGTATAGCCCTATACGTGGCGTATGGTTTCATCTTCTTCCTCAGATGAACTATACGGCACGTATAGGGATATACGTTGCGTATAGTTCATCAATATCAGTTTACCTCGTACCCTAAACCGCATCATATTGGCCTATATGCGGCGTATAGAGTTGTGATGGATGACTAGTTGCAGAAGTTACCTCGTATCCTAAACCGCACCGTATTGACCTATACGATGCGTGTAGGTGTTGGAATGACAAGGTGTACGATGTTGTCGGGTTTGAAAAATTATGAATGCTATACACATCGTATTGCCCTATACGATGCGTATAGAGCCGGGTCCAGATAGCAATTCTCGTGTTTAATTAGTAGTGCCCTTAATTAAAGTTGTAAAAACCAATCATTGCAAGTTTCATTCTTTATATTTAAATTTCGCTTTTGGCCCATCTGGTTTGCCCTGTTTAACATTTTCAGTCCAAAAATAAATCTTTTAACATATCAGCCCTTGAGGTTGTATTTTTGTAACCATTTCAGCCCTTGCTACTAACTATGTTAACTTTTTTTTGTTAAGTATATGTGCATTTTAGTTATTTTATTTTTAAGGGACTACTTTAACCATTTCAGTCCAATAAAAAAAAATTTAGTTTTTTGATAAATTTTTTTACTTATTTAAAAACTTTTTTTTAGTTTTTTAAAATAAATTTTTTAGTTTTTTTTTTCTTTCATAAAAATGTCTTTTTTTTAACATTTTACAAACGTTTTTAAAAACATGCTTTTTAGCTTTTTCATAAAAAAAAAACATTTTTTTAGCTTTTTTAAGTTTTTCATAAAAAACGTTTTTAAAAACAATTTTTTTTAGTTTTTTATAAAAACGATTTTTAGTTTTTTATAGAAACGCTTTTTTTATGAAAAAGCTAAACAAACGTTTTTATAAAAAAACAAAAAAATGTTTTTAAAAACATTTTTATGAAAAAACTAAAAAAAAAATTAGAAAAGTTAAAAAACGTTTTTAAAAAGTTCAAAAACTAACAAAATGTTTTTATAAAAACGCTTTTTAGCTTTTTGATAAAAAACTAAAAACGTTTTTTTTTAGTTTTTTACAAAATCGTTTTTTAGTTTTTTTTTTATAAAAAACACTTTTTTTATGAAAAACTAAAACCGTTTTTATGAAAATAGTTAAAATAGTCTCTTATAAATAAAATGACTAAAATGCACTTACTCTTAACAGAAAAAGTTAACAGTTAGTAACATGGGCTGAAATGGTTATAAAAATACAAGCTTAGGGGCTGATATGTTAAAAGATTCATTTTGGTCTGAAAGGGTTAAATAGGGCAAACCACATGGGCCAAAAGCAAAAATTACTCTATTTAAAAAGCATTTTGAACATCTTTTATGTACACTTTTTATAACAGATTTCGTCATTTAAACTAACCGACGTTATGTTTTTTTGGATTTAATTTCACCTAAGATGTAACTTTTATAATTTGAAGATCTAAATCATTAGATATTTGGATTTAATTTCACCTAGTTTAGATAATTCATTTCAAGCAGTGCATGCTTACTTTTAAAAAAATATAAACGTATTTTAATATGTATTTAACAAAACTAGTACATATCTAATTTAATATTCCATTTGTAATCGTTTAAAAACATTATTCATATAAAACTATGTGTTAATGTACATGTTACCAAAATCAATTCACAGAGTAAACATTTTATTTTAATAGTGATAGATAAATTAAAAAAGAAAAATGTTATACAAATTAATATAAAATATCTAGAGTAAACAAAACATGATTTGGTTTATGAATCTTTAAATAAACTTTATTCTTATGGCTCTTAAAATATACGATCTCTTTTTCAAAATAGGTTTTATAATTTTATAAATCTAAACAAATATTAAAATTAGGTTTACTTTTTTTTTCAATTGTATTAAAAAATAGGTTTATTAGTTCTTAAATGTAATGTTTTATTATAATTAAAAAAACACCATTTCAGATAAAAGTAAAAGATATTAAATATATAGGTTTACGTACTAAATAAAAAAACAAAGCGAAATTACCAAAATTATCAGTTTTAATATCGTTTTCATTTCACTTTTAACAAAAAAATTTATGCTTTAAATTTTATTTTAAAGGAAACATTTTATATTGCTTTTTTAGCAAATTGGTGTTTTCTTATATATAACACATTTAAGGTTTTTTATAAATATTATCTATCTCATTTCTAATAAAATGTTTGTTTTTAAAAGGTAATAAAAATATAACTTGTATTTAATAGGTTAGATATATATATATATATATATATATATATATATATATATATAGGGGCATGTTCTTTTGAGAACCAACAATATATTGAGAACCGTGAGAACCACACAAAACATGTACATATCGCTTTAGTGAAAAAGGTAAAATTCAACAACAATGTTTTATTTATCTCTTCTTACTCTTAGTTTGAGTTTATCTCCTCTCTCCTAAATTTTTTTTAAGAAAAGTATAAAAATATGCATATATGCATTCATTTGTGCATATAGTGTGAGTGCATATATGCATTTAAAAAAACGATTATAAATTCGAGGTATTTTAAAACCAAACCTTAAACATATTGAAATGTACATGAATTCTAGTAAATTTATATTATAAATAGAGCAAGAGTTAATGCGGTTCTCATGGTTCTAAACATATTATTGGTTCTCAAAAGAACATACCCCTATATATATATATATATATTTAATAGTTATTATTGTATATAAAAATATGATAAAAAATAATTTAATAATATATATTATGTTATATAAAAGAGTTATTTATATATATATATATATATATATATATATTGTTAAAATACATAAATAAACTATTTTTTTAATTAAAAGATAACAGAATTGCAGAAAACGTCATGTAGGTTTAAAATTACATAAATAGTATTTTAGGGGTAGAAAGACCAAACTATATTTGACTTAACAGAAAAACTTAACATTATTTAGTCTAAAGAATGAAATCGGTTACAAAAAGTATACATAAAGGATATGCATCATGCTTTTTGAAAATAAATGATGAAACTTGTAACTTCGTATAACCTAAAGGATGTTTTCTGTAATTTAGTCTATTTCTTATAGAGTCTCTTAATAAATATATTGCTGTAATTTTCAAGAAAATATAGAAATTTTTTTTTTCCGTATATTAATTAGCATTTTAGGCGTTTTAATGCTAAAAAATGATTGATCCGGTATTTTAATGACCTCTTAATCCAGTCATTGTACAAATATACGCAGTAACTAGTTAACTTTTCATGAATGATGAACGTTTAATTGCTCAATTGATGCAAAAGCGACCGAAAATCAACATTTTACTCAGCCGTTCAAAAAAAAATTGCTATTTATTCTATGATAAATTGTAAGTATGTTATATTACTATATAAACTATTTTGCAACCAAAATATTAGTGTTGAAATTGCTTTCTATACGTTATTAATTAAAGTTGTAAAAACCAATCATTGCAAGTTTCATTCTTTATATTTAAAAAGCAAGTTGAACGTCCTTTATGTACACTTTTTATAACAGATTTCGTCATTTAAACTAACCGACGTTATGTTTTTTTGGATTTAATTTCACCTAAGATGTAACTTTTATAATTTGAAGATCTAGATCATTAGATATTTGGATTTAATTTCACGTAGTTTAGATAATTCATTTCAAGCAGTGCATGCTTACTTTAAAAAAAATATTAACGTATTTTAATATGTATTTAACAAAACTAGTACATATCTAATTTAATATTCCATTTGTAATCGTTTAAAAACATTATTCATATAAAACTATGTGTTAATGTACATTTTACCAAAATCAATTCAGAGTAAACATTTTATTTTAATAGTGACAGATAAATTAAAAGAGAAAAATGTTATACAAATTAATATAAAATATCTAGAATAAACAAAACATGATTTGGCTTATGAATCTTTAAATAAACTTTATTCTTATGGCTCTTAAAATTTACGATCTTTTTTTCAAAATAGGTTTTATATTTTTATGAATCTAAACAAATATTAAAATTAGGTTTACTTTTTTTTCAATTGTTTTAAAAATAGGTTTATTAGTTCTTAAATGTAATGTTTTATTATAATTAAAAAAACACTATTTCAGATAAAAGTAAAAGATATTAAATATATAGGTTTACGTACTAAATAAAAAAACAAAGCGAAATTACCAAAATTATCATTTTTAATATCGTTTCCATTTCACTTTTAACAAAAAATTTATGTTTTAAATTTTATTTTAAAGGAAACATTTTATATTATTTTTTTAGCAAATTGGTGTTTTCTTATATATAACACATTTAAGGTTTTTTTTTAAAATATTATCTATCTCATTTCTAATAAAAATGTTTGCTTTTAAAAGGTAATAAAAATATAATTTGATTTAATAGGTTATATATATAGATATATATATTTATATAATAATTATTATTGTATATAAAAATATTATAAAAAATAATTTAATAATATATATATATATATATTATGTTATATAAAAAAGTTATTTATATATATATATATAAATTGTTAAAATACATAAATAAACTATTTTTTTAATTAAAAGATAACAGAATTGGAGAAAACATCATGTAGGTTTAAAATTACATAAATAATCTTTTAGGGATAGAAAGACCAAACTGCCTTTTACTTAACAGAAAAAACTTAACATTAGTTAGTATAAAGAATGAAATCGGTTACAAAAAGTATACATAAATGATATCCATCATTCTTTTTGAAAATAAAGGATGAAACTTGTAATTTCGTAAAACCTAAAGGATGTTCTCTGTAATTTAGTCTATTTTTTTATAGAGTCTCTTAATAAATATATTGCTGTAATTTTCAAGAAAATATAGAAAAAAAATATTTTCCGTATATTAATTTGCATTTTTGGCGTTTTAATGCTAAAAAATGATTGATCCGGTATTTTAATGACCTCTTAATCCAGTCATTGTACAATTAAATATACGCAGTAACTAGTTAACTTTTCATGAATAATGAACGTTTAATTGCTCAATTGATACAAAAGCGACCGAAAATCAACATTTTACTCAACCGTTCAAAAAAAAAGTTGCTATTTATTCTATGATAAATTGTAAGTATGATATATTACTATATAAACTACTAGGTTAGAATCCCGTGTATTATACGGGTTAAATAAATATAATGTTAAATAATTAATAAGTAAAAAATTACGTTTTTAAAAACCCGTGTTTTAGAAGGATTGAATAAAATATAATATAATCTTTTAACACATACACTCGTCAAAATATGTCTACTTTAACGTGACAGTTATAAATTATATTAAGTTAATTTTTAAAACATTTTTTTTAAGTTTGTTTTAATTTTTTTTATGTAATTGATAAATGTTAATCCATATTAAATTCATTTGTTTAATTATAATAACAATCCATAATTAGATAAAAAGTATTCATAATTAAATTAATATTAAATATTTAAAAATATATTATTTTAATATAGTATTTAATAGAAAAGAGAGGCGGAAAAATTATACTAAAAATGCATCAGAAGATGACACGTTTCTTCATAATTTTACTTATTTATTAAGTAGTATAGATTTTGCAACCAATATATTAGTGTTGAAATTGCTTTTGACCGGAGGATAGATGAAACTTGAAAGGGTAGGTGGCAAAGTGAATTTAAGTTGTGAGTCAGGTTTTGTGTTGTCTAATTTAGGAAGAGGAGGACAACTTATGATATAGACACTAAATAATTGCTTTGCTTTGCTTTGCTTTGAACACAAGTGTTTGAATGATGAACATGTACTACTACCATACTTGTAGTAGTAGTAATTTCTTTTTAAGGGAAAAAAAGTGTCATTTTTTGTACAACTTTTTTCAACTCGGTAACTTCTTGCTTGAAGTTGGTGCCAAAAGGTGAAAACTCAAGCAGATATCAATGCTTCTTTATAAACTTTGACCATGTTTATGGTAGTTATCTTATTTATTTTCTAATATTAAAATAGTAAAATCTTTTATAGCTAGGTAAGCTACACTAAAAATATATTGTATTTGACATTAATTATAACTAGTTTTTTTCACCCGCGCTTCGCAGCGGAAGGTTATTTGAAAAAAAATTAACGAACGAAAATTAATAAAGAAAAACGAAATTAATAGAAAATTAAACGGGTTATACCCGCGTTAGGTGGCGGGTGTCGGGCCGGTCGTTAATAAAATTTAAACGAAAACGTAGGCGCAACGGTAAAAATAATAGTAATAAAAAAGAAATCTAAAGGTAAATAATAAAAAAAGAAAACCATAAAAAGCGAAGACCGAGACCGGTTCCGATAATACCGACACCGGAAATGATGTTGTCCGCTCATAATAGGTTCGGTTCGTCACGGGACCACAACGGTAACGACACTCGATAAAGGTCGCAATACAAAAAGAAAACTCGATTTGTAATACAATTTTGTTTTTAAAACATTTTATATCGTAACGTTGACAAAAAAACTAAAAAACAGTCGTGCACATCGTTTTCTTGTATGTAAAGCTCCGGTTTGAAGTCTCGGGTCACTCTTCGTGTCGGATTGGATTTTCATTCGTTTTGGTGGATGTTAACGGTTGGAGTTAAAACTCCTTGTTGGGGTTCATTAGACTTGTTTTAAATTATCTTTTGGAGGTTTAAACTTGTTATTTTTGAGATGTCGGTTGTTTGTTTATAAACAAAAACTAATGTCGTTTGTCGTATCATTGTTTTTGGCATGTGTTGTTTAATCAAGAGTGTTAAATGGAACCTAATTTTCGCATGCGTTGAAACTTAAAATTGGTTAAAATATTGGGTGTTACAGCTGTGGGGTATGCCACTTAACTGTAACACCCGGAAAATCAAACCAAATAAAAATTTCAACAACAAGCGAAAGTTTATTCCCATTTACAATTAAAAAAACAACCTTAAAGTTTAACATCAAAATGACACCACATTAAACGTTTACATCCCAAAACTCATGCTAAGGTGATAATAATCAACAAGAATCACCATACATTGTTTGCCATCAAAACATTTGTTTTAAAGACCTCACAAGGAGACTAGGTTTAAACACCACCCAAAAACACGACACATTCTTCATGATAATCCGATCCCTTTTGAGACGCATCCCGAGGCTAGACCAGAGCTTTAACTACACCCAAAACACCCTACAAAACACTATTAGTAATGATATACAACCCTTAGTACAACCCCCAAGTTAATACCCCCAAAAGCCAACCCCAAGCACCAAACCAACATCATTCAGCGTAGGAGAGGGCGTAGCTCAGAGGGGGTCAGTGTTGGCTACCCCCGGGGGGCTACTTTGGATTTTTGTTGTTTTCTAGCCTTCCTACCCCTACATCTCACACCCCTTTGAGATTTAAGCTACAAATTGACCCCAAACCCAACCATTTAACACCTATAAGTATCCCCCTTAGTTAGCTTAAGTGCTCCCATCCGAATCATACAAATTCCATGAGATTCAATGATCTCAATTCACTGCATCACCCTTGTGAGGTTCATTGACTTCAACGGTCACAACATGTGAAGTTTAAGACTTCAAACACCCTTATGAGGCTCTTGACCTCAAGTTGTTATCACCTTTGTGAAATTCAATGATCCCAATCCACCCACCATACACCCCATTATCCATCAACATGTGAAGTTAAAAGACTTTAATATCATTCAATTGTACCCCCGACCCATTATACATAATTAGCACATACAAATTAAACACAAAATCAACATATACACAAGTATGCATACATAATAACAACATTCAACACATATACATATATGCATATCACAACCACTAATCAATTACTAAGTAAGTGTAAAGACAGTTACCTTTGTCCTTATATGCACCCGGTTGATCTCCAATCTTAGTAACCCATTCACCTAAACAATTACACTTATGTTTAGCAACTAATGATCTCAATACATTTACTAAGTGAGATTCCAACATACACCCAAAATTAAAAGACCTACACGCTTTCATACTTGGTTAATTAGTCTTAACTAAACCCCGAAACCCTCATTCACTAATGAAATTCACCATTCAACACAAACTACCCATTTAACCCGTTAAGGTTTTATCCATATTCCACCAAATTCCTCAAATTCATCATTCACCCAATTGATTAAGGATTTTACTATATTTTGTGCTTATAAACACAATAAACACTTACAAAACCTCAATATATCATTAAATATCCCCAAATCAAAAACCTCCAAATTGAACCTCAAAAACCCTAATTTTATAATTTCAAATTAGGTGTTACAACCATGAAAATTTTCAACCTTTAGCTATACATAAGCTAAATCAACTCGTGCAGTATTCTTGAAACGTATCATGTAGTCCACTAAGCTCATCCAGTCATTCCAAGCGATATGCTACATAACCAACTCGTGTAGTATTCTTGAAGGATCCAATAAACCTTGAATTCAATTTTCCCGCTTTTGAATTCAGATTATACTTTTTAATGGGGAGACTTCTAGCATCACATGTTCTCTAAGATCGAATTCAAATGGTTGTCCTCTCTTGTTGGCATAAGACTTTTTGATGATCTCGGGCAAACTTTAGGTGCACATATTTGTTCAATCTTCTTAGGGGTGGCTTTCACAATGTTTTTACCACCGAGTTCACATCGACTGACTTCATCTCAAATATTGGAGTCATACCGTACAATATTTTATAAGGAGACATCTCTATACTCGAGTGGTAGCTATTATTACAGGAAAATTTCACCACTGGCAAATATGAGTCACAACTAGCTCCCAAATCAATGAACCATGTACGTAACATACCTTTGCGAGTCAAAATAGTCCTCTTGCCTTGGTTATGAGGGTGATAAGCACTACTAGTAAGTAACACTACCAAATCTTGAAATTTTCTCCAGATTCAGGAGATAGATCGTGTGTTTCGACCGCACAAAATAAACACCGACATACCTTGTCTTAGCACCACCTCATTCAAATATAAATCTACCACTCATTCTAAAGATACATCTCTCGGATCGATCCATTGGAAAATTTTGTCGTTTCAACCAATTTCATCATCAAATCATAGTTGTTAGAAACTAGATCTTTCCATACTTGTTTAAAATATTTAATATTTTGAAATGCAAAATACGAATCATACCTTTTATTTTGTATCATTATAGTGTTTCTTGGTCTTAAAAATAATCTTGTTTGATATTATATAGGTATAGGTATATTATAATAGTTAAGTGGCAGTGCCAGCGATTGATTGAATTATATAAAGAAGGAAGAATGATCAAAGCCTGTTCCCTTGCTCTGATAAAAGGTGACTTTGATTTTAGGAGGGTTTGGATCCCACCAACTGACCCCAATACCTGGACTGATAAGGTATTGGGCCCCACTCTCATTCAAATATCGTTATTTTAATAAAAGAAATTTAAATAATTTTGCATGCATTGACGATTGTCACATACCCGTATTTATTTATTATAAAACCTTCCCGTCCAATAATCATTTTATTTTTCAAAAAAATATATTTAAAAAAGTTTATTCATTATTATTATTATTAAAACTTTATGGTTTTCGATGAGCAGAACTGATAACAACCAAACTTTTGCTGTATGATGCGGGAAAAAACGATCAATCTCCTACCGTGAAGTGTGGGTGAAACAAACTAGTTGTATAAATAAAAACCATTCATGCTTACAAGAAATCGAAATGATTGCTATTTTAGATTTATTCAGCCTTTTAATACTCTACTAAAATTATTTAATTTAAACAAAGTGAGAAAGTGACGTCATTAACATATTCACCGTCGGGTAATATCACTTTCAAACTTCATGGGATTGACACGGAATTTTATCCGCAGTAGATCCAAGATATTGCTGAATTAAAAAAATAAAGTGAAAAGTAAAATAATCATTATAATCATAATTTTTAAATAAAAAAAGAAAATAAATTCATAAATGGGGCCTTCTCTTTTTCTTTGTAATAATTAAAACCAACAATACACACTGTTAAAAATTCTCTCTCCAAACGCTTTGCAGATCCTCATAAATAATAACACAATTTCAAAAATAAAAAAAAAATAATAAAAAAAATCAGCATAATTATCGGTGAAATTATTTTTCCTTTTTCAAAATTTTTGGAGCAAATCAAATCTTACTGATGCTTTACGGTTTAAGGTTTACACATCTGAGTTAAGGAAAACCCTTATGAGTGGTGGCTGGTTGTATCATGCGGATCGTCTCCGCCACCGCCACCGCCACCGTGGTGAGACTGAGATCCACTCGCCTGTTGTCCCGATGCCCCGGGGCCGAAAATCGGTCGGTAATGATTTAATCCGGCAAGAATGCTCAATTGTCCTTCTGTGAAACCGCCGGCTGCGGCTGCGCCACCAAGCCCAGCCGACAATTGCTGGCTCGGCAAAAGCGCGACGGGCGTCGGAAAATTCATAAAATGTAATCCGGTGGAGGCTGGGCGGTACAAGGCGGTATTATTGACCGTCGGAAAAGTCCAAATTGGGTCTTGGTGTTGATTTGAATTAGCCACCATCCAAAAGTTAGCTGGTGCTGACGTGTGATTTGCTGCTGCCATGGATGCTGAGCCTGATTGTAGCAGATAATTCCCCAATTGTTGTGAGGGTAACTCCGGCTCCGCCGGAACCCTACGTTTTCTTCCGATTCCCTCTTCGGTCTCCGATAACTCAACCGAATTGTCCCGATTTTCTTGTTTCGTTTGTAATATCTGATGAAGACTCGTCGACGAGCCGAAATTTAAAAGGTTGGATGATATATTATCCGATGATGATAACCCGATTCCGGGGAAAAGATTCCGGTTTTGTGGGAGAGCGAAATTCGGGTTGAAGTAACCGGATCGGATCTGGGAAGGAACCTGCATGGTGGAGCCGGAGCTCCGGAGTGAGATATTGAGTGAAGTGAAGTTAGCCGGGATTGTACCGGTGCCGGTGGCGGCTATAACGGCTGGCTCAGCTTGTTGAAGAAGCCATTCTATGGTTTCACCGTCTGTTTTATGACCGAGCTCGCGGGTGAGCTGAAAGACCCTGGCGGCGCATAGGGCGGGCATACGGATGCGACGACCGCGGCCGTCGACCTTTGTGTGGCGGTCTTTGGTGGAAGTTCTCTTGGGTGCTAGTTTTTTTGAGAGCTCGGTGGAGGAGGTGGTGGCAGCAGCGGCGGTGGTGGAGGTTCTTTGGAGGTTTGAACTGTTGGATCGGAAGAGAGGGTTAGATGTGTCGGTAGAGATGGGACGGGGAGGGTAGCCGGAGGCGGAGGCGGTGGTGGCGGAGGAGGAGCAGGCTTCGTCGTCTTTCTTTTCAAGCAGTTGAAATGGAAAGTTGGGATGATGGTGGAAACGATCATCACCACCATCCATGATCACATGAGATAAAGAGAGAGAGAGAGAGAGAGATAACCTTAATTCTCTCTCTAAACTTATAGATATGAATCTAAGGGGATGTGATGTGGGTCTGGATTTCTTTCTCTTTCAAGACCATATAAACAGTCTCACTCTCTTCAAATGTTTTTAACTGCAATATTTTTTTTTAGGTTAGAGAGAGAGAGAGGGGATGCTGATGATGATGATGATGATGAAGGAGGGCAAACTTTAAGCAACAAAGATAATGAGTGGGAATTATATGTGTGAGCTTTAAAAAGCAAAAAAATAAAATAAAATAAAAAAGAAAACAAATATTAATTTTTGAAATTGGAAAACAAAAATGCAAGACTTTTCAAAGAGAGTAGTAGGGATCAAATTTCAAAATTATTAGACGATTACGGAAGAATTAATGATTGTTACTTAAGTGATTGACTCTAGTTTATAATCAACTTTTGCTTTTACCTTTCTGTTTCGATTAATAGGATGACACGCCATAAAAGGTTTTTGTGGCTAGAATTTCACTTTTACATTAAGATGTCTAATTTGAGATAGTAAACAACATTGTTAATCTTATTTAGTAGATTTTGTGGTAAAACTCATGCTTAATTAAGAGTAATGAATGCGAGATGAGTGAATGTTTATCTTTCCTTTGAAGTAATAAGAATATTAGTAGACAAGAGATTTGGTTACGATTCAGGTATTGTGAACTATATAATGTGATCGTTGTTACAATAGTTTTAACTATTGGTGAGATTTTACTGGATATGGTTGTTATTAATGTGATTGTTGTAGCGACAAGATAGTGTCTCTTTGTAGTTTGTCGTGCAGCTATTTAGGTTTTAGATTTGGTGGAACTCGATATACTTTTAGAAGTCATACTCTTTTTGGACTTGGCGGGCCTATGAATGGTTGCTAATGCGGGTATATTTCCTTCATTTGCTCATATCTTCTTCAATTATTCGTATGTTTTTGAAGTTGTTGATAGTTTTTAAAAACAAAATCAAGTGACATGGATTCTTGTAAATCTTGAAAAATTGAACTACACAATCATAAAGACAAACAAAAGACTTGGTTTTAAAAGCTTGAAGCGCAATGAGGCGATAAAGTCTTAAGTTGAGGCGCGAGGCGTAAAGCGCAAAAGAGCATCACTTTTCATACGTGAGGCGTATTTTATTTATATAAATGTTTTTTTATATATTTCATAGGTTTCTAGCATCACTTAACCAAAATTTAGATATAAATAGCCTCTATATGGTTAATATATAAATAGCCAATATATACAACAAAAAAAACTATACGTACAACATTCTGATGCACAAAAACTTCCATGTACAAAAAGTGTGCGGCGTGCCGCTTTTTCGTGTGCCTCTTGTACGCGTTGTGCCTCATCGAATCAGAAACGAGCTGCCTCGCGCCTGAGGGCGCCTCTCTTTTAGGCATGCTTTTTAAAACCCACACAAGATGGAGAACAAGTCTGAATTTGTGACCCATGTAAGTAGAATTTAATTATCAAACAACATAATAAAAATCTATTTATACTAAATAATTCTTAAGGAAACTAAATAAAATTTAAGCCTTCTTCTCCTAGGCAAATCTTCAAACACGTATTCTTCATCAATACCCATCCAATATCAAATTTAATATGGAAGCTTATCAATGTGAATTTAGCGTGTTCCCAAAGTTTCATGTGTTTTGGAGGAACATCACCCAGAACTTACAACCGCGCATGCGTAGTCCAATATTCCAGGAGTTCAAACCTTTGGACACATGGTATTTGCTATTTTCTTTTTCTAATCTAACCATATAACATTTTTGAGTGTTCAACGTATCGAAAAGTTACATTCCCTACTATAATTTATTTTTGTTGGAAATTTATATACCAATATATAACTTTTGCATTCACGTGCAATTTTTAAATCCAAGTTGGATGAAATAAGGTTGTTAAGAGGACTAAAGTCTAGGGAATTAGATTTTGGGACCATAATAGTAACGTTCATAGAAGGTAGGGACTGAAATCCAGCATTTTTCAAAAATACAGGCTATAAGTCTATGCTCATCAATACTTGACGGACTCTGGTGTACTTTTTCCGACACGATGAAATAAGAGGATCAAATATGCAAAAAGAAAAAGAAAATGAATTTGTTGGCATCTTTTTCCTGTTGTCTTTCAAAAAAGGAATTTCTTTCACTTTCTTACACATTATTTAAATAATAAAATATATTTGATAAAAAAGATGATCCTTAGAGCTGGTAAAAGATATCTATGATTCACGGATATCCCTCATCACAAGCATCTAGTTCAAAAATTAAGCACCTAGCTACTGGTGTGTGTTTATAACCGTTGTTGACCAAAGGTCGTTTTCCAGCACAGTCTGCCGTATTAGGCGACAGATTGTCAGGAAAACGAGCTTTGGACAACGATAGGTCATATAGATTGGTATTGGTCAAGGTGGCAGGAATTTATATACAAAAAAAACAAGCAACAGATGATAGATTCGAGAACATAACCGGTGGAGTGCATGGAAATGGTTCGCTCTATTAATCTTTCAATCCTCACCGACGCAGTGATCGGTAAGTTTCAAGTTACTTCAAAGAATCAACATTTCTGTGTAAAATCATTAGTAAATCAGTCTAATTTGGATGAGACTAATAAAGAATATTATTCAAGCAAATCACAGGCTAGTTATAATTTTGATTTTGGAATGGAGAAATCTATGGTGAACTAAAGGGTTGTACTTACACTTAAGTAGCTTACACAATTCTCCTTAGGTTATGTATAATGCTTTGACTAAAAAGTGTAATCATGTTCTGTCACGTCACTACCATATCAGTACATGGACAATCACTACCAGATTCACTAAGCTATGTAATGGTTTCACTACCATGTCACTGACTGCATTAAATTTTTTATCATTACTACCACATCAGTACATGTGCAATCATTTTGTGCCGATTCTTGTGCTTTTGTAAAATATTCCCTTTTTTCCAATTGGGGATGTAAATACTTTGACAATCATGGTTTACTTTGGATATATACCATCGGCTAGACAATACACATACTCGTACTCTACATCATTGGCATAAAAAGAAGATCCAGGTGCAACTCCGTCTATAAGATCGTCAAAGATATGCGATTGATCTAAAACATTAATTTCGTTATTTGCTTCTTGAAGTAGTTGATACCTCAAACGTATCGCCTCAACAATCACCTCATCTTCATCCGATAAATCTGATGAAGAGGATGAAAAATCCATTTTTTTTAACAATTATTGTATGAGTAGAGAGATTTTAGAGTAGATGATGGAAATTGTGTGATATGTTTTGAAATTGACTTGTTATTTAAAGATTAAACTTTAAAAAAAAATATATTTTTATTTATAGAAGCCGTTGCAACGGCTAGTCAAACACGCACCAACACACCAACGCCCGTGATTCAGAACTGCCCCCCCCCCCTTCACGCCACCATTAATCATGCCCTTGGGGCGATGTTCCACGCCTATTTACGGGTCATGTGGATAGGGGTGTTCAATATTTGGTTTCAAACCGATTAAACCGATAACCGAATTTAAACCGAAACCATTTAAAACCAAACCGAATTACATATGTGGTTTTCGATTTGGTTCAAACCGAAACCCGAATATGTAATTTGGTTTTTGATTTAGGTTTCAAGATTTTGAATTCGGTTTGAACCGAAAAACCCCGAATTGGGTTATACCACTATTTAAATCCATATTTTATAGTTAATGCAATTCATTTATATCAATAACCAATACTTAAATATGGATTATAAATCATTATTTGATAAAAGGTATGTTTTTGTTTAGATATTTCTAATATGTTGTGCTGTTTAAACCGAATAAGTTATGGCTACCCAAAAGAAGAAAAAAAATTATTTTTGGCTAATTCGGTTTATTAGGTTCAAACCGAAAACCAAAACGAATTACACTGTGGTTTTAGATTTGGATTAGGTTTCCTCAAATATGGTTCGGTTCGGTTCGGATTGTGGTTTCAACAAAAAAAATACCAACCCGAAAAACCCGCAACCCGACCCGATGAATACCACTACATGTGGATCACGCCCCGGTGTTCCACGCCAATAACATTTAGCCTTAGATCAACCGAGCTATATCGGGGCATCCGGAGCTCCTGTGAGGACAAGGTGACTTTGCACAAAGTCGTCTGTGGCTCATCAATGAGAAGGAGTTCGTGGTGAAGAACGGATGGGTGAGTGGCCATGGTTTGGATTATTTTGTTTTTGCTTATCTTCAAAATTTGGGGTTTATTTTAGTTTATATATAAATATTTTTAATTTAAAAAAATTATTAATAAAACTAAAAATATATATTTCTTATTTATTAAACTAAATAAACTATTAATAGTAAATTTATATATTTAAAATTTATAAAGTAAATTTATTAACAACGATATAAAATTTTACAAATTTTAATAATAAAAACTTTAAAACACATAAGAATTGTTGGAACTCTTCAAGAATATGTAAAAATAAATAATAATAATAATAAAATAGTATGATTTGGTTATGTTTTAAGTTTGATTTTATTTTGTATAAAATCTTTCACTTTTGAATTCAATTTAGGTGTTACAACTTTGTGTGTTTCATCTTTGAATTCAATTTTTTGAGTAAGTGTATATGTGTTTCAACTTTGAATTCACTACTTGAGTAATGACTTGAAGGGTGTTTCAATTTTGGTTCACTATAAATACAAAGGTATGCATTTGTTAGTAGACACACTTGAACACACCATAAACCTCCTACTTGAGCTCTCTCATCATTCTCTAAAAAAAAATTCTAACAATCATTCTCTCTAATACAAGGTAAAATTTCGGGTTTAGAATCCTCTCCGGCTGTACACACATCTTCGGCCGTTGTACACTGGGAAACATTCGAGTTCTCTTGGGAGACTCGGAATTTGTTTTAAGGGACCTGTGTTAAACACAAAGCCTCAGTCACGAATTTAGTATACGTATTTGTTTTCGTACTTTTCTTTTATTTCTTTTGTAAAGATATTGTAATTTATAGCATTCTTTGATTATTGTATTGTATTTGGAATTTATAGAAGTGTTAGTTTTTATTTTTTGACGAACGGTTGTTACAAGAATTTGTAAAATTTATAAACATTTATAAAGTTCAAAAGATTTCCTACAAAGGTTCAAATATCTATGTAATAGTTAAGTTTATCATTAATTTCGTCTTGATTTGACGAAACATATCTACAACCTTGAAGAGTAATTATATTTATGATTTTAATAATTTAATTTATTAAATGTTTAGTTATGTTATGTAAAATTATTTGATATTCAAAATTATTTTACTTCTATGTAATAATGTTGAATTTAAAATTTTAGGTTTTTCCTATAATTTTATAATATTAATTAATATATTTTTATTATATTTTTGGTTATAAATTAACAAGATATTAATCAATATACAGTTTATTATAATTAATAATTTGGTAATAAAAATAAATGTAAAACTAATGTGGTGATGACGTGGAAATGAAAGGTTGTTGTAAAGGATGATGGATTAGAAAGAAAATAGAGACAACCACTAGCTTAGCTTTGTGACAAACGTGTATACCCAAGATTTTATTAAAAATGGAGAGTTTTTAGGTTTAAGTTCTACTTGTGACCAAAAAAGGGGGTCCAGGTTGGGCCATGGTGTTTTCTCACCTATGGTGGGTTTTCCTCCTGAGGGAGGTAGAGATGATCGGGTGGGTCAGTGATCCAAATTTCCATTCAAAAAGAAAGAAAATAGAGGTTTTTGAAGAATTGATGCATGTGACAGATAAGTAGCACATTTGTGAGCGTTTGTGGGCACAAGCTTTTATGGCCGGCGAATAAGATACGTGAAATAGAGAGGGAAGGACGCTACAGACGTGAAGAGGAGAAACAGGACTTGCGGCTCTTTGTCACATACAGTCTGTGGGAGAGCTCGGTTGTTTCTGATGTTCCGTGGATATCCAAGCAATGACGGCGACTGCACTAGTATAGTAGACTACTTACCATAACCTAAGAATTAAGATATCCAAGCAAAACCATCTCACAAACTCGATAAGTGAGGTTATCTTATCTCACCACATTTATTCGTAATTAATTTATATGATATTAGCATGTAACACCCTTATTTTAATAATAAGTTAGTACAGATCGTCTGCATTAATATAACACATAAAATTTTGTTATGAGAACCTGTAGGGTCCCATTCATCAGCAAGAACGGATCAGAATTGATCATAGAGTGATTTGTATTCTTTAAAGCCATGATACTTATAACGTGGCTAATATAGGTAGTGTGTACGTGTAATAAAGAGTTACCGAGTAGTTATTCTTTAATTATAAAATAAATGCTTGATAAAAAAAGGAAGTTATTTTAATATAAAATAAATAAATAAATAAGCTAATAAGTAAGCCTAACAAAACCGGCAAGGCGGGGTGGGTTGGGTGACGGGTCAGAACGAGTTCTTAGCAAAATATTTTTGGGTCAAAGCGGATTCTAACCAAAATAGACTCCATGTTAAAATTAGTCATTCTAGAAAAAAAATATATATTTTCTTTATGGCACCTGGTGGAGACGGGTAGAGGTGGTGGTGACTAGGCCTTTAATGACCGGACCAATCATAGACCGAACCAGACCGAGACCGTTTCTTTGCAGAAAAGCAAACCGAGGACCAGACCAATTTTACACACCTTAGTTCAGTACTTCAGTCGGTCTGTCTTGCTGGTCGATTGTGACCAATAATTTGAACTTGGATGCTGGGTTGGGTTGTACTCGTGGAATGCAATTTTGGGCTATTGTGTTGGATTATTACATTTGTTGGCTGCAAACTATTGTAGTGTTAAGGGTGTTGGGGGCACCCTTCAGGTACTCCATGCGGGTTCACGGGTACCGCGGGTACACCGCCGCCATTACTTCGGGTAGCTCATCGCAGGGGCGGATTTAGGAAGGCCCGGGGGGTTCACCGGAACCCCCCGAGTTTCGAAATCGTAGCAGAAAGCTATGAAGAAAATCTAGGGTGAACCCCTTAAAAAATATGGGATGAACCCCTTCAAAAAGTTGAAAACTGATCAGGATTAGATTTTAAGAAAAGAAAAGTAGGGGAACTCGAAAATTTTCCGGCAGGCGGCGGAGCAGTGGCTGTCCAACGAAGTTATGCACAGTTCTGTGTTATGAGACAAGAAATGTAGAAGAAAAAGTTGACCATAGTGTTTGCTTTTACCCTATTATTTAATAATTAATATCACCTAGTGAATTAATATGGGCTTTTTTAAAAACATATAACTTAGTTTATTAAGAAGCCCAAAAACCAAAACATAAATCTTTTATTGTTTCTTTTCTTTAACCTGTCGTAGCCATCTTCTGTCATAATAACCGAGACGAAATTGATAGTACACTAAAGACCTGGTTGTTCTCAGTTCTCCGATAGTCCTGCTCTCGATTATCACTTCCAAGTCTCAAAATCCAAATGAGATACAAATTCATTGATTTAATTTTTGTTTTATTAATAACTTTTATTTTATTAAATGAATACTTTTGTGTTTTAATCTTATTTAACTTAATGTGGTTAGATTATATGATTATATGATATACATTATTTACTATATAATTTATTATATTGACGAATTATTAATGTAAAATAATTCTATTATGTTTAACTTTGTTTTATTAATTTTTATGAATGTGAAAAATGGCTTGTTTTTGTTAGTACTTTTTTGTGTATTATTCATTTATGTATTTATTTAATATACGATTTATTAAATTTTTTATAAGTTTTTTTCGGTTCTTTTCTAAATATTTATATAACTAGGAAAAATATTATTATATAGAGTTGTTATTTGATAAAAGTTTATTAATCTAAATTATAATACCAACGGAAGTAGAAGATACCGACAATCATATTTGTGCTTATACCAAATGTAGTCCCCTAACGCACCACTCTTTAATTTCTAACGACAATGTTTTTTTTATTATTCTGTCATATTTTTATTAGGTGATTACCTTACCGACCCGAACAATCGAACCGAACCGAACCAAACCGAATTTTTTTACGTCCGCCCTATGAAATTGGAGCATCTAAAAACAGTGAACCCCTGGAAAAAATTCCTGGATCCGCCATTGGCTCATCAGGTAGGAGATCTCGGGTATATGTACCAGTGATTGAAGGTTGCATTGTAGCCGTTGGGGAGATCTCGGGTATTATTTAGGTTATTGGGGTTGTGCCCCCAATACTTTAGGGTATTATGGTTGGATTTGGGTAAAAATGAGGTGGCACACCCTCATTAGGTATTTTGTTAGGGTAGTTTCTTTGAATGATTGGGTGAGGGTTGTGCCCCCAACACCCTAAGAAACATTCACATATATAGTCATTAACATTAATAGACCGTCTTTCATTTAAAACTCAATTTCAACAGCCAATAAACTAAAACATAAAGGAACTCAAACTGAATCAATCTGAACTAGCCTAATAGCGGCGGTGGTGGGTCATTAGCGCCGATGATTGAGGTAGAGGTGATGGTTTCGGCAACGACGAGCATTTGGTGGAGACAAAGAATGGGCATGAGTGGTGCTAACCCATTTGGACCCTTTTAAGTTTTTTTTTAAAGGCAATTTCTTTATTCTTGGTGAAGTGGGACTTGAATCAATGACCTTCTCAAACATATGTGCTTCTAGAGGATTTTCTTTTCCCATTAGGCCACCAACCCCAATTACGGACCCTTTTAAGTTAACAAGTTTTATAACAGTGACACGTTTTGACTCGTTGTATTATTTAGGTAGATTCAAATTGACTCATTGTATTTTTTCCACTTGACACAAATGAACCCATTTAGTAAAGAAAGGGTCATAATTGCCACCGGTAATAAGGAAACTAATTAATCAAGCTCATGGATTGGGCTTTTAGTTAATTAGGTCTTACAGGCCTAAATTCAATTTATAATTGTGTACGTGGCTTCGTCATATTGGAACACGTTGCCAGCATTTTTGTCCTTTTTCTCGACATTTCCACTGAGTTAATATGGGTATATTTTGGGGAGTTTCAAAAGTTAAGTACAAAATAAGGATTTTGACTTTTCAAAAGTTTATTTTAAGAATTTTTCCTAATTTAAAGTTATTCGTGTAAAGTAGAGTAAAAATAACATTTACCGTTCAAACCCCCCTAAAAGTAGTAGACCAAAACCTCAAATCCATACTTTCTCGCTTCCCTCCGTTCATCTTCTTTGGCGATTGATTTTAGTGGCCGAAAAATGATTTTGACCGATTTATTGTGTTTGGGTGTTAACGTGCATACAGAAAATCGAGTTAGACACTAAGAACCATATTGTTAGCTTAGATTATTTTCGAGATTTTGTACAAACACATTTGACCGGAAATTGTGCCGGTAATGGCGTGACGAGGCTTCAAACCTTGGTCTAAGGGTTCTTTAGACATGGAGATGAGTAGTGGTGGCCTTAGAAGTAGGATATATTTTTCATTAGAAATTTTTGTTTGTGTGAGAGAGAGAGAGAGTTGTCGAGCGGGACGAGTTGATCAGGTCGTCTTTTGCAGAAAAATGTGATGATCTATTCATTTTGAAATTCCACAATGTTTATTGGGGTCGAGTGGGACAATTTGAGTTCCCCTCGGCCGCACACCAACACCAAATTAATGCCACCACCACATATCTCATTATCTCCATCCCTAACGGCCTCTGGACCAAGGTTTGAACCTTGAAGCTCTATGACGCCGGAGAATGACTCATACAATTTTCCGCCACTTATGGAACGAGGCAAGAGAGGTCGTTGGAAGAACACGTTCGAGGGGCGGGTTGTTTTTTTCTTTTGAGTAAATTACATGAATAGCTTTTGTGGTTTAGTTTTTTTTTAAGCTAAAAGGGTATTTTAGTTATTTTAAAAAAATTAAAAGTTTTTTTTAACTAAAGTTAATCTTGTTATAAATTAAAATCACGTAACTTAAACTAAAAACCTATTCATGTAATTAAGTAATTAACTCTAAAATTAGTTTTCCACGTAAACTAAAAAAATGAAAAGAAATGGATCAATAATTACCTAAATTAGAAATGGGATCCACAAGATTGATGATCATCTTGCCTGCCCTTATCTATTGACTTGTAGGCCATGGACCCACAGGGTCCACTATTGTCTTTAGGAATTCAATAATATAGAAGACACCCACGTGGACTCTGAACCAATGGCCTAACTAACACTGCTATATCGGTACGGAGACTTTTGTTATTTTCATCGAATCCAAAGTCCTCATTCCTGTTCAAACCCGACCCCATATCACCCTGTAAAAAACCTATAACTGCGAAAACCACTTATCTTAACCTAGAACAATTTTTGTTTAAAGCGAGACTCGAATCTATGATCTCTCATTTGAAAAGTCATGAAACTACCACTTAACCAGAAGGCTCGATGGATTTCAAATTTTTTATCACCTTTGAATCTTCATCTTTTTAACGGCAAACTAGTCTACTTCTAAATATTCCAATGCCTACACCTTGCAGGATTTAAACCCTCTACCCATGAATAGAGGGGAAACACCTTACCATCACACCATGTCCCTTGAGAACCTTGAATCTTCATATTTAGTGAGGTGTATAAAATATAAACAAGTATATTGGGCTAATATTGTCATAGTCTAATAGTTTACGGGGTGCAATGAGGAAGTCGCAAGTTTACTGGATTGGGTTGCAAGTTTTTAGTCCTAGAAGGAGTCTAATACTTTTTTTATTTTATTACTAGTTTAGGTCCCGTGTCTACACACGGGATGAAAAATATTAATATTTAAAATTTTTAAATCTTTATGTATATATATTTCACAGGTGTAAAAATATATTACATATACTACGGATATAAACAAACTCAAAATATGTAAAAATTAATATATAATTAGGTTTCGAAAATACGTTAATTACTATGTAATGTAATTTCACTTTCAATTACTATTTGATTGAAATAAAAGTTACATAATTAAATTTTAAAGTTTTCTTATAATAAGGAATAATTTAAAATAAATGTGTTGTATTAGTCCAATTAATATTTTCTTTAAATATATATTATTATTTAAATATAGAAGTGCATTAAATAAGAGAAAGAGGCGGGAAAAAAATTGTGAGATTGAATGTGGAGATGACACGTGGCACTAAAAAACCTTTATTTATTAGTATGTATAGATTTGGTATTATCTTTAAGTATTTGAGTAGGATTAGATTACTTGATTAACAAGGTTTATTTTAGTATAAATAGATGGGTTAGGGATCATTGTAAAATGTGGTTTTTTTTGTTTAATAAAATTCTCTGTTCATTTTCTTGGGCCTGATTTCCAACAATTGGTATCAGAGCTTGAGGAAAAAGAAAGCCGGTTTGAGAGTCGATCTTCGAGCAAGGGGAGCAGCCCCGGTGGCTGTGGGGCTGGGTAGAAAAGGACGACCGGAAGGTGTGTGATTTGTTCTTGCTTAGCATCAGCAAGAAAAGTAACTGCAAATTTTTCATCCACTAGAATTGATTCTTAATTTGATTAAAAAGGGGATTAGTTGGCCACGTGGAGGGTGACTTTAATTGGAAAGGTTAGCAAGTAGATTGTCATGCATGGGATGAAAACTACATGAGAACAGTAACTAAATTTCATGTGATTTTATTATGGGGAGATTTTTTTTTGGCATCGTTCAAGATGGTGTTCTGATCTAGTTGCGATAAGACAACTTCAATACTTGATCAATCGACCCAGTTCTTCCCGCCAAGTATAAAAACGGAGTAACCGGGGTAGGTTGTTTTTTTGCTAGAAGATATCCGATCAGATTTGCGGGTAGGTGGACGGTAAAAGATTCGTCAAAGCGGGAGACTTTGAATCTAGTCTTGCCTAGCAAGTAAAGAAGAAAAACGGAAAAAGCAGCAAGGTAGCGAGCTTGTTTATTTTCGATCGGTGGTCAAGAACGGGGTTATTCTGGTGACCCGGGAAGAGGGATATCGATAGCGGTCAAGTGGGTTTGAAGCCGTGAAAAAGAGGAGATAACAATGGTATATGCAAAGTAGAAAAAAGCATGTGTGTGAACGTTGTGGTTGTGGAACTTCATGTCGAGATGATCTAGGTCGAGGCCAAGGAAAGGGTCGATGGTCTAGGATGAGTCAAGACAGTGAACGGGTCCAAGACAAGTGCATGACAAGATTAGGGGATGATTATTGGACTAATATTGTCATCGTCTAATAGTCTACAGGGTGCAAGGAGGAAGTCGCAAGTTTACTGGATTGGGTTGCAAGTTTTTAGTCATAATAGGAGTCTAATACTTGTTTATTTTATTATTTGGTATTATCTTTAAGTATTTGAGTAGGATTAGATTACTTGGTTAACAAGGTTTATTTTAGTATAAATAGATGGGTTAGGGATCATTGTAAAGTGTGATTTTTTTTGTTTAATAAAATTCTCTGTTCGTTTTCTTGGGGCTGATTTCCAACAAAGTAAATAAATCAATACATTATACATTTACAACTAACTAGTTATAAACCCATCCGCGCGCTGTAGCGGGACGCACGTCACGACGGCTCGGTTCGCAAATAAAAAGAAGCACGTGACGACGGTATATTCGAAAATCACGAAAAAGTTAAGTTGTTTTAAAAATGAATGTTAAGAAAACGAAAGCGAACTTTAAAATATCGTTTAAACAAAACCGTGTAAAATTGTTGCCCACACAAATACAATATTTAAAAACTTAAAAATATGAGATGTAACATTTTAAGAATTATAATTTATATGAAAACGTTAAAAATTTACGGTCAAACTTAAATGGAATAGGTTATATGTAAAATTTATGTCAATTGTTATTAAAAAACAAAATACAAAAAAAAATCATATTTCAAGTATTAAGAAAATAAAATAAAAAAAACAATGAATTTTTTTTATTATAACCCGCATTGGTTTTGACTAAAGTTTATACCAGCTGTAATAACAAAAAAGCATTTATATTTCAATTATTAAGAAAATAAATTAAAAAAAAAACCAAATAATTTTTCTTTATTATAACCCGCACATTGCGACGCATTAAAACGAAAAAAATTAATTAAAAAACAAAACACCAAAAAAATTGTATTATAAGAATTTAAAGCATCAAGAAACTTAAACAAAATGTTTTGATTTTTAATTTTTTAACGAAAAACATATTATTTTTTTAGAAAATGCCGAAGTCAGCAAATGTGGTGCTGGCGTAGGCAGCGTAAACGACATGAGGGGCGGGAGTAGGATTCGAACCCGGGTTGATAGCCTCAAGGGCAGACCCGCTAACCCTGCAACGCTTGCCAATGTTGTACATCATTCTGAAGCACTCATATTTATGTATATTTAGAATGAAGAAAACTTAGAATAAATAAAAAAGTTTAAAAAGACGTTGCAGATGCAGCCTGTACATACTGCTTCAGGTTGGTACGGTGGCATTGTAGTCACTAACCGACCAAATTAAAGGTATACGAGCAAGTTGTACCCACACTCTGTGACGGGGGGTGGGCCGATTTTTAATAAAATTTAAACAGAAACACGTACGCGAACATTAACGTAGCGTTAATAAAAAAAGAAACTTAAAACAAAAATATAAAGAAACAAAGAAAACGTATATAAAAATACGAAAATTTTAACTGTCGCGCGTTGCGACGGGTTGTTTTTAAATATCGAAATGTAGACGATATATTTGAAAAACAGGAAAAAGTGACGTCGTTATAAAAACGTACGTTGATAAATACGAAGGAAAACTTTAAAAAAGCAAAAATAATAAAAAAGGAAATTTAAATATTAAAATGAATAACAAAAAAAGGAAGAAAAAAATGCCAAAAAAACGAGCAGGAATTAAAAAAAAGAAAAAAAAATATGGCGGGGTTAGGGTGGTAGGAAGACTCGAAACCATGTAGCTTGGAAGGAGAGGGAGTACGCATGCCACTGGGTTACGTCAAGTCGCCAACTTTTGTGTAATGTCTACAACCCATCTTCATTTAACAATTATTAAATGAATTGAAGTCAAATTGTGACCCGCAAAATAAATCAAATGTTAATGGACAGTTTACGATTCAATAATACTATAGAATGTTAATACACCGTATATTATTAAATTTGGTGTTTTATTTTAACTTTTCAAATAACTCTTTTAAATATTAGTATTTAATAAACTATCTAAGAAAATAATTATTTGCATTTTTAAAGAGAAAATGTAATTTTAAAACAGATTATGACATGCTTTTAAAACAATGTTTTACAAACTAAAATCGGTTTCTCAAACAACCACTAAACAAATAAAAATTGGCCACATGAAACACCTAATGAATTATCGCTAAATATCATGTTATTTTAAACAGCTAACCGTTAAGCGGGTACTTTATTATGTTTTATTTATTTAAACATTACCACACCAATCATGGGTGTTTAATAGACTGTGTTTATAGGTTGATGGGTCTAACTCCGACATGAACCCATAAATTTTACAGATACCCAAAAATTATACTAGATAGGGGAATTCAAAACGGAACATGTTTAGTGATAACGTATTAGCATCTACACGATTTGTTTAACCCAAAAGAGTTATGTTTTTTTTTCATAATATTAATTACTTTAAAATTATAGTTTTACTTCAAAAAACACACTTTGTAAAACAATTGTATTTATACTATAGATTTTGAAGCTTAATTTTCTTTTACTTTTTAAGTTTCTAACATAAAATATTCAACCATATTGAGTTTTAATATAAAACTAGAAATTATGACCCGCGTGTTACAGCGGGGGTCGTACAGTGACATTATGGTTAAGTATATGATTAAGTCCACGCGTTTGTGAATCTCGCTACACGTGTTGCAGCTGTGACATTAACGTCGTTATGTACGGTGACATTGGCATCACGTGCACTGCGCGGGAAGTGGACCTTAAACGGTTGAGGTAGTGACAATAACGTGGCTAAGCACAAAAAAACGTGGTAAGTACATAAAAGAAATGTATAAAGTTACGGCGACTCGGTTAGCCCAAAGAAATGTAAAAAAACCAAAGAAAAAAACCCAAAAAAATTATGGACCAACAGATAGGTGACATATGGCGTGACGGTGGGGAAAAACACCTAATTTTGGCATTTTACAAAGTTCAGGGGAGAGTTGTGGTAGACACTTGTAAATGAGTATAAGAAAATTTATACCGGGACGTCAAGAAAAATATATTAAACATAACAACAAATTAATTTTTTTAGAGGTATATTTGAACTTTTAGAAGTGGAGGGGTATTATTTGAAAATTTAAAAATTGAGGGGGTACATATGAGAAAAGCAAAAAAAACATGTTATTTGACGCCGACGTTGGTAAATAAGAGTAAGCTAGAAATTATGACACGCGCGTTGCAGCGAAGTCGTATAGTGACATTAACGTGGTTAAGTATGTAATTAAGTCCGCGCGTTTGTGAATCTCGCTACACGTGTTGCAGCTGTTACATTAACGTTGTTAAGTGCGGTGACATTAGCACCCCGTGCTCTGCAGCGGGAAGCAGACCTTAAACGGTTAAGGCAGTGATAATAACGTCGCTAAGCACAAAAATAAATGTGATTAAATAAATAAAAGAAATGTATGAAGTTTATAAGGTCATGCGTCATGCTTCTCATGGGCTCACACATGAGCTGACGTGGCACCTTGGCCATGCGTGAATACCATGTCTCACTACCGTGTCAACTCACGTGGAAACAACTAAAATGTATTTTTTTTTTAATAATATTTCATTTAATTTAACTTTTCTTCAATAATTTGTAACTTTTTTTAACAATCTAAGTACACAATGTTGTTTAATTTTTATAATGAATATTTCGATATAAATTTTATTAAAAACCGAGTTGGTTTTAAAATAAAGTATTTTTTGTCTTGTAAGCGGATTTAGCATATCTTTGGATTGGTAACTTTGGTGGAACATACGCATATCTTTGGATTGGTAACTTTGGTGGAACATATTTACGCACTTCGACTATCCGACGATAATGAGGAGCAGATATTTTGTTTCATTTGGTATTTTACGCTTGTGTTTTTTAATTTATGGCGGTGTTATTGTTTTTTTATTTATTACGTATTTATTATTGTTTTTTATTTAACTTATAATCATTTTTTATTTTTTATTACATAATTTTTTAAACATAATAATATTATTTGTATTTAAAAAAATAAAAAAAAGGATGAAGTGAAGAGTGGTGGGAATGAAAATCATTTCCATGGTTTAGTGATCTGGTGAAAGCAGTGAGTGAGGAGTGCCCCATAGTCTAAGGAGGAGATCTCCTTAGATATTGTTTTAAGGAGACATAAGTAGGTACCTTAAAGAAAGTGAACCACCCTAACTCGCACACGCGCACGCATGGACGATGAGGACGTGCGCAATGTGCACTTTACAATATTGCGAGCCGCTTGAGAGCCACATTTATGGTTTTGAAGTTTGGTTCATCTCAGTTGCTACTAAGCTACTCACGGTCTGCTTCTTAGCTGCGACTTAGTTAGTACTTATGGCGCAATGGGTCGGTTCCGTCGATGCTCGCGTCACACATTGATGTTATGGCTGCAGAAAGTAGTTTCCACTAAGTAGTTGATGCTCCCGGCTTCAAGTTCCAAAGGCGACCAAAGGTTACGTTCTGTTACGAATTTTCAATGTTTAAATTTGATTTATTAACATTTGTTTAACTTTTCAACCTTACAAAATGCTCAAAGAGACACTTATTGCATATTATTGTACTATGACTAATTGGTCGATAATAATTCATACTAACAGTGTGGCTGGTGACAGTCCTAACTTTCACTTTTATTGTCAATGGCAGTCCCTGTAGCATAATAATCATAGATTTACACTCGCTTTACAACTGGTTCCCACTTGATTTCGTTTGTACATTTCTCTATTTCATTCAAAATCATAACTTTGAGCGAAATCAAGTATAAATCAAGTGTAAATCTATTATGATTATACTACTTGGACTAACCTTGATGACAAAAGTAAAAGTTGGCACTGTCACCAACCAAATTGTGAGTATGAATTATTATCAGCCAATAGGTCATAGTTTAGATTATTAAAATCCAATTCGTCAAAAACGTGATAAATTGTGGTTTACTTGCATAAGGAAAAGGTAGCAGCTCTAAAGATTATCAAGGAAACATGCAATTACATAAAAAGCCTGCAAAAAGAGGTGAAGAATGCACGAGAAAGGCTATCTCAACTATTGGATTATGTGGAAAACAATGGTCTTGATGTAGACATCCTCACAAATCTTCTACAACAATAAACTGTTTTTATATAAATATATTTGTAATAAATTATCAAGTTTTCTACTATTACCATGTAATATAATATCCATATGGTGTTCTTTTGTGTAATATAAATAACAAGCGAAGTAGAGGAACAAAACTCACATGCAGCACTGATTGTACATCATGCATCAAAAGACAGACCTTACTGTTTACGGGATGTTGATTGTTTTACTTATTAATGCCTTAAAACAAGGAAAGGAACCGTAAGTATAGTGGCGCACTGGTAAGCGTTTGAGTCTCTTTAGCAGCTTCCACTGGATTTTAGCATTTAAAACCCCCTTGAAGGCAAATTATGTTTTACCTGATACACTGGTTAGCAAGATATTGGTGAAGTCGTCGCTTGAGTTATATAGTAACAAGTTCTCACGATTACCATAAAGAAAAAGAAACTATACGTATAAACTGGCTTGAATTATTAACTTATACCATTCTTATCCTACACAATACCATCTTTGGTAAGAAAATCAAGACACTGCAAATCTGATGGCATATAGAAAACATACATACTAAAACACTTTTTCCCAAATTTAGTTTAATTAAGAAAACAACCAAAAAAACATAGAAATTTGACAAAACTGCCAAGATTTAGTTTAGAAAGGAACCTGTTTAGCATCTCAACATCCCATCACAGCACAATTATAAACAAAACCACCCGAACGCTTTCTAGCAAGCAGGTTCCATTGAGGCAGGCTTCCATCGGGTACCCAAGAATTCAACTCTATCATCCCTCCATATGAAACCCGCGGGCCACCAATAACAATGAGCTGATCACCACAAGCCCGAAAAGCAAGTCCCCATCCATTCATAGAGCCTGCTCTTTCGGGCAGCCCGCCCACTCTGACCCAAAGATTCCGACCCTTGTCGTATTTTCTCACTTCTTGTTCTTCATAGCAAGCTGCATATAGTTCATCCTTCACAACCGCCAATAAAGGTGGTGCTTTGGCGGTTGCAGGTGCATCTTGACCCCCTGCACCAGTTAACACCGGAAACATATTTGGAATCTCGGTCCAAGTACCTGTTTCCAAATCATAAACTTCACCACAAGTCAACCCGTTGTTTTCTTCGCCTATCCCACCTATAACATAAAATTTCGATTCCAAAAATACCCCCGAACACATTTTTCTTGGTTTATTCATATTGGGTAGGGTGACCCAAGTCCCAGTCTCTGAATTATAAAGCTCAGCCGAGCTCAAGATGTTGCCAGTTGGACCGCACCCACCGGCTACAATGGCTAACTCACCAAGACTTGCAGACCCGAACAAACATCTAGGTGTATTGGTCCTTGACCCGGGTGACCATGAGTTAGTTAAGATACTATATTTATATACTACATGTGTGTCTATTTCTTTACCAAACACCAGCAGCTCAGTGCCTACTGCTAAAGATTCTTTATCTGAGCACATGAAACATTCATTGCAGTCCATGGTAGGTAGGCGCATCCACCTACAGCGGATCGGGTCAAAAGCCTCCCATTCAAAAAGGTTACATGAGAAATAAACCCAATGTTCTATAATACCCATTAGCCTTCTTAGCTTATAAAGCTCACCACCACGAATTAGGGTCCGAAACATGCGGTTTAGTGAGGCGATCAACCCGTAATCGGATCTTGAACTGTGCAGGAGGCAGTTAATCGAGAGGTCTCGACCTAATTCACTAATTAATGAGCTAGAATCTGATTGATCACCTTGTTGTTCTTGGTTATCTGATGGGCCAGAATCAGAAAGTGAAATGACCGAATTACCCTTTTGTGTCTCGTTTTCAGACAGTTTCCATGATTTTCTCAACCCGGTTGTCGTTTCTCCTACATCATCAAGACAACGTTTTCCTTTCGAAAATTCGGTTACACAGAAGGCACTGTAAGCCCATTTGCTTTCTTGTTCACAAGCACTTGGTAAGTCTCTTGAGACAAGAAAAGCGGGACCCTCCAACATGATTCCTATTTGAAAAAATGATATATGTTTTTTGTCAATCGAGCGGAAAGAATAGTTAAAGACTATTTACTTGTGCAAACTGAACCGAATCTAAATAATGTGCAGAACAAAGAACACCAAGAAGAACAAAATACCATCTTTGTGATTTTGTAAATAATTGCTAGATGTTAACTATTATACATGGAAATTATCATCAAGATTTTTAAATCAGGTAAAGATACACAGAACAGATGGATGCATACGACAAATACGAATTAAAAATATATTTGCAGAATTTTAAAACATTATCATACCTCTTGATGTACCCTAAAATATTACTAAATTTTAAATAGGTTAAATTGACAGTTTGGATAAAGGATTATCAAGATTCTCATCATAGGCTACTCTAAACCATATTAAATCCAATTTGAATGTAATAAAACTTCTAAATCCAACGAGGCAAATGAATCTAATATGTCAAAGAAGTCAAATTTAGGTTTAGATTTATGTGATTAAACTTTGGATCAGGGATTAGATGATAGCACACATGATGAATACAGCAGGAGATGATAACACCAAGAAACAAACAAACATGCCGAGTATGCTATGCTTTGGTAGGGCCTGTGGAGGGTGGGATAAGAGCAAACATTTCCTCTATTCCAGAGGATAGAGAGGCTGCTCCGCTGAGACCCTCGGCTCCAAACAATCTTTTTTTCTTTTTTTACTTTTACAAATACAGCATACAATATAGTAATCCAAATACCATAAAATGTGACCAATAGAATCAGAGCAACTACCGCTAGCATAAAGACAATCTTTAATCCATACCCACAAGAAAACCCCAAATTGCAATCCGAAACACGCAACATATGGACTCAAATTCACATAAATCAAATATATTTGATACATGAAATGAAATAATAATTTGGAAAAAAAGCCCTAAACTAAAAATCCCAATCTGGGATGTTCTTGGGCTTATAGTGCCCTAAACTAAAAATCCCAATTCAGTAATCTTCTTTCAATTATTAATAACTGATATTCAGAAATTAGAGGATAAATCATTGATGGAAGCATTCACAGAATCTAAAAAGGATGAACAGACCATCTGTAAGTCTGTAACCAGGACCCATCAAAAAGGACCCAAAATGCAATCCAAACATGCATGAACCACTTCAATTGACATAAATTATATCTAAATTAGATAATTCACCATAAAATATAAATCTTGCAATCCAATTGAAAATTAAAACATGGTAGATTCAAGAAACTGCAAAAATCAAATCTTTCTTCCACAATTGAAATCAACAAATCTTTATCATTACCTTTTTGTTTCAAATTCTTGATTTTACCCAATCAATTAATCAAAAACTAAAATCATGTAAACCCAACAACAAAACCCCACAGAAAGCAGAAAAAGAATAGATAGAAAGCTTACTGATTGTCACAGTCAAGAACAGATTTCTTGATTATATATACACACACATATATATACACATATGATGTGAAATTCAGCAGCAAAATTGTTCTTAATTCCTCTCTTTTCCGATCTGTTTACTAGCCCTTGTTCTTGATTTCTCAGTTCTTGAATTCTTTTTTCTGTAAATAGAATTATTTTGAGAATATTTAAGTTCCAGTAATTGTTGAGATGGTTTGAGAGGCAGGGAGTGGGGGTTTTTATAATAAAAAGAAAAGCTTGAATAAACTACAAATCGACAAATAGGAGATCTGGCTTTAGACGCTATGTGTATCTGCTATATTATAATACTACGTTAAAATCTCGTGTATTATACGGGTTGAATAAATAAAATGTTATATAATTAGTAATTAAAATTTTATATTTTTAAAAACCTGTGTAATACACGAGTTTAATAAACCGGTATATTACATTGGTTGAATAAAATATAATGTAATTTGTTAACAAACACACTCGTCAAAATATGACTTTAAAAATATAATTTGTCGTGACAGTTATAAGGTCTGTTAAGTTAGTTTCTAAAATAATTTTTTTCAACTGAGTATTAATTTTTTAATTTAATTGATAAATATTAGTTCATATTAAATTCATTTGATTGATGATATAATAACTATTTATAATTAAATAATAAGTATCCGTAATTAGATTTATATTAAAAATCTAAAAATAATTTTTTTAATATTATTATTCAATATGAGAGAGAGACGGGAAAAATGATACAAATGAACCAGAAAGTGACACGTGTCAATATAATTTTATTTATTAATATAATGATTATTATTTAATAGGAGAGAGAAACAGAAAAATTAATATTTAATAGGAGAGAGAGGCAGAAAAATAAAGATGAGTAGTAACCAGAGAGCAACGTGTCCTCCATGGTTTTCCTTTATTATATAGTATAGATTCACTGAATTACTTTTAATACATTTTTTTTTTAATTTAATTGATTCCGGTAGTGAACAAACAACGTGTAGAAGTAACTTATAAAATACAAGTGGGTTGGCACACGCAAAGCGTCGGATGTCATCAAAGCTTTTTTTGAGAGCATAATCTAATCCGACCTGTCTTAAACACTAATCATATTTAAGTATTATTATTATTATTATTATAAGCTTCAAACTTAGCTCGCAAGCTCACCAGCCGAGCCGAGCCTAGCCTAGCTCGGGCTCAGCTTGTTTACAAACCAAGCCGATTCAAATCAGTAAGTTTACAACCGGAACGATTTTAAGCCGAGCTTTTTTCAAGTAAGCTTCGAACCTCGGTTAAGAATCCAAATTTTTGCACTAAAAAAATATGAGTAAATTTCGTTTTGCGTCCCTTTGGTTTGCTCAAAAAATCAATTTCGTTTTGCGTCCCTGTGGTTTGCTCAAAAAATCGCTTTGAGTCCAATAGATTCAATTGGACTTTTTGAGTCCTCGTGGTTTTATTTTCGTTTCAATTAAACCCATGGTATTAACACCGTTAATTTTTCTGTTAAATAGAAAGGCATTTAAGTCTTTTTACTGATAAAGACTAATAGTACAATTTTGAACTTGAAGGGACTATTTCTGTAAATACAAAATAATTAAAATGCAACCCCTCCCCGCCCCTTCATCTTCCTCATCTCTCACCCACACCATCTGCCATCCACCACCGCCTCCCTACACCACCAGTGTCACAACGAAAAGGGTGTTGTCTAACCACCCACCACCACCACCACCACCATTATCGTCGTCTCTGTAACCTAACCTAATCAGCCCCTTTGTTCTCAAAATCCAGTTTTTGGTAATAAACAACATGATCGTTTGAGTCTCCACTGATTGAACATAGTGGAGGTCGTAGGTCATCAAGCAGATTGGCGGTGAATTCAAGATCGCGCAAAGGTAAGGAAACAAGGAATCTCCAATCGGTGTCAGAAATTAAACTAATTTCTTCAAATTAACCTAGGAGGCTTCATTTCTAATGAGATTCAAGATCCAGCAAAGAAGAATACGGGGCAAAGCTCAGCTGGTGGATGATTTAGGCCTGGCGTATGTGGAAAATGGAGTTGTGCTAGCAACAAATTCCCAGATGGAGCCTTCAATTTCAAAACCAACAACAAATTTTGAAGCTCATTCAAGTCCGGTGATGTGGGGGTGTTTGAGGATGGAGATGGCGCAGGTAGGGTGTCCGGTGGTGAGGGGGCGTTTGAGGTTGGAGATGGCGTAGGTAGGGGATTCTCTAAGTTCCACATCCCCTTTGTTTTGATTTGCGCTTTTTCGATGACGGGTTTGGTGGTGGCAAGGGTTTGGAGCTAGGGTGACTGGTTTTATTGTCGTCGGTGGTAGGGTGGCCGGAAAGGGGGGAAGAAGTGAGGGGTGGGAGTGAAAGGGTTGGAGAAGATGATAAGGAGTGGAGGGTTTATATATATTTATAGAAATAGTCCCTTCAAAATTGCACTATTAGTCATTGTTAGTAAAAAGACTAAAATGTTCTTCTATTTAACAGAAAAAATTAGAGGTGTTAATGACATGGGTTTAATTGAAACAAAAATAAAACCACGAGGACTCGAAAAGTCTAATTGAAACAATTGGACTCAAATCGATTTTTTGAGCAAACCACAGGGACGCAAAACAAAATTTACTCAAAAAATATTCATTGTTTACCCAACCTAGCCAAAAAGGGCATGAAACAAATGATTCAATTTTCTCAAGTAAGGATGCTTTTCTATTTATAGTGGTTTGCTCTATGATTAGATTGTAAACCACCAATGTGGGACAAGCTAAAATGTAAAAAAAAAAAAAAAAACATTTGGTTTAGCTTTTAAAAGATTAGGCTTTGATGTACTTGTATATTATGTTTAACAAATGATATTTAAGATGATGTCTTAAAATTAGGTAAAATTACTCTTTTGCCCACCCAATATGCATTATAAGGTAGTATAGATTAAAAAGTAAGGAAGCCCTCGCTTCGTGGCGGGTATGAAAAATAAGTTACTGTACGGGCCAATGGGCCGATTAAGCAACAAAAATAAGTTAACTGAAAGCTAGGTGGGTGTTCTTCTTTTATAACCACATTTCCTTTGCAAATTTTCTTAACTAGGCGATGTGGGATAGAAAAATAATAGGTTTATGAACTTTCTTAGAGTTCAAACTCGATCAACCTTGTTCAACTCGGCCTACTCGACGAACCGGTCTTGTAGCTTTCTCCAACAATTGATGAGAGAAAAACAAAACTTTGCGTTACTATACGGGCCAATGGGTCGATTAAGCAACAAAAATAAGGTAACTGAAAGCCTAATGGGTGTTCTCCTTTTATAACCACATTTTCCTTGCAAATTTTCTTAACCATACGATGCGGGATACTATGAACTTTCTTAGAGGGACAAAACTGTAATTTTCGAGGTGGGCTATGCATCAACACTTGTACCAAATGCAACAACTCTTTTTCTAAGTTTTTAAAGTTTTAATGAAATTACAACTTTGTCCACTATATATGCTTTATATAGTAGTATAGATATAGATAAATGTGAAGATATTTTTTTTTGTTACATTTGAGTCAATTTAGTAACACATAAACACGTTTAGCAAAAAGTTTACTGAATTGTTAAGATAATATATTATTATTAAGTTAAACTATAATGTTACTCTGCGCTCCGCGGCGGGAGATGGATCTTAAACGGTTGATGCGGTGACATTAACATGGCTAAGCACAAAAAGAAACGTGACTAAATAAATTTTGCCACTCGCTCCGCGGCAAGAGGCGGATCTTAAATGGTTGAGGCGATGACATTAACGTGGGTAAGCACAAAAAAACGTTGTTAAATACATAAAAGAAACGTATGAAGTTACTGCGACTCGGTTGTGAATAGATAAAAAACAGTTATATAACGGTACCAATGTTTTCAGTCAGTGTCGGTCTCATTCTTCATTGTACCAACACATTACCGTCAGTCAATATAACCTACAATGCATAAAAAAATAATTTATTTTGTATACGACATCATTTTTAATAAAATTTATATCGCGACATAAAGAAAAAAAAATAACAAACTAACTAAAATTATTAAGGAAAAATCAAATTATATATACTACAGGGGTAAACTTAAAACTTTAAAAAACATAGGGTGTTAAAGTGATATTTTACAAAATTAAAAGGTTATTTTTCATATTTATAAAGATGAGGGGCTAAAGTTAAATTAAGTAAAATAGACCAACACTTAGGATTAAGGTTATTGATAATTTACGAGAAACGCAAATCTCTTTTTTTTTTAATTGTTTTATACTTCAGAGTCCGACAACTTTGTTATTACCAGCATGAAAATCGTGAAACTTTTTTCATGAATAAACTTTATTTATAGAACTTATCTCACATCCAAGAATTCATAGAAAACTAAAAATTGTACCCCGCGTTACGTGACGGGAACCGGACCTTAAACGGTTAAGGGTGTGATATTAACGTGGCTAACGCGCTCCACGACGGGAGACAGAATTTAAACTGTTGAGTCGGTGACATTAACGTGACTGTACACAAAAAGAAACGTATGAAATTACGGCAACTCGGTTGTGGAGGTCGAAACATAGGAAAAACAGTTAAATAACGGTACCGATGTTTTTCAGTCAGTGTCGGTCTCATTTTTCACGGTTGTCAGTCGATATAACCCACGATACCTAAAAAAATACTCTATTTTGAATACGCTCCGTTTTTAACAAAATTTACACTGAGACGTCAACAAAAAAAATAAACAAAAAAATGCGAAAGCTATTAAGGAAAAATCAGATTATATATACTAAGGAGGTAAACTCAAAACTTGAAAAACTTGAAAGGGACAAAGTTAAACTTTATAAAGTGTAGGGGTAAGTTTTGCCGTTTGATTAAAGTTGAGGAGAGAATTTGTCGGTGATAAAAAACCACCAACACTTCAGATTAAGAGCAAGTATAATATGCCTAGGTAGCCAACGAAATCACAAACCCCAATCATGATTGCAGCATCCTCTATATTTTTCTGCCATATTTACTAGCATCACATATTTACTATATATCATGTTATCTTCTTCTATATTGTTATCACATATTTCTTATCATTTTTCATATATTTTTAGATTTTTTTTCTAACACTTCTCTACAAAAAAAACATTTCTTAAAGTGAGCATGTCACTACAATCCTTTGTAGTGGAGGTGTATGAAAGAACATTAATGTAGTCATTATGTATATACCTTTATCATCTTATAGACGTGTCATACATCAACCTATGAATTTTTTTTTGAACGGCAACACCTAGATATTATAGAATAATTGGGTTTCCCCAGGGCAACACCTAGAACATCCAGTGCAGCCCATAAGTCGATGACACGTGACACTGATGTTCTATGTTTATAGATGTGGTTCCCAAAAATTTATGAAAAAAACACAAATCTGGCCATTTTTAAGTGTTTTGTACTTAGTGTCCAACAACTTTCTGTTATAACAGATATGAAAGTTATGAAACTTTTTTCATAAATCCACTTTATTTCATGAAACTATCCTACATCTATGAATCCAGAGAAAATATGCCTAAGTAGCCGATCGATGAAATCACAAACCCTAATAAGCAATTGCAACATCCTACTTTATTCTCCCATATTTACTAGCATCACATTAGCATTATCATCACATATTTACTATCTTTACCTTATCCTCTTCCTAATGAGCATGTCACCATAATCCTTTATAGTGAAGGTGTGTGGAAGAACATTAATGGAATTATTGAGTATATATCTTCATCATCTACTAGACTTGTCATACATCAAGGTATGACTATAAACCATTTAGGACTGATGAATCTTGTTCTGAAAAGTTATAGTTTAAACTCATAAGTTGGTTCACTTAAACCAATTTTTCACACCTTTTTTTTCATTTTTCTAACTCTTTTATATGAAAATCAATTTTCAAAGTGACCATGTCACCATAATCCTTTGTAGTGGAGGTGTGTATTGATGAAGTTATTGAGTATATATCTTTATCATCTTGTAGACGTGTCATACGGAATATAAACCATTTTAGGCTAGTGAATCTTGTTTGTAAAAAGTGTAGTTTAAACCCACAAGTTAGTTACAAAATTTCCATTTACCCAAATTCGTAAATTTGACCGGTGGCGAAAATGTTTCTGTTTTATTAAATGTTCTTTTCAAAAATTTACAACAAACGATGAGAATGTTTGTTCTCCAGAAAATCATGTTGGTAATTTTAGTGTTATCAATATCATTTTAAGTGTAATTGGATTGACTTGTTGATCAAGAGAATCATAATATACATCAAACAAGTCAGGAGGTGCGGAGTGCACACTTGTTTGAGTTTATTTGATTGTAAGTATTTAGGAACCTCACTGGTTCTTAGGGGCGAAGCCCCTAAGCAATGGGGAGTTCCAATGGGGCACCGCCCTCTTGACGGGAGTCCGAGGGCGGCGCCCCTGGCTAGGGTCGAGCTGGAAATTCTCAAATTGACATGAAAAATCGAATGGTAAAACGGGACCCGTTTTAACCCGCGACCCAACCCGAAATATCTGCCAAAAGGCAGTTTCTAGAAAACTAAATACAACGCTTCTTGTTCATTATAGGGTACGAAAAACAAACATCACACCGAAATACAAATTCGTTCTTAATTTCTCTCTGAGTCTTATTCGGTTGAAAAATTCGAGAGTACCGTTGAATTATTTCAATCTGAAAGTGCATCACAGTTCTCAGAGAAGTCTAGGAAAACGGTCTCGATTACTACAAATCAATATCCAGCAAATCAGTGTTGGTTGTTCATATGCTTAACTAAATCCAAATATGTATCAACCTGTTTATCATAACCTACAACCTTACCAAACCAAACCTGCCAATTTGGTCTTCAATGTTTCAGCTAAAGGAGAATCTATTTTTGGAATTATGTGTAGAAAGGTGTTCAACAAAATGACTCAAAGAATAGATGAAGTTGATTGGATACTCACTTCATCTCTAGTTTGTTTGTTTTTTTTACAATGTGTGGAATTTCACATTGGTGAACTCCAATTTCTTATTTTAGTCATTGAATTTTGATCGATACAAAATTATGCTTAGGGGATCTCGATGTCTATGTGTGGATTGTTATAGAAGAGAAAACATTTGTGTTGGTTTGATCTGGATGCAAAGATATTATTACTATAATACAACGTTTAGATTCTTCTATTTTTAGAGTCAGAAAGTAACGGAAAAATCTTAACTTTATTATGTGACATTAACATCCACTATATTTCTAAACAATTAACTAATTGATAATACGCACATAACTACTAGACACAAGGACTAATAAGAGCATAGCTCACGGATGCCGCCTTTTAAGTCACCGGAAAATCGAAACAAAGGCGATGAGTGGCGGTGACCGGATCTAGGGTTGGGAGAGAGTAGAGAAAGATTGAAGAAATGAAGAGTAGAGGAGGGGTATTTTGGTCATTTCACACTGATTAACAGAAAAATTTAACTGTCCAACCAACTCAGGGACCACTGATAGTAGGGCTGGCAGAACAGGTAATTCGTGTCTAAACAGGTCATATGCGACGCGCATAACACAAGTATCAAATATGAATACGACTCGTTTAACTTCTTTATATTTAATGTCTATAAGACAGTTGTATCTTGTATGTACCAAGAAGAAGAAATGATGATGTCTAGCCTCTTAATTTTACTTATTTTTGAAAATGTATAAAATTACATAATGTACTTTTTCTTAAACAGGTTTAATCGTGTCTTAAACAGGTAGGAATTGCCAGCCCTAACTGATAGTACGTTTATGCATAGCTTGGGATTGTCAGTGTAGTTTCTCAAAATTAGGGATCAAATCCAAATTTAAACATACAACAGGAACTATCCGTGTACTTAACTCTTTTTTTTATTGGCTCAATGTCTTTATAATCAAAATGTGTTTTAAGAGATCAAACTGAAATCATTAGTGCCCAAGAGGACTTAAAACTATAGTTTGAATTTGTCTTAAAAAAATGTTACCAACACTCACACTAGTTAATTTATGCTTATTACAAACACTAGAATATTGTCAGAACAAAAAGACTAAGCTTAAATCATTTAATTCTTTGATACGTGGTTCATATTTTAAAAATTTTGTACTTCTTACATTTAAATATGTATGTTTATATATATAAAAAATCATTAAGCTAATTTTTTATATGTTTTATATATTTAAAAGTTTACCTACACATGTGTAACTTATATATAGGTAGAATAAGCTACACATGAATTAAACATGTGTAGGTTATATACATAAACAAAATTTGTTAACGTTTTTTTCTTTTTTGAATTTAATGGGAGACGAATAAACATTGTATTTCTATTATTTTCTTATATTTAATTTTTTTTTTAAGATTAATAAAATAAAGAATTCATTTTATTCTTCCTCTTTTCATAATATTTAGTGTTTCGCATGCAAATATAACTATTTACCTAACATTATTATGCCGTAATAAATATATATTTAATTGATTCGGATCCGAAGCATGTATTCGTGATTGTACTAGAAAAGTCATCATTCATTCTTGGTGACATAAAAGTGGCATATTTTATAAGTGGAGGGGTATCTTAAATAATTCTCTCAAAGTTTTATGCCCATTCATAAGTACAACCAGGGTGCAAGGGGGGAATTATTCCAACACAACAAACAGACAACATCTTTTCAAAAAATACATTTTCATCCCCTCATTTAATCTTAGTACCTCTTCAGTCCTTCCACTTTCACATCATACTATATGATCCATGTATGCCCATCATGTTTCTTTTGACATATGTAGTGTGTATATATATACTATATTATAATATATATTGAAAAGATAGAAAAGTAATTTTATTAAAATCTAAGAGTTTTATTTAAATACAAGTTTTAAATCACAAGGTACAACCATTTAAAACATATTGTTGACTTTTAAGCCAACTTTCACACACGATTTTTAAACGGCCATAACTTTTTTATATGTTAATATTTAAAAAAAAATTATACTATAAAATCGAATATTTTATTCTTTTTAATTTGAGTATGGTATTGCTATAGGTTTTTTTAATTTAAAAAAATAATACATGATTATGCGTTTTACTAGTGTCTATGTTAGTATTGTGCTCCCTGCCGCATCGCGCAAGCACCCCTCTGGTATTATTATAATACATTTGAGAAGAGCAATATTGTCTTTTTATATTAATTTTTAAGAGTTTAAGGGGAGCAAAATTGTCTTTTATTAATTATGTGATTAAATTCGAAAACAATAACTGAAATCTAATTATGTAAATAATCAATTTTCTGTTTAACTAAATTCTCAAAATCATTTTTATTTTATATGATTTCATATTTACTTTATTTTATAAGTTTTTTATTAAACATTCAAATCTATATGATACTTCACAAATTAATTGGTTAAACGATTTATCAGTGTCTGTGTTAGTGTGTTTTGTTCTCCGTCACATCACTCGGGCACCTGTATAGTATATATATTATATAGAGAGAGAGATTTATAGGAGTAAACACCAATCAACTTTTAATAGGTTTGTGGCAAGTAACTAAATGGCCCAATCATAATTTGGCATGTGTGTAATCAATGCCCAAATATATTGGCTTTTGTTTTCTTCCTATATATTAATCAAACTTTGTTGGGTTAAAAAAAGATGATAATGTGTGTTAACATAGTAGATCATCCAATATGATATATTTAAACAATTATAAGAGAAAAGAACAGATAATCCAAGGGGTGAAAAGTATAATATATAACCACATAAAGCAATGGGGAGCAAAGTGTGATATTAATATATTTCAAACCGAATCAGAGTGATCAGTCTCCACCTAATCACCTATTGTTGGTTGATCGGTTTATGAGACAAAACCGTATCGATCTGTCTGACTAGTTGAATTAGAAACCTCAAATATCGATGATTCAGTTACTAACTAATGTCGGTAATTTCCGGTTATTAGGCCTAACACGAGTAGGTGGAGGACCCGACCCGATGGACCCATGGAATTCATTAAGTGTGCTAATAGGTTTAAGGTGTTGCAATTATGGTTTTATTATATTTGATAATGTCTTGGCTAGTAAGTTAGGGTTAGTCTATATAAACCGTGTTATGGTTACACATTATGTATTCAGTTTTTTAGTGATATTTTCTAAGTGAAAAACGTGTGAGAGTTATTCACCAAATCTTGTGTTTGTGTTTATCGATTCAATCATTGAATTGGTATCAGAGCCAAGGAATCAGTTTTGAGAGTCGACCCTCGAAAAAGAGAGCAAACTCTTGTTGCAGGAGGTGGTAAGAGCTGTGATAGAAGGGTGTGAGTTTTTGTAATCGGCAGCAGCAGATTCGACGACAATCAAGAAGCGGTAATCGAAGACTCAAGAACCTGCAGTCAAGAAACCCAAGATCTGAAGGTTGCGATCAGGGCTATCTTTTACCGAATACTAAAAGCGACCTCAGGTTGGAGATCGCCTGATCTGAAGGATTGAATCAGGATTTGAAAACCCCAATCAAGAATAGAATCTTGCTGCCAAGTCGATGTCATCTTCCGGTTTTGATTTTGAGTATGAAATCAACTCTAATCAGCGATCCGAAGGACCAGATCAAGCATCCTCAACATCGAAGCTACGATCGGAAGAAGACAAAGCCGATAAATTTTTGCTCGGGTTCAAGATTTGCGATCAAAGGACTAGATCAAGGACACATTCATTAAGCAAGGATATGTGATTCCCGATCACAAGCCACAAGTCGGTTTGAGATCAATGATGTGGTACTTTTGAATATATCAATTTCAAGAAGATTAGTTTCAAGTCTGAATTTAGGGCGAGTTGCATGGAATAGAAGACCACCTAGTTTCGAGTCGGAAATTAGGGGGTGATTGTTGGTAATTTCCAATTATTAGGCCCAGTACGAGTAGGTGGAGGGCTTGACCCGATGGACCCATGGAATTCATTAAGTGTGCTAATAGGTTTAAGGTGTTGCAATTAAGGTTTTATTATATTTGGTAATGTCTTGGCTAGCAAGTTATGGTTAGTATATATAAACCGTGTTATGGTTAAAAATTATGTATTCAGTTTTTGAGAGATATTTTCTTAGTAGTAAACGTGTGAGCGTTATTCATCAAATCTTGTGTTTGTGTTTATCGATTCAATCCTTGAACTTATAGACAAGATACAAAGAACTATGATCAGGCGCAGCCCAAAGGGAGGGGCAGGGTGGGCCACAACTCCAGGCCCGAAGTTTTTAAAAATTTTGTATTTGTTTTAAATAGTATATTTAGTTTATACATTCATTTTTATGTACATCAAAGTTTCATTAGTACAATTGAAAAAACTATTGCAAGAAAATGTAAAGGTCACAGGTTCAAGTTTTGACAACAACACTATTTGTTTTTCATGTGTCCTATTTCTTTTCTTTTTTTTCTCTTTTTAAAAGTTTGTCCCACAAAAACTCATAATTGTTTAAACTATTAAACCAAAACAAAAAAAAAGACATAAAAATGTATATATTTAAACCCATTACATATAAAAAAATATCGAGACCCGCCTTTTTATTAATTGTCCCAGGCCCAAAACGTTTCGAGGATTCTCGGGGCCGGCCCTGACTATGATGCTTTTGAGTGAACCGGATAAACCGTCAACACTTGTGAAAAATCATCAATCTTGCATCATCTCTTTACTAGTCCGACCAGTTAAACATGTGAACTATTACGATCACCGATTCAACCATTGATCCGATTTTTAAATTAATCAATATAATGTATATAAAACTAATACATGTCCTTTTTATGAGTAGTTTGTTCTATAGCCTATTTAGGTTGATTAATAAAGTAGGAATTTTTATAGCACTTGGTGGCATATAGAACCATTAGCCTTTCCTATATGCTATCATATTCCCTCTATTCATTATTGGCACACCATTGTGACTTTAAGGTAGAGGCCACAGATTATGCAATGTGTCAATTGTCTTTTAGTAAACATAAAATTAAATAAAAATATATATTTTTATTGAAAAATATTCTTTTATATATTAACCACATGCTATTGGTCCTCATTTCATGTATATATCTTTTTAAGATACCAAACTATAAATGGCTTACTTGAGTTAGAGCTACGTGTTAATTTTTAGTCCCTTGCAACAATGGTATAAATTCCTAGCATGGATTAATGGAACATTTGAGCCATTACTTTATCAAAACATAATCCCACTACTAATAGGTTTTTTCTTGGTTTAGTATTTTAAAAACATTTTACTCAATACCCAAAAGGTCCTAAACATCAAGAATAATTACATAAATCAATATTAAATTTTAGATCATCACTATCCTTTTTATTAAATAATAATGAAATTTAGATTCAAATTTCTTCGCGAGTCTTTAAAGTTTATAATAACACCGTCGTAACTTTTTTCATTCGTTATGTTTCTTTGTAAGTTCGAAATTGAATTTTAAAGAGGTAATCTTTGTTCCACTATGAAATCCCAAACGAAGACATCTTTTGTAAATTGTATGGACTATGGAGCTATATTCCATGTGTATCTTCACTATGTAGGAATAAGAGTTCGGTTTCTTTTCGTCTTTGTTCTTCTCATATAATAAAACTACAACATGACGGAGTCTATATAACATGACGGAGTCTATAGCTTCTCTTTCGCTTTAACAATAGAGTTTATCTATTTGTCTCTCTCATACAAGCACCAAGTCCTTTTGGAACCGAACCATATGATTTTATTTAGTCCAAGAATACGTGTACAAAAGGATTGAATTATAACATGGTCATAAAAAAAGTTATGAAACCACTTTACAGACATTCTAGTGGTTAAGTGGTGTGCCCCACAACAAAAAGATTGAGGGTTCAAATCCTGCAAGATGCATGTTGTGATGAGTTTATTCTAAAAAATTTAGGTGTTGCTGTTAAGAAAAACTTAATTTACGCATTATGAAATTCACTCTTTTAATGTACATATCCACAATCTTCAAGCACTTCAATTTTTCCAACACATTCTTCATTATCAAAAGTTTTCTACAAGATGGTGATAATTTTCCAAAGATTTGACTCAATTGCCATCTTTTCTAATTTTCTAAAGCTCATATATTTGAGATATTTCTTCTGATTATAAAACAATTTGATGGTTATACTGGACACATGGTCATTATTTTAATTGGCAAACTAAAGATCATGAATTAAAAATTTTAAAGGTTGGATTTCTAACATATGAGACCCTAAAAAAGTTGGAATATGTTTTCATAAAATCAAAATTAGCAAAAACAAAACAACTGAGCTATGAAAGCAATCTGTTAATTGTTTGATTGACAATATTCAAATAAACAAATTCACCGGTTACTAAATACACGTAGAAATCAAAAAACAGGTTTTGACTTTTGTTTTGTTTTCCCAGTGAGGTGAAAAAAGGTCCTTCGGATCCGGATTGTGTCGGGTTATACCTCATATATATACAAGTGAAATCACACAAATCAAGTCATTCACTCTCTCATTATTCTCTCCTTTACATACTTATTATTCTGGTGATATTCCGATACTTATTATCATAACCATGAACCACATGAACATAAACATATGGTGGTGTTGATGATACCGAATTGTTTGAAATCTTTAACATACTACCGAAACACTTATGAGCATATGCGAATATAGAGGTGCACAAATCGGTTTTTTAAACCGAACCGGTTTGAAACCAAACCGAAACCGGTTTGGTCAAGAAAAGTCAAAACCGGTTACCGGTTCGGTTTGAAACCGGTTTGAGAGAGGGAGTTGACCAGGTTTGAAACTAGTTTTTGAGGGGGTTTTGACCGGTTTGGTTAGGGTTAAACCGGTTTCAAACCGGCTTCAATGTATAGGTTTCAAACCGGCGGTTTGAACCAGTTTCAAACCGGTTTGACAATCGATTTTGACCGGTTTAAGACCCCAGACCGGTTTTTTGTGCACCTCTATGCGTATATGGTATTTGGATAACTGATATATATAACCCTATTAGCCAATGATCCTCAGTCAAAGTGGTTGAGGTTAGGTACCCAAGACTTCATTAAAATAGGAAAGTCTTGAGTTCAAGTCCCATTTGTGACAAAAAAAGGGGTTCCAGGTTGGGCCATGAGGTTTTCTCACCTATAGTGGGTTTCCTTCTGAGGGTGGTGGAGATGATCGGGTAGGCCAGTGACCCGTCAGTGATCCAAATTGCCGCTCAAAAGAATATATATAACCCTATTATAGAGGATGGATCAAGAACTCTAGTATCAGCAACAAGCCAACAACCCAGATGCTATTTGAACTAAAATCCTTAAAATGACAGAAACTGAGAACATAACCGGAAGACCCATCAAGCAGATAACAAAACCATTTAACCCGAATCGGGTCTGTTGATCCTCAAGATCTGAAAACTTGGGTGGATCACTGGAATTCATATATGTTTCCTATTATTTATCAACTCAATCAAGGCCGAAGACCAATAGAGATTCGATTACACATATTATTTCAAAGATACAGATTTGTAATAACCAGAACTATGTTACAGCAAACTATTTACAACAATGAACATCTATGTAACATATCCACACACCTGAAAATTTATACACATTCTGATATTCACTCGTGGCACCTTTAACAAAAACTTATACATGTCGCCTGCAGATGGGACATGACCTGTGTCGAGTTAGCCAGGTATCCACACAAGTCTGGTGAAACGTGTGTTGACAGCGTGGCAAGCACCGCGCAATTTCACCTACTTCAATATCCTGCCATACAGAAATACATTCTGTTGGCGAACCAAGACAAAAATGGAAACAAATGCATGTAATATGTAAAGTTTTCAGGAGAATATGAACCTGCAAACATATTGTGCACCATATGTTTTGAAACGGTTTAGTTTCATGTGAAATTTGATGACATGGCAAGCGTCTCAGTGAATCTTTTGACAACCCTCGGTAAGCTACTTCATCGTTCAAATCAAGTACCTCAACAGGGTGCAAGTCAGAAACAGTTACCTTCAAATATGTTCAAAATCATTAGCTAGAAAACTTTAATCATATCCAATATATATGATCATTATTTGTTATATTTTCCTATTTGGCACCATTAAAAGTTGGCTTTTTTGTTGCAGAATATGTACCTGCCATTGATATGCTGTTAAAAGTTCAGGAGGAAAACGTTCGTCTGCAAATCTTCCACGAATAAGCTCCTCCATAAAATCTGCCTATAATAACCAAAATGTGAAACCATAATCCAAAATTAATAATCTTGTAGTTGCAAAACTAGGAAAAGTTCAAGTTAAGGATGACGATTTTCTAGTTTTATAGTTGCGTTGTCTAATATCTTTTCTAAAACGCCCCAAAATGCAAGATAATGCAATGTACAATTCACTTTTTACCGATATACAGAACGCGGTTTTCTATAGGGGTTGGGGTGGCAATTCTTGACACGACCCAAAACACTACACGTAAATAATGTGGTTGACTGGTTGATTAAATGAGCCTTGTTCGGGTTGACCTATCTAACCTATTTAGTTAAACAGGTTAACCCGTCAACCCGTTTAACCCATTTATTACAACCCTCTAGCCGGTTAGCACATTTACAACTTAATTACAACCCATTTACAGCCCGCCAACCCGTTTGACTCGTTTAGATAAATGGGTTAAACAGCTTGTGTTCAGGTTACATAGTTTTAATTGGTCCAGCTTAGGGTTGATGTCCTTTACACAAATAAATATACGGGTCATATTCGGGTTCAACGATTCAACCAGCCAACCCAACACGATACTTTTCTACCATTTGAACCTAACATATTGCAAATTTTGATAAGAATGTAGCATTAAATGGTTAAAAAATACATTTCATACATCAACAAAAAAATGAATAGCATGTGACGAATTCTCGAAATGTTATAAACCTTGAAAAGTTGATAAACATGCAAACATAATGTAAGATTCATGAAACATTGATATATATCTTTTATGAATTATCAACAAGTGCACAAACCATTGATGAGGTTCTAGTGGCAGAGAGGTCTTGACACCAGTATGCACGTGAAGCCTCCAAAACCTCCACAGAGAGAATGGAACCAGCAATGGCGCCTAATCCAGCACCACGAAGAACACCACTATCAGAAGCTCTACCTGCTAAAGCACCAGTAATGGCGCCCGTCAACGCCCCAGCTGCAAGTCAAATTCAATTCATATACATCGATTGATTACTTATAACAATCAATTATACAAAAGTAGCGATTGGGAGAAGGGAATTACCGAGTGCGAAGAGTCCGGTGAGGGCACCGGAAAGAGCGCCGGAGATCAATCTGGGGATGAGATAACGAATCCTGATCTCTCCTTCAGAGCCTCCACTCACACTTTGTTCCATTTAGGGTTTTGTGTTTAAGTAGCAAGAAGGGAAACGTAGTTTGTACTCCTTAGAGAGATCAAAAGATAAGAGGAGTGCAAGGAAAAGTGATTAATGGCGGAGGCGTCAAGAGAAGAAGGTCGCTGCCGGTAAACGATTCTTTAAACTTTGTTTTTTTGTGTTAATATTTTTTTTCTTTAAAGTTAGGTGTACGTCACGTCGGTGTTACTGTCACATCAACAAAAGGGTAATGGTTTTACTATCTTTATTAATTATTTTTATTTAAATCATTAAACATGAATCTGATTGGTTGGACAAAACCTCACCCGCGTCCCACGCCCGTTGTTTCCCTCACGTCCGCGCCCATTCACGCCCTAGGAGGCGGTGTTTCACGCCTAGGAGTGAGCAAACGGGTATTACCCGGCCCGAACCTGTACCCGTTTGCTGATTTTTATGAAACCCGTACCCTTCATTGCTTAAACGAGTAATCACGGGTCGGGTACGGTTTCTATTACGGGTAATCACAGTCGGGTACGGTTTCTATTACGGGTATTCGGTTCTGAACTCGTTTCTTGCTAACCCCTATCCACACCCAATCACATAGTCTAAACTTCAAAAAAGAAATCAAAGTAAATGTGACATATTATATACGTATCAAAATCAAAAGGTTGGTATACACACTAACTTCTTTTAAAAACTTTATATATACACACACGTAAATGTATTGAGGCAAAGTTTATCACCAAACGAGGTGCTGGCATACTGGCGCAACCATGACTACTTACAATCGGCAATTTACACACACAAATACGTATTGAAGCAAAGTTTATCACCAAAGGAGACGCTAGCCATGACCTAATTATAATTGACGGCCGGGTTCGAACCCCTTTGAGTGCGGTTCTTGACATTTGTTTTTCACAATATTACTATTAGTTTTTTATTGTTTTAAGATTTTGACCTTTATTATCTAATATTAGGGAAGCATCTCACTTGGTTTAGGTCTCACCTTCGAGCCCCACCCTCACCATTTCCATGTTTTTTTTGGGAATTATTACTATTGTTATTAGTATTGCTATATATAACTGAACTTTAAACCAAAAAAAAATTGACAATTTGACTTTTGAGTCAAATGTGAGTGATATGAGCTCCTTCACTCCAACGGCCATCCTGATGGAGGAGGTGTGTTTCTTGCGGCGTTCGTTTGTCCGCGTCTGGAATTCGTAAACACCTTGTGGTGGGCCACCCTCTCGCACATACAATATATTTAATTATTTATTTTTATAAAAAAGTGGGTGTTTGAAAAATGATGTAGCTGTATTCCCAGGTTTAATAAAGGAAAGAAAAGAAGAGAAAATGAATTAAGGAAAAGAAAGGGAAATGAAGGAAAAGAAGTGAATTTAGGAGAGAAAAAGAAAGGGAGAGGAAGAGAAAAATCTATCATAATTTCGTATTTCAGAGTTCGAAAGAAAGAAAAAGAAATTACTGATTTTATGTGTTTCCTTTCTTTTCTTTTCACTTCCTTCCAATTTAAAAGGAAAGTCGGGAGGGAAGATCTTCCTTTCTTTTATATCCACTTTCTTCCATTGAAAAACTCGGGTACACAAAATTTTTGAGTTTCTTTCCACTTCCTTCCGTTAAAAAACTCATAAACACAAACATTTTTCAATTTTCTTCCACTTTCTTTCACTCCTCTATTTAAAAAGTACTCGGGAACGCAGTAGTGTTGGAGTAAAAAATGAATACTAATTCCAACTCTGTAGTGATTAATACAAATAGAGATATTGATGCATGGTTATCTATAATTTTGAATTGAAGATTATTTTTATTATTACTAGCTTATAACCCGTGTCTACATATGGGGTGAAAAATATCAATAGATAAAATTCTTAAATCTTTATATATATATTTTAAAGTTGTAAAAGTGTATTACATACACTAAGGATAGAAAATAAAATTCAAAATATGTAAAAAAAATTTATATAATTGGGTTTCGAAAATAAGTTAATTACTATTTAATATAATTTGAATTTCATTTATTATTTGATTATTTGAATTTTCTATTTTATCTTAATGATTTCTTATTTGAATTATGATTCTTAACTATAATAGGGATCCATGATTATTGTTTAAGGGAGTTTTTTTTTTCATTGTAAAAAGAAGTTTGAGGTTTGTTTGAATTATTCGGTCCGATTAAAGGTTCTGATTGAATCATTGAGTTAATTGAGCCGTTGATTGTTTTTCCGCATCAAATATGTTACTGTGTGAGAAAATTCGTTATTAGTTCTTTATGAGACAATTTAACCGTATACTGGGACTGGTAAATTGAACCAGAAAGACTCAAATTTCGTCTTCTATTTCTCGATTTTTGCTTCTCCGTCCCCAATGTAATTAGTTCTTAATAGCTGGGGTTCAATCTTGCAGGTTTTTGATGCTTAATTTCGAGAATAAACAAGTCATTTATGGATATTACAAGGATCAAGATCAAATTTCTTGTCAAGATGAACTGCTGCGCCTCAACGCATTTCGGGGAGCGATTCCAGCTTCGTGCAGGTGAGTTGCAGTCGAAATAAGGAATCTCACTCTTTGCTAATGTTTTCGGATTTACCGATTGCACACCAGTTGCTCGATGAAATGCCTCAAAGAATGATGAACATATGATAACATGTATATGTACGATTTTTTACTAAAACATGAAGCCTTTACTGCAAAATAAGTATCCAAATCTTGGTATCTTGAACCCAAGGCATTTTCTATTATGCCACTACTCTACATCAGCATCAAGTGATCTTGAAAAGTTGTGTGATGTCATTTGTCATGGGATTGGCAGTCTAGATGACTTAGAAGCAAGTCTTAACGAACTAAAAGTTTATTGCTGTTCGTCACTCGTTACCCAAGTGCTTGATTCTAGCAAGAAAGAAGCACCCACGAGACGGCTGCTTAGGTTCTTTTTATGGTCTGAAAAACATTTAGATGTTGGACTAGAAGGCAAAGATTATAATCACGCGATCAGAGTGTTTACCGAGAAGAAGGATTTTGTAGCTTTAGACATGTTGATCTCAAATCTTGGTAAACAAAATAGGCCAATGGAGAGCTCAACGTTTAGTACGGTAGCTGAGTCATTAGTTAAACTAGGAAGAGTAGATGAAGCATTGGGGATATTCAAGAATTTGGATAAGTTTAGATGCCCACAAGATAGTACTACGGTTACCGCGATAGTTTCTGCTTTGTGCTCAAAAGGGCACGTCAAAAGAGCTGAGGGAGTCATTTATCACCATAAAGATAAAATCTTGAGTGTAAAACTAAAACTTCTCATTTACAAAAATCTACTTCACGGGTGGTCAATGCAAGAAAATGTCAAAGAATCAAGACGAATTATCAAAGACATGAAAGGTGCAGGTATCACTCCAGATCTTTTCTGCTGCAACACATTTCTCAAGTGCATTTGCAAGAAAAACTTGAAGTCTAATCCTTCTGGGCTTGTTCCAGAAGCATTGAATGTAATGATCGAAATGCGAACATATTCAATTGTACCAACCACTATAAGTTACAATATATTGTTATCTTGTTTGGGTAGAACGAGAAGAGTTAAAGAATCTCTTCAGATTCTCAACACAATGAGAAAAACAGGGTGTTCTCCTGATTGGGTGAGCTATTATCTCGTGGCCCGAGTTTCGTATCTGACAGGAAGATTTGGTAAAGGTAAGCAAATGGTTGATGAGATGATTAAAGACGGTTTAGTCCCTGAACGTAAGTTCTACTATGATTTGATTGGTATTCTTTGTGGGGTCGAAAGGGTAAACTACGCTCTTGAGTTGTTTGATTTAATGAAAAAAAGCTCGGTAGGTAGGTATGAGACGGTTTATAATTTGCTGATTCCAAAACTATGTAAAAATGGTGAGTTTGAAAAGGGCAAAGAGCTTTGGGATGAGGCAACAGCCATGGGTCTCACACTTGAGTGTTCAAGTGATCTGTTAAACCCTTTGATCACCAAGGTATTTAAGCCAATGAGGAAAATGGAAAATGAAGTTAGTGTTCTGGAAACACCGAAACAAAAAACAGGAGGAAAATTGATGCCAATTGTAAATGTGAAGAAGGGTAAGAAGTTGTTTATTGCCAAAAAGAAAGGTATGAAGTTGATGGTGCATAAGAAGAATAAGAAGAAAGGAGCTTCAACTTGATTGGTAAGTTTATACATCCATACAAGTAATAATATTTTGTGTGTGCATAGTGCATATACACACACATTTGTTGTTAAACTCGGTATGTCCATGCAATGTTCTGTTTCTTGATTACAATATCTGGTTCAGTCACCCTACACAATATTATAAGAAAACTCTTGGTTTAGATTCATCAAAGATAGCCTTATTTTTTGTTATTTGTATGATATTCTGTTAAAGTATGCCATTAGTATGAATTTTTACAGAAAATCGCACTGCTACATAGCCGCGCCCTACTATGCATCAAAACAGGATCTCTTAGAATGCCACACGGCTATATGATGACGTTTTACATAGTCCTGGCCCTTGTATGCTTTCACTACACATTTGACAGAATTCCACACGACTTTATGGTGATGACTTGGTGGCCTTGCGGGGGATTACAATGGATGACACGATTATGTATGTCTGAATCACATATTCACATAGTCAGTGTCCCTCTCCTTTTTACAGATAAGTTTGTTTCCAAATGTTTTTGGTTGGTTTTCAGGTCTAAACTCCCTATATATTCATTTAGTTATGATAATGTCTATAGTGTATAATTTCAGGTAAAGCACCAAAGAGGGTTAGAGCATTCCCAGCCATCCCCAACCTCATCTCCATATTTTAACATAATAAGAGCATTCACATCAGTGTCTCTATATTCATTTTTATCTCTATTATTTAGAGATTTCTCCTATTTTGCACCTCCATCAGTATCTCTATCTCCATCTCCATCTCCATCTTTAAATTTTAGAGTTTAGTAAATAGAGATTCTTTAAATATAGAGATCCATTTTCATTAATCTCTATATTTTTTGTGAGCGTATAGGAAAGATAAAAAATAATAAAATAAATGTTTGTGAGTGAGATAGAGATAGAGAATGAGATGTGGAAGGCTAAAACAAATTTAAAGAAAACTTTGAAAAAATGTGATATTTAGTTAAATTATAAAGATAGAGATGAAGATGCTGATGTGAATGCTCTACGGTAAAAAAACTAACTCCATCCCATCCCCCATCCCTATACATCTCCTTATATTTTTAGAGGAAAACAAACTCATCCTCCATATTTGAAGGGTCACTGTTCACCCCTATATCCATTTTTTATATTTTTTGTGAGTAAATGTTAGTGAAAGAAAGAGAAAAAATAATTAAAAAAGATAAAGAAGTATTATTTAACTGAATAGAGGTAGATATGGAGAATGAGATGTATGAGGTTTTTAGAAATGAGAGATAAAATTAGAAAATTGTGTTTTTTAGTTAAATTATAAGGATGTGAATGGGGAGTCGACTGTGAATGCTGGAGTGAGGAGTCTTAGGATGGATCTCACTAGGTTTCTGTGTCTTTTGTTGTATTTATTTATGAACTTTCTTTTAGACTTCGTTTTGGTCACAACTCGCAACCTATTTTTGGATTTCAAATATTGGTTTTAAATTTCAACTAACTCGTTAAATGTAAGGTTCGCCTCCATCTCACCCTCTTCAGACCCTACGAATAGCTCTGCTATGAGTGGGATTATACTGGGTATATGTTATTGTAACTCGTTAAATGTAAACTCTTTCAAGTCTTCTGCAACATATACTATTTTGGATAGTTTTGGGACCTTTTTGTAAAATCTTTAACATGAGTTGAATCCTTATTCTAATAAATCACTATGTGCCACGTGACATTTTTTTAGCTACTCAACTTTTTCGTTTTTTCGCCTAAATAATCACGCAAAGACTCCCATCTCTCCCATAATTTTAGGTCTAAATTTGTTTTCAAAAAGGAAACTCATTCAAACAACAAATCTGTAAGGTCAAACTAAAATCAACCCAGCTATAATGTCAAACCAGAATCTACGCATAAACATTTCAAAATCACATCTCAAAAATGAAAAACCCTTTCCTTCCCCCATTTGCATCTCACGAAAAATTTGTATGTAATATTACGTTGTTACATTTTACATGTATCCATTTTTTTCACTTTCAGTCATGAGAAGTACTTACAAATTTGTGATTTGTGTCATTTTTAGTGTTTAACCTGTGTAATACACGGGCTTCTAACATAGTATTATTATAAAAAAAGATTTATAAATTATGGGTGTCAAGATAATCAAAAGGAATTGAAGCTGCTTAACATGTATCAATTTGAAAAGAGTTCTCGTTCATCTGATAATATTGTCTTAAGAAACGTTCATACTTTTTTCAGTTCATTATTTTGTTTACAGATAGATGCAACGTTAAACGTTACAAATTGATATTCGACCGGTTCAAAAGTGTGAGTGAAATTATGTTGCATGTTAATCAATGAGAATATTATGTTATGTATATATTGACTCATCATTGTGTAAACTCTAAAGCATATTTGATACACATTGTATTCTATGCATAAAATGTAAAGTTTTGACAAAGCATTGTAATTTATTCAAACTCTCCGTAGTATAATGTGTATCAAAATGCATTACAACTGTTCATCACAATACGTTGTTTGTATCATGAGTATCAAAATGTATTACAAACGTGCACCAAAATACAAAGCCCGTTGTAATGCATTATTTACGCACCGTTTGACGCATACATATCCTCTCTTCACTGGTTGTTAATGTTGATGTATCATTGTACCCTCTATGGACTAAACTTTTGTTTTTTTCTTTTCATCAATATGTACATACACATAAACAGTGGTGGAACCAGAACTTTCTAGTCGGATAGTCATTATAAGGTTTTATTCTCTACCTACTAAATTAAGGGTTTAACTCTCGTTTTTCTTAAAAAAAATCAACTTTTATATAGAAAATGGGACAAATTTTAAAGGGTCAATGCATCTTCTTAACTCTCCCCTGGTTCGCTCGTGCATGTAAAAGATTCTAACATTCCTACCAGAAAGATTTGAGAATTTTCTATAATTTAGAGATTTTAACTTATGCATGTAACTTATTATTTATTTAATTTGTAATGCTTCATCTATGGCCATGGCTGCTCAAACTGCCAGCTGTTCTAAACCCTCAAACACCAGTTAGGTTAACAAGAAGCTCCAAATCATGAACCCTTCTACGCGCTTATCAATCCACCCCTAAACACCTTTTATCCACTCCCGAAACCTTATTAATAATTTAACATAGAAAAACTCGAAACTTCCTCCAAAATCTTAACCTACATCACAAGTCTCTTCATAGTCTTACTGCCCAGTAGTTTACACATACACACACACAGTAGTCGGTGATCTTCTTACATATAACCATCCTACACTCCCACGTTCTTAATTATTGTAATCTTTCAATTCAAGATCATGAAAGATTCAATCTTTCCCATCACCCACTCACTCTTTTCTTGATTCACAAAACCCTTTTATCAAGAATTGAGATTGGCACACAAAAATCAAGATTTCTTGATTTCTCCCACAAAAATCAAGATTCCCCCTAAATTATGGGCCAAGAAGGAGCTCAAAAGAGAGGCTCTTCCACTCTCCCCACCTCCACCGCCCCCAACGGCGGCTCCCGCACCGGCCGCCCTCTCCGCGGCGGCAGCCGCCAGATCCACAAAACCCTCAACAACATCAAGATCACAATCCTCTGCGGCTTGGTTACAATTCTTGTCCTCCGTGGCACCATCGGCTTCGGCTCCCTCTCCACTGATAATGACCTAGAAAACCAAGCCATTATTGAAGAAACTAACCGGATCCTAGCCGAGATTCGATCCGATAAAGATCCGGATGACCCGGAAGATAACCAAAACCAACCCACAATAAGCCTCAATGACACTTACACTCTTGGTGCAAAGATCTCAAATTGGGATGAGGAGAGAACTCTCTGGCTTAACAGAAATCAAGATTTCCCCAATATTGTTAACGGTAAAGCTCGAATCTTGCTGGTTACTGGGTCCCCACCAGGCCCTTGTGATAATGCTATTGGTGATCATTATTTGTTGAAATCAATCAAGAATAAAATTGATTATTGTAGGATTCATGGGATTGAAATTGTGTATAATATGGCTCATTTGGATAAGGAGCTTTCTGGGTATTGGGCGAAATTGCCGTTGATTCGCAGGTTGATGTTGTCTCATCCGGAGGTGGAATGGATTTGGTGGATGGATAGTGATGCATTGTTTACTGATATGGTGTTTGAGCTTCCATTATCTAAGTATAAGGATCATAACTTGATTATTCATGGTTACCCGGATTTGTTGTTTGATCAGAAATCTTGGATTGCTTTGAACACTGGGAGCTTTTTGTTTAGAAACTGTCAGTGGTCTTTGGATTTGCTTGATGATTGGGCGCCGATGGGTCCGAAAGGTCCTGTTCGCGAAGAAGCGGGGAAGATTTTGACAGCTAATTTGAAAGGGAGGCCTGCTTTTGAAGCTGATGATCAGTCTGCTTTAATATACTTGTTGATTACAAAAACCGAGTGGATGAGTAAGGTTTTTGTTGAGAATTCTTATTTTCTTCATGGGTATTGGGCTGGTTTGGTGGATCGGTATGAAGAAATGATGGAGAAATACCACCCGGGTTTGGGTGATGAGAGATGGCCTTTTGTGACGCATTTTGTGGGGTGTAAGCCGTGTGGGAGCTATGGGGATTACCCGGTGCAGAGGTGTTTAAGTAGCATGGAACGAGCGTTTAATTTTGCAGATAATCAAGTGTTGAAGTTGTATGGGTTTAGGCACAGGGGACTTTTGAGCCCTAAGATTAAGAGGATCAGGAATGAAACTGTGACACCGTTGCAGTATGTTGATCAGTTTGATATTCGGCATTCGGGTCAAGCTACAGCTACTAGCAACTAAACCATCATTGTTCTCAAGAGGTGATGATAATCTTTTAGTGTTCTTTTTTTATGGGTTTTGAGTTTTAAACAAATTATAGTTTATTTTATTGCCACTGTATTTGATTTGGTTCAAACAAGGTAGAATTCTTTTGTTAAAAGTTAATATGAAATCCTTAATAGTTGGAGTAATCCTATCATCAACCATTTTTAGATCTTGTTGGGTGAAAGTGAGTGGCATGAGATGCTGGTTCTGTTAGACATTTAAAGAAACAGCTGGTAGGCAAAGTGTATAACAAAGGGTTGATGATTTGCATGTGCTTGTGGTGGTCTGCTAATGATCTAAAGATTTGATTCAAATCATGATCTAAGTACAAGAATCTCTGACAAGTTCTTGATCAGATCCATTTGTTTTGAATTTTCTACATTAGTTATACATTTTTACCAGAAACCTATGCCAGTTTTGAGCATATACTATGTTAGTTCGTCTTGAAAAAAAAGGAATAACGCATAAATGCTGCATGTTTTTAGCATAGATACAGGTAGTGATAATATGATATATTGTTTAGAAGGTGACTCAAGCTTTAGGAACACCATGATCAAGACAATATAGTACATAATTTGAACATCCAAAGTGACAGAAAAAATAATGTTCATAACATTCAAATGAATCGAGTATTCACGCTCTGATACAATCCAAGGGTTGCGGTCCATTCGAGTCCATTGGTTCCAATGTAGGGTCACATTGGTTCCGTTCATGGGCAGGTTCCAATGAACCAACATGTGAAAGTGGTTGCAATGGTTCATTAGGTTATGACTCTTCACAAATTGGCCGATATATTAGATATCTAGAACCAAGAAATTCCCCTCCTATTCGCTGGATCAAATCAGAGATAAGTAAGTAATAAACACTGTGGATAAAAGTTCTGTCTGGTACAACAAATCAACCTTTAGTGATAGAATAGAAATAGATAGATTGGTCTGGTTGACCAAATGTGTTTGTATATTAGAATTGTTAATCGTGTGTGTTTAAAGTTACATGAGTGTGGTATATATAGACCATAATATTACATTCTTAACCCCTACACTATCACATTATTACACTTGGTTTAATATTTCCACACAAACTAAGCGAGTGAGTGATTTAGGTTGAAATGTAAAGATAGAAACTTAAAAGATAAGGTCTTCATCTTCTCCCGCATACTTTCGCCCGTCACTCCCACCCGTCATACTTTCGCCCGGTTATAGTTTCGCCCGCCCGCCAGGTCAGGTAATTTCGCCCGGCATATACTATCATCTGGTAGGGTTTTGTTCCCCTGTTCCATCTTCTCCCCCGAGTGAGATCCTGGTGTTGCATCCCTCACAAGAAAAGGAACCGAAAGCATTGTGGCTTTCGTGAGGTGTAAATCATCAGAGATAAGCCACTGTTGTATAGTGGCGACGATGACGTCTAGTGTCACGAGAGCAAGTTGTTTATGCTAACCTTAGACGTGGGGAGGAGTGGCGGGGCCTGTGGTGATAGTAGCGGCTATGGAAGCGACCGATCTAGGATTTGCAACGGCGGCGGCTACGATCTAGTGTTTATGGTGGCGATGGAGGGTTGTGGAGTTGGATGATGATGGCAGTGGTGGTGAAGTTGGTGTTGTTGTTGTGAAGGTTAATGGCGACGAAGATGGTGGTAGAAGGAGTTGAAGACTGCAGCAGCTTTGTTGTGGTGGTTTGGTAGGGCGGCGACGCGAAAGTTGAGCTCTCCTAGCTCGGATACCAAATTGATTCACCAAATGTCTTTGTATTATAGAATGGTTGTTGTTAGGTTACAATAAGGTGTGGTATATATAGACCACAATATTACATTCCTAACCCTACGCTACACATTATGACACTTTGTATTATAGAATGGTTGTTGTTAGGGTTACAATAGGGTGTGGTATATATAGACCACAATATTACATTCCTAACCCTACACTATCACACTATTACACTTGGTCTAATATTCCCCCGCAAACTAAGCGTGTGAGTGATTTAGGTTGAAATGTAAAGACATAAAACTTAAAAGATAAGGCCTTCATCTTCTCCTGCATACTTTCGCCCGTCACTCGGACCCGTCATACTTTCGCTCGGTTGAGGGTTTTAGCAGTGGCTGTGAAGGGTTTTTCAGCGAGAAAAGAACGTCAGACACGCCAGAGCAAGCGACGGTGGCGCTAGGGTTTGCGCTTGTGATGGTGGCCGATTGTGCGGAGGTGGCGATGATGGTGCCCGCTTTGTGTGGCGACGATGGTAAAGCCTTGTGATGGCTCTGATACCAAATCAAATCACCAAATGTGTTTGTATATTATAATTGTTTGTTGTGTGTGTTTAGGGTTACATTAGTGTGGTATATATAGACCACAATATTACATGTCTAACCTATACTATCACACTATTACACTTTGTCTAATATCACACTATGACACTCGGACCCGTCTTACTTTCGCCCGGTTGAGGGTTTTTGCAGTGGCTGTGAAGGGTTTTTCAACAAGAAAAGAACGTCAGAAACGTCAGAGCAAGCGACGACAGCTCTAGGGTTTGCGCTTGTGATGGCAGCCGATTGTGGGACGACAATGGTAAAGCCTTGTGATGGCTCTATTACCGAATCAAATCACCAAATGTGTTTGTATATTAGAATTGTTTGTTGTGTGTGTTTAGGGTTACATTAGTGTGGTATATATAGATCACAATATTACATGTCTAACCCTATACTATCACATTATTACACTTTGTCTAATATTACACTATCACACTATTACACTCGGACACTGTCATACTTTCGCCAGTTAAGGGTTTTTGCAGTGGTTGTGAAGGGTTTTTCAAAGAGAAAAGAACGTCAGAGCAAGCGACGACGACTCTAGGGTTTGCGCTTGTGATGGCTGCCGATTGTGCGGCGGTGGCGATGATGGTGGCCGGTTTGTGCGGCGACGATGGTAAAGCCTTGTGATGGCTCTGATACCAAATCAAATCACCAAATGTGTTTGTATATTAGAATTGTTTATTGTGTGTGTTTAGGGTTACATTAGTGTGGTATATATAGACCACAATATTACATGTCTAACCCTATACTATCACATTATTACACTTTGTCTAATATTAGCATCCAAATACGATTCTTTAATTACTTGGAATCCTTGATAACTCGCGCAATAGTTCAATCAGTTTATCCCCGTGAAGTACAACGATGATAGGAGGTTGTGGGTTGCTTAATTGTATCTTGGGAGGTGGCTCACCACGAAACTATATGCACAACGTTTTATTAACCGATGAGGATGGAATTATTTTAATGATACAAACCACTCGTCTTAAAACAATAAATAGTAGAATACTATAGTTTTATATTAATACATTACAACTATAAAGGTGATTATTTAGTTGGTTTTCTCTTAAGAAACTATTAGGACGGTGGGTATCGTGTTTTTCCGAATGTTGAAATGATTGTGTAGTATAAAATATTTATACATTTAAATGACAACTTACAAGTTATTACGAAAAAAGTCAACCTCTGATTAAGCAGAATCTAGATAAGTCAACTTGCTCAAAATCCAATTATCCTGCAAATCATTGAATGACTAAACAATCCCAAGAAATGCATTCAGCTTTTGGGTGGAGAAATGGACAAAATAAGTTACTAAGTTTGGTTTCCAACTTTTATGACGATGGCATTCATCACCTTACTTCTTTATGGTTTGGAATTCACACGTCTAGAGTTGTAAATGAGCGCAGGTGCTTGAGAGCTACTTGAGATCGGTTAAAAGCTCGCATCAAGCAGAGTTTAAACGGGATCAAACTTATATTGTGGCTTATATAATAAACGAGTTCGAGCCCGGACTTAATATATCGAGCTTAACTAAGATCACGAGATTAAACGAGCTTGTTATTTATATAATTTTTATTTAATATATTAAATATGCATAAATAAAATTATGATAAAAATAACTAAATAATATATATTATATCATATATAAAAATATAATTATGAATATATATAAATAACTAATAAAGAATAAAAGAGCCGAACACGAACCGAGCTCGAGTTTAAAAAACTATTCAAGAGTCGAGCTTGACTCAACTCATTTACGCATGAAATCATGTATAAATGGCTCATCACTAATTATTTTTTGAATTCTTTTATTATAGATAAACGTTTATTTTAAACCAATAATACGTTAAGAACTACGTGAACCATCTTAATGTTTGTACTGTTTATTATATAATTTGATTACAACGCACACATGTTGATTTCAATAGGTTTTAGATTTATTTTCTTAAAAATACGGTATTGATATCATTTTGTCTAAAGCGCATGTGCATATACACTAAATGCAGATGCACATATTATTATACCTTTTTATAATAATTTAGGAGAGATTGAGGAGATAAAATTAAATAAAAAGAGCGGTCAAGAGATATAAACCATCTATCAAAAGACCTGTGGTCTAATGGTACCAAGATGTGTTGTAAATGTATTCCTTTTAAGTGGTTGAGGGTTCAAGTCTCATAGTAGACAAAAGTGTAGATTTAAAAGTAGAATTAAAGTGTGTGCGAGTTACGGTTCTAATAAAAGAAAAACATATAAATCACCTTTTTTTTAATTTTATTCTTACATTGAAACACTATCTATATGTATATATATAGTTATACAATTCACACAGTCTCTCTCTCTCTCTCTCTATATATATATATTATACACAGAAGAATATATATGCTTAGCAGGATATGAAAGAAAAGAGGGAATTGTGATAGCTGGAGACGCGGTTTGAATTAGTTGGTAGTTAATTATTATCATATTAGATTAGATTTCTTAAAACACAACTTCCTCCAAACAAGCCACTTTCTATATCAAAGTCATTCTACATTACTTGTCAAACTAAACTTTCTCAACAAAAAGAATACTAACTTCTTTTATTTATACTAAATAACAAAGCCGTGTTTTATAAAATAAATATTAAATAGTTAGTAATGAAGATTTAATAAAAAAAATTTTAAATAGTTAGTAATGAAGAAAAAATAATCAGGAAAAAGAATGTTGGACTCATAGAATTATGAAAAATGACACAACAAGTTACTTATTTATTAGGTATAGATATGTAGGAAGATGTATGTGCAGAACACTATATATTTCAAAACACCCGAAACAAAATGAACTATTTATTTTTCTAAACTTAAAAAAATTAAAAATAAAAGAAAACAATATAAATGTAATATTTATTGTTTCTCACCATCTATCATGAAATTAAAAAAAGTTAACAAATTTCATTCATGTATCTAACCTATAAATATGCAAGTAATGAGTATAAACGCTACAAATTTAAAAATACATAAACAAATTAGTTTGATGATTTCATACATGACCTACACTTTTATATCTAAAGAATATAAATTTAAAAAATATGAATCAGTAATTAAAAAATTAAATAATTTAGATTTATCCTCCTAAAAGTTTTTTTTTTTTTTTTTTGAAAGGCGATTTTCATTTTTTAAGTGGCAGTCGCATCTCCGACAAGTCGGAGACCCGTTACCCCTCAACCTGACCACTACGTTGTCTGAACCGGGTCCGCGGGTTCAGAGCGAGAGGCTAGGCTTTCACCGGGAAACCATGGAGCCTGCTGCCACTTGACAGCAGTTGCGCCGCTACACGGGCCAAACCCCGCTAGCGTAACGCACTCCGGACTAAAACCCGGTTTGGCTCGGATTCGAACCTGCGTGGGCAGGTTGAATCTTCATTGCCTTTTACCACTGGACTAAAGCCGGTGGTTAATTGTGAAATGATTAACTACTTACATATAACATAAATTTGATCTCTCACTAAAATAATATATATGAACACTTGAATTATTATTATTATTATTATTATTATTATTATTATTATTATTATTAATCAGTTTTAATGAAACAAAAGTCTTCTTATGAGACTATAATAAGCACACTACAATACCGCACGTCGTTCACCTTTCTCCTAAACATGCTCCCAACACCACCATTTCTTTAACATTCATCATTTAGCCCAACTCTTCCTCCTTCAACTCCACCGTCACCACCGCCTGCCACCGCCACAATGGGAGGAGAACCCAAGTTACCAACAACCTCCCTTACCCTCCTATTCATCATCTTCTTCTCCCTTTCCACCAATGCCCGATTCACCCCTCCCGACAACTACCTCATCGACTGCGGATCCCCTCAAAACACCATCCTCGACGACGGCCGGACCTTCAAATCCGACCCACAATCCGTTTCCTTCCTCTCCACAGACGAAAACATATTCGCTAGCTCAAATTCTGTCCCGGAAAGCGAATCACTTCCTCTATACAAAACCGCAAGAATCTTCGACACCGAATCGGTTTACAAGTTTCTTGTGTTTCATCCGGGCCGCCATTTCCTTCGCCTTTACTTCCACCCTCTCCACCACCCGGAGTATAACCTCACCACGGCCGTTTTCACCGTCAAAACCGATGACGGGCTAGTTCTTTTGCATGATTTCTCAGCCTCACAGAATTCTGATTGTCTATTCAAAGAGTACTTAATTAACGTAACATCCGATGACTTCTCGTTAATCTTCTCGCCGTTGAAGAAATCATTCGCTTTCGTGAATGCTATCGAGTTTGTTTCGGCTCCTAACGAGCTCGTTCCTGATTCTGCTACTACGATCTCTCCTCCGGGAATGTTCACCGGAGTGTCAGCTTATGATCTTCAAGTTGTGCATAGAGTTAACGTCGGCGGGCCGACGGTGACTCCGAAAAACGATACGTTGTCTAGAACTTGGATGAGTGATAGTCGTGGATACATGGTGTTTCCAAAAGGGGAGAAGGTTGTGTCTGTTGATCCGAGTGTGATCAATTATCCGGTGGGTGGAGCTACGGCTTTGATTGCGCCAGATCAGGTTTATTCATCGGCGGCTTCCATGGCGGATTCCGGTGTCTCGGTTCCGAACTTTAACCTCACTTGGGAGATGAATGTGGATCCGGGTTTTAATTACTTGATCAGGCTACACTTTTGTGATATTGTGAGTACTCGCTTGAATTCACTCTACTTTAATGTGTATGTCAACGGGTTAAGCGGGGTCAACGGGCTCGACTTATCGACACTCACTTCTGACCTAGCCATGGCTTACTACAAAGATTTTGTTATCAACGCGTCAACTGTTGTCAAAGGCGTGATACGGGTCCAAGTTGGACCGTCGGATCTTGAATCCACGACTCCCAATGCCATACTGAATGGGTTGGAGGTCATGAAGATGAGTAGCTCGGCTGGGAGCTTAGATGGGTTGTTCTCATCTGGCAGCAATAGTCGTGGAGGGTCTAAGAGACTCCCCATGACTATTACTGAGGCAACTGGTGTTGCAATTGGAGTTATTATGCTTTTGGTGCTCATCTTTAGCCTTATCCGGAGGAAGAACAAGGCTAGGGGATGGGACGAGGGAGGAAATAGTTTCACGTCCTGGTTTCTTCCCATTAACGCGAGTTATTGTAGTACTTTTTTGTCGAGTAAAAGCAAGAGCAAGAATGGGTATTCCAGTGTTTTGTTTTCAAAAGTTGGCCTAGGCCGATCCTTCGGTTTCGACGAGCTTCGAGATGCAACCAAGAACTTTGATGAAAGCGCAGTGATAGGTGTTGGAGGGTTTGGGAAAGTGTATATCGGCGAGATCGAAGAAGGAAAGAAACTCGCTATAAAACGAGGAAATCCGAGGTCTTCTCAAGGCATGAACGAATTCCAAACCGAAATCGAATTACTATCCAAGCTTAGACACCGGCATCTCGTCTCATTGATCGGGTATTGTGACGAAAACAATGAAATGATTCTTGTTTACGAGTACATGGCTAACGGGCCCCTTCGTGACCACCTTTACGGGTCCAAACCCGCCCTCCCTTCTTTGACATGGAAACAACGCCTTGAGATCAGCATTGGTGCAGCCCGTGGGCTGCACTACCTCCATACTGGTGGATCATCACAGGGCATAATCCACCGGGATGTCAAAACCACTAACATTCTCCTAGATGACAATTTTGTCGCCAAAGTATCCGACTTCGGGTTGTCAAAAACCGGGCCCGCATTGGACCAAACACACGTTAGCACCGCGGTGAAGGGTAGTTTCGGGTATCTCGATCCAGAATACTTCCGAAGGCAACAACTAACCGAAAAATCCGATGTTTATTCATTCGGCGTTGTTCTCTTCGAGATCCTATGTGCTAGACCGGCTCTCGATCCTACACTTCCGCGAGAACAGGTGAATTTAGCCGAATGGGCAATGCATAAACAACGAAAGGGTGTTATCGACACGATTGTGGATCCTATAATTGCGAAAACTATAAGCTCGGAATCGTTGATTAAGTATGTTGAAGCAGCAGAAAAGTGTTTAGCAGAGTATGGTGTTGATAGACCTTCCATGGGAGATGTGTTATGGAACTTAGAGTTCGCTCTACAACTTCAAGATGCATCTTTGCAGCTTGATCCTCTTGTAGAAGATGATACCTGCAAGGGGAAGACGAAGATGGTTGCTTCTGAAGATGTGAAGAAAGATGAGAAGAAGAATAACGACAGTGATGTTAGTATCCTTATCAATGATGATTCAGGTGTGGTAATGGGGTCGCCATTGTTCTCCAAGATGGAGGATATTGAAGGAAGATGAATAAAGATTCAATCTTTTGTTGTTTGGAGTTGATTATAGATTTGGTGACGTAATGTTTAATATTGTTTGGTTAAATCGAGCTTGTTTCTTTTCTTTTTCTTTTACAATGTTGATGAATTCTAATTTCTATGTCATAAAGATTATGAACAGTTTATAATGTTGATTTCTGTTTTATGAGAAGAATAACAGTAAACTACATCTCAACCAACTATAACTAACTGAACTAACTAGCTAAACTAAATATATGCTTTGGTGCCATATGTAACACACCCTGTCAATTAGTTGACGTGTCACTTATACGGAGATCAGATAACAAATAACGTTCAATTTCTTTTAAAACATTTTCTGTACAAAGGTCTTTTCAAACTCACGAGCACTCTCCCATTTCTCATCCTCGAAAGTTTTGATAGGCCAGGTAACCTAACGTACATAAAAACGGAAAAAATACATTTCTATTCCTTTTTCAGTAAAATGGATACAAATGATTTTAGTTTTCAAACACGGATCCTATCAAGTAAGAGGGAATTCTAAATGCGGTATTTCATTAGTGACCTTTTCGGGGCCTTGGTTAATTTGAATTTCATATTTATCACAGACCAGACACAACGAAGCAATTATCAGGGGCGCGCTCTACTACTGAGCTAAATAGCCCGTCGTCACGGACGAGCCACGTGCAGAGAAATTTGCACGTGTGATTCTGGACGGGCTTTCCTGAGGTATCTACGACGAAATAAGTCTTCCTGAATTGGAAGAGCAAGAACAAGTCCCGCTAGACCTTTCTCGTTTTCTGGTTAGGTAGCAGAGCGGGGATCTTGGTCCTTTATTTATAGTTCTTCCGGAGGACGAGCATGCATCAAGAAGGATGAAACATTAATAACATGTATAAAACCATTTTAAAAAAAGTTAGATATCCATAAACAAAAGTTGAGAAAGTCATGATGTTGGTAATTTCCGGCTATTAGGACCATCACGATGTTGATGAGACCTCAAATATTCCATGCCTTTAATATTATTAGGCCCGTCACGATGTTAAAGGCTATTAGGTCTAATGGCATGGAGGTGATGGTAAAGGCTTGAGATCTTTGAGGTCTCATGTTCAAACCTGACTCAGGGGGGGTTCCCATAGTGGTGGGTTTCCTTCTTGATGAAAGTCAAATACACCTCTATCGCCTCCATATTCATTCTCATCATTTTTCTCCGGCTCTCTCTCTTATTAAATACACCTCTATCTTTTATAATAATATATTTTTTTAAAGAAAATACTAATTATACTAATAAAACACATTTATTTTAAATTATCTCTTATTATAAGAAACTTTGAAATCAAATTATGTAACTTTTATTTTCAGTTAAATAGTAAATGAAAGTCAAATTACATTAAATAGTAATTTATTTTAAATTATCTCTAATTCCATTACATCACATTTGAAAGAAAACTTATTTATTTGTTTATAAATAATTATTTATTTATTTATTTATTTATTTGTTTAAATTTTCAAAACTCAGAATATTACATCATCTGCTGGACAAACTCCTTTCTTTGAAAAGGAATCATACAAAAATGTCTTAGGGTTGGTTGAACCAAGACGACCGCTGAGGTTTTTCCTAACCAATACTCTCAATATTACATTTGAGATCTTGTCTAAGCAGGACTCTTGCTATTGCATTTGAGGTCTCGTGTAAACAAGATGGCCATTGAAGTCTTGCCTAACCAGGACACTTGTTATTACATTTGACTTTTTGACTTATGAAGAGGAGAGGCTCACAAAGCCCAAACAACAAGTATATAGTTAAGCCAAAAGCCCACTCCAAAAACGGTTATGACTGGCACACTCCAATAGGAGAGATACATGTCCACCAATCAGCAGGGAGGTCGTTCTCGCATGACTCCATGGTAGGGCCCACGAATTCCCACACCCCCTTGATGAGGTAAACAATAATCACCTTATATAAGAGGAAAGATCTCTCACTATCACAGGTATGCACTATTCACTCATCTCTTTCACTATCCTTTGCTCTCATTTTTATCACCAAAATTACTTACTCTGACGTCAAAGGGACCGTTACAGGGATTATCCCCTCCCTGTGATGTCTTAACGCGTTGTTACTGTGCAGGCTATCATTCAGAGAAGATAAGTGGGTTTTATTGATGTTTATGCTTAACTCTATGCTCGTGGCGAAATGAATGGATCATACTTATCATCAAGACCATTCCGACAGATTTATGCTATAACAGTTGACATCATATATAATATAATTACTGATGTTAATTATAAAGAAATAAAAAGCAAGAAATAAAATATTTACGGTTGTACTTAATTTTCTAAATCGTCTAAGGTTTTGCAGATGTTTTAATATTTTACTATTACATTTAATGTATTTCATATTCTTTTTTTATTGGAAATTAGTGAAAATTGAGTTTATCATTTATTAGAAAAATGAGTTTTTCATTTATTAGAAATATGAATTGTCATTTATTCATATTTTTACTAAAGGCAAACATAAGTGGGGATCCTATAGAATGTTTCACACCTTAACTCAAACTCGCTCACCCGAGCATGTGGCATGAGTGATGGGCACAATATGACACTTCGATAGCGCACTTTGCACACTCGCGTCACCGTGAGCCACCTTTGTATTTTTGAAGGTTGGCTCGGCTGACATTGCTTCTGATCGGTTGCGACTGATGGTGCAGGTTGTGTGCGAGTTACCGCTAACGGGTCTTGGGTTGAAGCTAATGACGTCATTAGTTCCTACTGCTGACGTCATGGTCACCACTTATGACGCCATTAGTTGTTGAGTAGATCAGCTGCGACTGATGGTCGTGCGTGGTGTTGTTGAGCAGTCGCGACTGCTATCGGTTCTCGCAGCTCAACCAGTTGCAATTGCGACGACGATGCGTACCGCTGATGGGCAGTAGTTGCGACTACTCCTGGTTCCCACTGCTCGGGCCCCGTGCCACTACTTAGTGGCGATCAAGCAAGTTGTTTTCACATATAAATTGATATTGAAACCTGATTAACTCAGGTCTTAAACACATTTAATACCTAAGTGACACATAATTAATAAATCAATTTAATTATATTAAATACATTTAATACAATTTAACACCCAAGTTTAATGTTAAGATGTTTCATGTTGTTTTAACTATATAACTAAGGTGATACCTTAGTTGTGAGATACACTTGAACAAGTAGAACTTGAGAAACTTAGTAAACTCTCAAGAACACTAAAAACACAACATATTCCAACAACTTTTGGTGCATTTTTTAGGTCTGGTGGTCATCTTCGACATTACTAACTGCTTTTGATGTTATACCCTAAGAATCAGTCGAGTTCTCTCCGAAGACTTGAAATATGTGTTAAAGGAACCGTGTCCAACACGGGCCTCAACTTTCTTTCTACCCATTCTTCGTATCTTTGTTATTTTAGTTGTAACTTGTTTTGTAATTTCCTTTCAAGTTTTATTTGTTCTCCAATTGTATTATGTTTTATTTTAAAATTGCGAACGATTTCCATACACTTTTTCTATTGCATATTATCAATTTCACATTTTAATATATTTATTTTTCATATTTTTGTATGTGAAATAAATGTATAAAAATGTAACATTTTTTTTACATTTTTATCAATTAAAATAATAATATTACATACAATTACATGATAATAATGTTAATAGCTTATCATCGAATTTGTAAATCTGATGTGGTGAGAAAACATTGAATTTAGTTGCATTTTAGTTTTAATAAAAGAAACCTCAAAGGCTCAAACAACTTTTTAACGAAAGATAAATGTAAAACATTATATGATAATTTATACTACATACCAGGTTGTGCATACTAATTTTTCGGCCCTTAAGATTCAAAGTTTTGTTTTTAGTATAATCGGTTTTGCTATACAAAAGGGCTTGTGACCCAGCTTGTTACCCGTTTATCTGACACTTTATTGTAAACGTCCTTATCTATTATACTATATATATTATATTAAAAAAAATAGATTTTTAACATCAACATTGTTAGATACTAAAGATTTCACATAACACTTTAACATTATATTTTAAAAAGTTAAAGAAACTTAAGCAACGTAATTGTCAATAACAATATCATAATTTTTTTTAATCACGTCCCACTTAATTACAAAAACATCGCTTTCCCTCCATCTATACTCTTTTAGGTGTCGTTTTACCTTTTTAGGTATCTTTCCAAACGAAAAAAGCCGTAGATTTTCATCGATGATAACCCGATCTATCTAAGATTATAAATGTTTAGTTCTTAAGTAGCTTTTGAATCATAAATCCATAAGTAATGATGGAACTCCTATTATGAGTCGATTCTACTCCAACCAAACCTATGACAAAAACCCCACATCAACCTCTTTGCATCATCAAGCAACCTATAATACAACTTTATCTTTTACAAGATATCAAATATTATTCTTTATTATTAAACTAGGTTAAAATCTCGTGTATTACACAAGTTGAATAAATGTAATATTATATATTGAGTAATAAAAAAATTATCTTTTAAAAACTCGTGTTTTACACGGATTAGAATAAACACGTAGAATACAATATAATCTGTTAACACATACACTCGTCAAAATATGCAGGAGATTTATTAATATAAAGATTAATATTTTCTTTAAAAATATATTATTATTAAAAGATATATGTGTATTTAATAAGAGAGAGAGGCGGAAAAAAAATGATGAGAATTAATATGGAGTCGACACGTGACATGAAAAACCTTTATTTATTATATAGTATTATTATATAGTATAGATTCATTTTTTAAATAAATAAAAAGTGTGTTGTCCTTAAGTATTAATTAAAGTCAATTAATATATTAATGGATTAACTATTCTTCACTCAAACTTACATAGGATTAGTTAGGTTTTAGTTGGTGGCCCATGCACTCATCTAGTCCACCAAACACCCTCCATATCAACACCAACCTTCCTCACCCATCTTCCCCGGAACCACCGTCGCCGGAGATTTCTACAATTCCGATGGAAACCACCATCAAAATCATTAGAAGATCAATTCACACTTTCCTCCTACACTACAATTTCTTCACTTGTGCAGCCATTTTAGCCCTCCCATTCTCTGCTTCAATCCTCCTCCTCTCCTCCTCCCTCCTGCCGGACTTCCTCTCTTTCCATTCCCATCTCCGATCACTTTTCGACGCCGCCGGATTCCCACCGGAATCGGAATTCTTCACAATTCTCAACCTCAAACTCTCCCAAACCATCTCTTCTTCCATTCTAGTCCTACCCTTTTCCCTCTCTTTCCTCCTCATAGCAAAATCATTCGTAATCCGATCGCTCAACGACCACCACAAACCACCGCCTTCTCTCGCCGGAATCTTCAATTCCGTCCTCCAAACACAAATTTGGAACACATTACTAATCATCTCCGCCAATGCCACATGCTTTTGGGTCCTTTTCATTGCTTTCAACTTCTTAGAAAAACTCCACATCCCCTCACTACTCTTCACCATCTCCGGCGGAATCGCGTATTCCATCGTTGTAGCAAACGCATTGATCATATCCAACCTTGCTCTAATACTGTCAGGAATGGAATTGAGTGGTGGGTTCATCTCCATTCTCAAAGCTTGTGTGTTGATCAGAGGAAGAACGTCGATCGTCCTCTCGTTATCGCTGCCGGTGAACATGGCGTTGGCCGGAATTGAATTCCTGTTCCAGTTCCGGATAATCAAGACTTATTCCGATTCCGGGGTGATTAAACCCACCTCAACCATGATATTAGAGGGATTATTCATTGCTTATTTGTACTCAATTCTCATCACAATTGACGCCATAATTGGGTGTGTTTTCTTCAAAAGCTGCAAAATTGTTTATGATCGGAATCTTGGGGATCAAGAAACAGGCAGGATCAAAGAAGATGATGAGGTTGCATTGGTAAAGTGTTTAGCAAAAGATCTTTTTTGATATTATATTTCTTTTTTCTTTTATTTTTTTTAATTGTGATTGGGATTTTTTTTTCTTGGATTGAAATCACATGCTAGAATGAGTTGATATACTCTTGATTAAATTCATGTAGTAAGATAGTTACAAAACTGAATATAAAAGAATGTATAACTATATTTGTATGAAATATAACATGATTGGTGGAATTAAATGTTGTAACATCTTTCTTAATATTTATACATACTAATAAATAAAGGTTTTGGGATGTCATATGTCACTCCCTCATGCCTCCTTATATTGGTTTTCCCGCCTCTCTCTCCTAATAAATGCATCACTATCTTATTAAATAATAATGATATTATAAATATATTATTAAAGAAGAATAATAATTATATTAAATAAGAATATATAATAAGAATTCAAAATATAACTAGTTAAAGAAAAATACTAATTTGTTATATACACACACATTTCCACTTGATATATCTCGAGACTATCATAATATTCTGACAAGTTAGGACGTATTTATAAATTTATAAGTTTTATCTTTTTTTAATATACAATCTCGTGTAATACACGGGATTCTAACCTAGTCTATACTAATAAATAAATGTTTGATGTAGACACTTGTCACTTCCCCATGCCTCCTCACAATAATTTTCCCGCCTCTCTCTCCTAATAAATGCGCATCTATCTTATTAAATAGTAATGATATTATAAATATATTATTAAAGAAAAATACAAATTATATTAAATAAGAATATATAATATGAAATCAAAATATAAATAATTAAACAAAAATACTAATTTGTTATATACACACACATTTTCACTTGATGACGTTTCTAAAATTTATAAGTTTTATCTTTTTTAATATACAATCTCGTGTAATACACAGGATTCTAACCTAGTTTTGTAATATATCTGTCTATCTACCTATCTACTTATTTATTGTGTAACTTTCACTGTATTTATGTGAAGTCGTCCCGTTTTCCCTGATTCGCCGGTTGAATTTCATTTTTCCTTATTTTCGGGGGAATGGTGTTCCCGTTTTCCCAGATCCAATTTTTCCCCTGATTCCCCGATTTCCTCTTGTATTGTCCTTGCATCTCTCCCAAGTCCGGTGAATACCCACTATTTTCATCCACTTTTCACCGTTTCACCTGCCATCTCATCACCAAACCCTCTACCTCATCCACTTTTCACCCTCCACCGATCGGGGAAAATATCCCCACTCTGTATGCCCTAAAAGAAGTGTAATGAGACATCCTAATTTTCTAACCGTTTTTTATAAAATATTTATAAATAATTTTAGGGCGAAACACATTATTATGATGTTCAAGAAATTTATTTTTAAATTAGGAAAGTGAAACACGTTGACTTTCCCTGGTTTAGTCAACCTTTCCAAAAAGTAGGAAAGGCAAACAAGTCCGAACAATGTTTGCAAAACTCAAATATACATAAAGGGATGTATATTACTATACTAGGTTAAATTCCCATCTATTACACGAGCTGAATAAATATAATATTATATATTAAGTAAGAAAAAATATATTTTTTGAAAGCTCGTGTTTTAAATGGGTTGAACAAACCCGTGAAATACAATATAATCTTAACACATATACTCGTCAAAATATGTTGAGAGATTTATTTATTAATATAATTAATATAATATATAGATTAGTATTTTTTTTTAAATATATTATTATTAAAAATAGAAAGGTATTTAATAAGAGAGAGAGGCTGGAAAAGGATGATGAAAATGAATGTGAAGATGACATGTGGCATAGAAAACCTTTATTTATTATATAGTATAGATTAATACTTTCTTTAAATATATATTATTGTTAAAAGATAGAGGTGCATTTAATAAGAGAGAGAGGCGGGAAAAAAATGATGAAAATGAATGTGGAGACGACACGTGGCATGAAAAAACATTTATTTATTATATAGTATAGATTCCCCTCAACCAAATGGTGATGGTTTAAACTCTATCGTAAGTATTTAGGTGGATTTTAGATGGTGTAAAATTAAAGAGAGTTTGTCATTGTTTCAAGAAAAACATAAATTGGTGTACAGTATTAGTTTATTAACAGAAAGAATGAAAATACTAAGTTATTTATAAACCCGTGCTTCTTTGACAAGTTAACAACCCGATGCAATATTTTCACTTGTGATCTCGTGGCCATATTCACTTAAATACACATCACTTCATCACATATGTTAGGAATTAAATTCTAATAGTTATAATGGTTTTAGACCCGAAAACCACCTATTTTTGTTGGTGTAGAACTTGTCTGAAAATTTCGATATATATTATTTGACAGATGAAAAGGACACATTGACCGTCAATTTATAATAAATCATCGTACCTCTACGATGAACATAAAGAGGGCCCGCGAGATCTATTGGTGATGCCTAAATTTTCATTCGGCTCTAGGTCAATTTTCTTTTAACAATTTTCACATGTTCACAGGGCCGTCTCCGAGAATTCGAATGCCCTACACGAGCCGTAAAAAAAGGCCCATAATGAAAATTACTTTTTTAAAAAGGCCCAATAATTTTTTTTAAAGCCTCGAAAATTTTAAATATATATATAAATTTTTTTTTTTGACCCCCTACGGTCGTGTTGCCCGCAGTGCCTTCCAGCCGCCCCTGCATGTTCATTCAGTTACAATGGCTAGGTAAACAATTAACTTCAAATTCACATACAACCATTTATAATGATTCCATATTATCCCGACTAGGGAAAATGTCATTCTATTGTAATACCACTTGGGATTTAACATCGTAATATGTTTTCACTTGGCATTTAACATCTCAAATTAATTTACCAACTAGGGATATTATATCACAAAGCAAAACCATGTAAGGATTTGGTTCATGGAATTTTTTTGGACAAAATAGAATTTATCAAATTAATCAGGATTTAAGGAATCGTTTGATTACATAATGTTTTTAAAGGAATTAGAATTTGATGAAATTGAAATTAATTCCTTTGAAAATATATATTGTTTTAGGTTTATAAAACTGTAAATGGAATTAAAAAGTTAGAAAAGTTAATTGACAAATTACCTTTTAATATCCCATCCCCGCTTCTATAGACCATCTCCTTCCTCAACTCTTAAAATAAGGATTAGGAATTTGAAAGAATTGGATTTTATCAAAATGAATTGAAATTCATGATGTATTAAATTGACAAAACAATCATAAATGAATTAAAATTCATTTTCACAAATCACAATTTTCAACTCAAGTTAATTTGTTAATCACCAAAATCATCAAAATGATTTACAGCCTTCCACACAAAATTCGGTCTCCAAAAACTTGTGAAAGTGTTCATAACACTTTAAAACTATTGTTTGATTAATTTAATTAATTAATTTCTAAATTCATAAAAGCTCTCATTTTATTTAAAACTAGGTTAGAAACCCCGTGTATTACACGGGTTGAATAAATGCAATGTTATATATAGTTAATAATAAATATTTACATATTACATATTTATAACATATTATATAGTTTTTTAATACAAATTTCAGAAACGTCATATAGTTACTTTTTAAAAATATTTTATAAAAATAATGAAATAAATGTTTAATTTCTAAAAATGTTTTATGAACAAACCTATATTTTTTAAAATAAAAAAAGTTTATAAAAACAATTATAGAAATCATTATTATTTAATCGGAGAGAGAGACGGAAAACAAAAAATCATTAAAGAAACAACTAAAAAAAACTTGTGCAATTAATAGGAGTGAGAGGCGGGAAAACTTGTTTCATCAAAACCTTTATTTATTATAGAGTATAGATTCACAAATAGGCATTTTTAATGTCATCATTAAAAGCACATTTAATGGTAGTTATAATCAATTACATTACAATGTTATTTAAACTTCAACTTGATCAAAAGCTAACTTTTGGATGATTTTCACTTTTGATCAAAATATCATGTCTAACGTGTATTAAATCTACAATTCATCAATTCTAAAAGAAGTGTCAATTTAGATCAAGACATTAAATAAAAATAAAAAATATTCTCTTAGTGCATGTTTTAATCAAGTTTGATTGCTTAACACTTTAAAACCCTCAAAAAAAAATTCAACTTTGTGTACAAGTTTCGAGTTTTCTTTATTCTTATCCTTATTTGATTTATACAAATTATTTTGAGTTTCACACATTCATCTTCACACAACATATATAAAATATGTTTTTTTTAATAATTCACTTCCATACTTCATTAAATTTATAAAAAAGCATTACAATTTAAATGACGGATTCTTCAGGTAACAAATGCAACTAATTAAGGTATTGAATTTATCGGGATCCAAGGTTTGTTGGTGATTTTAGTGTCATCAATATTAATTGGTATAATTGGATTCACTTAAGATGAAATGAGATATTAGAATATGCATCGACTTAAGTTAGCAAGTATGAAGTGCACGCTCAAGTCAAGACTGTTCTAATTTCTATAAGAGTACTCTTTATGTAACTATGAATCTCTAAGGTTGTTAGGGGCCAAGCCCCTAAAACCTGGCGGGGGTCTCATTGTCCGGTCAGCATGGAAATATTTTATTTTGCCTTATGGATGATTCATCGAAAATGCCTCATATCTGCGAGGATGTTGAAAAGTTGCATGAAATGATTATCATAAAGAACTAGTGAAAACAGTGGTAAGTTACTATAGATTATCGTTAGTAACTGAGATCATCAGTAGCAGCTAAAGCTTATGTTGTAACTAAGTGCCTCGGTAGCAACTGAGCAACAACTTTTGATCAGTAGAAATTAAGTGGTCGCAAGTAACTTTGTTACTACTGAAGACTGGTAGTAACAAAGTTACTACTGATGGTATTTTCCAGTTGATGCAGTTACAAGCGGTTATAAACGTCAACTGCCATACATGTTCATGAAGAGTTGTAACGATTCAGTGCGACTGTTCAACCTCTATATAAAGTATTTATTTGGTTTAATTTGAGTACATCGTTTTCAAATGAGTTTTCCAAGAAAATCGTATATCGTTCTTGAGAAACATTTTCTATTTTATCCAATTAAATATTTCGTATACGGCGAATAATTTAGTCTAAAAGTGATATTTACATTATTCAGAAAGCTATCCAGACAAACACGAAATCAAGAAAAACCTAAAAAGTTTGGATGTTCGTATAGCTAAACCAAACCCAATATGAACCAAGAGTTTTCAATTCAGTCATTGGTTTTTAGTTGATCTTTTTAATTTGGAGTAGCTAGGTGTAATAAAATGGATGTCGTTTAACTTAATAGAGTTCAAGCCCAGCTCGTTTCAAGTCTATGTCTAAAACTAAACTAGCGTGAGTACTTTGTCAAGCTTAAGCTTAGCTAGGTTTTGACTAGTTTATTATTTAACTATTTTATTAATTATATATTTAATTATAATTTTTTATATATTATTTAGTTATTTTTAGTTTATATATTATAATTATTTATTGCGTAATTATATTTTAATATATTGAATAAATAATATATGTCCGCTTAGGCTCGCGTGCTTAGTGAAGTTCGATCTTGTTTAATAAATGAACCCCAATATAGGCTCGAGCAAAACCTAGTTTTAGCACAGCTTGATTCAAAGTTTTAGGAAGTTGATCTAGAGTAGCTTACCAATGACTTGACACGTTTACATCCCTATTTTAACCTAACTAAAACTAACTTTTCGATTCATGTCTTTATTGTGACAACCGACAACTATAATATATTTTCTTAAAACCTAAACCAAACAAAAAAAAAACTTGATTAAATACAAATACTGTTGCACTAGTTCGTACCTAAATTCAAATCAAAATTGGGTCCGGTATGGTCGACTGTTGACTAATCAAGAGCGTAAAAAATTGGTTGGTGCTTGAGCAAACGGGCACTAGTAATTTAATTAGGCCACTCTCCAAAAACTATGTTTGGCCGATTGTTGTTACGTTTATATTATTAAAATTCTTATGAAAATTAGTTATGACTTTCTTAATTCATATTAATGAAGCAAAATTTGAAATACAAATAATATGAGATAAATCATATTATTCTCGTACAAACTTAACCACAATAATAAGGAGATTTCCGGGTGATTCGTGTGTATGATGTGACTTGGATTCTCTGATAATCGTGATAGTTCACTATCAGATTGAATTATATCACGGGTACACGAATATTCAGTCGGATAAGAATAAGAGATTCAAGAATAGAAAATGTGAAAGATTGTTAAGAATTTCGTATATCTGATACTGACCAAATTCGCATGTATATATGAGTTAAACGGATACAATAGAACATCATGACGGTTATTGACTGAAGACAGCCACAACCGTCAATCCATGACGGTTAATTGCTAAGTCATTCTACTTCGGGGAGCAATCTTACTCCGAGGAGTAAATTGGTCTGTATAACAAAACTGGTCCGGAAGACAATCCTTTAGCATTTTTCACTTCCAGAATCATTTTCCGATCCATCCTTTAACCCCAGCCAGGGTCGTTGCTCTTTGGACCCCACTAGGGGTTGTTGCCCCTAGGACCCTGCTAACCAGGGGCGTTGCCCCCGGACCCCGTTGTTCAGTGGGATTCGCCTCCTTGATACAACAATGTGTCTTTATCACCAAAAGTCATAAGATTATCAAACAAGTTTGCACTCCACATTTACCAACTTGTTTGATGTTTCATAATGACTTTTCATTAGGTCATCAAATAAATCTAACTACACAAAATAGATAGATGACACTAAAATCACCAACAATATATATAGGCCGGTTTTGTACTAAGTGGTGTTTACGTGTAAAACGTACAAAGTATTCTGGACGCGACACATGTATTTTAGGGCGAAGGTATATGCGACTATTAAATAAAATGTGGTTTAGACTCACCATTGTAGTGGTTTGGATGCACCATTATACTCACACAATTCGTTCATGCGTCAGATATGGGCAACTTGGACGTACCGTTATACGTTTATAATTGATTTAAACGCATCATTGTAACTAATTTGGATGCAATGTTGTAATTAATTTAGACGGATCGTTATAATCAACGGTATGTATACACACACACATATATGCATGTATTATACTTAAACTAAAGATAATAAGAAATAATTTATTTGGTTCGTGATTAATTAATAAGATAAGATCCAAGGCTAAAAATGATTTGGTTAAATAGCGATGGTTACGTGATTAGATAACCATCTTATTATGTAACACATTTAAAGCAACATATATATGTATTAATATGATTATATATTAAGCCTGGCCCAAAGGGAGGGACAGGGTGGGACAGGGCTCCAGGCCCGAAGTTTTTAAAAATTTTGTATATGTTTTTAATAGTATATTTAGTTTATACATCTATTTTGTGTACATCAAAGTTTCCTTAATGCAATTGAAAATATCATTGCAAGAAAATATAAAGGTCACAGATTCAAGTCTTGGCAACAACACTGTTTATTTTTCATGTGTCATGTTTCTTATTTTCTCTTCTTTTTTTTCTCTCTTTAAAAGGTTGTCTCACAAAAACCCATAATTGTTTAAACTATTAAACCAAAACAAAAAAAGATACAAAATTGTATATATTTAAACCCATTACATATTAAAAAATTATTGAGACTCGCTTTTTTATTACTTGTACCGGGCTCAAAACGTTTCGAGGATTCTCTGGACCGGCCCTGTTATATATCTATCTTATATAACCATCTTATGTAACACGTTTATATGGTTATGCATGTACGTACATATGCACATTGTACACATGTATATAACTTTAAAGAAGATTACTATTTATAGCTCAAGATAACAAACCATTTTAAAGATATTGTTGAGTTCAATTCTCATCAACTTTAATTCTTAGTGATCTGTTGCTTAAAAATAAGAAAAAGAAACAATAATATCATATAACATACAAAATATTTAAAATAACTTATCATAAGATGGAATAATGGATGTGAAATAATTATATCTTATAATCTAATTATAAATAATATCATTAATGACATCCTTTTAATATAATTCAACGTGCACTCAACAAACACCACCATAAATCCTAATTTCAACCCAAATAATACTTGGACAATTTTCTCATTCTAAAATTAACAAAATGTGTCTAAATCTGCACTTTTGTTACAACCAGTACACCAACAGTAGCCTATTTTCTACATAGTACTATATACAACAAATTTCATGGCCAGTTTCTATTCTAAAACTCTCAGATGACCAATTTCTTCTAATAATATCAATGCTAGTATATGGGGTTACTAATATATATATATATATATATATATATATACACACACATACATGGTTAATCACTATACATTGTTACTAGTTCACAGTCCCTATGGCTGAGCTCGCTATTTCAAAGGTCAACCGCGGTCTGATGTGATCAACTAGACGTAGGATTTAAGGCCACATCAGTTTTAAAACTCCCCGATAACACGTGCATTTGCTCTGTGTATGCATTTACCACATTTTTTGTGCGTGCAGCCACGGGCTTTACAGTTTGGTTCACTTCACGTGTGGCTGTGGCTAGCATCGGACTTGCGTTGACCCGCCCCACCCTTTGACCGGATCATATGAAGAATAAATACCATTCAGCTTATTTTTCGCCTTTCTTTGTTAAGTTGATACCATTTACCTTTTCCATTTCAATCTCTTTTTGAGCTTTCTTTTTTTCTAGCTCGGCCTGTTTATAGTTCTCTTCATGAGCTTTTCGAAATAGCCTCACAAAGTTTAAAAGGGTCTGAGTAACTGCAAACCATGAATAATATCCACGTGTCACCCTTCCGTTGGTTATCCAACATAAAATTTAATTAAAAAAATAAATAAACCCTTTATAGTTTATATGTTACCTTGTTCAAAAGGGCAACGGGCAGGGTCTTCGCCGAAATATAGGGCTAGTGCATCAGCATTTCTACCCTGTAATTGAAGAACCCGAAAGTGAATTTTGTGAAGGAAAAAAGAGGAAGATTATGTCATTAAATAATGTCTAATTTGAAGATTAATTAAAAGTTCTTGATTCTTACCACCACAGAATACAAATTTGTTACAGACGCCACTTCTGACTCAGCAAAGCCGATGAACTCGTTTAATGTCTATCGGTTCAAGAAAAAGAATTACTTGGCAGAATGTAAAATAAAAAATATAATCTTTGACAACATTTATAGTCTAAAAAATGTAAAGAAAATGATATTTTTTCTTTGAACAAGTTGTGTGAGATATTTACTTACCTTATGGAAAACTTCAGATACAGGGCCATCATTTGCAGATGCATCTAGTTCTTGTTTAACCTTTTCCAGTCCCTTAATAATTGCTTGCATTTCTTCTGCTAAAGACTTCAATTGTATCTGCAATTTAAGCCTTTCCGTTCATCATTTTCTTTACTAACGATAAACGGTGTTTAAATTCCAAGAAAATAGGTGAATCATGAATGTGAACCTTGGTTGCAGACTCGAGACTAACAAGATCCACATGAAAATCTAAAAGGGTTGGTGCCTTTGAGGCAAGAACCTGTAAAATGGTGATATATTTGATAAATTTATCATTAAAAAAAAGATGTGTGCATAGCAATACTTGTGCATGAGCGACTTGTACCCTTGGTTTTAAATTGCGCAATGCGCTCCGATGCGTTTGGTCCCAAAATCCGATGCGCGATGCGAGCGCATCACGTATGCGATGCGCTCTTTATTAAAAAAATACTAAAATATTAATTATACATGAAAGTTGTAAAAACGTACTTAAACAAAAAAGAACTCATACAATAAGAAGATAGAATTGCATTTTTGTACTTCTTTTAGCTAACCCACCCATTTATTTTAAAGATTCGACCCAATTTTACATATTGCAACGCATCAGACGCATATTGCGCCGCATCGTCGCAACATGAGCGCATCATGTAATCGCATCGCAACAAGTGCAGCGATGCGCTCTTTACACCGCATCAGCGCATTACGCATTATGCGCGCAATTTAAAACCAAGCTTGTACCTTGCAGAGATAATGCATTAAAGTCATCTTGCTGTTAGAAGCTCGTGTATCAGTAAGTTTCAAAAGACTGTCCAACTTGAAACCAACTGCAGAACCTGAAAATTTTGTATAGTTCCAAATGTGAATATTCATTAAATGAATTTGTTAGCTAATGATCTAGATATGTAAGATATAAGTAGTATTCAATATTGATGTTCTTGCCTCTAGCAGTTCCTTGATTTAATGTATTCCCCAAATACAAAATTCTCTTCATGACTTCCTTCAGTTTAACGGAATTCCGGGCCTAATACCAGAAAGAGAACTATATGAGATGATATTATAAATATGTAAAGATTACAGTCTAAACTATTGTATTAAAGTACCTCATCACATGCAGCGTTTACAGTGTTCAAACTCTTCTTAAACTCTGAAAGCTGAAAGAAAGGTCAAAATGAGATGATAATAATAATACTAATAATAATATCAAATAAGAAGAAAAGAATAATAACATTAGTATGTGATTAGAACACTCAATCTATACCATAAAAATTACCTGGGTGTTGAATTGAATTTTGAACAGAAAAACACGCAACTTTGATTCCACACGTGGCACCTTCATGAGCTCCAGGAAGAACTAAGAGATAATTTATTTGAAAAAGAACAAAAACAAGTAAGAGGTGACATGCAAATTATCATAAAAGGATATAATAATCCATGATTTGTCTACCAACCTGTTCACACTTGCCCAGCGTATCCTTATCACCTGCATAATTCTGTACAGTTGCAATGCAGAGCCATTAACACATAAATAGATAACAAAAGCTAAAAGTATAAAACTATTGATTGTAACCATGGTTGTAAAAATCGCTAGGCGCTAGTCGGGCGGTGGGGTGGGGCCTAGGCCTAGGCGGGATTAATCGGGGCCTAGGCGGGATTAATCGGATTGGAATTTTTATATGTAATTTTCAGTTTTTTATATATATACACACATTTTTATATGTAATTTTCAAAATTATATATATACACACACACATTTTTTAAAGAAGCTGGAAATTACAAGAACTAAACTGAAAATCGCCAGAAATGTGCCTGAAAGTCGCCGAAATCTCGCCGGAACCTGCCGGAATCTCGCCGGAACCCTACCGGAATATCACCGTAAAAACGGGAAGTGGCCGATTTTTGGCCGACTAGGTCCGCCTAGGCCCGATTTTGCCCAATTTTTCCGATTAGCGATTTTTAGTCCGATTTGGCCAAAATTAATCCTCGACCCGCCGCCTAGCGACTAATCGGCGCCTAGGCGTGATTTTTACAACACTGATTGTAACAAAATTGCAACTTCCTCACCCAATAAAAATGTCCCATCAACATACCTAGAGGTAGAAATTCAACCCATTTACTTATGATCAGCTCAATTTGGGGAATGTTTTAATGTTTTATCTCTAACGGATCAAATGGGTAAAATCAAATAAACTAGCTTTAAGGGAAACGGGGGCAAATGAGTCGCGGATCGCCCAAAGTGTAATTTTAATGCAAAATACCTCGTGAATCATTTTATTTCAAAATTAAATTATTATTGAAATAATATGAATTTTGGTAATAATATTGCACACAGTAATTATTCATAAAAAAAGTGAAAAATGAGCAAAAAGTGTCTCTGGTCAACCTGGCCTGACCCGATTTTCTTCAACCTTCCCCAAAACTTACATGTTTTGATCCATTACCTAATCCACCAGACCCGTGCATATTGCCATCTCTAATAATACCACATTTAAATAAAATATAATATAATATAATATAATTATTTATAATACCTTGAGAAGCTCCATCTCTTCTTTAGTAGGACAGAATTTGATAAGATTCTCGATTTGATCACCATCTAAGATTGATTCATCCATAGCTAAAGCTGCAGCCTGTAGATGCCAAATAAAATTGATTTTATTCGACACATTGGCATGCAATTACAAGTGCAAAAACACTGCCATTATCCAGTGCAAATAATTAATCTCAGAGTTATAATGAAAAGTTAAAAACAGCAAATGTTGCAAGAATTTTTTTCTCCAGACAGAATTTGTATGAATAAGTCAATTAAAAAGAAAGTGTGTAGAAATGCATACAAGATCCAAGGAACAAAGAAAGGATCACGGTATAATGAAGTGAGACTAGTTGTGATGATGTTGAGAAAATGATTGAGGGTTATTTCATTTTATGGATGCATTTTCTAAATAGCCAGATTACAATTAGAGGCAATTTTACCCATTTATTTACAAATGAGTCGATTAGGGTTATGTTTAACGGGTCAAATGGGTTAAGGCTTTAAGCTAAAGGATTTAGCTAGAAACAATTAAACAGAACAGACTGAAAGTAATCTGAAGTGCATTTAAATGCACAAAAACCTCCTCACTTTATTAAAAAAACATGAAATCGCAATAACATAGTTTTGTAATCATTTTAGCACCTTAGTTATTTATATGATAATAAAAAATACATGCAAAATGTGTCTGCGGGTTGGCCCACCCCGACCTAACCCACATTTAAATATCACTTGTTTTGACCTAAAACCAATTTGCCCAACCAACCATCTTCCACCATTGGTCAAAGAAGTACGTTAACATCATCCTAGAGAAAAAAGGAATTTTTAAGATGAGGGCACAAGATGGTGCAATTATGAACCGGAAAAAAATTGAGTCAAAGTAGCTTAAATGGAAGAAATTAAAGGAATGTGCCAAGCCCAGTGTATGACTTATCTAAAAGGATACCATCCGGTCATAGTACAATGGTCATACTTATAAAAGGTTAACATTATAATAAATATCATGTTTAAAAATTTATGACAAAAAAAGTACGCATTATAATAGAAAATCATTTATATTTTAGAAAAATATATATACTGTAATAAAAAATATAGTGAGATTACAAAAACTATTAATAATATGATGATGCTTCAAATCAAAAGTTTTATAAAATATATATATATATATATATATATATATATATATATATATATATATATATATATTATGAACAAAACCCACAGAGGGTCAGAAAAACAATGATAACTTTGGGGGTGCAAGGAAAGGGATGATTAAAGTGAGAAAGATAATTAATAAATGGGTTGACCCACACATTGATCTGCCTAAATAGGTTGACTGATTTGATTGTTGGAACAAGCTTATTGATCTATTGGATCAATCTAAGTTGTAAGCATATCAGACCGAATCAAATCCAGATCAAGACCTGACCCATGGACAATTGGACATGTCTACTTGCTATAGATGCTTAGCAAACTTTTAGCCTATTAGGCTACTAGATACAACTATGTGAGGATATGCAAAACCAAGAAGCAAAATGTGTTGAGATGTTATGTTAATATATGAAGTCCACACTTACCATCATGTCGGGAAGCGGCATCTTAACCTTCGTGAGCATGATTTCGGTGTTATTGGCCCTCCTCAAATCAACCTAATAATAAAAGTTGCAATAGCAAAATGGGAAGGTCAATATGTAAAAGTCATCAGTAACTAATGTGATTACTGGTCAATAAACACACGAATCAATTATACTATTCACATGAGGATATTCTTCTACTTTGGAAAAGTACGTCATCTATCAAAAAGAACTAAAAGTTATTTCATAGGTAAGACAATTAATTAATTTAAATTGAAATACCAAGTGGAGTTTTTCAGGTTTTGAACCAGTAGACTTGCGCCGCCCTCCTTTAGAAGTCTCTTTCTTTGGGACTATAGCAGAGAATAATGTCTCAAGTTCAGACACATCGAAATCCGGTGCACTACAATCCAATAAATTAAATACTTAGCATCTGGAAAAACATATGTCAACTATCTAAAAATGTGTATAAAATGTCTGCACAAGTAAGGTCCATCTGCATGTAACCCGTACGGCCTTTAAAACTGACCGCATGCTTTTGATGACAGTAATTATTTTCTCATAAGGAATATAGAGAAACATTGTTTATTGAGAAGAAAACTAAATTAAGGGTGCAGAAACAGGAATACCTTTGGGGCTCTCCAGGTCTTTGCAATTCTTCCCACAAGCTTCCTTGCAATGCACGGGTAACCTTGCTCCAATGCAGTGGCTTTAAATTAGATCTCCGTGGTGCTGTAGCAGTTCCAGCTGGACGCATGAGTCCTCGGCCTCTAGGGGGAATAGGACCGTTACTTGGTGGTCCAGGTGCACGAAGTCCGAGCATAGGCGGTGGAGGGCCAACACCCAGAGATCTTGGCGGTCCAGGTGGAGGTGGTCCAGGTGCACGAACACCAGGTGGAGGCGGTGGAGGTGGTCCAGGTGCACGACCACCAGGTGGAGGCGGTGGAGGTGGTCCAGGTGCACGACCACCAGGTGGAGGTGGTCCAGGAGCACGAACACCAGGTGGAGGAGGTGGAGGTGGTCCAGGTGCACGGCCTCCAGGTGGAGGTGGTGGAGGCGGAGGTCCCCGCATCGGTGGAGGTGGAGGTGCTCCATTAATTGGAGGTGGTGGAGGTGGCCCCCCGCTCATTGGAGGTGGTGGTGGCGGCGGTGGGGGTCCACGTATTGGAGGAGGTAGAGCAGGGGATCCACGCGTTGGAGGCGGAAGTAGAGCACTTCGAGAAGGAGGCGGAGGTGGAGGTGGAGGCGGAAGTGGAGCACTTAGCAAAGGAGAAGCACTTCGTGAAGGAGGTGGTGGTGGAGGAGGAGGTGGAGGTGATAGGGATCCATATGTTTGTGGCGGTGATGGAGGTTGAGCACCTTGTGAGAAAGGTGGCGGTGGCGGTCGCGGGGGCGGTACATCATATATTATAGGTGTAGGACTTAGTGATGCAGATGGAGCTCCGTACATTGGAGGTGGAGGTGGAGGTGGGGGTGGCGGATATGGGGATCCATATGTAGGTGGGGACGGGGGAGGAGGAGGTGGAGGTGGGATGCCATATCTTGGAGGTGGTGGGATAGCAGGCACAATCGCATCAGTGCCGTAGATGTTGGATGAGGTTGGTGGAGGTGGAGGTGGAGGCGGAGGCGGTGGTGGAGGGGCCCTGCTTGTAGCTTGTACCAGAGTATCCCTAGCAGTTGAAGGAGGAGGTGATGGTGATGGAGGAAGCCGTGAGGTAACTTTTGTTGATTTTTCTTCCAAATTACCAACAGATGAAGCTACAGACTTCACAGGTGAGGGAGGCAAAGTCAAAGATGAAGAGTCAACTTGTTTCCTAGCTGTACTCTCTGCTTTATTTATACCAACTTCAACTGACTTTTTCTCATCCTTCGCTAGCGCAGTTAGCAAAGGTGGTGCACTGTTATATCTAGTAGGTGGATACGCCACATGTACCGAGTTAGTATAGGACCCTTTATTAGGTGGGATCCACCTAGACACCACATTTGGCTTTGCAACCCTTACATTTGCCCCTATTTCCGGCTTACCCTTTTGCTTTCCAACACCATCCAAACCAATTTTTGAATTAACAGAATTTTTTCCACTCAACTTCTCTCCACCCACTTCTTTCTCTAGTTTACTTTTTATCCTTGCAATTGCCCCTATTTCCTTCACAATCCCATCTGTCTTATCATCTTCATTAGCAACCACCACTGCAAGCTTCAAACCACCATTCACATGCCCCAACTCATTTTGGGAAATCTTATTTTCAGGTTTTTGGTTCCCATAATCTGATTCATAGTCTTCAAATGCATCAACCTCTGGTTCTGGTTCTTCCTTTAAGACTACATCACCATTGTCAGCATCCACCTTGATTTCTTTAGGTAAAAGACCATCTTGCCCATCACCCACATTGCTAAAAATCTCTTCTACCTCAAAAAACTCTTCATGTGTAGGACTTTCTGTCCCATTCTCGTCTTCAAATTCTCCTTCTGTAGTAATCATAGATGGTAGAGCATCAGCATCCAAAAAACATACCTGATACATACATATATAAGTATGCATTCAACTTCTAGTGTTTCCAAAATAAGGGCATATTCAGTGTAAAGAGAACAAAAAAGGCCTACCTCTGCTTTAAAGTTCTTTGGCATCTGGTCTCTTGCATCCCACATAACATCAACTTCATCACGACTCAAAATAAGTACACTGCTTCGCACAAATGTTGTGTGAAACATTACTCTAAATATCAGTTCCTCCCTGACATGATCCAAATGTACACATTCAAGAACCACATCTCCTTGGACACGATGATGGATATCAATTTTCACCAGTTCACACTCTTCCTGCAGTCACAAAGTCATAAGATTGTAATGGGGTTGCTTGGATTTGCTTTTTGAAACTAATATCTGATTATTTTGACTTACAATCACAACAATCAGTTTTCAATCTTTGGATAAACATATTCTGCATCCAATTATTTAAGGGTCAAATAATCAATTTCTAACAGTTATTTCATACCAGCTGCAACTGATTATTTAAAAAGTAAAATAAAATTACCTAACTACCCCTTCCTCTAACCTAATTTCAAAGACTCATAAAACACATCTCCTTTTCTCACACGATGCCATTTTAGAAAGGAAGCAACATCTCATAACTTTTTGGTAGAAAAAACTTACCGGTTGATAGTAGCGGGCTTGTTTTTTGGTTTTGGAGGATGTAAACAAAAGCTTAGAGCTCCTATTGGCTGTTGTTGAAGATGAATCCTGACCATAGATTCGAATCACAGGTCTACAACCATTTTCACCAAATAAAGGAAGGAATTTAACTATGATACGATCCAAAGCTAATGGTGTGTCTGAGGGCGGCCAATCAGAACCTAAATTTCTCCTGGATATGTACTGAAGATACCTCAATTGTGAAGGCTGTGGATTTAAAGGTGTTAAAAGATGAAGCAGCTCTCTAGGAGCTTGTTTATACACCATTTCAAGAGTCTTTTGTTCACCATTATACTGTTTTCTAAACAAAAGAAGAGCTGCAAGCATAAATGCAAGCACAGGCCACCCGCCCCTTTCACAGTGCATTAGAAGCACATTCTGTTGACCCGCTAGTGACAGCCAGCTTTCACTAGATCTCAAAAAATGATGGATCATTTCTAACGGTAACATCGGGCACCCTTCATATTGTCGAGGATATTCCATTACTGTCATATCGTATTGGGATAATATGTCTGAAATTTGCGTCCTTCTGTCACCTTCTCGAAAGTTAAAAACCATGAAAGATGAATCAGGATAGTAGTCTTGAAGTTCAGCCACAATGCCACCCATGTAAACCTTGTACTCATCTTCTCCAAGTACTTCAGTTGAGAAGCAGCAATCGAAAACTGCAAATAATTATTAACAAGATTGTTAATCTTAAATCTTAATTTTAAAAGCAGTAAGTATAGCTAAACATGTTACCCTAATTGTTACAAATATCAATGTGGAACTTGAATTTCACTAATTAGCATAATGAACTTCATACAGAATTTCTAGCTAAATGCATCACTTATTTCTTAATAATTTCAACTAATTGAGCAAGTTTCCCCCAAATTTCAAGTCAAAATCAGGTCAACGATTACAAAGACCTAAATCAACTTAAGAACAGCCGTTGACTGCTTAGTCAAAATTATGCAAAAATTCAAACCAATTAACTAACAAGCGAAACATTAGGAGGTAGTTAGACACGTCACACGTACCGTAAACCCTCTCGGAGATCTCCAGCAGTCGATCCGGCGGCTTCCGGTAGAAGAATCGTTTGAACAGCGCCATCTAATGGCGCTGCTAGTCTGCTACACTCTAACCGGATCCAATATTTCAACACCTGTGTAATCAATTTCGTCGAACCAAAATGCTGACCTTATAGCTCGATCTCGTAACTGTTGAATTGACGAATTTGATCCCCGATTTTTGTAATCTGAGCTGAGTATACAAGAATTGTGTGGAGTAAAGATAAATTCAGTGGAGATAGGGTTTGCAGGAAGTTATAGGTGAAGTAATGGCGATGGAAACATGATGAACAGACGTGATTTTTCTGTTGGTTTGATGATTGTGTGGTACCACATGGAGGGAGAGAGGTGTTGAAAAAGGAAAGAAGAGCAGTTGTATGAACCAAGTGAGATGCAAATATGTGATTATGGTGTACACGTGGAATCTAAAAGAAGATAAACAGAGATGATGAAGGAGATATTGCAGAGATTTAAGGGTCTGAAGAACTCAAACAATGATGGCAGTTGGAGTATATTTTCTCTTTGAATTAATGTTTTATCCTATTTTTTTATATCTATAACCAGCCATTACACCCATTAAATAAATTCAACTTATCGTAAACAATCAGTTTTTATAAAAATTTATATTTTAGATGTATCGGTAATCAGTGAAATAAAAAATTAAGAAGATTTAATAATTATATATAACAAATAATAAAGATTTAAAAATTATATATAACAAATAATAAAGATTTAAGAATTATAACTAACAAATAATTAAGATTTATAAATAATAAATAATAAAGATTTAAGAAATTATAAAATTATATTTTAAGATAATATATAATTGAAATCTTCTTATAATTTAGTAAGTTTTAAATTTTAATGAAATATTAGAATAAAATTTAGATATTTAATTATTTAAAATTATTATTATTTAATAAGAAAAAGAGTTGTTTAATAGGAGAGGGACGGAAAACAAAAATCTAGACTTCATCAGAAGTTGATACGTGGCCGATAAAGTTATTCATTTATTATAATAATGATTTTAAGTAAAATATAAAACTATTTTATCTTTGGTGTAAATTTGTATTATTAACGGAATATAAAATCTGAAAAAAAATAAACTTTTAAGTTTAAAGTAATAAATGAATTAATAAATAAGATTTTAAAAAAATTAGAACCCGGTGCAACTATAGGTTAGATCCGTCAATTTAACCAGTCTGACCCATAAAAGTTCTATTCAAATGTACGTAACCAGACCTGTTAAGCGGTTGATTTCCAATCTGGTCTACTGATTCGGTCAATTATTTAAAGAGGTAAAACATGTTAAATGTTTCTACTCTCTAACATCATATTCATGTAATTTTTTTCATTATTTGTTTTTAAGAAATCTTGATTATTGATAAATGAGTAAACTGTCATTTTCGTCCCTGTGGTTTGGTCAAAATTGCCACTTTCATCCAATAGTTTGTTTTTTTGTATCTAGGTCCTCGTGGTTTTAAAATATTGTCATTTTCATCCTCATGGTTTTAAAATATTGCCACTTTCATCCAGTCAGCTAACACCGTCCGTTTTTCTCAATTAAATGAGGGGTATTTCAGTCCTTTTACATATTTGTTTTATTTCTTTATCTTTTTTACTCTCACTTTTTAATCATAGAAACAAGCGACGGAGGTGTTCCAGTGGTGCTCGTCGGAAACTGGTCAGGAAAAGAGGAAGAAGGCCAGCAGGTGGATGATTAAATTAGAGGTTAAATTGGGGATGATTAAAAAGTGAGAGTAAAAAAGATGAAAAAATAAAACAAATAAGTAAAAGGACTGAAATACCCCTCATTTAACTGAGAAAAACGGACGGTGTTAGCTGACTGGATGAAAGTGGCAATATTTTAAAACCACGAGGATGAAAATGGCAATATTTTAAAACCATGAGGACCCAGATACAAAAAAACAAACTATTGGATGAAAGTGGCAATTTTGACCAAACCACAGGGACGAAAATGGCAGTTTACTCTTGATAAATTGATAATATACTTTTTGTTTATATAATAATCCATTTTAAATTAGTTTATTTTGATTGATTACTCAAGGTTTTTTTTGCCACGTTTACTCATTTTGGTAATCTATACTATATAATAAATAAAGATTTTGATAAAATACTTGTCACTCTCTCATGCATTCTTAATTTTTTTTCCCGCCTCTCTCTCCTATTAATTATACAAATTTATTTAATTTTTTTTATATTTTTTTGTTTCCCGCCTCTCTCTCCTATTAAATAATAATGATTTATATAATTTTTTTTATAAGCGTTTTTTTATAAATATTTCATTTATTTGATATTTTATTTCTCAATTATTTTCTTTGTTTTTTTCACTTATTAATAAATTTTTAATATTTCATTAATCAAACCCCGTGTAATACACGGGTGTTTAACCTAGTATGTAATATGTAAATCTTTGTTACTAAGTATATATAACATTGTATTTATTCAACCCATGTAATATATCGGGTTTCTAAAGTTTAATATGAATTAACATTTATCAGTTACATAAAAAAATGTTTTAAAAATTAACTTATCAAAATTTATAACTGTCACGCAATATTTTATTCAACTCGTGTAATAAACGGATTTTTAAAGATGTGAATTTTTTATTACTAAGTATATAATTTTATATTAATTAAATCCATGTAATACACGGGATATTATGTGTTAATAAAAAAAACTTGGCACTTTTGGATGAAGAGCTTTGCTTTGAAGATAAACTAGTTATCCATTTTGGAAGAGGGGAAACATAAAAGGTGCTATTTTGTCATGATGCCATGATGGACCCTTCTACAATTAAGTTTGACATTATGGTCCACTTGTTTTAGCTTCTTTTGATTTTAATTTATCTTGTAGTTTTGTAGCACATTAGGTATTTTCTCCCGTGTGATATAGTAGAAAGTCCGTATATTACAAAAAAAAAAATATTTATAGCAATATTAGATTTAATCATCACAAAGGGTGCGTAGTGTGACCAAAAGATAAAACGGTAACATGTCTAAAAAGAGATCATCACCTCTTTTACATCGATGGTAGCATATTGACCCGTAGAAGATAGTAGGGGCTCTCATTAACGTAATAATAGTAATATTAAAGCCAAAATAAAAAAAAACACTAAAATTAATGATGATGATAACAGCAGCAACAACAATAATAATCATAATAATAAAGTCAAAATAAAAAAAATAATAAGGTTAATAATAAGGATTATTGGATTTTAATAATCCCACCTTTTACCAATTGGCCGATAATAATCCCAACTGAGAATATTCTTACCACTGGTCCCTACTTTCAAACTATTTTTTTACATTGGACCCCCCGTTAAAAAAACTTAACGCCGTTAGAGTTTATATGACGTGGACATCTGCAAACCGCCGGAAAGTCGAGCCAAGCTAGCAGTGGTCTCGTGGTGGCTTTTGAAATTGGCTCTGGTGGTGTTTAACTGGTCTCGTGGGTCCGAAAAGTCCAAACAGAGAAAACGGTGGTGTTTAACGAGACCAGTTAAACACCACCAAAGCCAATTTCAAAAGCCAACACGAGACCATTGCTAGCTTGGCTCGACTTTCCGGCGATTAATGAAAGGGTTGAAGGGCATGGATGGAGAGGCTACCCTACACGAAAACTGGCATTATGTACTTGACTTGAAAGATTAGGTATTTACGTTTGAACGATTTCCGTTGCGTTTGAATGAATTTTACAATTTAAGAACTATGTTGCAAATGAGTAAATCCCCCCGGGTTTTGGGGGTGTTTCAGGATCGAAACCCCGATCTCCCCTTTGGAGGTACGCGCACTAACCAGCTAGGATGATTGGCTTTTGTGTTTCTTCTTGATCAGATAAAATATAGAGTGTAGTACACGTGACAAAAAAAATTAGATGAGTTATTATTCACGCTTGCATAACTATTTGTAATAGATAAATTTTCTTTTATCTTATTATTGCTAGCTTAATAGTGAAAAACATGTTTAATTTTATTTAATGTTTGATAAAATACTTGATATTTTCTCTCTTTCTATCTTCTCTTGTGCTTTTCAATCTTCTTTTTTACATATATCTTTTCTATACCAACAATGCTAACTTCACCATGCATTTTATAATAAAAAATCTTTAATGGGCAAACTTAAGCTCAAATAAAGATAGATCATACTCAACTTTGACCTAACAATAAAATAATAACAATTCTCCTAAATAATATGTCATATACTTGTGTAATTTTATGAGAGTACCTTAAAAAAAAATCCATTTTTAGTAGGCTCCCAAATCTTTTAATTTTACTATAATTTATTATAATAATTTTATTCAACTTGTTTGTTCCAACCAGCAATGATAAAATATCCACCACTGCCATATGTGTTACAATATCTCTTTGGAAAATAAAATATCATAAAAATGTCACATGGTATGATGCATTTCCTATAGAAAAATAAAGAGCATATCACAAATGTTTATTAGGTGCATAGAGATAGACAATTGGCTCAATTGGACCCCATTCCACGATGAGTATTGGTGGATCTTGGATTTCACATGTCCAACCAACATTTTCTTCCATTCCGTAGTGTACCACCTTCTATCATTATGTTTTTTTTTTGGGTAAAAACAAATATATTATATGATACAAGGCTTTAAATTATATAACAACTCTTAACTTTTATAAGAATCTATGTTTGTGTTTAGAAGGGCATGCAGTCAAAAAATATATCATGACAATATCATAAATAAAACAAACTTTCATTTGCATCCGTCACCTTCACATGAAAATGAGAGTTTTTACTATTATCTAAGCCCGGAAAAACTATCAGGTTGAGTAAGCTATAACATGTCAAAATGAGTTCTGATGAAAACGGATCGTTTTAGAAAAAAATATATATTAAAATGGTTCACCCGCTCTGATTGCATTAAAATGACATATTAAAGTATTTGTTATAATGTGTTTTTTTTTAATCTTTTCAAATTTAGGAAGAATGTTTAAAGAAAAAGACACTCAAGAGCACAAAAAGGTTACATTTTTATCGGTTTCCTTCCAAATGTCTCGCTTTCCGCCCATAAATGTGACTTGTGAACCCAATATAAAGCGAATTTGGTTCCATAAATCATAAAACATGGTACGATTTATAATTTAACACTTGTCTTCATCCTTGCACTTTTTGTCTTTGAAGGTTTGTTTAGCAAGGATGTTGTGGTTCAAACAAATGCACAATGTTGCTCGTGAGTTTTGCTTATTTTTTCCCATGGCCTTAGGTTAATATTTTTCTCACATTTTGCCAAAATAGTCATATAGTTTAATGTACCTATCAGATTTAGCAATTAGTATAAAAAGACCTTGTATGGTTTTCTTAATCATTTTTAATGTTTATCAAATTATTAATTAGTATAAGTAATACGTTTCCACAAAAGTTAGGCTTCACGATATCTATTTATTTGAGCCCTTCTAGTTCTCAGACGGGAACTTTCGGCTTCTTCGTTTAACACCCCTCTTGCGATAGCTTCAATAAAAAATTTTTCCATATCTTCGCTTGATTCAGATGAAGAAACCATATTTAAGGTTGGAAAATATATGTATAAAAAGTGTGATTTGGAAAGAAAAAAGGATAGATTTATTGAAGGTTGGTATGTATGGAAAATATATGTAAAAATGTGATATAAATAAGATTAAAAAAATTATTAAAGTTAACCGTTGGCTAACGACTACAAACCCTCAAATGGTCGAAAATGGTGTGGCAATGGTCTTTGAAACAGCGGTGAGGAAGCACCGCACAAACCCAAAACTGCCACTAGGAACAAGTCTCAAGCTTTCCTTCTGAAACTAGACTTCGAAAAAGCCTTCAATTGTGTCAACTGGGATTTCTTAATTTCGGTCATGTCTCAAATGGGCTTCCCACGGAAATGGTGCACTTGGATCAAAGGGATGCAAGATTATCGGTCCTGGTTAATGGATCTCCCGCCTTGAAGTTTCAATGTCAACGCGGGGTTAGACAAGAAGATCCCCTTTCTCCATTTTTATTCCTGATAGTCATGGAAGCTTTCTCCTATCTTATAAGGAAATCCACTCAGCTAGGGGCTTTTCATAGCTTTAAGACACCCAACAACTGGTCAGTTCTGTCTCATTTGCTATATGCGGATGATGCGCTTATCATCGGGGAATGCTTTTAACATAACTAGAATTATCCGTTGTTTTTTCTATGTTCAGGTCTAAAAATTAACATGCACAAGTCAAACTTGTTTTTTTCTATCTTCAGGTATGTGGAAAAAAGTGATCATTGCCTTTCATGAGAACAAAAAGTCTTGGACTTTACTCCCGTTTAAGAAATCCCTAACAGGGGTTTGGACTAACATTGCAAAATTCGTTTCTTTTTTTTTCATTGCAGGATTACAAAATCTCATAAAAGGAAGGCTTGGAAAGGGGAACCAAATCGGATTTTGGATTGACCTGTGGCTAATGAATGAATTTTTAATGGACCGGTTTCCTGCTCTTTACAATCTTGAAAGAAAAAAGGGATGTAACAGCCTACATTCTTCTTTATGTCGATGACATTTTGTTGGTCACATCTTCTGATGTTCTTCGACACCGCTTCATGAAACTATTGGATAATGAATTCGCCATGAGGACCTTGGCCCTATCAGCTATTTTTTAGGGGTCGCAGTCACTCGCCAAAAGAATCACACCCTGTTCTTGAGTCAACAGAAGTATGCACATGACGTTCTAAATCGGGCCGGTATGACTACTTGTAATTCTGTGATCACTCCTGTTGACACCAACCATAAACTAAGCTCCACAGACGGCATGTTGCTGGATAACCCCACGGAATATCGTCAATTATGTGGTGCTCTACAATACCTCACTTTCACAAGGCCCGATATAAGTTATGTCGTCCAACAGGTGTGTATGCACATGCACGCTCCTCGCTCGACCCCATATGCATGCTCTTAAATGCATTCTGCGTTACATTCATGGCAGCATCTGCTACGGCCTTACTATTTCTGGTTCGGACACTAGTTCGCTCGTTTCCTACACTGACGTCGGTTGCCCGGACACCAGGAGATCTACCTCTGGTTACTGTGTTTATATATGGGGATAACCTTATCTCCTGGTCCTCAAAGAGACAGCCTACCTTGTCACGGTCAAGTGCTGAGGCGGAATATAGGGGTGTTGCAAACGTCATGTCTGAAACTTGTTGGGTGCGTAATTTATTATGTGAGCTTTATCAGTCTCCATCCAAGGCCACCCTTGTCTACTGTGACAATGTAAGTGACGTGTATTTATCATCAAATCCGGTCCAGCACCAAAGAACAAAGCACATTGAGATAGACATTCATTTCGTCCATGAAAAAGTGTCTATAGGCCAGGTCAGGGTTCTTCACATTCCCTCACGCTTCCAGATTGCTGACATATTCACAAAGGGCCTTCCTCGCCTCCTATTTGAAGATTTTCGTTCCAGTCTCAACGTTCGGCCTCCTCCCGTTTCAACTGCGGGGGTGTATTAGCCTTTATGTATTCCTGTATCATAATTAGTCTTAAAGTATCATAATTAGTTTTCAAGTATCATAATTAGAGTTAGCTATTGGTATTCCATTTGTAATCTATATATTGCTGATTGTAATGAGAATTGAGGCAAGGGGAAATTATTATCATTCATACCAAACTGTCATATGGTCTCGAAGCGATTAACTCGGCAGCCTCAAACGACACATGTGGATTGGGATTGGTCAAGAAGTCCTCGATCTACTGTCGAGACTTTGGAATATCAGCAGCTTCATGTCCTGTTGCAGCAAGTGCATGTCTCAAATTCGGAAGACTCGTGGAAGTGGCTTGGAGACGACGAGAACCGTTTCTCGGTAAAATCTGTTAAGCTATTGATGTCCAGCATCTACTTCGTGATGAATTGGTGTAAGTGGATTCTAGGTAAATACAATAAATTTGGATGGAGGGAGGAGATGGGTCGTCTTCCAACTCTCTAAACTTTGGCAAATAGGAATATCCAAGTTAATTCCATTTTGTGTCCTATATGTGGAGAGGCGGCGGAATCGACGGAACACCTATTCATCTCGTGCTACACTGCCTCGGTTATCTGGAGTCTGGTTAGTAAATGGTGCAATATTCCTCAAATATTTGCTTTCTCGGTTAGGGATTTGCTGGAGCTTCACAATTCAAGCTTATCTGAAGCCTCACACAAGGAAGTCATCCATGGAATCATCAGCATTGCTTGTTGATGCATTTAGATTGCTAGGAATGATTCCACTTTCTCAAACAAATCGGTCAAGGTGGAGAAAATATTTGAATATCTTAAATGCATTGGTTTTTTTATGGGTGACAACTAGGTCTAATCACAAATCCTTTATCCCTCCATTGAAAGGATTTGTGTAAATTCAAATTGTTGTAATTATGATGTACTCTTTGTTTTTATGTTTTTGGCCGGCCCTTCTTGTTTTACGCAGGTGTTGTTATTTCTATAAAATTTGCCTTTCGAAAAAAACTAAATAATAAGTGATAAAAATAAATAATATGATGTTATTATAAATATTATTCAATATGGTTATCAATACCACTTTGAACTTCAAAGTGACTATTCATTTGTTATTATGTTTATAATAATTTTATAGCCTTATAAATAGTGGCTTATTGTATTTGATATGACACATCAATAAGCTTGAGTTCTTTCATTCTCCATTCTCTCTTCGTTATTTAATCTCTATAATATTTGTTTATATCTTTGATTTCTTTACATATTAGATACAAATAGGTTGTTATAGAACATATGTGATATTATGAGGACTGGCCATTTGGCCAAAACCATGTGATCACGCGACTTACATGTTGCGTAACGGAGACAACAAAGATGTGAAGTTCTATGTATTTCAACATATAAAACTTCAAGTTCTATGGATATCCAAACCGGTTTGAAACCTGACCCAAACCTATATTGAAACCGGTTTGAAACTAATTTTGAAGATTTTCGAAAAAGGCGTTGGAACTTGGAAGCACAATGAGGGAGAGGTTGCACAAGAAAAGGCGTTGCTACTATCCGATGAAGCACTCGTTTACGTGAAGCACAACGAAGCAGTGTCAATAATTTCGACGAAGAATAAACAATAAAGATTAAACAACATTGACGACTACGATTTTAACGCCAAAAATAAAATATTATTTGTAATGTTTTCGTAAGTTCTAAGTTTTTTTTGTAATATACTTATATATTTATAAAGTTTTTTAATAAACAAAACTGGTTTCAAACTAGTTTGAATCTAAACCAGTTTCATACCTACCCCAACTGGTTTGGATAAGTTTGGGTTTTCCACTCGATAAACTGGCTTCAAACCGAACTGGTTTTGGCTTTTGTTGACCCAACAGGTTTCGGTTGGAAAACCCAATTTGTGCATCTTTGTTTAGGGATAGGCTTTGGGCTTGCTTAGTTGGACCGAACTGATATAAAGAGAGATCTTAATAATCTTGGTCAAAATAACACCTTATTTATTTAGGGTTTGAATCATCAATCTGTCTACATTTCATACATGTCACATTCTTGCATATAACTCAAAGCACAGGAAACCAATAAGACATGTTCATAGCCCAAATGGACTAATCATAAGTAGTGCACAAAATAAAATGCTAATATTACAACAGAAAAAAGTTTCTGCTGATAGCACAACAGTTCTCTTTCAAGTTTCAAATAAATAATAGCAGGCACCTATTTTGGGCCAATGTCCTTAAGAGCACAGATCTGCTCCTCTCCCATGGCTGACATCACACTCACAACCAGATCCTTTCCCTCTGCAAATCCATCTTTTACCTGCACATTTTATCAAATTTATTATAAATACAAAAAAATATTGGCCCAGTCAACAAAAAACACAAATTTAGCAAATAAAAGTTCAGGATTCATAATGAAAACCAATAAAGAAGAAAACAATATACCTGTGTGAGGAGAGCATCATCAGTTGGCAGTTTCAGGTCATCCTTGGTGTTACCGTTTTCAGTCAGCAAACTCACCTGAGATAATTCATTAATTATCAAAATCGAACCGACGTTTAAAAAGTAATTTAACCAAGAAAGAGTAGAAAGAACCATACAAATCCATCTTCAGAAATATCAATTAGCTGGTAGTCAGTGCGGTTAACATGAGGGACCTGCAACATAAATACGAAAAAGGGGCAGCTTGATTAAAGATATTGTTAAGAACGGATAAAAATGGAAGCTTTATAGGAATGGTGATTGCATACATCACAGTTATGGGACGATGGAACGATATCTTCAAGCTTTTTTCCATTGAAGATGTCAATTGCAACAAAGTGACACTTAGCATGACCGTGCTTGCCAGTCTTGGAGGTGGAAACTTCTACAACCTAATAACATTATAAAGAAGGACCATGCATGAGTCAATTTACAAGAAAACTTATAAAACCATGATGTAAGAGTTTTGAGACTGTAAATTCAGTGCACAAACTCCTGACACAATTAACAACGGATAACTGAGAAAATACAAGTCAACATACGACCCCTTGTACCAACCAATATTGCTCGCTTTGCACACAAGGAGCTCATAACTTTGTTTTTTGTTGCTTCAGTAGAGACTTCCCGGGAGCTCACCCATCCCGGAATTACTTCCATCCAAACACACTTAATTGTGGAGTTCCCTCTCATCCACAACCAATGCGCCCAAAACATGTTAATATTTGAGGTCGTGCATTCCTTACATAGTAGTCAATGGCGCAAAAGGCACTCGTCTAGGCGCCCAGGTGAGACGCAGTCATACCGCCTTGCTTCCATCAAGACGACTTGGTTTTAAATTGCACACATAATGCGTGATGCGCTCATGGCGCCAATTGTAGCGCATCGCTACACCTGATGCATTGCGTTTCCATAATGTGTGCTTATTGCGCCAATTTCGCAAAATGTGATAGCGCAAAATGCGCTAACGCGTGCAATTTGGAACTTTCGGATCTTTTCAATTAGGGTCGGACTTTTTCAATTGAAAGCTTTTCTTTATTTATTTATTTTAATACCTTATGCATAGATTACTTGTACATTTAGAGTTATGCTTATTTTGATTGTACATAAAGCTTTTTTGGTAGTACCTAAACCTTTCTTTTGTATTTATTTATTTTAATTTCTTATTTTTTAGTGTTTAAAAGTCAACATGTTAAAATATTATGTATAATTATATTTTTAGTATTTTTTTTAATAAAGAACGCATCGCATACGTGATGCGCTCGCATCGGGCAACGGGCATCACACATCGTATTTTGGGACCAAATGCATCGGAGCGCATTGCGCAATTTAAAACCAAGCACGGCGAGGATTCGCGCAAAAACTGGTATAGAACATCTAAAAATGGCCCCAGTACATGTCTATACCAGCCTAAAATAGTCTAAAACCCCAAAAAATGGCATATCTATATTGTGAGCCTTACTTAAAAAAATCGCCTTTTAAGCGCCTAGCGCCTACGCTACAGGCTCACCCTTTGCGGCCTGAAAGTTTGACTACTATAATTCCTTATGACCCTATACCTCTCTTATGGAGAGAACGATGTGCGATTTGTCTACGGTGTCACAATTAGATACTAAACTTCCATATTGGTATGTTGATAACTAAGCTCATTAGATGCCATTATCAGAAGAGACAACATAAACAAAGCATAACATTTGATAACTGCAACAACTAAAACCAAATCAATTTTCCAATATTTAGAATATGAATCAAAGATTCAAAGCTTATTTGCTCCAGAAACAATAGGTTTTGTTTTGAGTTCCAACACCAAATACAACATTCTCAAAGGGCACCAAGGTTCTATAAGCTTGGAATAGAATTTACCAAAGCAAATGAAAATCATAAACACAGCTACAAGGTAACAGATCTAGAGTAAACTATATGCAACAGTTTGATTCTGAAATCACAAACGATTCAACTCCAGAAAAGTAATCCGATACACTGTGATCTGTTTTCAGATTCACATAAATCCGCATCATGATTCAAATCTTATAGTTCGATCTTGTCAGCTACATAAGATAAAAAGAGATACAAACCTTGCAGGCTCGGTTTTTGATGACAATGTGACCGCCCTTGCGGATAGTACCGGCTTGCTGCGGGTAAGTCTTGGAAGCTCCGGCGTCGGCCTTTGATTCAAAATGATGCTCTTCATCCGACATACTTCCCGATTGAATTGGAACGTGAATTGAACAGAAGAGCAAGTGAAATATAAGAGGAAGGAGAGTCGCAGTGGTGGTATTTCGATGGATATGTAGCGTTGAAAGAACGCTGAGAGCGTCGGAATCGCTGATTTACTTAATTTAAAATTAAAATAAAATTGACAATTTAATGAAATGAATATTATGTTTTAGATCTGTTTTTAAGATTTACAGCTTTAATTTTCGATTTAAGAATATCTAATAAAAACATATAGCAATCGTATTGAATATTATGTTTTAACCTTTGGTCCGGTCTAGTGACACCTAATGTTTATTTCCGGGTTTAAGTCCCACCCAACATGGGCAATAGATGGGTTTTAGAGGGTGTGTATTTGCCGTTAAAAAAATATATAGCATTCATTGTAATACTGTTTAAATACAGTCGCTTTAACCTTTCTAATCATGTTTTAAACATCTTCATCGATTCAAACAATTTTCATGAATTCATCTATTTTTCGTTTTACTCTTTCTATTTCAATACATTTTCCGGTTCGGTTTGGATACTAAGTACTAGACTCGAAACAAAATAATAATATGTGTTTGTAGTGAAGGGTCATGGGACGTAGTGTAACGGTTCTCAAATGTTTGTCGGAATGTGTCATATGTTTGCCTACTTGTTTAAAGTATTATGGGTTGTGTAAATCAGGTCATGAAAGTTTTAAATTTAAATAGGTAAAATTTGTTTAGTTTATTTTTTAAGACATTCTTTATGATGATAATATTAGTTTGCTTATGGGGCGGGGTGTGGTTGCGGTGTACATGCGGGAGGGTGAGGTTGATGGTAGTGAGACATAAACCTACGATGACTTTATAGGAAATGTTGAAACTCTTAGATAATAGTATATACTTACGGTGACTTTATAGCATTATGTATAGTATAGAGTTTATACTGTAAATATTCTTTCCTTGCATTGTATTATAAATATTATATGTGAGCAATACATAATCCTAGATTAGAGTTTCCACAATATTCAACGGTATGTTATAAAATATAGAATGTTATTTCATAAAGTAAGGTTATTGGTTACAAGTCACTATCCTAAACAACATAAAAGAAACTCGTGAAATAACTAATACATAAACAGAAGAGACAACATCACGATCAATATATTATGGGACTTTACTTCTTGATCTTAGCCTTCAACTTGGGTTCACTTAAAAGTATACATTACATCATTAGCAACCCTAAATGAATACATATGAATTCAATCCAAAACGAAAACAAAATCATTAGGAAAACACAAAAAAAAAGAATTTTCTTAAAAAATGCAAGATACACTTATGTAAATACATCTTACATAGTCTTCTGACAATCTGTAAGGTTTCATGTTTTCTGAGAAAGTTATGACGTATCTATGTAAAGAAATCTTACATAGTCATGAGACCATTTTTGTCAAACTCATTTTCTTCAAAAGTCGTAAGACACCTTTATAGAATCATGTTACATTTTGCCAGAGAAAAAAATTTCTAAAAATTCTATGGCACGATTATGTAATGAAACTTTACATAGTCGGATGACGTGTCATCTAAAATCATCGGAAAATAACTTTTTCAAACATATCAACATAATGAGGTGAACCATAAACAAATTAATTAACATTGTTCTAGTGTGCACAAATTACATTTAATCATTTTAGTATGATGGACAAAAAATAGTCAAATTTCTACAATCATATATTCCAGTTATACTTTCCTGGTTCCTCAACACTAGGGAGATACTACACCGGGAATACATTTGAGTTTACTATATTTTTTTTAACAGCAAAGGTCCGGACACCCGGGATCACCTAGACAAACGGATCACCCTTTCGCCCGAAGAACGGAAGTGTGGTGACCCGGCCCCACACCACCCAGGAGAAAACCCACAGTTGGGAAAACCAACTGGCTCAACCTGAAACATTTTGTCTCAAGCGAGACTCGAACCTATGACCTCTAATTTGGAAAGTCATAGGGCTATCACTCAACCAGAAGGCTCGGTGGTTGAGTTCACTATCAAATGTTCATTTTTCATAGCTAAGGGGTTGGTGGCACAATGGTAGAGGCAAAGCCTCTAGGAACACCTAAGGGGTTTGGAGATCACGGGTTCAAGTCCCACTAGTTACAGGATTAAAAGAAATTCGCCTTTCTAAAAAAAAGTTATTAGGTCACACAACCCATGTCCTTCCTATTTAGAAACAAATTTTTATAACGTAATTTCAGCATTAAAGTTGTCTAATCATCTATTTAGTATGCAATAACATGCAAACTATCTCAATTGCACATACCCTATGTTATAGTCAAATGGCAATACACTTACTATCATATATTTTTGTGATGGTGAGAATGAAAAAGAAATGAGAGAGAATGATTGAGGAAAATTTTTGAATTTAATTGATAACTCAAATAATGATTACAAAAATGCTTATATAATAGAAACAAAACAAGACTAGCGAAACTAACTAACCAACGAAACTAAAGCAAAACTAGCGAAACTAAGTTAGTTTTGCCAATACCCCCTCTCAAGTTGGAGGTGTATACAACCCCAACATGGAAATGATAGCCGAATGTGGTTGACCGGCAAGACTCTTGGTGAATAAATCCGCAAGTTGATCCGAAATACGCGTATGAGAAAGCAGAATTAAACCAGCCTGAAGCTTCTCACGAACAAAATGACAATTCAATTCGATATGCTTAGTACGTTCATGGAAAACAAGATTTTTAGCGATGTGAATGGCCGCCTGACTATCACACTTCAAAGGAACCGAAGTGAGGTTGGGAAGCTGGAATTCCATAAACAAGCGAGTTAACCAAGCAAGTTCCTATGTGACCCGGCGAAGAGACCGATATTCAGCTTCAGCAGAGCTAAGAGAAATAGTAGCTTGTTTCTTGGACTTCCAAGAAATAGGACTTCCCCCAAGACAAATAAAATAACCACTCACAGATCGCCGAGTATTAGGGCAAGCCGCCCAATCAGAATTACAATAAGCAGATAAAGACATATCGAAATTGCCATTAAAAAATAAACCTTGAGAACAAGTGCCCTTGACATAGCGAAGAGTATGCCACGAGGCATCCCAATGAGGAACACGCGGATCACTCATGAAGTGGCTAAGAAACTGAACCGCAAAAGCGAGATCAGGCCGAGTGTGAGTGAGATAGTTGAGCTTGCCAACAAAAGACGATAGGCCAAAGGATCATCAAGAACCTGACCCTCATTAAGCTTGAGTTGTAAATGCAAAGGTAAAGGGGACGAAACAAAAGAAACATCTCCCATTGTAAACCCGTTCAACAGATCCTTTGCAAACTTACGTTGTGTCATAATAAGACCAAAAGCAAACTTGAGAGCTTCAATGCCCAGAAAATAGTTAAGGCTGCAAGATCTTTGATCTGAAATGCGGAATGTAAGAAAGCATTTAAAGCAGACATCTCCTGCTCATTATTACCAGTGAGAAGAATGTCATCCACATAAACAGGCACATGAACAACATAATCCCCCATGGTCTTTGAAAACAAAGAATAATCATTAGGAGAACACATATACCCTTTGGTTTTGAGTGCATCAGAAAGCTTGCCATACCATTGCCGAGAAGCTTGCTTCAAACCATAAAGAGATTTTTTGAGTTTAAGGACATGATCAGGAGAAGATAATGGCATACCAGGAGGAAGACTCATATAAGTGTCTTCATCAAGATCCCTATGTAAGAAAGCATTATTCACATCCAATTGATATAAACCCTAATGTCGTTTGGTTGCAACAGCAATAAGACTACGAATAGTAGTCATTTTGATGACATAGGAGAAAGTTTCATTGTAATCAATGCCAGCTTTCTGAGTATCACCACGAACAACCAAACAGGCTTTGCATTGTTCAACTGTTCTATCTGCTTTATACTTGACTTTATACACCCACTTGCATTTAATAGCCTTCTTACCCTTAGGTAATGTCACACCCCAACCGGCGGCGGATTATACGTCGGGGCGGACGCGGTTGTTCAATAGCACAAGGTTGACTATTAAAGTTTCAATATTTCGTTAATAAATAGATTCAAAGGTTCAATACAAAGAATAAATCAAATACATAGCAAGAATACAAGTCTAATTGATTAAGCATTCTAGGTCCAAGCATCCTATGTGATCACGATAAAAGTCTCATGTTGTAGAACCTGAAACATGTGAAAGAATCTGTAACTACAAAATAGTTGGTGAGATACAAAGGTTTTGACACCGTTTAACAAGGATTTGAAAAGAATTACAATTCACTATGATATATGCATTCTATAATGTAAAAATGAGAAACAAGTATCTTAAACATTGTGCATTTCAACCCTCCAACCAAGTTTAGGCATAACCCGCAGGTTACCCTTATAAGTCTCAAGTTTAAAGTTTAATTCAGTAACAATCACCAAGGGCTCCCCCCCCAAAGGGGTCAATCAATCAAGGTGGATTGGTCAAATACAATAGATCTATCATTGTTACTATAGGCTTGATCAAAGTTAATGAATATGCTAGTTTTAAGTTTAATCTAAGCATACAAGTCTCAAGTTTAACATAAGAATAAACACGTAGTCATAGTTGTACAAGAATTGTATAAGTTTAAGAATTTTGAACATGTTTCACCCCAAAAGCATAGAAAGGAAAAAGGGGCTAAGTATACTCACTTGGATCGATGAAGAGTATCCGACACGGATAAGTATTTGCAAGACTTCGAGGGAGAATATCCTCACAATAAGCCTAAGAATATAAGTCTAAAGTTTCAACCAAAAAGTCTAAGACAAGGGATCTAGGATTTCAAGATCGACTAGGGTTCCAAGTGGGAGATGGGATTTATTGTGTTTATGAAGTTTGAATCAAGTTTAAAATAAAGGTTTAGAAAGAATGACACAAGACTTGAATACCAAAGTTTAATAAGTTTATAGTTTAAAAATGATTATTCAAAAGTTTTATAGCTGTTAATTACATATGTTAGGAAATAATGGATCAAGTAGTTTTCTAAGTTTTAGGGTTGTAACAATAGATAATTGAAGGACTAAATACTCCTTAAAGATTAACGAGGATTGTCTAAAGATTAAATATTTATCAAAGCTTAATATATATTTAAGGATAAATAATTATTCAAAGGATAAGTATTATTAAAGATTTATGATCAAAAGTGTGGATAATTATTAAAGCTTACCGATAATTGTTGTGAGGATACTAAATAAGTATTTATAAATAATCATTGAGAATGAACATTTATCTAAAAGAATCTTATTTAGTTTAGTTCCTATGAAAATATTTAAGATTTATTAAAGAAATTAAGTATTAAGCATTTTCTTTACGAATTAAATTGTAAATAAATAATGTTTATAAGTTTAACGTTTAAATAAAATGTATTAGTTTGTATAAGTTTATAAAAGTTTAAAAGCATTTCTATATATTTTAAGTATTTAAACTAATTTTAAAGGTTAAAATATTTATAAGTTTAATTAAATAAAATAGTCCCAGAATATAAAAATGTAAATAAAATTCGATTTTAAGTTTATAAAGATTTAACAGATTTTATAAAATTTGTTGGAATTTATAGAATTGAATAAAACTCAAAAAGAATTATGAAAACAGAAAAATGGGGGCCGGCCGGATCGAACCCGCGCCTTCTCCGGGTCCCCCAAACACACACTGCCTTAACCACCCGGCTACGGGCCTCGCTGATGATTTATACCCGAAAAGAAATTTAAGAATACAAGTTCAAATTGTGCCCCAAATCGTATGAACCCTAGCTTTTTCGATCCCCAAATTCAAGTCGATTTACCCTCTGTTAATGGGATTAAACAGAGGGTTTTCGATCTTCATATGATTACGAGTAGAATGGCCATGGAAATTACCTGAAATGATTTCGAAATGAGGGAGAACGAGCTCAAGCTTCGGCTTCGGCTATCGCTGACCGATTTGAACAATGTAGGTATCGATCGATGGAATTGAGAGTGTAGGTAGTTTTGGTGAGGTTTTGCATTCGCTATTTATAGCAAATTCGGGCATTAAATGATCGAACGGGTTGGAGGATGGTGGTTGAGCATTAATTCGACAATCCGCGTGACCATAGCTGGAATCGAGCATTGGGATACCTCGGGTTAGGGTCGCACGCCGGAGGCGAGACCCGAGGTTCGTTGAATGTGGACGTTTTCGCGGTTTTGAGTAAAAAGGGGGTGAAAACCGGTGTGGCGGGTTTCGAACCTGGGACCGATTTTTGGTTCCGGAAGTTTGGGTTTAATACAGAATAGGTCCTTGAAGTTCCGAAGCTTCATCATTCCATGTTAAAATGTAGTTTCAAGTGTAAAACAAGTTTTAGGATTTGACAGTTTTGGTCCCCGAGGTTTCTATAAAATATTAATATGTTTAAATAGGTTTTCTCAATCATTTTTATAAATATATAACAAAAAATGATTTATATGATTTATTTATTTATAAGTCTAAAAGATGAGTTTCCATCATTTATATAATTACAACTTATAAAGTTTAAGAATGTATATATATATATATATATTTATACTTTCAAATAACTCTCTCTCACACACACACATATATATATATATATATATACACATGTTTCAAGTATAAATTGTTTTATTTTCCTTCACTAATAATTTAAAATTAAAATTTATTTTGAATGAAATAGTTTTAATACGAATCCGAGTTTTAATTTACTAACACGGGCAACGTTTTTAGGAAAAGATATGTCGGAAAATCTTGGATATTACAGGTAAATGCATGACTTCCCAAGTTTGATTACGTTCTAAAGCAGTAAATTCCTTAGACATAGCCTCTTGCCAAGCAGAGCCTCCTAATAGGAAGAAGGTTCTTGAACAGAGTCAAGATTAAGAAGAAACTGCTGAGAATCAGGAGAAAAATTAGCAAGATTAACAAATGAAGAAGCTTGGCAAGCACTCGACAAAGTATGAAAGCAAGAGGAATCAACAGAAGCAGAATTACATACATAATCCTGCAAATGAGAAGGAGGAACAAAAGAACGAGAAGATCTCCTGAGCTCTGTAGGAGAAACAGGAGGAGATGAATCAACTTTAGGAGCAACCGAAGAAGATGAAGGAACAACAGATTGATCTGACTCCTCAAACAAATCATTAAAAGAAGGAAACAAAGATGAAGGATCGGAAGAGTGTAAAGAAGGGAAAATGTGCTCAATAAAAGTCACATCCTGAGAAACCAGAACTCGTCGAGTGTCAAGATTATAAAGCTTGTAGCCTTTCTTTCCAAAAGGATAGCCAATAAAAATACAAGTTTGAGCCCAAGGCTGAAATTTATCTCTACCGGGTGTAGGGGTAGAAGCATAACACAAACATCCAAAAGTACGAAGATGAGTGTATGATGGAGCTTTACGAAGAAGCATCTAAGAAGGAGATTTTCCCTAGAGGACCCGTGTGGGGAAAATAATAATCACGTGAGTAGCAGTAAGAACACAATCACCCCAGAACGTAATAGGTAACTTGGACTGAAACATAAGAGCCCGAGCAGTTTCAAGAAGATGCTTATGTTTCTGTTCGACCACCCCATTCTGTTGAGGAACCCCAGGACAAGTAGTTTGATGAAGAATGCCTTTCTGTTTAAAATACTTGGTATGATGAATACCCGAACCAAGTTCATAAGCATTGTTAGAACGAACACTCTTCACTTTAGTATTGAATTGAGTCTCAATCAACTCAATGAATCCTTGAAGGATAGTAAAGGCATTGCCTTTAGTAGTCAAAAGATGAGTCCAAGTAGTTCTAGTAAAATCATCAACAATGGTGAGAAAATATTTAAAACCATCATATGTAGTAGAACGATACGGGCCCCAAGTATCAATATGAATAAGATCAAACACTTTAGTACTAGTTCTACTACTAGAAGCAAAAGGAAGTTTATGCTGCCTAGCTGTCACACCCTCAAATTTTCTCGGCAGAGTTTTACTGCCGGGCGTGACGTGTCAGGATCAAAGTCGCCGGTTATATTGAATGACCTCTATATGCATTTCAAAATACGTTTAAAAACCATTCAACACAACCAATGTTTAACAAGTTTCAAGTTTGCGGAAGCGGAAATAGTTTAACAAATCACACGACAATAATAAAGTTTTCAAAAGTGAAAAATAGTTTCAAAGATGTAAATTGCAAAAGACTCCATGCTCATGACGTGCACTCTATCCTTAGTATGCCAGCTAAAGACTTGAAAAAACATGCTTAAAAAGTCAACATATTGTTGATGAGTTCATAGGTTTTAAGTAGTAAATCTGTAGTTTTATATTAACTGGACCACATATATTACATATTCATCTTATTGCGTGCACACAATGTATGTGATACTATAAGTGCATCATAACCGAAGCTGACAGTATGTTGCATGCCTCTAGCCACCCCGGCATGTTTGGGTCAATGTCGCACCCGTTTTGACCTCCAGTCAAAGTTGGTACGACGGGTGGGGGTTGTCGACCCCAATAGTACTATTCAAGATTACCTCGCTGCTGGAAACGTTGTTAACGGTACGATAAAGTAAGGGCTTTCATGTTGTATGTTTCACTTAAGTATTCACAAGAGATTGGTTATGTATATGTGTCCAAACGAAAAGTATAAGTTGAGCATGTTTCTTCCCCAAACGAAAAAGTATTTAAAAGTGGGGTTGTGATACTCACCTATGATCGGGTGAGTAGGATGCAAATGTATATGCTTAGCAAGTCCGAAAGGTATCCTAACCGAGACCTATTACATAATAGTCCATGAGTTCCAACGTGTGTTGGATTCCTAGAATCCGTTGTATCCAAACATCTTCCCAAGTTATAATGTTTAAAAACGTGTGTTGACTAGGTTGACCAAGTTGACTTAGATTGACTCGACGACCCGTTGGTGACTTGGTATGCGAAAATAAAATATAATATATATTGTATTGCATGTAAACAAAAGTGGAAATCGTTTGTGTAATAACACGTCTTTCCGAATTGTAACGTATATATTTATACAAAATATATATTAACAAGTGAACGCGCAAGATCCTAAAAATCAAGTAAATATTATGAAATCACAAAATGAATAAACGTGGAGGTCATTTGTGTCATAACACATCTTTCCGACTTGCAACATATATATTTGTTATAAAAATATATATTAATAACATGGACATGTATGATTTTAAAAATCAAATAAGTTTTATGAATTCATTCCAAATGTTTAGACAAGTTCTAAATAATCCAAATAACAATTAGAATACTCCCTAAAAATCAAAACACAATTGTTGAACAAAAAATAAATATAGTTTTCTTATTAAAATTCGTACGGTTTTTCTTGAGAATCAAAACAACCAATGACATCCAAATTATCTAAATTCTAAGACATCATTATACGAGTGTTCTCAAGACACAAATACCACAATAATCCATATATATTTCCAACTCCAAAATATAATTCAATACGATTTTCCTTTGAGAAAATAATCATAACATAAATTCCAAGACAACATTTATACGAATGTTCTCAAGACACAAATACCAAAATAATTTATATGCAATCCCAACTACAAAATATGATTCAATAATGTTTTCCTTAAAGAAATATAATCATAAAATAAATATAACCATTACACCAACAACATACACATTTATGTTTTATATATTTAGTATATAATCAAAGGTTTCTTTTTGTAAAATGAGTTTTACTTGCAAGGATTGTATTTGGATAAATGATTATAATAGAATCATATAAAGGAAAAATGTTTCTAAATGAAAAGTATTTAATAAAACTACCTCCTTTGAAGATGAGTTTTGAAGATGATGATTGAATGTTGCTTGCTACCATCAATCCTTGCCTTAAAATCACCAAAGATGGGTTTTATTTGAGAGGATTGAGACAAGATGATCAAATAAAAATGAAATGATGTGGGTGTGTGGGTGTTGGCAACGTCAAAGGGGAGGGGTGGGGGGTTTGGGATTTGTTATTTTTTTTAATCTTGTGTTATTACTAAAGAAATAATTAAATTGGTGATAAATGGAATGTTTAATTGATATTGATGGACATTAAGACTAATGGTTTCAGAATTTGAATTAATAATTGGGAGTAGGGAGGGGGATACGATTTGGGAGAGGGGAGAGTGGATCTTTCTCTTTTTTTTTTATAAAAATGATATAAAAAGTCTCCTATTTTCTATCCTTGTATAAAGCTTTTAAATAATTGTTAACACTTAGTTAATAAAAATATATACATGCTTTTGTTTATTAAATAATTTATTTAATTTAAGATGGAACAATAATTCCCTTACAGGTTTTATGTTTCAAGGTGTATATCGCATGTAATTCTATATTACGTTTCCGAATAATTTCAGAAAATTAAATATAGACACGAAATAATAAATCGCAGTATTACGTATAAAATTCAAGCTTCAAATATATTTCGGAGTATTAGTTTAATGATTCACCAACGTTCGTGAGACAAGACGCGTGTGTGATCCGATAATTCACTGAATTATCAATGCATGAAATGTATGTGCTGGACTTGCTAAGTAATAAATGCACTTAAATAATTATATCTAAGCGTAATACACGTGTAAACATTATGATCACATAAGTTCCGGTGGATTAGTAACTTGAATTTCTGCCAGGTGTCACACTAGTTTTAGGACAAACAGAACAATCATCAATAGAACAATCATGCGCACCAGTAAAGACATTCAATTGCTTAAGTTTGTACAATGGTAAATGCCTAAGACGATGATGCCAAAGTTTTAACGAAACAACAAAATTACAGTGAGAAAATGAATCAACTGGAACAGAGAAAAGTTTATTAGGATATAAAATATAAAGTCCATTGAGAAGATCTCCCAGAACCAATGGACTACTCATTAAAGGGGACTGCAAAAAACAAGAAGTTTCAGAAAACTAAACAAGACCTTTTGTATCCCTGCAAAGTTTGGGAATAGATAAAAGGTTATGTTTGAATTGAGGCACAAATGAGACATTGGAGATAGAAAAAGATTTTGTGAGATTAACCGTTCTGACTTGCGTAACGGTAAAGACATGCCTGTTTGGAAGAAGAACATAAACATGCGAGTTGAGCAATTGAACGTTAGAAAGCAAATTGAAGTCAAAGCACATATGATTACTTGCACCGGTATCAATAATCCAAGTAGTATCGACCGTAGTCGAATTGCAAGCAATAATACATGCAAAATTTGCAAAGCTAAGGGTTGAACATTAGGAACACCACCCTTAACTCTAGAATTCTGCTCAAGAAGTTGCAACAAAGTATTATACTGTTATGTAGATATACCAGAAGGTGAACCAGAGACAGAAACAGTAGCGACAGAATCAGAAGCATCATTTGCAGCAATCTTGGGTTTAGTAAATTTGAAATCTTTGGGAAACCCAATGAGACGATATCATTTACTAACATCATGCCCCGTCTTTCTGCAATGACTACAAACAATACCCTTGCAAGGGCCAGAACCCTTTGACACCGGCACATCGGCATTCATGGAAGCATTCTGAGGGATAAACTGAGCAGATGAGTGAAGTTCCCTCTGTTTCTCATCCTGAATAAGAAAGGCATAAGCCTGATTGATGGAAGGAAGAAGTTTCATCATGATAATATTCCCTCGAATCATGTCATAACATGAGTTGAGGCCCATCAGAAACTGCATCAAACGTTGGTTTGCTTCAAGTTTGGACAAGAGATGTGCATTGCCACAAGTGCACATAGGAATGGGTTCAAGAGAATTCAGCTCATCCCATATAGATTTGATCTTGGTAAAGTAAGAAGCAATATTATCATTGCCTTGGGATATGTCAGAAAAACTTTTCCGAAGCTGATGGTACTTCGCCCCATTGCTTTGACCATATCTATCACTCAATTCACCCCATAGTTGAGAAGTAGTTTCCACATGTATGACACTTTCACTAATATCATTTGACAGAGTGTTAAGAATCCAAGAAATAACCATATCATTACATCTCCTCCACAAGTCAAAATTGGGATAGGTGAGTGGCTTGGAAATAGAACCATCCACAAATTCGATCTTGTTCTTAGAGACAAAACAATAGACATAGCATGTTTCCAAGACCCAAAACCAGTCCCATCAAAGATTTTAGAAACCAACAATAACCCGGGGTGATCTAAAGGATGCAAATACAAAGGAGCAGAAGAATCCATGGGTAAAGAACCAAAAGGAGCTGAGTCTGACATGGAAACAAAAAAAAGAGAACGAAATGAAACTGACAGAAGGAGATAGTTTCGTTGACTAAAGCAAAACTGACAGAAACGAACTTAATAAGTTCGCTAGAAAGGCTAAAGCGAAACTGATAGTTTCGCCAGAAGAAGAACTAGCGAATCTACGAAGCGAAACTAACAAGTTCGCCTGTAACAGAAATAGTTTCGCCTGCACGAGCTGAAAATCTCAAAAACGAAAGAAAAATCACGATAACTCGAAATCAAGAACAAAGATGAAAGATTCCAACCGTAGAAATGATCAGAAACATAAAAGAAATGTTTTGAACGGAGCAAAACATCAAAATAACCCCAATCGACTCAAGAAAATGCAAGAATCTCCATGAAGATGAAGGAAAAAAGAAAAACAAATGCGGAACAAAGATAGAGATGTAGAAGGAATCACAGAATCGAGCAAACATGCTCTGATACCATGTTGTGATGGTGAGAATGAAAAAAAAATGAGAGAGAATAATTATGAGAAATTTTTTAATTTGATTGATAACTCAAATAATGATTACAAAAATGTTTATATACTAAAAACAAAACAAGACTAGCAAAACTGACGAAACTAAGATAATTTCGCCTAACATATATTTCCTTATGCACATATCATAATATACATAATTAACATAGTTAGGCACTTAAAAATGACCAAATTTATATAAAACATAAATGTCACACTAATTAGACAAATTTACTAAAACATTAAATACTTATGGCTTGTTTGGTTGGCAGGAATTCGTGGGAATTCAATGAAATTGGAATCTAAATTACATTGGTCAACGTGTTTGTTTCGTAGAATTAATTGGAATTCGAATTTCTTTCTTAGCGTGTTTGGTTAGGAAAGGAATTGGAATTGCAATCGGAATTAATTCCCTCAAATTCTTTTAAATAAAAGATTTCAAATTCCTTCCAAATTGTGAAGGAATTCATCAAAAATAAATGGAATCTCCAACCACTCACCATTGTCGCATCCACACCCCCAACTCCGTCGTCGACGACCGCTGACCCGACCCCCGTCGGCGCCCAACTGCCGCCCCGACACCTCTGCCAAGCGCCGCCTCCGTCGACCCTCGCCTCCACCTCTGCCGCCGCCACCCTCGTCGACCACCACCGTCCCCAGCCAAAACGCCGCCGCCGCCGCCGCCCACCGTCATTCGTCGCCCCCGAACACCGCCACCTCCGCCGACCACCACCCTCACCAAACGCCGCCTTAGTTTACTACTAAGATGGTCGTACAATTTGAGAAGATGTTTTGATTAAATAAACTGACTTTTTCATAAGAAAATAAGAAACTATATTCTATTTTATGTTATTAACCTACTTTTATATGTAAGAAAATAATGGTTCATTTAAGAATGGCCATACAAACTTAATTTGAACGTTTTCAACTCTAGGACCATGGATTTTAACCACAAGTTTATACTTGAAACTATTCCGGCGAGTCCATGCAAACTTGAAGCGGCGTTAAACCCATTTGATATTCGAAGAACAAAAACGTTGTGAAATGATTCTAGAAATACAGATAGAGAAAGCTCGCACACAGTAAGTGTGTGAGTGTGTGCTTGTCCGTTTGGGCGGCGGCGACAACGACGGCGACAGGTGGTTGGTGGTGGCGGGGTGGTCGGGTAGCAGTGGTGCCGGTGATGGGGTGGTCCGCGGCGGCGGTTGGTCGGGGCCGACTACATTAGGTAGGTGGTGGCTATGGTGATAGATTTCAATTCCTTTATGATTGTTTTGTCATTCAAATGGATTAGGAATTCAAATTCCTTTAATATATTTCAATTCCTTTAAATTCCAAATCCTTTTGGACAAATTACAATTCCAAATCCAATTCCTTAAAATTTCAATTTTAATGAATTTCACGAACCAAACGCCCTCTTAAATTTGAAACAATTTGATGTATTTTCCCATTTTAAAAACACTATGTATTGACCTTGTACATGTAAATTTAAGTACAAAGTACACACGATAAACACATTGCTCGTCACTTTTAACACACGCTCTCTACTCTACACCTACCCTACTTCTAGTATCATCATACCTGTACTCCGTAGAATTTAAACCCACAACTATTTTATTGGAGAGTACATCACTTTACGAGTATTGTTCATCACTTCCTTGCCAAGTTTCTATAAGAAGTTATAATCACGATAAATTAGCATTTTGTAGAAGAAAAGAGATGTTACACATGTAACATGTTTCAGAAGCATGTCAAACTATTCTAAAATCTAAATTCCCATAGTTTGATTCATTTTTTATTTGAATTCAGATGTATTCATCTTCCATAAAAGGCCCAAGTGATAGGTACCCAAAAACACAGCAGCCCAGTTCAAAACTTCCAGCCCAATTATGTAATCTTTTAGGGTTTTAGCGGGTTAGGAACAAACTAGTTTTAATTTTTAAATCAAAGATTATTATTTTATTATCCAATTCCATTTCAATTTGATTTTGAACCTATCAAAATTAATATAAGAGGAAATATCCCATTCATTTGACCAATTTCAAGTCAACGATTTTGATGTCATACATCCAATCAACCTCTTGCCAATAATTTTATGGTTTATTTTAATTAATTATAATTATTGTACTAATCCAATCATGTAAGCTACTTAAATCACGCCACCAGAATAAGTAATCACAAGTATCTGAATCAGCCTTTATATGTTTGTTTTTACTAGTCATCTGCAGTTGATGGGTTTAGAGGTGCACAAATCGGGTTGAAACCCTAACCTGGTTTGGGATGAAACCAGGTCGGGTTGTGGTCAACGTAATTGAAATCTGGTTTTGACTGAACCCGGGTCGGGTTAGTTGTTGGAGGGGTAAAACTCTACCCGGTAGGAACCGAACTGGGTCGGGTTGTGACCAAGTCGGGTTCCAAACCGGGTTGTTTAAAATATTATTCTAAAAATACATAAAGTAACAAGAAAATTAATTAAGAACATAAATTCAAATTTTATTAATTTTTGAATTTTAGAAACAAGAAAACATAAATCCATTACAAAAAAGCCTGATGTTAGGAATTACAAAGTGAACACAAATTATTTATTTATTTTTTTATTTGTCGTCGTAGTCGTCATTAAGTGTTTACTCTTCGCTTGAATCATTGTCGCCTATTTGCACGGACAAATCGTAGGCGAGTTCTTCTTCAGAAGGTGGAGACGATTGTCCGGCTTGTACCTCTTGTTCGTGTATTTCTTCTTCAATTGGTATTTCGTCTCCGAGGCTTGACCTATCTTCTATCTGATCTCAAATCGTATTTACTTCGAAAAGCCAAATACCTCCATCACTTCTAATTGTTGCTTGACGTTGAGCTAGAGTGCTTTTCAACGGCTTGCAATATTTTAACATATGATTTCTCGGGTTTCCGAAATAGTGTAAAAAAGAAGTGCTTCAAATCATTGCTATTTGACTCGGACCTGTTCTAAAAAGTCGAGGTATTTCGAATTATTTGTTGGCAAGGACAAAGTCAGGAAAACCTCTGAAGTCGTGTTCGAATCCGTTTTGAAGAACGTACCACAGTTCTTGCATCGAGCTTGGTTTTGACTATTTGACATTTCACATAAACCGTATTTTGACCAATCCCCCGAGTTACTCGTTGTTGGTAGAATCCTCACAACAAAAGCTTCCCTTGAGGATGCACCGGTTGGAACAGATGATTCGGAAGCTATAGCGTTTTGAGAGCATATTTGAGTTTTTGAGAGTTTTTTTTAGTGTTGTGTTCAAACAATTACATATGGGGGCAATGGTCCAAAAAAAGTCGAGTCTAACGATAAAAAAAAAAAACGGTCATATGACCGTTATCTAATGTTTGATTTTTAAATGTCAAGACCCGGATTGGATCGGGTCTGGTTGGAACCGGGTTTTGTAGAACCCGGGTTAGAATGCGCGATAGGGAAACTGAAAAGCTCCAAACCCGGGGGTTTCGTCTGTTGGATTTACACAATCGCATCATAGTTCTTAAATCAAAGATTTCATCCATAAAGTAGCGGGAATGTTAGACATTACAATCAAAACATGATAAAAGCGTGTCTAGTCAAATACATAATCCATAACAACCAAGAAGGTCTAAAAACAGCTTGAAATGATAGGATGTCAGTCTTCACGGGAACAGCCTCCACTATCAAGCCCAACACTAGTCTCTATCATCCAGACGGAAACCTATACTATCAATCTGATATGCTTGCAAAAAGTAAGATAAACTGAGTGAGTTCTAGTTTACTTTACAAAGTTAAACTTTAGCAGTTATAAATCGTTCTCTTTACCAAAACAAACATAACAGAACAATGCTTCATCAAATCATTACTTTACTTTAAAACGGCGTACATATGCTCTTTATCTTTTTCATGAATACAGGTTTGTAATATTAACAAACATGCTTTCACTCATGCAAGACTCCTATGACATGGTTGTACGTGTACAAGATTCCTTTAGCGTGCTTGCGCAAGGCAAGGATCCTTTATCGTGCTTGCACTCATGCTTGAGTACGTGCAAGAATCTTATTGCTTGTAACCAATACAAGACTCATGTCGCTTGCAAGACTCCTTTGGCTTATAAAAAGACTCATTTATCTATCTATGACTATCACATACTTTAACTTTACACTGTCTATCATTTAGCTTTCACATAAGCACAGTAAGTCACATAATCATTTAACACAAACTGTCAATCATAAGCACATAACAAAACTTTCTTTCTTTATCATTACTTTCATAAAACACTTTTATAAATAAGCATACACATCAGCCCAAAATATTTGGAAAAGGGAGATTAGAACTCACCTGGGTTAATTGACTTTAGCTACTATGAATGGAACAAACTTTGACCCTGACTGTAACTCTATCAACTCTGCCAATCTGGTCAAGGTTCACATGTGAAACATTGGTTAACTTTCGGGCGAATTATCAATCGAAACATGGGACTTTTGATCGAAAGATGGAACCTTTCGATAGAAACATTCATAAAAAATCTTGAATCTTTCGACTGAACTTTCGATCGAAACATGGAACCTTTCAATCAAAACATTCATAAACAAAGGCTTGAATCCTTCGACTGAACTTTCGATCAAAATATGGGACTTTCGATCGAAAAATAGAACCTTTCGATTGAAACTTTCATAAACAAAGTCTTAAATCTTTCGATTGAACTTTCGATCGAAACATGGGACCTTTCGATCAAAACACCCGTCGAAACATCCATCGAAACATACCTTTCTTCATCCTTGACAGAAACCTTAGTCTTCATACAATGACGACCGAATGTTCCAGGTCTGAAAACACATCAAGATCCCAACTTTATCGATCAAAATGCATCCAAACTATCAAGTATCATCATTGCAAACCGAAGCCGACGATAACATGCAACTTTGAACGTAAAAATCTCACCTTTGTCGTGTTTACACTGAAACCGAGCTTTAACCTTCAAACGCCTTCTTCTACTTGGCTAGAAACGGCCGTAACACCCTCTTCGATCATTGGGAAAGAACAAACATTGAAACCACACGAGATGGACTCATTTCTCTCTCTTTCTCTTCTCTTTTTTCCCTCTCGGCCCACACGCACACACACACACACACACAAAAGTTGAAATGGTGAGGGTGAATGGTGGCCAAGGGGCCTCCTCCCCCTTCTCTTTAGGGTTAAAGATCAATTTACAAAACACCCTCTTCTCTTTAGGGTTAAAGATCAATTTACAAAATACCCCCTTCACTTTATCCAAAGTAACTTTCCTTAAACCCTTAAACATGATCTTGTTTACATATAAAAATATCCAAAATTTTTGGGAGGTTACAGAAACCGGATCGGAACCTACGAGTTTTTTTCGGGTTGGAACCGGGTTCTATGGTGATCGGGATGAACCCGAATCGGGTTCGGGTCATGTCATCTGGTCGGGTCGATAACCCGGGTTGGATGTGCACCTCTATGATGGGTAATTAGGACATTAGTTTCTCAAACTTTTTTATTTAAAAATTAAACTTCATAACTAGAATGTAATTCAAAAATTATATTATTTTGTTAGAAACAACATATGACGACAATAGTTAACTTTCATATAAGCAAACAAAATAATATAAATTAATTAACAAGTTCCAAAATGATACCACGACAATCGGGTCGTCCAAACATAGGACACCATAACAAACTTTCTTGTTTAGAAATATAAATTCGTGTAAGTATATACTTTATTTTATGGTTAAGTTCGTTAAATAATATTTTTACTTTTATCATAAAATAGTATATGTATCCTTTTGAATATCTAATAATACATGCACTTTGAGTTTGTGTGATATTTAGGGATCAAAATTCTAGGGATTAGCATCGGGCTTTGACCAAACCAACCCGTACCGGACCGGACTGGGACCGAGACCGTTAAAGGGGTAATTTGGGGACTGAGGATCAGACCATTTGTAGATGGGTCGGTCCGGGCCTTATCGGGCTTTAATGGGCCGGTCTCGGGCTTTAGCATTAAAGCCTGTTTAATTGAATATATATAAAATTTTAGATTCAAGACTTCCGGTTGATAACCCATAAAATTTTGGATCCAAGACTTCCAGTTGAAAACCAAATCGTGTTAACGAACACAAACAATATATTAGAATCTTGTTACATGATTCTAAAATATGCCGAGATTCGGTGTTTAGACAAACCAAAATATTAGAATCTTGTTACAGTTTATTAGAATTTGGATCTAGACCAAACCTAAACATGTTGAGATTCGATGTTTAGTTGGTATCAAACTATTTATTAGAATCTTGTTACATGATTCCAAAATAATCTCATAATCATGAACATAAGCAAAATTACCTTAACATCAAAAAAAAAATCTAAGATGATGATGAATGAGTGACGAAACGAAGGACCTGTAATCGAAGAAGATGAGGAGCCGAGCGAACCAGACACAAACAAACTGAACGACCTGTAAACGCTAGTTCTTTCGTTGCGGTATTTGCAATATTTTATTAGGTTTTTTTATTATACATGGTAAATAATATAGTAATTGTTCTATATATATGGGTTTTACGAGCTTTTCTGAAAACCTACGAGATTAGCTCGGACCGAGCCCGTAACCGTTAAGCCATGAAAGATAGGACCAAAGACCAGGCCGGTTACACACATCACGGTTCGGGATCGGGTTTAACGGGCTGGTCCTACGGGGCTCTAATGGGCTGGCCCGTTTAGTGCACACCCTTACAAAATTCATTTAAATCATTTAAAGTTAAAATGAAAGAGGTTTGAAAGATGGAACAACCCTTAAACGAAGGATTAAGGTTAAAATCATTTAAATCAATAAGGAAGGGGTATGTTTAGCAACAGGGGAATGATTCATGAAAAAACTATATAGCAATGTGAAAACTAATAAAAACCAAGAAAACCAATCACATAATTTATAAATTATTTTTCTTTTAGTTGTCAAAAGGTTATTTAAATATTTATCATATATATGTTGAACATAAATACGGGGATGAGCAGTTTTACATATACATAACACATGCACGTAATAATACTATGTCGAATGAGAAATTGTTAAATATACGTAATGCTATGTGTAACGTATTTGTAACACTATGTTATGGTTTTTATTTGATCCATACCCTTTATATATGTATATACTAGGTTAGAAACCTCGTGTATTACATCGGGTTGAATAAATGCAATGTTATATACTTAGTAATAAAAATTTACATATTACATATTTATGACATATTACAAAGTGTTTGAATACAAAATTTAGAAACGTTTTATAGTTATTTTTTAAAAATGTTTTACAAAAAAAAAATGAACGAAATATTCAATTTCTAAAAATGTTTTATGAGCAAACCTATTTTTTTAAATAAAAAATGTTTTATAAAAAAAATTATAAAAATCATTATTATTTAATAGAAGAGAGAAGCGGGAAATAAAAAAATATAAAAAACAATTAAAGAAAAAATTGTATAATTAATAGGAGAGAGAATCGAAAAAAAAAATAACAAAAATGCATATGAGAGTGACAAGTGTCCCTTAAAAATCTTTATTTATTATATAGTATAGATATGATAATGATCAAATAATTTATATATATATAATAATAATAATTAAATAATTTATAAATTATATGATTAGTTTTCTTTATTTTCATAAGTTTTCATATAAGTATATGATTTCTCATCATCTATTTTCTATATGCATTTATCTAACCCTTTATTTTTATTTTATTATTTTTTTAATCACAAATCGCTTGAAAGGAGGAAATACAACCTCTTGACTTTTGATCCCGAGTCTGTTAGCCTAATTTCTTTCTTTCTTTCTTCTAAGGGTGCAAACGAGCCGAGCTGCTCGCGAGCTACTCGAGATTGGCTCGTTAAAAAGCTTGAAACGAGCCGAGCTCGAGCCTAAGAATAAGCTTGTTTATTAAACGAGCCCGAGCCCGAGCTTCACTTATCGAGCTCGAGCCGGCTCGCGAGCCTTAACGAGCCTTTTATTTATATAATGTTTTTAATATATTTAATATATATTTATAAAATAATAATAATAATTAGTATATATAAAATTAAGATAAATATAATTAAATAATATGTATTATGTTATATATAAAAACTATAATAAAATTTATATAAAAATAATTATAAATATATATAAATTAATTAATATATAATAAACGAGCCGAGCCCGAGCCGAGCTCGAGCTTGTAAAGCTACCAACGAGCCGAGCCCGAGCTTCAAAATTAGAGCTCGAATCGAGCCGAGCTCGAGCTCGAGCTCACAGTAAGTTAAACGAGCCGAGCTCGAGCCTAGTCAAGCTCGGGCTCGGCTCGGCTCGTTTGCACCCCTACTTTCTTCAAGTAAGACACCAAAAGTCAACAAACCAACATTTTTATATATCATATGGCATTTCCTAGTTTGGCTTATAGATTATAGTTATGTTTAATCGGTTTTTAGGGTGGACGGGGCATTCAAGCCATTAAGTACAAGAAGTCACACACCCATCAATGAGACTATGATACGTTATTTGAAGACACAAAAAATCACAAGAAGTCTCGGAGGTGGGGCATCCAAGTCATGAAGTTAAAAGCACAATTTTTTAATTAAATATTAAAAAACACAATTTAATTAACTAATTCATTTAATTCATAAAAATAAAATAAACTAAAAATAAAAATACATAAATAACCGAAAAAATTAAAATAATAAACTACTCGTCGTCGTCCGAAACCGTGATGTCCAAACTTGTTGCAACTTTCCGTATCTTCAATCTCGTCTTCGGCTTGGTCGACGAGGGTAAGAAATTCTAGCCCGTCAGATTCGCGACTATTCGAAGATGAGGAGGGAATAATGAGATTGCATCTCAATTTTTAAAATAAAAGTGTTTTTAAGAAGTAGAATTAGAGATTGAGAGTGTATTGGAGTAGAGTTTGAGAGTATAATTAGGGGTGTCAATTCCTGACACGACCCGAAACACGACCCGAACACGACATGAAAATAATCAGGTATTGGGTTGACCATTTTAACCCGTTTTAAAAAAAGGGTCGTGTTCGGGTTGACCCGTTTAATAAACGGGACGGGTTCAGGTTGACCCATTTAAAAACGGGTTGACCCGTTTAGGTTACAAATTTTTTTTAATTTTTTATTTTTCCCATTATAGAAACGACTGTTTAATTAGTTTTGAATTTAGTGTTTACCCTAAAGGAACTGAGTTATACCAAAACTTTTCTTTTTTTTCCTTTCTAGAGATTATTTTTTGGTTTACCTTAAATGAATTAGATTTTGGATTTAATAGTTTATGATTTTGATTTTGATTTAGATAAATGGGTTAAACGGGTTAGGTTCGGGTTGACCCGAATTTATGTGTATCCAGGTTAGGGTTGAAATTTTTGACACGAATAAGAATATGGGTCGTGTTCGGGTTGCATAATTCAACCCGTCAACCCATTAACCCGCCAACTCGACACGAAAGAAATTTGCCGTTCTCAAAAAAAAAAACTAAAATGGTAAGCTACGATAAGTTATTTAATGGGATGTTAAAAATAAACCAAACAACAAACAATTACGGATTCGAAAAGCATGTCAGCAGTAATCAATCGATAATAAATGTGATTGAACAAATGACCAATACGATCTTTGATTGCTTACAAGTAACAAGACTAACATAAAATCACGACACAAACCTAAAATGAAATTTACTATGTTTAGTATACTCCAAACGAGTTCAGGTCACTTATGGGTTAGAGAAATATTTTTATAAAAACCAAAAATAAATAAAAAAAATAAACAATATTTAAAAGATAAGGTCAACATAAAGAGCCTTAACAAATCAGATATTTACATCATAACAAACTTCCTTTATAAAAAACAAAAATTCGTGTAACTATCTTTTATTTTAATTAATATAATATAATTAAAAGGGTAAGCTTAGAAAAAGGTGGCAAATGGCAGAAGAATTAGAGGAATGTCCAAAATAAACCAAACAACAAACAATTAGCCCCCACGCGTGCATTTGCACGTGCGTACTAACCCTTGATGTCATGATTTATCAATTTATATTTTGATTATTTTCAATTTGCTCTTAAAAAATAAACTATATATGAAATAACAAGAATATGAACAAAAATAAGATCAGCAAGAGGAAAAAAAAGCCTAAAAAGCCAACAAAACCATTAATTTATTTAATTTCATAATCATTTTTTAATCTTAAACTAAGTAAAAATGTAGAATATTATACCCTGGTGTACATGAATTTCCTTCCGTCTGAAGGCGCTCTCTATATTATTTCTCTGCAAATCTTCCAATTTTCAACTTTTAAATTTCTTCTATCAATCACAAGAACCATGTCTGCAGAAAATCTTGGAATCATCGTCTTCCTCATGTTAGTCGCAGGTAATTCTTGTTTTTAATTGCTCAAAGTGATTTTCTTTTCAATTTTTACACGATTCGCGTGTTTTAGGGTCGGGCGGAACCAGGGGAGGGTCAAGATGGCCCATCGGCCCTCTGGTCACCAAAATTTGTCTACTTTTTATACATAAAGGTTATTTTCTTTTAAATAAAACACGAGTCAGACTCCTAGTTGTAGTTGATAGAGAAGAAATCCTTATGATAACCCTCCGACTAAAAGGTTCTCGTTTAATGAAGTTATAATTACAGGAAGAGAAGTTGTTGGAGACTTGCTTGATTCCGACAAGGAGGTACTTCTCGGATTAAGATCATTTCTGGAACAGGGGAATAGAGTGAATCAAAGGGGTTATAACCAATGGGATCCACATGCGCCGTCGCCGTGCAACTGGCCGGAAATTTCCTGCTCCGGCAACCGAGTCACCGGAGTAAACCTCTCCAACAACAATATCGCTGGAAAGTTATTCGGAAACTTCTCGGCCTTGACGGAGCTTGCCTATCTTGATTTATCAGCAAACACCATCGCCGGCAGCCTTCCGGCGGACTTGGGTAACTGTCGAAACCTTAAAGTGTTGAATCTATCATACAATATGATTGATGGTGAGCTTAATTTGATTGGGCTCGGCAGTCTGGAAGTTCTTGACTTATCTGTCAACAGACTCTCCGGTGAGGTTTCCATGAGTTTTCCGATGATTTGCAACAGCCTGGTGGTGGCTAATCTCTCCGGAAATAACTTTTCCGGAGAAATCGGACGCTCAATTGGTGAGTGTCTGAAGCTAGAGTACGTAGACTTGAGCGCAAACTTCTTGACAGGAAACTTGTGGTTCGGATTCCACATGTTCAAGGCGTTCACAGCCTGCGAAAACCGACTAAACGACACGCTCCCAGGCTGGATTTTCCCGGAAAACTGCAGCTTAGAGTCGCTAGACTTGTCGGAAAACGCACTCACCGGAGAAATCCCGAAGGAGATTTTGAACTGCAAGAGTTTAACCACCTTGAACCTGTGGGGAAACTATTTTTCTGGTAACATACCTGGAGAACTCGGATTAATCCCAAATCTTCAAAAGCTTTTCTTAGGCAACAACACTCTTACCAACCAAATCCCCGAATCTTTACTCGAGTTGAAGAACTTGAAGTTCTTGGATCTAAGCCGGAATCATATGGGTGGCGATATACCCGAGATTTTCGGACAGCTTACGCAAGTCAGAACTCTACTTCTGCATTCGAATGATTACACCGGCGGGCTATTGTCATCGGGGATACTCCGGTTACAGAATGTTTCAACTCTAGACTTGAGTTACAACAACTTGTCAGGTTTACTTTTTTTATTTTACTTTTTTTAGAACTACAAATACACGCCCACCTAATCCTACTCTTAAATCTACACCATTTGTCAGGTTTACTACCAGTCGAAATCACTCAGATGGCAAGTTTGAAGTTCTTATTTCTAGCAAACAATCTATTCTCCGGCAGCATACCTTCAGAATACGGTGACATGAAAGGACTCCAAGCTCTTGATCTATCCAACAACCAACTAAACGGATCAATCCCTCCAAGTTTAGGACACCTGACGAATCTCCTATGGTTAATGATCGGGAACAACTCATTAACCGGTGAATTACCACCGGAGTTAGGGAATTGTAGGAGTTTATTATGGCTAAATCTTCAAAACAATCAACTTTCCGGTCCAATTCCGCCTGCGTTGACGAACATAGGGAAGAACGCGACACCTGCTTTCCTGTTAAACAGAGAAGATGATCTAATTGCAGATTCTGGAGAGTGCTCGACCCTGAAAAGATGGATACCCGCGGATTACCAGCTGTTTACTTTCGTGTATACACTTCTTAACATGAAGAAATGTAGAAGTCTATGGGATAAATTACTTAAAGGATACGGGATTTTCCCGGTCTGCCTCCCGGAATCCAACGTCCGAGTGCAGAAAATATCAGGATATATTCAACTCAGTGAGAATCGATTATCCGGGGAGATACCGCTGAGTATCGGGAACATGGATGACTACAGCATGTTGCACTTAGGGGGAAATGAATTTTCCGGTACACTTCCTGATGAAATCGGAGAAATGGCGCTCATCGTGTTGAATGTTTCTCAGAACAAATTCTCTGGTCGAGTTCCGATGCAGCTCGGGAATCTGAACTGTTTGCGGGATCTTGATTTATCATATAACAATTTTTCCGGTATGTTTCCGATCAGCTTGAACAATTTGACGGATTTGAGCAGCTTTAATGTCTCCTACAATCCGTATATCTCCGGTTACATTCCAGATACAGGACAACTAGCCACTTTTGATATATGGTCGTTTATCGGTGACCCATTGTTACGTCTGCCTTCTTTTATAACCAACTCAACAAACAGTTCATCTACAACCGGTGGCGGGAGACCAACACAACCAAAATGGGGCGCGCTTTTCATTTTCGCCTTTCTGTTATTCGCATTCATGGTCTGTGGAATAATGACGGCCATTGTCTGCCTAGCAACCAAGACCAACACGAATCAACCGCACGTTCTGCTGTCGGAAGTAAAGTTGGGAAGCTATGGTGACTCTTCGCCATGGTTATCAGACAAGGTGAAGGTAGTCCGTTTGGACAAAACCGCCTTCACGCATGCCGATATTTTGACTGCAACCGGGAACTTTTCAAATGATAGAATCATAGGACGGGGTGGTTATGGGATGGTTTACCGGGGAGTATTGCCGGACGGGAGAGTAGTTGCGGTGAAAAAAAAGTTAAGAGAGGGCATAGAGGGGGAAAAGGAGTTTAAAGCTGAAATGGAAGTACTAACCGGAAACGGGTTCGGGTGGCCCCACCCGAACCTGGTTACCCTTTACGGGTGGTGCTTAGATGGATCGGAAAAGCTTTTGGTTTATGAGTACATGGAGGGTGGGACTTTAGAAGATCTAATTCACGACCGTATTAGGTTCCCATGGAGGAGAAGAATTCATGTCGCCATTGATGTTGCTCGCGCGTTGGTGTTCTTACACCATGAGTGTCACCCTCCAATTGTGCATCGAGACGTAAAAGCTAGCAATGTGTTACTAGACAAAAAGGGGACGGCCCATGTCACGGATTTCGGGTTGGCACGGGTTGTGGATGTTGGTGGGAGCCATGTCAGCACGATGGTGGCTGGGACGATTGGGTATGTGGCACCAGAGTATGGCCATATTTGTAAAGCCACCACAAAAGGTGATGTGTATAGTTATGGTGTGTTGGTGATGGAGCTTGCCACGGGGAGGCGGGCGATGGAAGGAGGAGAAGAGTATTTGGTGGAGTGGTCTAGAAGGGTAACAGGGAGACGCTCCATTATCCCTGTGTCGCTGTTAGACTATGTTGGCTAATAGTTTACTTTATTAATATTCCTAATTGTCTAGGGTATCAAGATGTAATTAGTATCTTTATATATTTGGTTGTAATTCTCTTCATTGAAAATATACGTAACCTTTTACATTCTGATTTGGTATCAGAGCCAAATCAGGCTCAACCCTAAATTGCCGATCCCTATTCTGCTGCCTCCAACGCAGATCATCATCAACCTATTCCAGCCAATCGCAAATCAATCTCATGGCAGCAATATTAACCTTCTCAAACCAAGAGAAAACCACTCACAACTCTCATAAATTTGCCTTTACTCTCAAACCTACAAACTATGGTTACTGGAGATCAATGATTGAATCTTTTCTTACCTCACATAATCTTTTTGGTTATGTTGATGGAACCATTCCATGCCCGGAACAGAAAGTTACAGTTGAAGCCGCTACAACCGACAACCCTAGTTATACCCCGTGGATCTCTAACGATGCTCATATTCGGACCCTCATCATATCCACCGTATCTGAAGACTCTTATCAACATGTTCAAGGTAAGACTTCTCGTGAGGTTTGGCTCTCATTGGAACGGGCTTATGCGCCTGTCACTGCATCTCATGAATTTACTCTCAAAAACCAACTACTCAGAATAACTCAAAAAGGTGATGAAAAACCGGCAGACTACCTTTGTAGGGCTCAAGAATATGCAACAGCCCTGGCTAATATTGGAGAACCAGTAAAAGACAAAGATCTCGTTATGTTAACTCTTGCAGGGCTTCGAGAAGAATATAATGGTCTTAAGGGTAACCTATTGGCTCGGTCACCCCCGGTCTCTTTCAACGAGATTCATGCCCTTCTTTGTGACCACGATTACCTCATAACCACCACCCTCAACACCAATCCGAAGGCCTTCTTTGCTGCACCACAGCAGTTCTCAGCTCCTGCACAACAGTTCTCGGCTCCTGCTCCTGCCCCTGTACCACAGCAGCTCTCGGCTCCTACCCAACCCACTCTTGATCAACTACAGCAACAACTTCAGAACATTCAGCTGATGGCCTCTCAATTCGGACAACAACTAAATCCAAGACCCCAAGCTTATTATGGATCTCGGTCTTTCAGCAACAATCGCAATGGTCGAAACTCCCGTGGCTATTCCCGTGGTAATTCTCGTGGTGCTTTCAATCCACGTTCGAGAGATAATGGTGGTACACGTCAATTCTCATGGGCTTCCACTCAAAACGTGGTCTATGGTCATTGCAACCGATGTGGAATTGGTCACCTGCCCTCACAGTGCCCAAACCAGCAGAATCAATCTCGCCCTGCACCACAAGCCAATTTTGCTGCTTATTCAGATGTTGGTTCTTCTCATGGCACTGCTTGGAAGCCTGATACTGGTGCCTCTCATCATTCCACTCCTTGTGTCTTTTTAGGCTATAGTCTTTCTCACCATGGTTATCGGTGTTTTGATCCTTCCACTGAACGCATCTATATAGCTCGACATGTTCGCTTCAATGAACAAGTTTTTCCCTATCAACCGTCACCTACTCCACCACCACAACCTGCTTCCCCATATATCTCCATTTTTCCCACTCCTCCACCTGGCTTCCCACCAGAACCCACCCAACCTTTCTCACCACCGTCCTCTCCACAAACATCTCCTCCCTCACCTAACATCCCTAATCCGCCACCACCTCCACCTTCTACCCAATCACAGCAGGTCCAACGCACCAGGCCGTCTAACCTTCGTCCCAACCCAAAACAACCCGATCGTTACAATCCAGCTGCCTATACCGCCACCACATCTTCTTCTTCACCTATTGAACCGGCCAGTTTTACTGTTGCTAACAAGTATGCTGAATGGCGCTAGGCTATGTCTGATGAGTTGGACGCGCTTCATAGAAATGGCACGTGGACACTTGTGCCCCCTGTCCCTAATGCTAATATTGTTGATTGTAAATGGGTTTACAGGTTGAAAACAGATGAACATGGTAAGATTAACAGGTACAAAGCCCGACTTGTTGCCAAGGGTTTTCACCAACAGCATGGTGTGGATTATCATGAGACTTTCAGCCCGGTCATTAAATCTGCTACCATTCGTACCGTCTTATCTTTGGCTGTCACAAATAAATGGCCTCTCCGGCAGTTGGATATCCAAACCGCTTTCCTGCATGGCGATCTTGAAGAAACAGTATATATGCGCCAACCTACGGGTTTCGTTGATCCTGCTAAGCCTGAACATGTGTGTTTATTAAACAAGTCCTTGTACGGTCTTAAACAGGCCCCTCGTGCCTGGTTCAACAAGCTGTCCACAACCCTTCATCAGTTAGGGTTCTACGGGTCCAAAACCGATCCATCATTGTTTATCCTTCATTCCTCAGGCTCTCTAGTTTATGTGCTTGTTTATGTTGATGATATCATTATTACGGGCAATAATTCCACCGCAGTTGCAAAGATAATTGAACAGCTTAATTTGATCTTTGCACTTAAGGATATGGGCAAATTACATTACTTTCTAGGGGTTGAGGTTGTTCACAAAGGCCATGATTTAATTCTTTCGCAACGCAAATACATTGGTGATATTTTGCACAAGGCTGGTTTGGCAGATTGCAAACCAATTTCTACTCCCATGAGCACCTCTTCTGTTTTATTGCCGGATGATAGCCCCTTACTTGATGATCCTTCTAGATACAGGCAAACAGTCGGTGCTCTTCAGTATGTCACTCTCTCTCGCCCTGATATTGCGTTTGCTGTGAACAAGGTTTGTCAGTTCATGCATGCTCCCACTGACAACCATTGGGCTGGTGTTAAATGAATTCTACGTTACCTCAAAGGTACACTTAATATGGGATTATGGATTCGTCACAACACAGGTTATCGGCTTCAGGCATTTACAGATTCACATTGGTCCACCAATCTTCAGGCGTTCTCGGACTCTGATTGGGCTGGCTGCCCAATCGATCGTCGATCAACGGGGGGATTTGCTATCTATCTAGGTTCTAATCTCATTTCTTGGTCTGCTCGTAAACAGAAAACTGTTTCTCGCTCTTCAACAGAATCTGAGTACAAAGCCATTGCGGATACAGTTGCAGAACTAATTTGGCTAAAGTCTCTTCTTCGAGAACTTGGTTTGGATAGTGAAGCACCAACACTTTGGTGTGATAACCTTGGAGCAACTTATCTCACAACCAATCCAGTTTTTCGTGCCAGGACAAAACATGTTGAAGTTGACTATCATTTTGTTCGTGAACAAGTTACTCAGGGAAAGCTCAGTGTCAAGTTTATCTCCACAGAAGATCAAATAGCCGATATCTTTACAAAGCCTTTATCTTCTCAGAAATTTGAGTTCCTCAGATCCAAGTTGCAGATTGCTAACCGCCCTGAACTTGCGGGGGAATGTTAGACTATGTTGGCTAATAGTTTACTTTATTAATATTCCTAATTGTCTAGGGTATCAAGATGTAATTAGTATCTTTATATATTTGGTTGTAATTCTCTTCATTGAAAATATACGTAACCTTTTACATTCTGATTGTCGCTCCTGGTGTCTGGACTAGCCGAGGGAGCAACAGAAATGCGTGAGTTGTTGCGGCTAGGAATGAGGTGCACGAATGATACACCTCGGTCTCGGCCGGATATGAAAGAGGTGTTGGATACCTTGCTTCAAATTTCGGCTAGGTCGAAGGGATTTTAGATATGGTAATGTAAATCTAGAGAATTTGTTGTCAATAGCTACTGCTTCTTTAGTGTCAAGAAATGGAATAAATATTAATACCTACATGCATACAAGTTATTGAAATGTAGCTTTTGTAAGACTAAAATGATTATTATTGTGTGTCTTATGTTTTACCTTGTCCAATGGCAATATATGATTGTGTCTGCAGTGAGCCATGAGCCGTCTACAAGAACAACCCACCCATCTTCGTGTAAGAATTCTAACTCTAATTTGTTATATCAAAATTAAAATGTTGCAAAAGTTTTATAAAAAAGTGAAGATAAAAAAGATAGTTCTTCTTAGCTTCATTCACAAGCTCCATTGATGATTGATGTATCCTGGCCACTCAGTGAGTTCCCCACTGTTGCTACAATGATTGTTGGTAGTGCTTGATGATGGACGAAAAGAACTCCTGGCCTGCACAAAGAAAACACCGTTGGCCTCGCCAATTATTAAACGTGAAAGTAAGTTTTGATCGTAGTTTTGTACACAGAGCACCTATTTTTGAAAGAGTGAAAAGTGAAGCCTTGTGTCACTTTGGGTTTTTGATTTCTACTTTCTTATTAACCACACACTTTGCCATACTTAATATTCCTCTTTCGCTAAGCAAAAATTCAGTAACATACACTCTCTCAAGTGATTTTTTACTTTCTTACATATTTCATCATCAAGATCAAAGATCAAAGATCAAAGATAGCAAGAGAAAAATGAGGTTAATTAGACTGGCTTTAAACATTATTATACACTCATTTGTGTTGTGATAACTGTTGGGTTGTGAAGACTTGCGCAAAAATTAGGAGGGAGCCGGCCCTAATGGGCTTGAGCCCGCTTATTAGTTTCTTGTTAATTAAGTTATTAACCCTAATCCTAGTATTATAAATAGAACCTATGATATAATAGAATTCCTTGAGCACCTAATAATAAAGAACCCTAGTTGCAAAGTGGACGTAGGCCAATCGGGGCTGAACCACTATAAATCTCTCGTGTCTTTTACTTTCTGTTTATCGATTGTATGCGTGTGTGTGTGTGATTCCGCTGCGATAACGACTCTTGATACCTAACAACAGGTATCAGAGCTTTGGCTCGTTATTCGGTGGAGCTATTCCGCTGCGATAACGACTCTTGATACCTAACAACTGGTATCAGAGCTTTGGCTCATTGTTTATACACGGTTCTTTGCTACTGATTCGATCGTAGGAAGGGGGTTAAGGGCGGTTCGAGAGGGGCTGGTTTGGTTCGGATCTGCTGCTACAGTACCGTCGCCGTGAACAGTACTTCCGGCGAGAACAGTACTTTCCGCGCGTGAACAGTACTTCCGGCGTGAACAATACTTTATGCGCGTGAACAGTAACTGCTGGAATTTTTCAGTTCTGATTTGCTGCTGCTGCTGTTCCAAGTTTTGCTGCTTGTGGGGCTGATCGCAATCCGTTTTTTGGTGACTGTTTGGCCACCGAAAGTTAGGGTTTTTTCAAACCCTAGGTTGCGCAAAAGGGGAGAAGGTAGGGGGCTGTTTTTTCAGAACTGTTTCGGGTGTTTTTTGCCATTAGAGTTCCGGGTTTTGAATCTTTTGGAGTTGGTGGTTTCACTCGGGTTTGCAAGAGAAGCACCGGGTTCGGGTGTTTCGGGTTTTAGGATTTTTCTTTGGAGGTTGCTTGGCTTCGGTTGGTTGATTTCTTAATTTTGGTTTTTTCTGATTCTCGTTTGCAATGGCTGAAGACGGGAGAGTTCGAATCGAGAAGTTTAACGGGACTAATTTTGCATGGTGGAAGATGCAAATAGAGGCGTTATTCGGTGAAAACGATTTGGAGATGACATTAGAAGAGAAACCGAGTGGTTTGAGTCAGGCCGACGAAGTGATATGGAAATCTAAGGACAAAGGGCGAGAGGTAAGATAATACTGGCTTTGACGAGGAGTGTAGCGTTTAATATCATGAAGGAAACCACGACACATGGTATGATGACGGCTCTATCAAACATGTATGGAAAGCCGTCTGCTGGTAACAGGGTGTTCTTGTTGAGAGAGTTGTTCATGATAAGGATGAACGAGGGAAGCTCAGTACCTGATCACATAAATAACATAAATTCAATTTTGTCCAGGTTATCGACCGTTGGGACGAAGTTTGATGATGATACTCAAGCGGCGATCCTGTTATCTTCTTTGCCTGACAGTTGGTCAGGTTATGTGACAGCGATCACTAATTCTGGTGGAGCTGGGAATTTGAAGTTTAACGTGATCCGGGATAGTATTATGGGTGAAGACATTCGCCGGAGGAACACTAGTGGAGGATCTTCTTCTTCTGATATATTCAATGTGGGTAGAGGAAGGGAAAATAATAGGAGCAGTGGGAGTAGGGGGAGGAGCTCGTCTAGAGCTCAGAAGAATGTGAGGTGCTGGAGTTGCAATGAAGTTGGACATGTTAAGAGTCAATGTCCAAATAAGAAAAAGGGAAATGCTGCTGGAGTGAACACTGCTGAGGTCGTCTGTTATGATGATGCACTGGTCTGTAGTGTGGAGAGTAGTATGGACTCTTGGGTTATGGATTCTGGTTCTTCGTTTCACGCCACGCACAGCGGGGAGACGATGATGAATCTGAAAGTTGGTGACTTTGGAAAGGTACGGTTAGCAAACGGTTACATTCTTGATGCTACGAGCATGGGAGATTTAAATTTGGTAACGCCTCCTTTGGGAACAACTTGGAACCTGAAGAATGTCCGGGAAATTCCTGAGTTGAAGATGAAACTCATTTAGGTCGGTCAATTGGATAAGCAGGGACTGGAAGTAAGGTTTGGCAATGGCAAATGGAATGTAGTTAACGACAATCTGGTTATTGCTCGTAGGAAGAAGCGTGGGTCGTTCTACATGGTGGAAGTACCTGCTGAGGGAGTAACCGTCCCGGTCAAGCAAGACAAAGTCTGGTTCGCTGAATCTAGAGCTAAGAAGGTTCACTTTGCAAACGTGAAGCTTGGAGCTAAAGAGATGTCAGCCGAATGTGTTCGGAAGTTTAAACCAGTCAGGGGACTTGGTGACAGTCACGGGACGTGTTCCGGATACAGTCTCAAAGAGCCGGTGGGTTTTGAAGACAAAGGTTCCGACTGGAAAATTCTCTCTTGGAGATAGTTTGCAGGGTTTGGAGAGTGGTAATGGTCCTTGGTGTATTTCTGGATCTGGTGGAGTGTGCAAGCCGGTTGAGACAAATGATGGGTCTGTTAAGACTGGTGGGTTGAAGCTTGGGGGAGCTTCAACTGTCCCTTCATGTACATGATGAGAGGGGGATTGCAACTAGAGGGATTTTGATGAAGTCTGAGCTTGTTATGGGGACTGAAGGCTCGGGAGACTTTGGATATGGAGGATACTAGAGTTACTGAATCTGGGTTATTATGTGCTTGATGGCGGGCTGGAGTATTCGCAAGGCCTTCAAGTGGGAGATTGTTGGTTTGTGAAGACTTGCGCAGAAATTAGGAGGGAGCCGGCCCTAATGGGCTTGAGCCCGGTTATTAGTATCTTGTTAATTAAGTTATTACCCTAATCCTAGTATTATAAATAGAACCTATGATGTAATAGTATACCTTGAGCACCTAATAATAAAGAACCCTAGTTGCAAAGTGGACGTAGGCCAATCGGGGCTGAACCACTATAAATCTCTCGTGTCTTTTACTTTCTGTTTATCGATTGTGTGCGTGTGTGATTCCGCTGCAATAACGACTCTTGATACCTAACAATAACTGACATATTAGTGAGAGAGTTGGCAATCACTAGCATATTAGTGAGGCGAAATGATGATCGCTACCATATTAAAGATTGAAGAGCGGACGTATGGTGGATTTGTTAACATATAGAAGCAATGAAATATAACTTAAAACAAGTAACATTTTTGACGTGCAACCAATTTTCACGAAGTAACTTGAAACTCAGTCGGGCTAGACTAAAAAATTCTAGTACTTAGCACCCGTTCTCGATTACCTTGAAACCTAGATTATCAAACCAAGGGACACATACATAACATCATTAACTAAGCATTCTAATCCTGTAGAGGATCCACAAATCCAGAGGTTGCATTAGATTTTTAGTTTTTATAAAATGTGTTTGTGGGTTCTTAAGCTTCCAAATTGATGTTTTAGCATCTGAAACTCATAACAAACATGTCTATATGCATTCTAACATGTTTATGGAACTTAATCAATATCAATTTCAAGTTAATAGATTAAACACAAACCGAAATTCAAACATGGAAACTTGTATAAATGGAATTAAACATCAAAACTTAGTCTTATAATACATGAATTCAAGAATTTGAATAAAACAATTAAAGGAGTCTTACCTTCAAAATGAAGCAAAACGAACTCCATTGGTTCCAATCATTCGAAAGCATTGTTTTCCTGTCACCGCCATTGATTTCTCCACAGTTTCTAAGCTTCAATTTCAAGCTGGAAAATCACCAATTCTCTCGTCTCTTCCATTTGAACCATCAAACGAAGAACACGAGAAGAATGTTTGGGTTTTAACTTCTAAATCCCCAAATATTTTATGTTTTGGACACCTAAGCTTTTCATTTCACAAATCTCACCACTTAGGCTTTTTATTTACCAATAACATAAGAAAAATATAATTTAATTTTGTGACCGAGTTTAAAGAAAATGAAAAGAAATTAAAGATTTTATATGTTCCTGAATTGAAAAGAAGAGAAAAGAAAGTTACAATTTACCATTATACCTATATAGGTTAAGTGGAAGGGTAAAATGCTAAATGATAAAACGTTATATTTGTATTTCATTTATTTTTCTTCAAATTCATCCATTTTGAAAGGAAAGTTAGGACGAAAGATTATTAAAAATCTTCCTTACACTTCATTTCATTTCCTTTCACTTTCTTCTATTAAAAAACTCGGGAACATAAATCTTTTTTAGTTTCTCTTCACTTTTTTCCACTTCTCTCGTTAAAAAGGACTCGGGAACATAGCGTAACATTTGACTTTAAATATTATTTCTTCAATTAATATCATTTCAGTTTTAACCACCATGTCTTTTGGTTAAACACCTCAAATCATAATCATACACCAAAATGTTTAATTATACAATTCTTACAAAATTTGTAAGACTAGATTGATGGTATGCGATCTTTATTTGAATCATTCATGTTTATATACTTTATAGGGTAAAAAAAATAAGAAGAAACAACAATTAACTTTTTATCTAAAGTAAAATGCCATCCACAAACGAGTAAAGATATTGAAAGCATTGTTCTAGGAACCGGACTGAAGACCATCTACACAATTGATCTGGTTGAGAACTCTTGAATTGTCTTCATTTAGGCCTATCGGATATGCCGAATGATTGAACTGGCGAACCGGATCGATGATTGTGCCGGATTTTTAATAGTTTTTTTTTTCCAAAATCTCATTTACTACTTCATTCTCCATATATTGTTTGTTCCAGGTCCGTAGTTTGTTAACGTTGTAAATCTACGAGACTATTTAGTTTTATATTTATCTAATATTAGTTATATATATGTACGCATATATAATTTTTAAATTATGTATGACGTTATGAAACTTTTAAAATAGTAGGAAAAGTAATGACCATCTAAGGCAACCAGTTATGTTATTTAAAGATGTCAAACCGTTTCTAAACATAGACAATAATCTAGTGTTCTAGAAACCAAATCAATTCTTTTCCTCTGTTTTTTTCAACTGTCATTCACCATCCCATGACCACAAAAATTCTCCCAAAATTCTAAATTTCCCACAACCTTCTCCCATGAACAGGCACCAAATCCCATTGTTGCTAAAGTCATCTTCTACAACATTCCACAAACAAAAGGGTAAGAAGGTTTTCAAGATTCAAATACAAAAGGTATTCATTTCATCATTGACATAATTCACCATTTGATTGATTAATTATGGCTGTTCATTCTATAATTTTTTTGATGTAAAAAACCCTATTTAGGATCTTCTTAAATGGTCCAAGTAAAACTATATTCCAATGATTTAGATAACAATTTTCCAATTTTGACTTTTGAATCCTGGTTTTGTTCATTTCTTGATTTTAGTCCACGTTTGATTATAGAAAATCAAAACAACCCTTATCAATTTTCTAATTACATTCAACTTTTTAGTTTTTTCACAATGCATTTGTAATGTCTCTATAGGAACATTGATTCAGATTGAGATCAATAAGCCTTCCTTCACATGAACCGTACACGAAAAAGCTCACCTAGGACCTTCAAAATGGAGCCCACCGGACCAAAGGTTCCAAGTCGGTATCTCACAGGTCCAACAAGTTCATGCCATGATCACTGCAAATGTGCACCACCCAAAGAAACCACAGAAACAAAGCCAATGATCCCATTACCCAAAAGAGTACCAAAACCCCCTGCAGATAGACCTCACATAGATGCACCAAATTCTGTACCAAGAACCAATAAACCACCTTCAGTCACTCCCAAGACTACAACACGCAATTTCAAGAACAACAACAATGTTGTAAAGGATCAAACTTTGAAGAAAGACGTTGCGATTGAACCGAAGAAACGAGATTTTAAGCTAAAGTATGTGAATTCACAAGCCAAAACAAACAATCAGGCATCTTCAAGAACTCCTAGAAGAAGACTGAGTGACAACTTTGTACCCAATAAAGATATGTCACTCCAACCTTCAAGATTTCCCAAAAGACGACTTAGTGAGATTGTAATCCATCCGAATACAGATGGTGGATCAGTTTCTAACGGGTCAATGGTTCGAGGTTCTGGAATCAACAAGAATGAATCAAGAAAAGATTCAAAACTCCCTTTGGTGAACAAGAAATCTAATTCTGTTAAAGCTACTGTTTCCACCTCAAAAAGAAATGTAAAGGTGTCACCTTTGAGAACAAATAAAAGCCCCCAGAAACCAGAGCTTAAGGGGTCAAGAAATTCAAAAGCTGTGAAACCCATTGTCCCCATTGAAGAATTTGTGCTGGAAGAAACACTGCATATCAATGAACCCAACAATGACGTTGAAATTACTAAAAGTCAAAGTCAAAGTCAAAAGTCGCCAGATCGTTCTCCTTCGAGCTCTGAGGCGAAAGCCATGAAAGATGATCAAAATGGGGTGGTGGAATCTTCACCACCACCAATGGAAGATGAACAAAATGAGGTGGTGAAATCTTTACCACCATCAATGGAAGATGATACCTTTGCAAAAGATGAACAAAATGAGGTGGTGGAATCTTTTCCACCATCAATGGAAGATGATACCTTTGCAAAAGATGATCAAAATGGGGAGGTGGAATCTTTACCACCGTCAATGGAAGATGATACCTTTGCAAAAGATGATCAAAATGGGGAGGTGGAACCTTCACCACCACCAATGGAAGATGATACCCTTGCAAAAGATGTTCAAGCTTCGAGCTTTGAGGTGAAAGCCATGAAAGATGATCAAAATGAGGAGGTGGAATCTTTATCACCTTCAATGGAAGATGATACCCTTGCAAAAGTTGATCAAAATGTAGAGGTGGAATCTTCACCACCATCTATGGAAGACGATACCCTTGCAAAGGATGAGGTGGAAGCCATGAAAGATGATCAGAATGGGTTGCTAGAATCTTCACCACCATCAATGGAAGATGACACATTTGCAAAAGTTGGTCAACAAAATGACACTGTTTCAGATTCAGAAATTGATGTCACAAAAGAGACAACACATGTTGGAAAGTTAGTGGTGGAAACTAACGATTCTTCTTTAGAAGATCTAAGATTCAGAAGCGGAACGATTCTCAGTCCTGAATCTGAGAACAACAGCCTTATAGAACTGCAATTCGCAAAAGGAAAAGAGTTGGAAAACGAAACTGAAGAGGGTGAGCATATTAGTTTAAGAAGATTGTCATCTGATGGTGTGGTATACGTTTCTGAAAGTGTATCAATCAGCGTTGACCTTAAACACCAAGAAATGGAAGAAAAGAAGGCTGCAGTTTTGGCTAACAATGTCATCGAAGAGGCTGCTAGCAAACTCATTCAAACGAGAAAGAGCAAGGTTAAAGCCTTGGTGGGTGCTTTTGAAACCATCGTTTCTGGTGAAACCCCGGGATCTTATACAAGTAGAAGTACTTAAATGTTGTGAGTTTTCGTGTTTTGCTTCGTTCTTGATATAGGATTTAGAATTCAGGAATTGATAGTTAATATTCATTTAAAGCAAACTACAAATTTCAGTAAATAGATCTAGTACTTCTTTCAAGAAAGTAGTCATATTATGGTTTCATGGGTCTCACTAAAACAATTATTATTATTATTATTATCATCCATTTGGGTTTTTCATTTTATTATGTAATGTCAATATGAAATCTTTCTTGTGGTGTTCCTGTTTCTGAAAACCCAGATCAATCTTGTATTGGATAACCTGTTGGTCCAATTTTATGGGACCATGAAGACCTGTGGTCCAGGATCACTGCAACCCATGATCTGACCCCACTTTTTGTCAAACTTAGCCACTATCTTTCCCTGAATCCTGATAGATTGCATGTTGCATAATGACTTCAATTTACTTGTGAGTTTCTTTTGTGTTTGTCATGAGTAGTGTTCAATCTGCATCATATATCAGTAGTCTTTCTTTGTGGGTTGTACTATGTTCCACCAATGATCATATCTTTCACAAATAAACATGATCCACCTCGAGTGTAACGCATCTTTTGCTTGATTGGTTCTATTGCACTTTGATAAAACATAACAAACCAGCACAATTGATACTAGGAATAGATACACAAATATTTTTTTTACATGATCAACATATAATAAAGAGTTGTAGTAAACATTAATAATTACGACAAGATACTTTCTCTTATCATCACTCCCCCTGAATATGGTCCGGATGAGATGAGCTCATGCCCATTTATTTTCCCTGATTGACGTGTTGCCAATAGAAAGCATCCATATTGTTGTACATATCCGTGTTCATATGCTGCACAAACAAAAGGACTTTGATTACTATTTTGAACTTGAAAACTAGAAGTTTGATTCCGAAAAGTCAAACTTGAATTACCCCCTTTTGCGATTCTTGACATGCTTGTGCAAGAAACGCACTATTTGGATCGCTCAAAGGATCTGTGGTGTTGGTGGACGGGTGATTGTGGATTGTTTGTAACCAGGGGCTAGTCATTGTTTGTGGGACCATGAAAGGATGCTGAGCTGGTGGGGGCATACCCATCTGAAAGCCTAATCCCATTCTCATTTGGGCTAGCATTGACATCTGAAGGTGGTGTTGCTGTTGTTGCAATTGTAGGGGTACCGGTATCATCATTTGTGGTGGTGGAATTGACATGTTTTTCATTATTTGCACTTGTGTTTGTAGCTTCTTTAGATAATCTATCACTTCATCCAACATTGAAGCTTTATCCGTCTATATAAACAACTACCAAATTTAGATACTTTTCACACTAAAAAAAGGCGTACCCGATGCTTGACTTAGCTCCCACATTTGCGCAAGGTCCGGGGAGGGGCCGGATCGCTTTGCGATCTGATGTACACAGCCTTACTCTACACTTTGTGCAGGAGGCTGTTTCCCACGGCTCGAACCCATGACCTCAAGGTAAAAAAACAGCAACCTTACTGGTTGCCCCAAGGCCCACCCTCAGGTACTTTTCACACTGAATGAGTTAAAATGAGCTACATGTTTACTTATGAGGTCAAAAAGTCTAATTTATAACTCTAAATTCAATCAAAAGTGATAAAAGCTTTCAAACTGCTTTGATAATCCAGCTTACCATAAGCTATTTGCTATATATAGAAAGGTCTTAATGCTATGTTTTCCAAGAAATGAAGAAATATTTTGGAAATGGAGTTGGTAGGATTGACTTTAAAAGTTAAACAGCACAAAAGAACAGTGTATTATGACCTTATTAGCATTAGGCACTAGTTTCTGTAGAGCTTTCATCTTCTCGTTAATCCTTTCTCTTCGTCTCTAAAATAATTAGATACCGTATAAGATCACATTAAGCGGTTTAATATTTTCTATCTTTTAGTACTTTTATAAATTAATAAAATTTCAAACAAATTACCCGCTCGGACTGGTTATGAATAGCTGCAGCTCTGCTTATCCGACTTGATCGAGATCGAATTGTTTCACCCTCCTCCCGGAATTCTTCTTCTTGATTTTCCTGTTCAAAATCAAGAAATGATGAATTAACCAACAGATTTCTGTGTGCATAAAGTACTAATTCCAAAATCCGAATTCTTTTCACTCCTTGATGAATTCCATTTACTTAATTATCCATATTTCATCAAAAGTTTGAATCTTTCTACCCATCCATGTTGACAAGCAGAATCACCATCTTTGTTTTTACTCTTCAAGCTCTGATTATGCGAGTCGGATGAAGGCCATGTCATCATTGAAGTGTCATTATCTTTGCTGTTGCTAATATCTTCTTTCAAACCCAAATTTCTTACACAATGATCATGGACAATGGCAGATGATCTGGGCCGTTTCTTTAGGTAACTCGGGCCTGCGCTATCGACCCGTTCCCCACTGGTAGATGCAACATTAGAGCTTATATGCTGTGTTCTTGGCAGATTTTGACTTTCTTGTAGGTAAGTTTCTTGATTTTGAATTTGGTTATAAGATGTTGCAGCTTGATGAACAATGGATTCTAGTGTTTCATTGGTCCTTCCACGCCCATGCATGGCTGGTTGACCATTTTCCCATGTTATTTCTGCAACTCCATAGTCATTAAGCCTGAAACTTCATACAAACAAAGAACAAGTAAATTACTAATATACCCATTGATGAAAATGAAAAAAAGATGATTTCTTGGATGTTTAAGTTTTAACATCAATCTTTTCATGCTATTAGTAACCTGGAAAATGTCATTTATTTCTGTGCAAATGTATGAAGTAGCAAGAAAGCTGTGTACACACACTGTCAGTTGCAATTGGCAATTTGTGATTTGCAACTTGCAAGACATGCTCTTTGTAGGATAGGGAAAAAGAAAGGATAGACCTTATTATTCCAGAGCAACATTGTACAACCTTCATTGCACAAGGTACAAGTCACTAAAGGACCCATGGATAATGATTTTACCTAAAAAGGAAAATGATTCTGTAGTGGGCATGTACATTGGGACCAGAGGAGGGGTATGCTGCTGCTGCCTATGCATGTGGGAGGATCTTTATCTTTCTTCTTGTTGCTCTTTGCTTTCTTTTGGTGTTATCATGTTTCAATTTTAGGATTCCCCACTTAATTTGGGGTCACATCTAAAGGAAAATCACGAAATTAGCCTAGTTAGCAATAAACTTATCAAAATGTTCATTGACTTTTAAGTTTTTTTCAAATAACTCAATTCAATGTGAACATTCTATGTGTCATTCTTTGCGCCTCATGGCGCAACAGATCCATGCCTTGCGCTTTGGCGTAGCAGATCCATGCTCTTGCGCTGCCATGCGCAGAGAACCATGCATAGGCACAACATATCCATGCAACGCGTGAGAGGGGTTATTGGCACAATAGACTTTGACCAAGATTTTATTTTTCAATTTTTATTTTGGGGCGCAAGCTTTGTGCCACTTGGAGCAAAAAGATTCCACGTGGCCGAATGTCTTACGTTAGACTTTTATTATTTTAAAAAATGTTAAATATACTTTAACTATATACATTTTGGTAAAGATGTGAACAGTTCTTATTCGTGATTGGATGGTTTTGGCGGTTGTGCTACATGGCACGTGTTGATTGCCAGTTTTTTTTTATTTTGCACGATTTTGTGTCTGTATAAAGGATTAAATAGAGGAGCTTAAACACAAAAGGCCTCCTGGCCCAGCGGCAAGGCCGTGACCCGTGATCCCCATCCACCCCGGTTTGAACCTTGGGGTGGCATTTTTCTGTTTTAATTTCTTTTTTGTTATTTTTTAGTACAGTTTTTTCTTGTTCATCTTTTTGGACGTGTTATCGCATATATTTTGGTTCAAGCTCGCGACCCCGCCGCGGAGCGCGACATCAAATGCTAGTTTTTTTTAGAAAAAAAAATCAATTATGATTTTGATAAGTTTGTTGGTGGGCTAATTTCTTGATTTTTCCCCACATGCAAATCATACTTGTACCATCTTCTCTAAATATGACTGGGATTTAAGATGGGGCTCTCAGCTTTTAATTTGGTGGGGGTAGGGGGAGTTTTTGTGGGTCCCAACAGGGACTTACCAATTAAGGTTGTGAACTTGTGATGGACCAGACCAGTTAATGTGGTGGACTGAACTATCATGTGGGGGAGAAGTGGATATTTTTATGTGTTTACCTGCTTTTCTTTTCAACCACCATATTTAGGCTTATTCTTTGTGCATGTTTCTTGTTTTGACCCTTTCTTTTTTGTCAAGTTCTAGTCTTTGTTCATCACAAATTTCAATCACTAACCAACCTTAACAGCATGGAGTTATGATGAATGTTAATGGGTTCATGTCAATATGTTACCATAGTCGCAATATCAACAAGATGCGTGTCGGTGAGCTTTTACTTCGCTAGGAGCCTAATGATGTTAAATCTGTGTATTCGGAGTGTTGGAATATGCAATAAGCTAAAAGATACGAACTTTTATGCATAGAGCACAAACATGTTGCTCGGTAGAAAAAGGGCTAGATGGGTGAGCTTGAGACCATTGAGCCATGCCTGACTCACTTGTTGATTATGTTTTGTTTTATATAAAAGATTTAGAGTTAAATACGATTTTAGTCACTGTGGTTTGACACAAATAACCATTTTAGTCCAAAAGTTTAAATTTGTCTTTTGTAGTCCAATAGTTTCAGTTTTGTATCGATTACAGTCCGGTCCATTAACCTTCATTCAATTATTCTGTTAAGTTAATATGAAAATACTAAAATACCCTTGTCATAAAAAAAGATTAAAAAATATAAAAAGTTACATAAATTTCACTCACACACACACACTTTATCTACCAAATCCTAATCCCGCAAGACCACCACCACCGGCTATCACCCCTGTCTGGAGACTGATATCCCCAAATCTGACCACATCATCGCCTCTGTGTTTTGATGATTAATGCTCCTTGTATTTGACACCAACCATGTTCTGGTCAAATGGGTTACATATCTCATATAATTTTTATATTAGGGCTATATAATATTAAATTGACAAGTAAAGTTGTTTGTGTAATTTGGAAGATGCCTGTTGGGTTGGTCATTGTTTGGGGATTTGGGTTAAATTCTGTATGAAGAGATTGGCCTGAGATGGTTTCTTAGTTGACGATCAGAATGAGTTTGGGGGTTCCGAATCCGTCCGATAGTACGCCGTTGAAATTGGCTGCCTATCATGGAAATAAGGAGACGCTGAAATACTTGTTGACGGTGACTCCAGATTTACCTCGGGGGAGGAAGGGAGCAGTCCGTACACCAGAGTTGAGAAATGAAATCGAGAAATAGAAGTCACAGATCTGGCCAGTGGTGGCGGTGGACAGGCCAGAGTACGTTGACGATCTGGCCGGAGGTGGCGGAACTACTAGATCCGACGTTCTTACACGACCACTCGAGCCACCGCCACCGTCGCTAGGGCGGAACCCTAGACGCTGGTGTTTCATCTTCATTGTTGCCACCGTTTAAAGGTTTTTTTTTTTTTTATTTTCCAATTTCCATTGAAAAGAACGACGATTACAATAAAGCGGTAGGTAAACGGGCAACAAGTTGTGTTGCAACCCCCTTTTAAATAGCAAAACCGATCCTACTAAAAACAAAGCTTTGGGTCTTAGGGGCCGAAATATTACTATGCACGACTCGTTGAACCCTGTTTAGGAATTCCGCTGCCTCCGGTGCTAGGAACCCAAAAGTATCAAAAGCAAAAGGGATAAACACGTGTTGGTTCTCTAAACAAGCGTTCTCGTGTTTAACAAATTTGCATGATTCCGCCTTTAAAGCAGCATGGCCCGTCACAACCCCATTGTCCCTGAGCCCCACAAGAGGGGACACTCCTGTAAGGTCCACACAAACGTGTTTCCCCCTACCTAACCGTTAAAAGTTGAAACCCCTGTGAGGCCATAGCGTCTGTGATGCCGCCGTTTCTGATTGCGGCGGCCACCGTGAGACCCGCCGGCAGTGGTGGTCGGCGGTCTATCACTCTCCCTCTCTCTTGCATAAGTTCCCCCCTCTCTCTCTTGCATAAGTTCCTCTCTCTCTAGAATTCAGGGTTTGTGTGTGGGGGGTTTGAGTGGTTGGTAAAACACGAATAGGGTGGTGGTCATGGTAGTCTTGCCGGTGCCATCGCCATGGTCGGCCGGCTCCTCACTGGAGAAGAGGATCGGTGGGGGTAAGGTGTGTTTAAAGGAAATTATTGTTTATTTATTTTATTTTTATTTGCTTAGGGTATTATGGTTTTTTCAAAAAAGTTAACAGAAAATTTGGATGGAGTTAGTGGACCGGATTGTAATCGATACAAAACTGAAATTATTGAACTAAAAAATACAAATTTAAACTTTTGGACTAAAATGGTTATTTGTGTCAAACCACATGGACTAAAACCGTATTTAAGTCAAAGATTTATTAATAAAAAGTATTAAAAACACTGTTTATTTAGATTGCTAATTAGTATATATATATATATATAGGGGACGTATCAAATGAAAATTCTGAGTTATTAGGAAAACCCTTAAACTCAATCTAGACCACACATTAATTTCTTGGATTTTTAGTTTATTTTTAATCCGTAGGGGTATTTGGGTCATTTCCTTACTCTCTCTCTATCTATTAAACCTATCATCCATTATCATTTACATCTATCTCTCTCTCTCTAAAAACACAACCTCCTAGATCTGGTTTATCTTCTTCACCAGATCGAGAATTAGGGTTTTCCAGATTTCAATTTAGTGTGAAAATGTCAGTTCACGAAGATCTTGAAGAAGGTACACTGTCTTAAGGAAAAATCTCTCTCTCTAAACACCCCCATCTTCGCTGTTATAAACCCTACCTAGATCTGGCCTTCTAATGGTGATGATGAAGAACTACTCCACCTCTTTCTACCCAACCCAAACCCAGATCTCACACCTACACCTCGTTGCTGTCCATCCACCACCACCGGCCGCTCATGTCTCTCTCTACACACGAATACTAGGTTTTTCCGTATCAAATCATTTCTGTTACTATGAAATACGGATCGCAAGTAACCAGCGTGATTTTCCATCAGGTTCGTTTGTATTCTTTTCCATTTGCAGAGTTCAAAATTCGAAAATTTGGAAGGGATATGGTTATCTTATCTTTTCTCATCAACCAATCAAAACACACATTTTGTTCTTCTCGTGATTCTTTCGGCTGTGAACCTGAGCTAAAAAAAAACCCATTTCATTCTCCCGTTTACCTTTCAATCGTCAGTTATTCCGCCAGCCTTTACCAAAGGAGGGGGAAGCGCGGCGTAAGCAAAGACCTTTGCAGAGGAGAATTCAACCACATATCATGCCAAAAAAAAGTGTTTATATAAACTGAGATAAGATATATTGATACATTTATTTATTTTAATTTACTATTTCTTTTTTCCTTTACCCTCGTTTTTGTTTCATGATAGTTTTTATTTTTTTCTTTTCTTTTTATATTAACTGGGATTATTTTTATCTATTAATTTGTTTTTATGACTCACATGTATATTAATTTTTGTTGTTTCATAAATATTTTCTTATAATTTATGATCTTATACTTACATAATTTATATTATTATTTTTAGTCATTTTTATTATTTTTTGGTTGTTTCAGCAGAATTATTGGAGAGAAGAACCGGAGCTATGGCTGGCCTGCAACTTACCGGCGACCGGGACACAAGAGGTTTGACCTTTTTTTTGAGTTTTTTTCATAAATTTTTACAAGTCGGGTTTTGAATTTTAGGTTTTATAAGTCGGGTTTTGAATTCTGGTACCCGAGTGGTTCAACAAAAGGCCGTTTGATTATTGACGGTTTAAAAAGCCGGGAATTTGCATTTGCATAAAAAAATGTAATTTTTTGGGGGGGTTTTTTGAAGTGGGGACTTTAACATGTTTGTAATTTCTTTGTTGAAGCCATAAATTTTGGTTTTTTCTATATGGGAATCTTGATTTTTTGTAATTTGTGGTTTGATTAACTATTAGATAGTTTTAATTTGTTATTTTTGTGAGGTTTTTGAACTCAACTTATTGAAAATGGTATGCTGCTTGCTGAAGTAAGTGTTTTACCAAATATTTTGTTAGGTTTCTGAATATATGAGTTTTACACATGTATATTTGATTTTTACACATGTGTATTTAATTTTTACACATGCGTAAACTGATTTTTACACATGTGTAAACCGGGTGTTCTTAGCCCTTAACTTTTCAAGATTGTTTTGATATGTGTTTACTATATTTTCTTGTTTTTATGTGTGAAAAATTATGTTTTTTATCAAGTTTGATTATTCATTTTACAGATGTGTAAATTCAAATTAGGGTTAAAAAATTTCTTATTAAAAAAGTTTTTACACATATTTAAATTGGGGCTTTATGATTTTAAACGGGTCTGAACCACAAAATAGGGTTTTTATACAGATTTGGAAAGCCCCAATTTTAATTTACACATGTTTAAACTGAATTTACACAAGTGTAAAGAGTTGTTATTCATGTGTTTTTATGCTGATTCTGATCTGAACATGTATAAAATTGTTTTTGTACAGATTTGGAAAGCCCCCATTTTAATTTACACATGTTTAAATTGAATTTACACATGTGTAAACTGAATTTACACAAGTGTAAAGAGTTGTTTTTCATGTGTTTTTATGTTGATTATAATCTGAATATATATGAAATTGTCTTTGTTCATGTGTATATACATATGTAAATTGTCTTTGAACATTGTTCACGTGAATTGATTTTTGTATATGGGTTTTAGAAGGGGTAGTAAGCACATAAGGGATCGAAGATCTTGGTTCAAGACGGAGTAAAAGTCGGCTTCCTTGTGTATATGTTTTTTTTTCGTAAAAATATTTGTATACAACAGGATGTAATTTTCTGATTTATAAATATGTGTAAACTAGTTTTACACATGGTTTCTTTAAAAATCATATTGATCTGGATATGGATATATATTGATTGTTACACATGTTTATTTTGTTTTTACACAGGTGTAAAAAAACGCGTTCTTCATTTGTTTGATAGATCTAGAGATATTTGTAAAAAAAAAAATTCAGATTTAAATGAAAAAGAAATAAAAAGTGTAATTACTTTTATTCTCTTGTGAAAAATATGAACCACATGTTTTTTTTAATTAAATATAGAAAACCTAGATTTAATAATGACCATAAAATAAAATATTCAAAATATAATATATGGCTAGAATTGAGTTTAAGGGTTTACACAATAAGCAAGTGTTTTCATTTGATACGTCATATATATATATATATATATAATTTTTGCATTACTTTAAAAGTTTATTTTAATATTTTTTTTGTTATTAAATAATATTAAGAGAAGAAGATGAATTAAAATAGAGAATAATGATATTTATCAATCAAATGCATATATCTCTGGTTTAAAGAATAAAGATGATGTTATCGAAAAAAAAATGCATCTATGATGTAACTTATTTTTCTGTATATCTAGAGAATATGGACAACTAATCTTTGTACAAAGATTTTAAAACATTTTCATAATAAATTACCGATACGACTACGAAGATATATATATCATAAAAAACTACTTCTTTCGTGTTTTACTCTTAAAAAAACTTATTAACTTAATTAATCAACAAATACGACGAAGTAATTTATGATGTAAAGTTGTAAACGTGTCGGAAGAACGAAAAATGGAAGGAGTGGAAACGTGCACCAAAAGCAAGGGATTCATATATGTCTTTTTCTTGAGATATTAATTACAAGTTTAGAACCCGTGTATAACACAGAGATTGAAAAATATTAATACATATAATTGTTAAATATTTATATATATATTTTACAGATGTAAAAATGTATTATATATACCAATGATAGAAAACAAAATTCAAAATATGTAAAAATTAATATATAATTGGGTTTCAAAAATACATTAATTACTATTTAATGTAATTTGACTTTTATTTACTATTTGATTGAAAATAAAAGTTACATAATTAGATTTTAAAATTTCTCATAATAAGAGATAATTTAAAAAAATGTGTTTTATCAGTATAATTAGTATTTTCTTTAAAAATATAATATTATTAAAAGATAGAGGTGTATTTAATAAGAGAGAGACGGAAAAAAATGATGAGAATGAATATGGAGACGACACATACTATGAAAAAACCTTTATTTATTATATAGTATAAATATAAATATAGATTTAATTGCTATCAAACGAACGCAACGTGACATGCGTAGAGAGCCAAAATAATAACCAAAGTGTAATTTAAAAAAAATTTATTTTTTACATATTCTTAAATTAAATATTATCCACTAAACATAAAAGTAACACCGATAAATTTATAAAATCATTATTTCAGCCAATAAAGTTCGCATGATTCGATCTGATCATCTAAATTTTGTTCGTGTAATTAATTTCTTTTAAAATGGATTTTCAATTGAATAACTAAACTAGGGGTGTGCAATTGTGCATTGTCGGTTTTAGGGTAAAACCAAACCTAAAACCGAAAGTTCGGTTTTTGGTTTTTTAAAAATTGTTTGGTTTTGGTTTTTTCGGTTTTCAGTTTTTATAATGGGTTCGGTTCGTTTTTGGTTTTTTCGGTTTTAAAACCAATTGTGCTTGAACTTTTTGGGTCAAAGAAAATTGACCCAAAATAATGAACTTGGTTTGAAATTTTGGGTCTAATTTTTTTTTTATTAACTATTGATTATTTGATTATCACACATTTTGGCCTAACACATTTTGAGCTATAAAAACTATTAGTTTCTTAAAAATGCTCAACGACAAAATATACAAAACCGAAAGAAGTTTATATGTATATGTTCGCTTCGGTTTTTTTGGTTTTTAAAATATACAAAACCGAAACCGAACGGTTTCGGTTTTCAAAAAATATAAAACCAAACCGTCGGTTTTTAGTTTGAGACAGTTTTTTCGGTGCGGTTTTTCGATTAATTCGATTTCGGTTCGATTAATTCGATTTTATGCTCACCCCTAAACTAAACCTTTAGCATTTTAATTGCAATAACGGTAAAAAAAATAATAATTTATAAATGATGCCTTCAGCTCTATTGTTAAATAAATAGTTAATAATTGTTTTGACTAGTTTTCAAACTTAATAAACAATGTACATATATATTTAATGAGGAAGATTTAAGTACAAAGTGAGTTTTGCCTAAAAAATGTAGTAAGTAATTTAGACCTTTGATCAAACTAATTTAATGGCTAAGATTGATTTAAAAGTCAATTAATAGCTAGAGGGGTAAAATAGAGATTTTGTCCTTGTGTTGACTTTCCGTTTGTATTAAATATTCGTTGCACCATCTTTTTTTAATCTCAAATCACTTTTTTATATATTATTATTTTTTTTAAATTACAACATAAAATCGAACATTTTTTTTCTCTTTAATTTAAGTATAGTATTGTTATATTTTTTATATAAAAAATAATATTTTTTTAGAAAAAGATAATGATGTTCGAAATCTGTGCTGGTTACCATTATCAACACAGTTATATCGTATAACAACATAGTTATAAATGTTAAAGTAGTACAACATATATCATATAGACGTGTTGTTTTTCTGCGCGCATAAATGACGCTAATACCCCTCACCCATGGAATCAGTACCGTACACGTGGCGTATTCTACTTGCTTCCTACACTTTTTAGGCAAAACCCACTTTGTAGGGGAACCTTCCTCTATATTTAATATCACCTATCGTTTCGTTTAATATATTAGGCAACTAGGTTAGAATTCCGTGTATTACACGTACGAGTTAAATAAATGTAATGCTATATATTTAGTAATAAAAAATTTATGTCTTTAAAAATGTGTATTACATGGGTAGAATAAAATATAATGTAATATGTTAACACATACACTCGTTCAAATATGTCTTTAAAAATGTGCTTTAACGTGACAATTATAAATTATGTTAAGTTAATTTTTAAAATTTTTTTTCAACTGTGTATTGGTACTCTAAATTCAATGTACGTCAAAAAGGAATTAAGGAGATTTTGGGACTTTAGGGTTTCATGGGGTTTGAGTTTGAAGATGGACTTATATTCATATATTTTGTAAGAAAATAGAAGTATTGAAATGTTAATAAATTAATTAGAATTAATTAAGACTTCTAATTAATTACATAGTAATTTATCTATAATTATTCTAAAGATAATTAATAAATAAAGTTATGGAATGGAATAGTTTAAATAATAACTTGGGTTTTATTTATATAATTATTCTAAAAATAATTTATAAATAAATCTTGTAATGGTAAAGGTTTAATTAATTGATTTTATATAATTAAAATGATTAATTAAACTATTAGTTAATGTAACTAAAATAGCTAACTAATCTATTAATTAATTCATTTTAATTGAATTATAAAAGACTAAATAGGCTTTAAATAGAATTAATTGAACTTTATATAAAATAATTATTCACGATAATTATTTAAGTATTTTATAAATTTAAAAGTGTTTTAAATAATTATTCTCACAAAAATAATTATTTATAAGTTTGAAAGAGATTAATAATGCCTATACATTTAATTAAAATTTGTGTAATAAATATTATTAATATAAAGATAAATAACATAATTAAATTTGTCTAAACAAATCATTTATATTATTTTATTTAGAAATTTACAAGTGGTTTAATTGTATTTTTAATAAAATAAAATAGTTGAAATACTATTTATATTTTATGTTTTTATAAATATTACATAATATATTTATGTAATTTATAAAAATTAATTTGGAATTTTTAAATATTAGATAATGTATTAAAAGAAATAAAAAGGAAAAGAAAACCAAAACTAGGCATGGCCGGATTCGAACCCGCGCCAGGACCGAGTTACATTTGCACACACACACTAACGACTAGAACAGGGCATGATGCCTTGGTCATAACCAGCTCGTTTAATTTAAAAATACAAGTTCCTAAGTCATCTTCTTCCCCATTTGGACCCGTAACCCTAACCCATTCAATACTCTTGATTGAGTGGAAGATCGAACCCGAAATCATGGTGCTACTGATCCTTGTATCAATACGAACCTAATGACACCAAAATTACCTATAATGGTTGTGTAGAACGAGAGAACGAATGAATGAAATAGGGGCGGCTTGTTCAGTGGAATTGGGTTGCTTAGAGGTGGATTCAGACGCAATTAGTGGTATGGGGAGCTTGTAGTGTGTTTAGTACATGATTACAAGTCCCTATTAATTTGCACTGTAATGATAGATCGAGTAAATGATTGTGAGTGGGTTTATCGATTACGAGTTACACATCAAAACTATCATAAAAACCCAATTAATTGCAGGGAGTGGGTCGTTTGATTGTCCTAAACGTGATGCCAGTTTCAAATCCATGTGTAAATATCTCAAATACTAGTTAAGGTTAAACGTGCGAGAACCGGTGATGGTGGGGTTTCGAACCTGTGACTGGTTTGGGGGAAAGAAAGAATGTGAATTGGCATAACATGTCCCTGGGGTTTCAAAACTTTATTATTTCATGCTTAAACATGTTTTTAAATGAAAACAAAGTTTCAGAATTTACCATTTAGACCCCGAACTTTTTATAAAACACAAATTTATTAAATCTTATAATTTTTATAAAATCTAATAAGTAATTATGTTATAATTAAACGTTATAAATGTAAAAATTTAATTTACTAAATAGAATTAATTTTTATTTTGATTAAAACACATAAACCCTAATTTTTATAGAATTTAATATTTAACTTTTTTGTAAATTGTTTATTTATAAATATATGTGTATATATATAGGTTTAGAAATAGCTTAGCATATATATATATATATTTAATAGGATAGTAACAATTATTTATATAATTCCTTATATAAATATTTATTATTTTTGAATTTGAAATAATTGTAATCAATGTATGTATGTATGAACACTCATGCAATGGATAAATAAGGTAATTTCATATATGCAAATCATAAGAAAATGGAATTACAAGTGTCGGAGTAGTTAAAATAGAGGGCGAAATTTCCTGGGGATTACACTAGGAATCGTTCTATCGAATTGGTTTCTTGCTTCAGATCTCCTTTTTATCTGAAAATTTTGCATTTTCATATCTAGTTTTCGCAAATCTTCAACCGGCGACAATTACAACGACGACAATCTTCCTTTGAACGCAAGTTCAACCGGTCGACATTAGCAGCCACACTGCTAGCGATGTTTGCCACACTGTCGACTTTCCTGAACGACAGTTCACCTACTCCGAGTGACACTCTCCTTATTGGCAACATTCCTACAGGCGACACTAAGATTCTTATAGGTGACACTAAGCATGACAACAGTTCTTGCTTTTTCAGCAACCGAACGGGCGTCTCACAACTCTCATAAGTCCGCCTTCACTCTCTCCAACAAACTATGGCTATTGGAAGACCATGATTGAGTCTTTCCTGATTGCCAACAACTTGTTTGGGTACATAGATGGTTCCATCCCATGTCTGAGTCCAACTGTTGCAACTACCTTTGATGCAACTCCTACTATCACAGCTAACCCAATTACCGGTCCTGGCTCGCCAATGATGCTCATGTTCGTATGATCATTACTTCCACTGTATCTGAAGAAGCCTCATTTTTCCATGTTTAAGGAACTACTGCTCGTGAACTATGCGACCCCCTTGCCCTCAAGGGAGTACACACTTAAGACACAAATTCTTAAGCTTAAGATGAATGGGGATGAAAACCCCTCGCCTATCTCAGCCATGCACAAGACTATGCATCTCCGCTTGCCAACATTGTCGAACCGGTCAAAGACAAGGATCTGGTTCTGTTTATCATTTCTGGACTTCGTGAGGATTACAATATCCTCAAGTCTACTTTACTTGCCCGAGCTTCTCCACTTGTTTTCAATGAACTTTATGGGATTCTAACAGATCATGACTATATGGTGACAAAGCCATCACAACCCACTGCTACTGCCTTTACCGCTATTTCATCTCAGGCACTACAACAACCTCATTTTGTATGTTGCCTTAAAATGTCTCTCTACGGACTTAAACATGCATCTCGTGCTTGGTATAATCGGTTCTCCAATTTCATTATCTCTAAGGAGTTTAAAAGTAGCGTCTCCAACACGTCTCTTTCATATATCATCAAGGGGCCAAAACTGTTTGTCTTCTACTTTATGTTGATGATATAATTCTGACCGCATCGGATTAAGAGTTTTTGTAGAAACTTATTGCTACACCATTTACAGAATTTTCCATGACTTATTTGGGACCCTTACATCACTTTCTTGGTATAAAAGTAACACGTGACAAACATGGGTTATTTCTATTCATAGACCTAATATGCTAAAGAGATATTACAATGTGCTTCCATATCAAACTGTAAAACCGTGCAACATGCCTGTTGACACATCGTCGAAACTGAGTGCATCCGATGGTGATGTTCTATCCAACGACACTCTTTACCGATCTCTTGCGGGAGCACTTCAGTATCTTACATTTACCCGACTTGACATTTCTTACACGATTCAACAGGTATATTTATTTATGCACGCTCCTCGAGAGCCACATCTCAACTTCTTGAAACGAATTTTGAGATATGTTTAAGACGCGACAGACTACGGTCTACGTATCACCACAATCCCCAGTCGCTCACTTATAGCCTACTCAATACAGCTACTGTAGGTAGTAACAGCACCTAAATTTCGAGGACGAAATTTCAGTAAGTAGGGGAGACTGTAACAACCCCAATTTTAGGGCTATATTTTTTTTATTATTATTGTAGAAGATATAGTGACACGAACATAGACGAGTACCGGTATAGAAATTCATGACACAATAACTCGTTACAAGCAAGGCCTAATGGGCTTGGTCCGTCTATAAGTTATTAGGCTTAGTGCATACATGAGTTATTGGGCTAGACCCAATCATTCCAAAAACCCATTAAATATAAATCAACTTTAAAACCCGAAGGTTATAAGTAATAATTTACGGATGTAATCGTACTTGACTAGATTCCAGTACGGAACCGGGGGACATACAACATATACAACGTATTACTATAAGTGTTACTTAGATAAATAATACCTACATAAATTATGAACTTATAATTATATAAGTAAAACCTTACACATGTATAATAGCGCGCACTCGCGTGTTTATTAAATCTAAATATTGTTATAAGACGTCTAATTCATAAAAACAAGAACAATAATTATTACTAACCATGTATATAGTTATATGAAATTAAATATTTACATCACACAATAAAATATTACAAAACATTACCTAGTGTACAGTTTAATTAATTGTTACAATATGTATAAAAATTAAACCAACATGTATTTAAAACTACCAATTAAAAAAAATATATATACAAACACCTAACCTACCCATCCCAATTCCAACGTACACACACATCTATTAATTTCCTATTTTTTTATATCCTAATAATAATATATAATACATAAAACTTAATTGCTAGATGATCACCAAATCCTACCAAAGTTAAAATTCTATAAAATCTCCAACAAAATCTCTTCCTTCTCCCCCTTGTTGGCGACAACCTCACACCCATCTCATTTACATATATATATATATATATTTAAAAAATCCTATGATATCTATTAGAATCAAATCCCTGCAACATAATCTCCCTAAATCCACCTAAGATCTCTCTAAAATCTCTCCATATTTTCCCTAATATCGATGGAAGACCTGGGGAATCACCATAGCCACTTAAAATTCATTCAAAGACTTTCAAGAAATCTCCATAAACTCTTCATCTCTCTTCAGTAACACATTTGCTACTTCAAATCAATCTTCATCCTTTCAATGTCCAGAGATTTTCTAGCCATATTCTCTCTAGTTCCAACCATTATTTGAGTTATTGAAAGCCTTCTAAAAGCAATACAAGTGTTCTTCAAGAATAGTCAAGGTAAACCATTGATTCATCCTCGATTCTTGCATAGTTCTTACTTTAATTCTTTGATTCTATGAATTCTCAATAATCCTACATTATTCCAGCCATCAAATACCACAAAATTCCATTGTTTTACTGCTGAGATTTTGAACCAAGACAATCCAAGAAGGCACGAGCTCGATTCCTACGCATACGTACGGTATTCTTGTAAGTTCTAGTACCTACGTGTGTTTCATCACGTCCTAAAACTCTTACTTATTTACACAGAGAATAATCAGTACCTAAGGCATTAATATCATCCTACTACAGCCTCATCAAGTGCCAAGAACGAAACACCCGAAAGGTAAACCGAAAACCCACACCGTATTCTATAATTTCATGTGTAAATCAATAGTTTTCTTTAAGCTTTCTAATCAAACTCTTATTCCTTCAAAACCCACGAAATTCATAGCTCAATTGGATCTATTTGGAGCCTCCTATTTGTGCGTATAATCAACCCTTCAAAAAGGTACGCTAAACCTACCCGAAAACTGTACGTTTATAGTGTTAATTTTATTATTTTACACATTTGTAGACACATACGACCTCCTATATGTTTAAACCATTAAAGATACTAAACTTACATTTATAAGGTTCCTACAACTAATTCATGACAACTTATGGCTCAAAACTTCAAAAACCAGCAAAAATCACAGAAAACCGTTGTAAACGGCGAAAACGGATTTCACAAATTTGTTTATTTGAAAACAGGATTTTTACCCACTAAACTACCAAACCATATTTTTCCAGAGGACGTAGGTCCTAAATAAAGAGTTCTCCAAAAAGAATCACTCAAAAACGTTTACTAAACGACCGTACGGTTTTAAAACAAGTTTTAAAGCCATAAATTGGGAAAAATAGTTAAACACCTCAGAAAATTATAAAAATTTACAGGAAACTTTCTAATAGTAATCTAAATCTAAGAAAAATATTGATTTAGGTGCTGGTATCTAATTACTATGAAACGTGTTTAGCATGCGTAAAATAAATCGGTAACTGCACGAATTTTTAATAAATAGTGAATCTGATCAAAATCTGAGTTTTATAATTTTTTGGACTTACACATACTGTATTAAGACTATATAAAATATAAAATCAAAAATTTAAGTTTATTTAATAATTAATATGAATTTAGGTTATTTTTTAGACAATTAAATGCACTAAATATATAAAAATAAAGAAAATAATTATGTACAAGTTTTAAGTATGCCTTATGAGTCATAACCTACTGTAGGAAAATACAACTTAGAAATTTTGAAGTTATTTTAATTATTTAGTCATATATACCATTTAAACGTGTTAAACCATTAGTTTATTAAGTGAAAGTAACAAAAAATGCAATGGTTAAAAAAATTATATATTTTTTTCTTTAGAAAATTTTGTCTTATATAACTTAAGTATGACTCTGATGTGTTCTAAAACACATATGTTTTTATGGTTGTTTCAGCCCGTTTCGCTCGGTTTTATCAGTTAAAATCCAAGATAATCGATACTTAATGAGAATATTGTTGAAAATGCAGGTTCTATTGATAAACCGGAGGAATTTGATGAAGAAACGGGTCCAGAAAGAAGCGGGAATAAAAGAGTTGAAGTTAAGCAAGAAAATAATAAAGTAATTATGAATTTCACCGGAAGTCGGTCCGACTTATGCTACAATGTCGGTCCGACGCGCGTTTGGAAGACACAATCATCGCTTAATCATTGAGCCGTAATCATTGAGGGTTGCGTCAGCCCTAGTCGGACAGACTTCCCACCCCATGTCGGTCTGACATGCTTCCGGTCGGGCAGGAAACCCTAATTTGCATCGTTTAAAAGGTTTGGTCATTTTTTGCTTGGGGGATTGATTTCTGACTGCAGAAGAAGACCAGGAAGCACTGAGGATTAAAGAATAAAGTAATTATGAATTTCACCGGAAGTCGGTCCGAGTTATGCTACAATGTCGGTCCGACGCGCGTTTAGAAGACACAATCATCGCTTAATCATTGAGTCGTAATCATTGAGGGTTGCGTCAGCCCTAGTCGGACCGACTTCCCACCCGATGTCGGTCTGACATGCTTCCAGTCGGGCAGGAAACCCTAATTCGCATCGTTTAAAAGGTTTGGTCATTTTTTGCTTGGGGGATTGATTTCTGACGGCAGAAGAAGACCAGGAAGCACCGAGGATCAAAGATTTGGTGCTAGATATCATTTGGATTGAGAGAATTTGCTTCTTTTCGGTTTGAAAATATCGGTTTTGTGTTCTATTTCTTATTCCAGTCACTTATTCCGAGTTCTAAACATGCTTTAAGTATATTTTGGATTGTATTTGAGTATCATGAGTAGCTAAACTCATAGCTATCTAGATTAGGATGAATATTGATTTGGTTTGATTGTTTTCGGGTTTTATTTGATCGTATGATGAATATTAGTGTAAAGACTCTTGATTTTGTGTTTATGAATGTGTTTGAATACTGATTTGCTACTGATCTTGCATATACTTGTTGCACTTGAGGTTTTACTTGAATGCTATGTGTGTTTTGGGTTTTCGAGTCATTTACTTAGTGTTTGTGATCTAAACGGTTAGGCCAATCGTTGTAGCAAGGCTGTGTGGTCATATCAATCAGTGTTTTACCAAACTTGAGTCCGAGAGGAGATAGATTGTCGGGTTGTCTTGTGGTTTGGGTAGCAATTGCACGAGAGTGGGTTGTCCGACTTGTCCTTATCATCTAGCAATTTCGTGTCATAAACAGTATTTTAGGAGTTTACTCCTTGCTCTTAGGTCTGTCTAGGATAATCTGTGACTATAGGATGGTTGAGACCGAGAGGTGAAACCGTTGTCGAGTACGTAATATTCTAGGTTTTGGTGAGTCCGAGAGGAAATCCAATTCCTTACCGGTGAGCTTAATCCGACCCTTAGGATAGTTGAGGCATGTAGGTGAGTCCGAGAGGAGACCTTGCATATTTTAGTGATTCCCGAGTTAGTCTATCTTCAGAACCGGTGTCATACAGTCAGTTATCCCGAAAGCAGTTGAGTCAGTCAATAGGATTCCTGATCTAGGTGGTGTTTGTCTCATATTTGGTCTTCATTTCATATTTTAGTTCGTTGGTTTAGCCCTTCTTTAGAGTCTTGTCTTGTTTTCTTTGTGTTTCCGTGTGTATACGTGTTTCTTGTGCCTTTTCAGTCTTTGAGTCGAGTCAGTATTTAGTTGCTTTATTCTAAGTTGCATGTCCTAAAATCAATAAAGGTAATAAATAGAATCATCTCTTGTGCTACATCGGTTAAGAGTCAATAGAGGTTTAGTATCGAGGTTCGATAACCCAGGCTTACTGTCTTTACTACGCGTGACCGATACACTTGCCGTGAGCGTGTGATTTAGTTGCGAGTCCATTTCTACTTTTAAAACTTGGTTAATTTAATATATATATATAATATCACGCATCAGACTCTAACTTAAATAATATAGATAATCTTGAACTATATATTAATTAAACCCTTCGAAAACGTAAGTTTGGCAAAACCGACATGTTAATATAAGACGGTGTTACAATAATATTATTACACCTTCTATTGAAGAAATATATACAACTTATATAATAATTAGGAACTATAATGCTATAAATATTATTACCCTATTATATATGGATACTTAACCTAAACTCATTTGATGATAACTAATATAATAATTAACGGGTTTTTGGACATAGTATACAACATCACCTTAGGACACATACACGTATGGACTCGTCTATGATACTTGTATTGTTAGTAACACATTGCCCTAAACATAGGGCTCATAGTGTATACCAACCGGTGATTATCTTTCAAGCTATCGTAAGGTGAGTTCATGTGATCCCCTTTTTCACTACTTTACTTAAACATTTTGGGGATGAGATACATACTCATAAACTACTTTTGTTATAAACTTGGTGTAAATATAAACAAGACTATTTTTACTGCCACAACTAACCCCGACTTTTAGCACACTCATTAACTCTATAAGGAGCCGGCATGATATATGGGTAGTACTATCTGGGGAAGACCCCCGCACACAGTGGGCCTAATTGACTAGGGAGACCACTCACTGAATGATAAATGAGTATTTTGTAACATATATCGACGCATTTTGTTGACTTATGTGGGCAGATATAAGTATGACCCATAACAATAAGGGGTATGGGTAAGGGGTTCTATTTAATGTTCACGGGTCGTGAGCACATGTTGATTGTGAACTTGTTTATTATGCACCATACATATTTATTTATGTCTATTGTCTTAAATACATGAATTCACCAACATTTTTGTTGACGTATTTTGAGTATGTATTTTCAGGTACTAACCAAGTGAGGACGTTTAGGCACAACACTTAGAAGTACAACCATGATGAAGCTAGAAGAATAAATTTGTTTAGACATTAGATCTTTTGTTTGTTTTAACTTTATTTTATTTTGGTTTTAAAAACCTGTATTTTGGGACCGGACGTTTTGTCCAAGTATGTAATGTATTAGTGTTTTTCCGCTGCATTTGGTTGATATTAGTTTTCACGCCTAGCCCCTGGTTGGGTTGTGACACATGGTCCTAAAAACGTCAAAACATTATATCTCGCTCAAGCGTCGAAGCTGAATACATGGGCGTTGCTAACGCCGTTGCAGAAGCTAGCTGGATTCGGAATCTTTTGCTCGAGTTACACGTTCCCCTTCGTTGCGCTACAGTGGTTTATTGTGACAATATCCCTGTAGTTTATTTATCTAAAAACCCTGTTCAACATCAGAGAACAAAACAAGTGGAGATTTATATTTATTTTATCCGGAAAAAGGTTCGCATTGGTCAAGTTCGTGTTCTTCACGTGCCATCGTCTTATCAGTACGCTGATATCAACCTACCTCAACACCTGTTCCAGCATTTCCGGACCAGTTTGAGCGTATGTTCTACGTCTGCTCGAACTAAGGGGCATATTAGAGGATTCATTTATGTGTATTTATGTATTTCGGTATAGTATAAGGACCATAGTTGTATAGTCTCGTATCTCACATGTATATATAGGATATTTGTACTTTGTATCCTCATTCAATGAAATATACCATAAACCACTTTTAGTACGGAGGACAATTTCAATGGTAAATATCTAGTTTGGACGATCGACGATGCATTTTCACATACTAAGAGCTATATTATAGTTCTTACGTCTAAAATTACTATACATAAATATTTAAATATTAAATATCTAGCTTGCATTGACCCGCCCGGCAGCTTATTCTTCGCCTTTCTTTGTTAAGTTAATACTTAATAACCTTTGTCTTTTCCATTTCAACCTCTTTTTGAGCTTTCTCTCGTCTCTAGTTCAGCCTGTTTACAGTTCTCTTTATGAGCTTTTCGAAATATCCTCATAAAGTTTAAAAGGGTTTGAGTAACTGCAAAACATAAATAATATCCACGTGTCATCCTTCTGTTATTTATCCAACATAGAATTGTAATTAAAAGAAAAATCAAACCCCTTATATATAGTTTATACGTTACCTTGTTCAAAAGGGTAAAGAACAGGGTCTTCACCAAAATATTGTGATAATGAATCAGCATTTCTACCCTGCAATTAACACAGAAGAAATTAAAGAACCCGGAAGTGAATTTTGTGAAGGAAAAAAAGGAAGTTGGTGTCATTATATATAAAAGGGCTCTCGATTCTTACCACTTGAGTATACAAAGTTATTAAAGATCTCACTTCTGACTCAGCAAAGCCGGAGAACTCGTTTAATGTCTAACAGTTAAAAAAAGAATCACTTGGCAGGATGTAAAATTAATGATATAATCTTTGACAACATTTATAGTCTGAAAAATGCAATGAAAAGGATCTTTCTTTTCCTTCTTTTGAACAAGTTGTATGAGATACTGAGACATTTGCTAACCAGGGTTGGGTCAAAAGTATTAGAGGATATATGTATCTATGTATTATTATATCATAGTATTGATAGTAGAGGGTATCCATGTGTAACTTAGATTTATATATACAGGACTCCTTGTATTATTCTGAATATCAATAATATTCAATTTACCATATTACGATTATGGTATCCAGATGAATCGCTGCATATCGGACACGACAATTCTCCGGCGTTTCATCGATGCCGAAAAAATGTTCACAGCGATACAGCCAATCGTCTACCTCTTCCCCATTGAACTTAGGGAATTCGATTTTTCCAACACGGTGCAACGGACGTCGAACAAAGGAATTTCCCCCTTGGGACGATTCCCCTTCGCCGGAGCACGCCACCGCCGGATCACCGTTCAATTTTGCTAGAATGGCCTGTAAATGCGCATTCAACACAGCAAAGGATTGATCGGTCTCTGCATAAAGGCATCCACCTTGAGCAATGATACGGCATGATCTTCCACGGCCTTCTCTAAGTCTGCTCGACTGCGAGTCGCCATTGTTGAGGACGAAAAGAACTCCGGTAACCGAGCGGCCAAGGACCGGCGCTCTGATACCAATGATAGAAACAGAAAGTAACAGAAAGAGAGAAAAGCTGAACTAACAATCGGTTGTCTCGTTTATTCCTTTCCAACAGTATTTAACAACCACATTTACAAGTTTACAGCTCAATCCCTATACTTCTATCAATTACACAACAAGTCCCTGAACAATTACAACATATCAGATTGCTTCTTCACCACCAAAAACTCCGATCTCCACCTCCAGATCGTCGATCTCCACAAGCCCTAATCCACCCACTGTTACCTATTCCCGTCGCAAAAAGAAATCGATGACAGGAGACGAAGAGACATCTCACGATCATGATACCACGGTTAAAGGTCAGGCTCTTCACCCTGTTTACACTGTCACGAACATCCAGAACAAAGTTCGTGTACTCGATGGAACCAAAGTCACGTACTCCTCCTGGGTAAAACTTTTCAAACTCCACGCGAAAGGTTACAAGGTGTTAGACCATATTGACGGTACTGTTGCACCTACCTCTACTGACATGCGTATGCATCTTGGGTCGAGATAGACGCTATCGTTTTTCAATGGATATACGGTACACTCTCTGATGATATTTTAGCTCATGTTCTTGAAACTGATTCTACAGCTAGAGATGCCTGGACTAAAATTCATGATATTTTTTTAAGCAACAAGGGTTCTCGAGCGGCTGCACTCGAGCATGAATTCACTAATCTCACCCTAACTTGTTGCTCATGCGTGGATGGGTACTGTCAGAAGTTAAAGGAAATAGCAGAACAGTTGAATGATGTTGGATATCCGGTTCCTGAAACTAGATTTGTGTTACAACTTGTTCGGGGTCTTCCACCCGAATACGATACCACTCCTTCGTTTATTAATCAGAGTTCCCCTTCTTGGGACGAGGCAAGGGGTATGATACAACTTGAACAACAACGCCAAGCGGCCCGTCAAACAACTAATCAGTCGGTTCTTGTTACCCTTCAAGGAAATTCAAGTGGTGGCCAAGTACCTCAGTCACAACCCCTCAACACAAATCCAAACTACCAAACCCGCCCTTATGAACTCAACTACCAGCGTAACAATCAATACCGGGGGCGTGGTAGAGGTCGCGGGGGTAATGCTGGCCGAGGACGTGGCTACGGTGGTCGTGGGGGCCGGTTCTCCTACTACTCTTCGCCACCACCGTGGGCATGGTGGAATACACCCCCATGTCCATATCCTACGCAACCTAGTAATTGGCCACACCCCACACCATGGAGCACCAGACCACCATCTCAACAGTACCCCACACTGTCCCATTCTTCGACTAATTTAGTTCAACCAGGTGGATCCCCATCAACTGGCAGTTCTCAATATGATGCTTTGAACTTTACTGACATTGGTAATGCACTACAGAATACTCAGCTTACCCCTCCGGATCCTACGTGGTACATGGATACATGTGCTTCTAATCACATCACTGCTAATCCAGGTATGTTTAACTCCCCTTTGTTATCATCTCATAAAGGAAATATATTTGTTGGTAATGGCAATACGTTGCCTATTTACGGTTCAGGTAATGCTTTACACACACTCCCCAACAAAACCTATCACCTAAACAACACCCTTTATGCACCAAATATTACCAAAAACCTTATTTTTGTCCTAAAATTTTATCGTGATAACCAAGTCTCACTCGATTTTGACCCATTTGGTTTTTCTTTGAAGGATCTCAAGACTGGAAAGCACATTTCCCACCACAATAGTTATGGGGATCTCTATCCTTTCACTTCGCCTACCAACACTCCCATTGCATGCATTACTTCTGCTCAAATTTGGCACACAAGACTTGGACATCCGGGCTCTCAAGTTTTAGATTTACTTTCTAGTCGTAATTTTATTTCTTGTAATAAAGACAAAAATTCTCATGTTTGCCATTCTTGCCAATTATCTAATAGTAAAAGACTTCCATTTTCTGATTCATTATCATGTACTTTTGCTTCATTTGATATCATTCATTGCGATCTGTGGACCTCCCCGATTCCAAGCAAATCGGGTTACAAATACTATATGGTCCTTATTGATAATTTTACACAATACGTCTGGGTCTATCCATTGAAATTTAAATCTGAAACGTTTCCTACTTTGTCAAGTTCCATAAACTTATTTCCACTCAATTTAACAAGGATATTAAAAGTTTTCAATGTGACTTGGGGGGCGGGGGGGGAATCGATAACAATGAATTTAAAGCATTTGCTCAAAACCATGGTCTCATTTTTTGCTTCGCTTGCCCTCAAATTTCCCCCCAAAACGGAAAGGCCGAAAGAATGATTCGTTGCCTCAATGACATCATTCGTGCATTACTTATGCAAGCCCATCTACCACCCGGTTTTTGGGTTGAGGCCCCTTATACGGCCGCCTATCTTCACCCAAACGTCTAAATTTTTACAACCCACTTTTGCTCTATATCTTCGCCACCCGACCTACGAACATCTACGGGTGTTCGGGTGCGCTTGTTACCCTAATCTATTGGCAACCACACCACACAAACTTCACCCTAGATCCGTTCATTGCATTTTTCTCGGTTATCCCATTAAATTTCGGGGATATCGGTGTTACGACCCGATATCCGGGAAGGTTTATTTATCTCGTCACGTTGTCTTCGATGAGCACTTATTTCCACATGATGCCTCCCTTCCCAACACTGGTACTCAATTCCGTGACCATAATTCCGATCCCTCACCCATCATTCTTGACCAAACATCCTCTGCCCAGCCTTCCCCATCCACAAACCCACCCACTATGTCTTCCTCACCGCCCTCTCCAGCCCACACCAAACACTCACCTTCCCCTGCCCCTTCGACACCCCCACAGCTCACTCCCAGGCCCTACAGCCTCCCCTACAGCCCATCAATCGGACCACCCACAGCCCATGCCACCTAACACCCACACCATGACTACCCGGTCTAAAGCCGACATTACCAAACCAGTGTCTCGACTTGACCTTCATGTTACCAACCAAGTACCCATCTCTCCCGACCCTACATCCTATGCCAAAGCATTACTGGACCCAAATTGGAAACAAGCCATGAATAATGAATATAAGGCCCTACGGGATAATGACACTTAGGAGCTCGTACAGAGACCCAATAACCACCCGGGCATTCGTTGCATGTGGTTATTTCGGCATAAGTTTAATGCCGATGGTTCTCTAGAACGTTATAAGGCACGTCTAGTAGTTAACAGGAAGTCACAAACTGTCGGAATTGATTTCCATGAAACCTTTAGTCCGTTCGTAAAACCGGCTACCATCCGCACAGTATTGTCGTTAGCTGTCTCCCGTTCATGGCCCATACATCAACTAGACGTGAAGAACGCCTTTTTACACGGGGATCTACATGAGACGGTCTTTATGCATCAGCCACCTGGGTTTACCGATCAATCCACACCGGATTATGTTTATCGGTTGAAGTGTTCCTTATACGACCTTAAGCAAGCCCCCTGAGCATGGTACACTCGGTTTTCTACTTTCATTGTCTCTCATGGGTTTAAAAGCAGCATATGTGACACTTTGCTATTTGTGTATTGCCACAGGGAACACACAGCGTATCTTTTATTATATGTTGATGACATTTTTTTGACTGCTTCTGATTCAGGTTTCCTTCGGTCCATCATAGCAATGTTGTCTAATGAATTTGCTATGACTGATTTGGGTGATTTACATCGTTTTCTAGGGGTCACAGTTACAAGGGACAAAATCGGATTACTTTTGAACCAAACTTAGTTTGCTAAGGACATCTTACAATGAGCATCAATGTCCTCCTGCAAACCTGCTTCCACACCGGTTGACACCTCTTCCAAGCTAAGTGCCACCGATGGCCCTCCTTTACCTGATGGGTCATTGTATCGCAGCCTCGCTGGTGCCCTTCAGTATCTTACATTTACACGACCTGACATTTCCTACGCTGTTCAGCAGGTTTGTTTGTTCATGCATACCCCATGTGAGCCTCACTTTTAGTTTCTTAAGCGCATTTCGCGTTATATTCAAGGCACATTGGATTATGGACTATAGATTAATCCAACCAGATGTGATTCACTTACTGCTTATTATGACGCTGACCGGGGTGGATGCCCTGATTTCAGACGTTCCACATCCGGCTATTGCGTATATCTGGGTGATAATCTTCTATCTTGGTCATCTAAGCGTCATCATATCGTATCTCGGTCAAGTGCCGAGGCAGAATATCGAGCCGTTGCTAATACCGTGGCAGAGGTCAGTTGGCTGCGTAACTTGTTACTCCAATTGCATGTCCCCCTTCGTTCTGTAACTATGGTTTATTGTGACAACATCTCAGCCATATACTTATCTGACAATCCCATTCAGCATCAACGTACAAAGCATGTGGAGATTGATATTCACTTTGACAGAGAAAAGGTTCGCATTGGTCACATTCGCGTCCTTCACGTACCCTCCGGGTATCAGTATGCAGACATTTTTACCAAGGGCTTACCTAGACACTTATTTCAGAGTTTCAGAACCGGTTTGAGCGTTCGTCCTACTACCGCTCGAACTGCGGGGGTATATTAGAGGATATATGTATTTATGTATTATTATATCATAGTATTGATAGTAGAGGGTATCCATGTGTAACTTAGATTTATATATATAGGGCTCCTTGTCTTATTCTGAATATCAATAATATTCAATTTACCATATTACGATTAAAAAGGGCCCATTGACCCTCCAGTCACCGGATTAGTCCAACTTTTATATATATAATTTGAGTTTTTATTATGAAAAATATGAGTTTGACCCTTCAACTAATATATTCTGGTTCCGCCACTGTTACTAACCTTAAGGAAAACTTCAGATACAGGACCATCATTTTCTGATGCATCTAGTTCTTGTTCAACCTTTTCCAGTCCCTTACTGATTGCACGCATTTCTTCTGCTAAAGACTTCAATGGTATCTGCAATTTAAGCCTTTTTGTTGATCATTTTCTTTACCAACACTAAACGGTGATTAAATTTCAAGAAAATACATGAACCATGATTGTGAACCTTAGATGCAGGCTCGAGACTAAAAAGATCTTCATGAAAATCTAAAAGGGCTGGCGACTTAGAGGCAAGAACCTGTACAATGAGGGTATATTTGATAAATTTCTCAGAAAAAAAAGGATTTGTATATAACAATACGTACTTATGCATAAGCGACCTGTACCTTGCAGAGATAATGCATTAACGTCATCTTGCTGTTAGAAGCATGTGTATCAGGGAGTTTCAAAAGACTGTCCAACTTGAAACCAACTGCAGAACCTGCAAAATTTGTTTGGTACCAAATGTGAAATATTCATAAAACGAATTCATTTTATGTAGTTATCAATACTGATGTTCTTACCTCTAACAGTTCCTTGATTTAATGCATTCCCCAAATACAAAATTTGCTTCATGATTTCCTTCAATCTAACGGAATTCCGGACCTAATACCAGAAAGAGGATTATATGAGATGAATTGAAATAAATATGCGTGGATTACAATCAGTGTCAACTGTTATATTTAAGTACCTCATTACATGCCCTATTTGCAGTGTTCAAACTCTTCTTAAACTCTGAAAGCTGAAAGGTCAAAATTAGATGATTATCATATATAATAATAATAATATCAAAAAGAAAAAAGAAAAAAAATAGTAATATTAGTATGTGATTAGAACACGTAACTTTGCATTGAATTTTGAACAGAAAAGTTACCTTGGTGTTGAATTGAATTTTGAACAGAAAAACACGTAACTTTGATTCCACACGCGGTACCTTCATGAGCTCCAGGAAAAACTGAGAGATAAATTTGATTGAAAAGAGAAAATAAAATGTAAGAGGTGACATGCAAATCATCATAAAAGGATATAATAATCCATGATTTGGCTACCAACCTGTTCCAACTTGCCCAACATCTCCTTGTCACCTGTATAATTCTGAACACTTGCAATGCACAACCATTAATACATTAGAACAAACAAAAGCTAAAAGATATATATTCAGTCTCCCTATAAAGAATGTCCCATCAACAATACATTGAGGAAGCAGATCCAACCTATTTACTTGTGAATGGTTTAATTTGGGGTATGTTTGATCTCTTAACATGTCAAAATAGGCAAAAAGAAAAAAAAACTTTAAAGGAAGCAAGAGACAAATGAATCAGAGACCGCCCAAAATAAAAATTTAAGGCCTATTATCTCCTAAATCCTTTTATTTAAAAGTATAATTATTATTGAGATAATATGAATTTAGTAATAATATTACATAGGGTAATTATTCATAATAAGAAGTGAAAAATGAATAAAAATGTTGGTGGTTTTAACGTCATCAAGGTCATTTTGTGTAATTAGATTTACCTCAGATAAAAATATGAAATTAAAATATACATTGACTTGATTTAGGAGGTGTGGAGTGCACACTCAAGCCAAGACAGTTGTAATTCTATAACTATGGAACCTCTAAGATTGTTAGGGGTAAAGCCCCTAAACCATGGGGGTTCCAAGGGGCACTGCCCCCTTGAGCGGGGTCCAAGGGGCAATGCCCCTCGAGGGGGTCCGAGTAGTAATTGATAATAAAAAATAATTTTGTTTTGCTTAAAAGATGATTCATTGGGAATGCATCAAATCTTAATGATGTTGAAAGTTGCAAAAAGTTGATGATTAGAAAGAACTAATAAAACAATAGTAAGTTACTACTGATCATTAGTAGTAACTAAAGATTAGATAGAAACTGAGCTCCAATTGTAACTGCTCATTGGCGACAACTATGCACATTAGTATCAACCATGTTGATCAGTAGCAACTGATTAGTTGTAACTTTGCATTTCAGTAAAAACTGAGTAATGAGATGTTAGGTAATAACTTTGTTACTACAGAAGAGGCTTTCTACTAATGTAATTGTTGTCAATTACATGCAGTTGTAACTACCAACTAAAAAGTTACGATTGTTCAACCCCTACATAAAGGATTGATTTGACATGTTTTCGATAATGAATTACAACATTGTTTTTCCTAGAAAATCCCTACTCGTTCTTAAGAAACACTTTCATACACGATTCATATATGGGAAATATTTTAATCTGAAAGTGATCTTACACGATCCAGAAAGCTATCCGGGCAATTACCAAATCAAGAAACTCCTACACCTGACTTGACCTTCCAACCTGATTCACTTCCACATGCACCAGAACTTGCATGTTTTGACCCATTACCTAACCACCATATCCATGCATATTGCAACCTCTAGTAATACAACATTAAATAAAATAAAATAATATATACTACCTTGAGAAGCTCCATCTCTTCTTTAGTAGGACAGAACTTGATAAGATTCTCTATTTGATCACTATCTAAGATTGATTCATCCATAGCTAAAGCTGCAGCCTGTACATGCCAAATAAAACTGATTTTATTCAACTCATTGGCATGCAATTAAGAGCGCAAAAACACTAGCATTTATCCAGTGTACATAATTAATCTCGGAGCTATAATAAAAATTTAAAAACAACATAATGTTGCAAGATTTTTTTTTTTCCCAAAACAGAGTTATATTGTATGAAGAAGTCGACGGAAAATTATGATAACATTGGGGGGGGGGGGTAGGGAAAGGTATAATTAAAGTTAACAAATGGGTTGACCACTTCATTGATGTGCCTATGTAGGTTGATCTATTTGATTGTTGGAACAAGGTTTCTGATGTATTGGATCATTCTAAGTTGTAAGCACATCGGATTGGATCAAATCTAGATATTGATCAAGACCCGACCCATGGACATGTCTACTTGCTATAGATGCTTAACAAATTAACGTTTAGCCCTTTAGGCTATTAGATGTGACTATGTGAGGATATGCAACCAACAACCCCAAAACATGGTAATTAAAGGCCTTTTAAGTAGGGCTGGCAATTCCTACCTGTTTAAGACACGATTAAACTTGTTTAAGAAAAAGTACATTATGTAATTTTATACATTTTAAAAAATAAGTAAAATTAAGAGGCTAGACTTCATTATTTCTCCTTCTTGGTACATAAAAGATACAACTGTCTTATAGAAATTTAATATAAAGAAGTTAAACGAGTCGTATTCATATTTGATACTTGTGTTATCCGCGTCGCCTATGACCTGTTTAGACACAAATTACCTGTTTTGCCAGCCCTACTTTTAAGATTGTCATTTGAAACAAAACAATTGATACTAATTCTTTAGGCATCAAGATGTTGACATATGTAACATGCCTAATATATAATTAGGATAGTTTTGTTCTATCCAAATCTTCTTATACAAAAATAAGTAACATGGTATCATGCATGTAGAAAAAGAACTCTATTTATTCATGTCACTAAATGAGGAAAAAAATAAGAATCAAAATCCAAAACAAAGAGAGCAAATATTAAGATGTCAGGTTAATATATGAAGTCCACACTTACCATCATGTCCGGAAGCGGCATGTTAACCTTCATGAGCATGATTTCAATGTCACTAACCCTCCTGAAATCAACCTAATAAAAAAGTTGCAGAAGCAAAATGGGAACTTCAATATGTAAGACACCCTTAACTAATGTAGTCAATTCTCAAAGAGTTTACAAGAAAAATTTTATTTACATTCTAAAGGTGATTACATGAAGAATTTTCACTACCTTATTAGATCTGTATTTCAGACCTTCATACTTATTTGTCAGCTTCTGAAATTCAAGTGCAATCTCCAGTTTTTTTACGACATGTGCCATCGTTGGCCGTTGTTCACGAGATTTCTTCAAACACTGAACTGCAATGCCTGAAAATGTTTCCAAAGAAGTCGAGTCCATTGGCCGTGTTAGATCTTGAAAGACTATCTCATGTAATTTCTTCTGTTGGTAGGCTTCTTCCCACACAGGCACCATTACAGCTTCTAAGTGGCTGTTGCGATATTTACAGCATAATCTTCCACATAAGACTTCAAATAAAACAACTCCGAAAGAGTATACGTCCGACTCTTTGGATAGAGTGTATGAATTGAAATATTGTGGATCACAGTACCCAGGAGTACCTGCAAGGTGGGTGATAAGAAATGTATGCGGCTGATTAGCAGGTCCTATTTTAGACAGTCCCATGTCAGAAACTTTAGCATTCCAGTTGTCATCCAGGAGGATGTTGGAACTTTTTATATCTCGGTGAATAACTCTTTGCATGGTGCCCTTGTCATCATGAAGGCGGCTTATTCCGCTTGCAGCATCAATGCATATCTGGATACGTTGTATCCACGTGAGATGAGTGGAACCTAAATGACGATCAAGGCTTCCATTAGATGCGTACTCATACACAAGTATCTTTTCACCACCCTCGTCACAAAATCCCAGTAAAGAGATGAGATTTTTGTGCTTGTAATTGGAAAGCATCATGATCTCCTTCCAGAATTCGGGTTCTCCTTGCCCAAGCTTAGGAACTAGACGCTTAAAAGCACCCATGCGTTTCTCCTTAGAGTGAGGAACTTCTCCTAGATACACCTTCCCAAATCCACCGGATCCGATAACTCTGTTCTCTCCAAAGTTGTCAGTGGCTGATTTTATATCTTCCAGTTGGATTTTAAGATGTTCATACTCTTTCAGGAAGGACGACATTATTTGTGTATCAAATAATAATTATCTAGAAAATTCAAATCAAGTTTTCTAATCAATTGAAAGTTCCTAAAAAGGATATGTAAAGATCCAACACGAGTTGGCCGGTGTTAATTTGTATTCTCTCTGTGAAAGGAATTGAAAGATTGGTTGAGTATGTAGAAGAAAGAAACAAGTATTTCAATACAGAAAGATGTGATTAATTAAACTAGTTGAATGAAAAGCAATGCCTACATATATATGCTTACAATGTCAAAGGGTAGTAATTAGGAGTCCCCAAGATGACATCGTGGTGGTTAAGTGGTGTGCCCCGTAACTAAAAGGTTAAGGTTCAAATCCTATAATGTGCAGGTTGTGCATTTATGCTAGAAAATCTAGGTGTTGCTAGAAAATCTAGGTGTTGCTGTTCGAAAAAAGTAACTAGGAACATTTTACCTTGATAAATACAGTTATTTTTTTAATTAAAATATAGTTAAACTAACTTCTTAACTTGGTCTACCAATCCAACCGCATATATGGTGTTTTATATTTCAACATGTAGATGGGACAAGATGCCAACCCTCCATGTGTGTGTTTTTGTGTCAGCTGAGATGATTTTATTAAAAGATGTTTAATTCCAGCTGTTAGAGCCTAAAAAAATTGTGGGTGGTTATCAAGTCTCTTTTATTGACCTAATAAATTAAATTTTGATTCTTTTAACCAGTAGTCGAAGCAAATGTGATGGCAAAATTTAAGCATCCATGTGCGCAAGACTGGATGCTACGATCATATGTTTGCATATAAAAATATTAAGTTCCAGCTGTTTTAATAAACAATTTGTAGTGGTTCACATACTCTATAGTTGACCTTAGACATTGAACAAATGCAGACAGTGCTACTGCTTACATAGAGCATTACCAAACTATTAGGGCATCAGTATACTCAATATGTGTGAGACCCATGTGAAAATAAAGTGTACGTCACGTGGGCGTCACCTCATCACACGGAGATTCAATATGTGTGAGACCCATGTGAAAATAAAGTGTACGTCACGTGGGCGTCACCTCATCACATGGAGATTTTACACCACTTTCATATGTGAAGGGGTATACACGTGTAAAAGTGCGTGGTGTGAAAATTAATTAGTTTTATATTTATACATTTTATATTAACTAATTAAATATAAACGTAAATAAAATAATATTTATTAAAATTAAACATAAATAAAATAATATTAATTAAAAGTTACAAAACAATAATTAAGAAAAATAAAGTCATCAAGGTGTACGTGTACGGTTCCGCAAAATAGACATTGTGTAGAAGAGTGTTATCAACCATGCCATCACGGTTGAGACGAGCACTTCGGGTTCTTGGTTGCAACGTTTGAACTTCTTCCCACCACTGAAACACCAGAGTGTAACGAAACAACTTTCATGCTTATATTATAATATGAAAATCATATTATAAAGGTGGAAATAATATTGAAAGTTAAAGGTTTATTACAAAAGATGGATTTTATCAAGTTTGAGGCAAAAAGGAGGTATTTGGATGTACATGGGTTGTTCTTATAAAATAAACAAACTTGATTTTGTTAAGGAGGAGGGGGTCACACAAACACATTAGTAGGTGTGTTTGTGTTGGCGAATTTTGGAGCAAAGAGAGATTCAACCAAGAACTCCAAATTGATATTTGCATGCTCGGTTTTGAAGAATTTGGCACACTCATCTCCTCCTAAACATCAAGTAAGCTTCTTCCTCTTCACCTAAATCTCCATTCCTTGTGTTCTTGTTGGATTTTTGTTAGGTCACGAAATTGTGACTAATTGGGTGGTGATATGGGTTAGTAACTTGTTATAAGTGAAAACCTAACTTGATTGATGTATATAGATGGTAGATAACATCCTAGTTTCACCTAATTTGGAATTATAATAGTTAGGGTTCTTGAGGGTAATTTAGGGGTTTTCAAATTGGTGATGCATGTTTGAATGATTAATTAGGGTTTGGTAAGTGTTTAGGGAGTTTATAAACACAAAACCTAATGAAAATCCCTAATTATTTTGGTGATCTAAGGATATAGGATTTTGGGTGAAAGATTATTTTTCTGACACTAAGGCAGTTCCTACTCTTGTTGATCCTAGAGATAAAGTTTATCCAGATGAAGAAGGCACATCAGTTAATCAACATGAATATAGAGCCATGATTGGATCTCATGTATCACATCATGTTTGGTGTTTGTCTGTGTGCAAGATTTCAGTCAAATCCTAAAGTATCTCATTACAATGCAGTGAAAAGGATCTTTAGATACCTAAAGGGTAAACCTGATCTTGGTATTTGGTACCCTAAGGATGGTTCATTTGATCTCTTTGCTTATACAGACAGTGATTATAATGGTTGTACAGACAGTGATTATAGTGGTTGTAGTCTTAACAGAAAGTCAACCACAGTAGGATGTCAATTCTTAGGAAATAGATTGGTTTCCTGGCAATGTAAGAAACAAAACAACAGTCTCAATTTCTACTGCTGAGGCTGAATATGTGGTTGCTGCTGCCTGTTGTGCTCAAGTCCACTAGGTCCAAAATCAGCTTTTGGATTATGGGTTGAACTTTCTCAATACTCCTATTCACATTGATAATAGTGTTGCCATGTTTATTACAAAGAATAATGTTCAGCATGGTAAGACTAAGCATATAGAAATTAGGCATCATTTCATTAGGGATTGTGTGCTGAAAGAAATCTTATTCATCTTGTTAAGGTAGATACCCTAGACAATGTGATGATCTGTTCACTAAGGGTTTTGAAACTTCTAGATTCCAAACCTTAGTATAATCCATATGGATGATAAACGTAGAGCCCGTTTGATGTCTTGTGTTTTCCATTTGTGTCTTTGTTATTTGAAAATTCAAAAAGATTTTATCTTTGTGTCTTTATTAGTTGAAGACTCTAAAGATTTTCTGTTTGATTGAGTCTTTTATTTAAAATTCATGATGAGAATAAGTGCAAATGATCTAATTTTCTTTGATTGCACTAATGAGAAATGATAGCTTCATGATTACATATTTATTGCATGAATTGGCTCACAAGGGAAGATATTTTCATTTTAATATGTCAATAGGCTGGAGCACTTGTTTGAAATATTCAGTAGTGTGAAAATAAGTCTCTTGTTTGTGTAAAATCCCATATCATGATTTCTGTGAATTTATGCTTTGAAATCTATCTGATATAGAATGCTCGGTGAATCTAAGTTTTATGTCATGAGACCAAGTCTTCTCATTGTAACACCCAAAATTTTCAACCAAATTTATCTTCCAAAATACGCCAAATTTAGATCTCATAAAACGCCCCTGACAAACGACACATGTTAATTACGACAAAACGACAATGACGTGGTTTTCTTTAAAAACAACCGACCGGCATCTCAAATAACAAGTTTTAACATCCAAAAGATAGTTCAAAACAAGTTAGGTGACTCCCGACAATGAGTCATAACTCCAAACATATACAACCATCCAAAAAGTTGAGAATCCAACCAATGCGAAGCTTGACCCGAGACATCATATCGGAGCTTTACCTATAAGGAAACACCACAAAATAACCATTAGTAATGATGCAACAAGTCCCAAGAACTCCCAAGTGCCTTAGGAAGAAAACTAAAAAATTCAGCCAACTGGCGTCTGCCCGGCGTCAGACAGCCCAAATCGGCGTCCTAGACCTGCACCAGCACACCAAATTTGCAGTTTTGACATTTTCGACCCTCCCGACTTGATCCCTAGTCGTTTTAAACCACCAAAAAACATTTTGTGAATGTTTTAAACACCTTACATCCCTACCATACTTCTTTGTGAGGTTCTAAAGACCTCAAGGCACCACAAACGACTATGTAAAGTTCATGACCTCAATTAACTTCCGTGTGAGGTTCTTAGACTTCAAATACAACAAACGACTTGTGAAGTTCATGACCTCAAATAACTTCCTTATGAGGTTCTTAAACTTCAAACTCCTATATATGATATCATATTAACTCCCATGTGAGGTTCAAAGACCTCAAATTACCATGACCATAGTGAAGTTCAAGACTTCAAGCAACAACAACATAAATTAAGTTCATGACCTCAATTACCACGTGTGAGGTTCTTAGACTTCAACTACCAACCTTAAACATACAAACAAATGTACACACACAATACCAAACCATCATTATAACCCATCCGTTATTTACCAACACGTGGGATTCAAAGATCCCAATTCCACCCTTTCCATTTGTGAAGTTCAAAGACTTCAAACTACTATTTCACCCTACCTTATATTCAACATAGACATACAATAACACCATAAAAGTCATAAGTAATTCTATGACTCTAATCACCATACGACATTGTGAGGTTCATAGACCTCAAGCACCCACCCTTTGCATACATACACCATATGCAATTTCACCAAATCAACATACACACATTTGCACATATGATAAATAACACTATCAACATGTATATCAAGTATGTACATTACTACCACCTATCATTACTAAGTAAGTGCAAAGCACTTACCGTTTTGCTAATGATGATCCCGCTTGATCCTCAAAGCTAGCTTCCTTACTATTTGATCACCTATACGACCCATTTACAATTAGTAATCCAATGATCACCAATTAACACCCAACACACTGTTATGATCTAAAAATCAAGATTCTAACATAGTTTGGTTATTACAACCTTAACCAAACCTCCAACACCCAACAATCAACTTTCAACCCCAGTTGACCCGTTTAGGTTTCATCCAATTCCCAAAGGTTCTTGATTCACCATTTGATTAAGGTTTATACTATGTAACGTGTTTATCAACACCATGTAAGGCCCCAAACCGGGCACCCTACAGTTGGTTCTCATAACGGGCTATTCTCTTAAAAACACTCGTTTTAGATATATTAAACTATAGCGGAAGTCTTTCTAAAAACATTAATTACTATTTAATGTCATCAAGTTACCTCACGAATGCTTGCACACCAATCCGAGTAGCACCGCTCCCAAGCCAAGATACGTTAACGCAACGCTTACCTGCAAAACAATCTATCGTACACACAAAGTCAGCTACGCTGAGTGAGTTCTAATAGTTTAGTTTAATTAAAAGCCAACTCGCCTCAAAAGTTATTTAAACTTTACTCAGGACCCACAGTCCTTATAAATTGGGTCCACAATTCATTAACAAATAGATAACCCCTGTTATCACCCGACGTCCCATAATAGCTCATTACCAAGACTCACCCCATAATAATAATAATAATCCCGCAGTCTTATCGACATAGGTCGAACTTACTACACTAATAACTCATACCCAAGTACACGTATTAACTCGGCACTTGGTTAACACAACAAATCCCTAGACATCAACTTACTCAGCCTTGACCAAGGCTCTTACAAATCAACTAACATAACAGTTGTAAGCACCACATCACAATCCTGACATAACGGTCAATCTAACTCTACTCACCACATTAATACTATCTCATGCAAAATAAATATAACTCAACGCTTGTATGCAATTTAACACAAATATATAATCATACAAACACATACCTCATCACTGCACCCTCGTCAGGGTTACCCTCGTTAGGGCGTTCGGCACACCCCGAGCTCATCACTGTCATGTTGGACATCGTCACCTTTGGTGACCTCCCGAAGGACTTAGCCCTCCACAATCCCGTTTGCCATGTCATAATGACAACAATGCAAACACAATACCCGCTGTGTCACAAGGACAACAACACAATGCACACAACACATGTATAATCACATAACATCATAATCTATGCACATGACTCGTTAACTGCACCTGCACTTCACACATAGCACTAGGACAAGGTATCCTACACACATTCGTAAGTGGTTAGCTTATATCCCGACTCACCTCGACTAACTCATAACACAGTACACGGCTAATATAGCAACACATATACATATACTATATCTCATTATTTAAGCACATACCACGTACATGCACACCCTGTGACACCTCCTAGTCGTACCCGTACGACCCGTATCTACCATCCCAACTCACCCCTGTTAGGTCACTATACGACCCGTAACTACCATACACCCACCTTTAACCCACACGTATCAAGGGTAACATCTAGTCCCTTAGCCCATATTTAAATAATTAACCTCGTAAACTCGTCGGGTTAGACCCCAAAGCTCGATACACAATTAATGTAATAAAACACGTCTTGAATGTATGTACGATAGCCCCAAAACATTAAAATCATTTAAAAGAGGGGATTAGAAACTCACTAGTTATGTTGAACCCCGATCCCTGCTTTGCGCTCCGCTCGATCACTCTCGAAACCCAAACCTGAAAATGTACTGTCATACGATTAGACACGTTCCAATCACGCTTCAGATATTGCATGATAATAAATAGACGCCGACTCGCTTAATTCTTGTTCACCCGAACCCGAACCTCCCATGCATGCAAGTACGTGCCATGCAAAGACCAAAATCACAAAACGCAGCCATGCACCCAAGCTTGTCACGTACCCGCACTCGAGCTCGCTCACGCGCCATTGCTTACCATCTTGAGTCCTTCCATTCGGCCAATACCATAATCGGGTGTCCCCTTGCGGGTTTCCCCCCGTGCTCACCACTGTGCGCTACCACCGTCTTCTCCAACCGCCATCGACTCCTCGTCGCACCACCGCTGCCATCTCATGGCTGCCATGCAAGCCGTTGCACCACCACCGACCCCGATAGCCTTCCTTCGAGTCCATCCGAACCCGCCACCCTCTAGCTCTCTCTCTCTCTCTCTCTCTTCGGCAATCAGCCATCCACCAACGGGGCACCACCTTTGGCTCACCATCTCAGCCCCTCCCCTTCCTCGTCGCTCATGGCCAAGCGAACCAACAAAACCCTAATCGGGTTTTTAAACCAATAACACAAGAATTTAAGTGCGTAAAAGGAACCAACGAAGATTACCTTTGTTCCGACGTGAAGTCCTTGCTCCAACCGACGTGAAATCACCCTCTCCGATCACCTCGTGCTCCTTTCTCCTTGTTCTCGGCCGCAAACAACACAAATGGGAACCCTCCCTTGCGCCGTACGATATAGGGCACTCCCTTGTGGGCCGGGTTTGGCCCACGCACGTAAACGGTCCCTTACTTTTATTCTTTTTACGTAAACGGAACGTAACTTGACCAATTCTTTTGATAATCCCCCATTAACACTTCCTAATAATTGCTCAATACAATCCCCGTTAAACTTCCATCCATTATATATGAATACATGTACCTATATACAATAACCGTGTTTAGTTGGATAAAAAGAAACCCGAGAGGTTACATATTACAGGAGACTTAGATAACCCGTTAGCTCAAATAATATGTAAGTGGATTTTCAGGATGTTACACACCATAAACACTTACCAAACTCCAATTCATCATTTAAATCATTCCAATAAAAAACCCCCAATTTCTCACCTCAAGAACCCTAATTTTCAAATCATGAAATTGGATGAGATTTCTTACATAAAAATGTGTCTAACAACACCATAGAAACTTTTCAACCACCAATTCGTCATTCAAACATCAATAGATTGGAAATCCCCAAATCACCCTCAATAACCCTAATTCTTGAATCATCAAATTAGATGTTTAGATGATGTTATCTACTTCCCATTACCTTCAATCAAGCTAGATAACTATTTATTTTAAGTTTCTAACCGTTTAATTCCACCCCAACAGCCCCAATTCATGTTTCACCCAAAACCCACCAAGAACTCCAAAAACATCAACAATGGTGGATTGTAGAGATGATAGAACACTTACTTGTTGATTAGAAGGAGAATACACACCAAATCCTCTAATTTTAAGCTTCTACTTGGAGATTTGAGCTTTGTTTCTTCCTTATCCTTTTTCTCTCTTTGAAAGACACCACCAACACACACAAGGTGTGTGTTACGCCACCCCCTTCCCCCATTTAGGCCAGATTTGGCAATAATACCAAACAACCCCTCAACTTCTATTTTTGACTCCTTTCTCCCAAACTAGTTGAAAACTAGTTAAAACCTATGGTTGCAACAACCCTTCAACTCCCATTTATATTTATTTACACCCTTATAATATGTTTAATATGTTATATTATAAACCCGAAATTGGGTTCGTTACAAATCATCCCCCCTAACTTTGGGTTTCGTCCCCGAAACCCGCTACCACATACACAACTTTGGGTAACAATCAACATTACTCCTCTTTACTTTCTCAAGGTCACCTCTACCTTTCATTGTGCTTTCAAGGAACAATACATGGTAGATCCCTCAATTCACATGTAGTTCGCCCCACCTATCTAGGATAGTCACCGGTTCTTCAACAAGATTCAAAATCATATCTCATACACACCATGAGAAGCAACACAACTCCTCCCTCCAAACATTTTCGTGAATGCTCCACACGAAATGTATCATAGAGTTTAATCGATTCCCTCGAGTAACTCTAAACGGTAAACCACTTATCAAACTAACATAAAGTTTGAACGGACCAACAAAACGAGGACTTTGCCTCCCACATTTTTTGAACCCGAATTACCCCCTTTCAAGGGAAAACTTTGATAGCGCCAAGTTTCCCACTTGAATATCAATACACCTCCTCCCTATATTCGACTAGGGTTTTCTGTCACATCTTGAGCGAACTTCCAATCGTGCTCACTTACAAAGATCTTTTACATTAAGTCTTGAATCACATCATTGATTCTGACAATCAAATCCACCTAATTAATCGGTGTTCGACACCATCCACCATCTAGTAAATCGTACAATGGCACATCAACATCCATAAAGATGGATAAGATGACACCATATCTCCCGACCAACGGTAAAATAATCACCCGATTCCTCCAAATGGACAAGTGAAACCAACATTTCAATCTAACTCAAAGGATAAGGTCATGCCATGTCGTATCATAACCTCCACTAAATCGACATTCTTCGATCATTCATAAGAGTATGTTTCCTCCAAGAATAGGAATTGCATACTGTTCGGTCAAAAGACCCGCCACTTAACCAAATAGTAACATGTTACCACCTTTTTCATATATTCTTGTAGTCAGATTACTACAAGCTTCTCCTACCTTGCATAGGTATATGAAGCTGTTGAGGCTTCCCACACGACCTTCCTTTAGCGTTTAGCCTTAGCGTACAAGCCAATGAGACATTTGTCAACATCATCGACTATGTCTACTTTCATCCTTGGCCACCAAAAGTTTATGCTCCATAACCAAGCATTATTATCACCCCGAGTGTATAGATTACTTGAATTTATGAATCACCTCATAACAGTAGTCAATACATTTGATAACTAAGGAATCCAAGTTCTATCATCCGTTTCTCCCACCTCATAATTATAAGTTTCATAACCTCCATACCAATGCATCCATTGAGATTTAAGGTCTCAAGTGTTTCACACTATTGGGATTCAAGGATCCCATCACCTAATTCAACACTCCTTTGAAGCTCGTGGTTTCAATTCAACCACCTAATATTCACCCGCGTATACAGTCACCCATTCCCTCCTCAAGTTATCTTCTCAAGTTGCTACAATCAAGCTTTCAACTATCTAGGAGAATACGCGATAATCCCGCCTCGTTACATAAAGACATAACCGACTCTAATGCATGAGGTACCAAAATAACCGACAAATATACGGTTTCTCCAAGTAAGGGCACGACAATTGCCTTACCCAATTCCTCCATCACAACTCTTAAAGAGAACTTCTTATCCGAAACCCAAACACTCAGTTTATTTCTAATGACTTAATCATAAGTACTCCTTTGAGATTTAAGGATCTCTATCACACAATCCCCCTTTGAAGTTCAAAGACTTCATTCTCAATATCGATGGTGAAGTTCTAAGACTTCAAACACCACTTGTGAAGTTCTAAGACTTCAAACAACACTTCTGAAGTTCCAAAACTTCAAACACAATTTACCCCTCGTTTACCACTATCTTTGATGGGTCTACATATATGCCTTCAAAATTTACCACCTCATCCAAAATGGATTTCCACCAGAGCCGAAACGGCACACCGTAATCTCATAGTATCGGCAATGGATTTCTTAACCATTTATGGGATATTAACCTCCTTTACATATATTGGTTGAATCTAGGACCTAAGTCACTTTATTCAACCCCGACAATCGATGCACAACACATTCTTCCATTCTTCATTTCTACAAATAAGGGTTACACCACAAGAACAGACACTCGGGTATAAAAACACTTAATGAACTTCTTCACAACCAGAACATCAAGTATTCCATTGCTCTGGTTGGTGTCAATGGCATAAGCCAGATATACACCAATTCATACACCATGTGTTTCACCATCTCTAGATGAGAACATATTGACACGTCACCTCTTAGTCACACACGATATTGATATGGTCACTAAGTAACCACACAAGTTCCACTACAATCGTAGAACTCCATTCCATGTGATTGTTTCACCCGCAACCTACAATATCAAATTATACACTCATCAATATTTTATCTCCCAATGTTGATCACCTCTAAATCAACTGATTTACAAAGCTTCTCACCCAAAAACAAGACCCATGGACTTCAGTCTCGTCCTTGGTAGATAGAAATGTCCGACTCGAAGACCTCAAAATTTCTATTTTCTCCCCTTTTATCACACTTGTGCTTTAGCTCGAGACATTCACTTCGAATGTGTCCCGGTTTATAACAACTGTATCACATGTCATGAGGACTATAACACTATGGCATAGCGTGTCCCATCATTCTCCATTCGAGTTACTTTCCACACCTTCAACAATAATAGGTGTTGCCTCCTTAAAAGGTTTCTAGCTCAGCTACAGTATTTGGCTTTCTTGAAGCCACTTCTAGTTCCTCCTTACAGTCCACTTGTCTCCCGAATTTGACTTCCTAGCAACATAAAAATCAACTCCACCATAGTTGTACATCATGCAATAGAATCCACTCTATACTTTCAACTGTTAGCATTGAGAAGCCGATCTATCTTCATTCTTCCGACACTCCAAGATTTAGGCAAGACTGTGCATAGTCATACAACATGCCATTAATCTTTATCAATTCACCGGTCTACCACATGTGAAGGAATTCTCCAGATACACAGTCCACTACAGCTTGTGGACAGAATCATTTCAAGAACGCCTTTTGAATTCACCCGACACATTGCCTTCACGCCCTTCAACTTTTCTCCTTTTGGATAAGTCCCAACCAATTCTCCACCATGCCCCGGAGTCGAATAACCGTGAATCATACTCTATCTGTCGATCACAATGGATTGCTTCCAAAGCCAATACCATTATAGTGATGCATCGTTGACTAACCAACGAATAAACTACCACCAATTAACTCATTTGGTTCGCACGCCACGAACCCCTTGTGGAAACAAGGTTTTCTTCCTCCTTAATTCGTCAAAGTTGTTCCTCCCGCTCCTTAGGCTTTGCACGTTTATTTCAAAGGCTCGCCTTGAAGAGCCCTATTTTCCTTGAAGGAAGTTTGACACGACAAGATAGAAAGCTCTAGCCGTCCTCCGCTAGAATGATGCTTTCTAACTCTCCCAACTAACTTCAAGATCCTCACCATCCCCGAGGTGATACACGCGTAGAATCTTTCGTACATGAGCCTTTAAGACAACTCCCTTCTACTATTTCCGCCTACTAGCATTCGTCTCCGTCAGTCATTCCCCGACTGTGTTAATACGATCGACTCGCCATACGTGCATATGCATAACTATAGGCATCTATCTTATGTTATACCCCTATATGTATCTAAGTATATTTACATCTGTATACATATAAATACATATATAATCACCTTCACTTACTCCTTGGTGATAGACATATTACATTACTAATCATCTTGGCCAGACATGATTAGTAATATACTATGCCTATGTATATTCATTGCCCCCATGTGATAACTCCTAAGACAAGTTTCGACACACATAAACACTGTGGATAGCAAATAAACAACCAACAATTATCATTACTAACCTTTTCCTTAGCTCCGTGTCTCGATCATGCCTTCGTTGGATTCTCATTACACCCACCTTATCAAGAGCAAATAAGTTTGAGTTCGGTGTCTTGCACACCTGAATCCCTCAAACCATTGCTCTGATACCAAGTTGTAACACCCAAAATTTTCAACCAAATTTATCTTCCAAAATACGCGGAATTTAGGTCCCATAAAACGTCCTTGACAAACGAAACATGTTAATTACGACAAAACGACAACGACATGGTTTTCTTAAAAAACAACCGACCGACATCTCAAATAACAACAAGTTTTAACATCTAAAAGATAGTTCAAAACAAGTTAGGTGACTCCCGACAATGAGTCATAACTCCAAACATATACAACCATCCAAAAAGTTGAGAATCTAACCAACGCGAAGCTTGACCCGAGACATCATACCGGAGATTTACCTACAAGGAAACACCACAAAATAACCATTAGTAATGATACAACAAGTCCCAAGAACTCCCAAGTGTCTTAGGAATAAAACTCAAAATTTCAGCCACCTAGCGTCTGCCCGGCGTCAGACAGCTCAGATAGGCGTCCTAGACCTGCACCAACACACCCAATTTGCATTTTTGACATTTTCGACCCTCCCGACTCGACCCCTAGTCATTTTAAACCACCAAAAAACATTTTGTGAATGTTTTAAACACCTTACATCCCTACCATACTTTTTTGTGAGGTTCTAAAGACCTCAAGGCACCACAAACGACTATGTGAAGTTCATGACCTCAATTAACTTTCGTCTGAGGTTCTTAGACTTCAAATACCACAAACGACTTGTGAAGTTCATGACCTCAAATAACTTCCTTGTGAGGTTCTTAGACTTCAAACTCCTCTATATGATATCATATTAACTCCCATGTGAGGTTCAAAGACCTCAAATCACCATGAACATAGTGAAGTTCAAGACTTCAAGCAACAACAACACAAATTAAGTTTATGACCTCAATTACCACGTGTGAGGTTCTTAGACTTCAACTACCAACCTTAAACATACAAAAAAATGTACACACACAATACCAAACCATCATTATAACCCATCTGTTATTTACCTACACGTGGGATTCAAAGATCCCAATTCCACCCTTTCCATTTGTGAAGTTCAAAGACTTCAAACCACTATTTCACCCTACCTTACATTCAACATAGACATACAATAACACCATAAAATTTATAAGTAATTCTATGACTCTAATCACCATACAACATTGTGAGGTTCATACACCTCAAGCACCACCCTTTGCATACATACACCATATGCAATTTCACCGAATCAACACACACACATTTGCACATATGATAAATAATACTGTCAACATGTATATCAAGTATGTACATTACTACCACCTATCATTACTAAGTAAGTGCAAAGCACTTACCTTTTTGCTAATGATGATCCCGCTTGATCCTCAAATCTAGCTTCCTTGCTATTTGATTACCTATACGACCCATTTACAATTAGTAATCCAATGATCACCAATTAACACCCAACACACCGTTATGATCTAAAAATCAATATTCTAACATAGTTTGGTTATTACAACCTTAACCAAACCTCCAACACCCCAACAGTCAACTTTCAACCCAAGTTGACCCGTTTAGGTTTCATCCAATTTCACTCAATTCCCAAAGGTTCTTGATTCATCATTTGATTAAGGTTTCTACTAAGTAATGTGTTTATCAACACCATAAACACTTACCAAACTCCAATTCACCATTTAAACCATCCCAATCAAAAACCCCCAATTTCTCACCTCAAGAACCCTAATTTTCAAATCATGAAATTGGATGAGGTTTCTTACATAAAAATGTGTCTAACAACACCATAGACACTTTTCAATCACCAATTCATCATTCAAACAACAATAGATTGAAAATCCCCAAATCACCCTCAAGATCCCTAATTCTTGAATCATCAAATTAGATGTTTAGATGATGTTATCTACTTCTCATTACCTTCAATCAAGCTAGATAACTATTTATTTTAAGTTTCTAACCGTTTAATTCCACCCCAACAGCCCCAATTCGTGTTTCACCCAAAACCCACCAAGAACATCAACAATGGTGGATTGTAGAGATGATATAACACTTACTTGTTGATTAGAAGGAGATATACACACCAAATCCTCCAATTTTAAGCTTCTACTTGCAGATTTGAGTTTGGTTTCTTCCTTATCCTTTTTCTCTCTTTGAAAGACACCACCAACACACACACACAAGGTGTGTGTTATGCCACCCCCCTTCCCCCATTTAGGCCAGATTTGGCAATAATACCAAACAGCCCCTCAACTTCTATTTTTGACTCGTTTCTCCCAAACTAGTTGAAAACTAGTTAAAACCCATGGTTGCAACAACCCTTAAACTCCTATTTATATTTATTTACACCCTTATAATATGTTTAACATATTATATTATAAACTCGAAATTGGGTTCGTTACACTGATGTTATCATTGGCAGATTTTGATTTGCTCTTTCGACAATGTACAAGCATATGATTGGAGAGTTAAATATGATGACATCTTATGTTTTGAGGGAACTCAAAGAGAGAGATTGTTCATCTCCTTCCCCTAAATCATATCTGATTCTTGTAGCTCATATCCTAACTGAATCATTCAAGATTCTGCTTTTCAAGCACAACCAATACATATGAATCAAAGATTCTGAATCAATATGATTCTTGATACACCTGGATTATTATTTTCATATGATATATGACTATTCATCATACTTGGGGTTGAGATACTGTTTAGTGAAATCTTCCATTTCTTGAGGATAGATATTTAATTTTTATCATGATTGTGGGGTACACACTGCATTTTAATTGATACCTTAATATGACATGAAGTTGGATTAAAACAGTGTTGTCAGTTTCCTTTTGCATAATATTAAAACTTATAGGTCTCTTGATGAAATATGCAGTGACTTTAGGATGTATATCATGATCTGATCCCATTTCATTGAAAATTATTTGTACCTCTGCTGCAAAGGTTTTTTTGTACCATGTTGGTTTATAACTCGAAAATAGAAAGATTATGATTTTGTATACTGCATTTTTGTTGAAAATTGTCTTAGCACGTTTTTGGATATGGTCAGTTTTGGATAAAAATATGTTGTTCAAGTTTGTTTAGGTTGGTACATACTGTCTGAGTCTTATGTTGGTCTTCCGAGTCATGGAAATTTTTCTAAGTGTTTGTTGTCTGCATTTATGGATTTGCATCCGAGTCTTTGAAATTTTCTTTAATTGGTTGTCCGAGTTTAGACTTTGCTCATCCGAGTATTTTTGACTTTGTCCGAGTCTTTTTTCATTTAGTCCGAGTCTTTTTCTTTTAGTCCGAGTCTTTTATACTTAGTCCGTTTTTCGTTTGTCCGAGTCTTTTTGACTTAGTGGGAGTCTTTTATTTTGACCCGACCCGGTTCTATTCTTGTTTGCCCTAGATATTCGAAACCCGATAGGTTTGACCTTCATTTTACCCAAATTTGACCCATCTCCGAACCCGCGGTTGAACCCTGTTTCTTTCTAAGCTCGAAAATTCAAATCTTGTGCATTTATGGTGATCGTGCATGCATTGGTGTATTTCATTTACGTACCTTGAAGTCCAATTTTCATCTGGTAAGCTTGAATTTAGGGTTTATTCTGTTTCTTACTTCCTGTTTCATTTTACTCATCAATGTTTGTGTGATTCCATGTGATTGATCTTTGTTCACTCTGATTTCATTTTCTTTGTTTAAATCCTAGTTCATCTCATCAAATTCAGATGGCTGATTTACAATTCTCCATCTTGTATAATGTATGTGCATGTTTGGAAAGGAATCCAAGGAATGAAGATTTTCATTCTCTTATTGACTTTTTGGAGAGATCACCCATTAGCTTTGCATTGCAAGTTGCCCCTACTATCTATGAGAATCACATTCGTGACTTCTGGGCATCTGCTGCTGTTATTGATGGTGACAATTTGTCGATTCAAGCTACTATGGTTGGGCATTAAATCTCTATTTCCCAGGATCTTATCAGGCACATCTCTTCAACTTGATGATGTTGATGGGGTAAGTGATTGTTCTTTTGGCTGTTTAACTACTTGTAATCAACAAATTGGTTATGCTGATGCACCTGTTCGAGGACAATTCAAGAAGGGTTTATTGTATGCCAAATGGAGATATGTGGCACATGTTATCTTAAAGTGCATTTCCATAAAAAAAAAGGCTACATTTGATGAACTGAGTCATTCCATAGCTTCTGCTATGATTGGCTGATTTATTGTTAAGATTTTAGTTTCTCTTCACTTATTTTCAATGGTATGATCTATAATATTCAAGAGGCTGGAAATTTGAAGTTTCTGATGTACCCAAGGTTTTTGCAACACATCTTTGATACTCATATTTCTGACCTAATTCATGACGGTCCTATTCTGGTACCTAGTCATTTGACTGCTAAAGTTTTTGCTAATATGAGGTCCAGGCCTGTACCACACACGGTTGAATTATTTGATCATATGGTGGGTCTATCTGATGATGTTGATTTTCCTGCTTCTCCAGCTTCTGAATTTTCATCTAGTTCTGAACAAGTTAAATATTCTCATGGTGATAGTGAAAGTGGAGATAATAGTGCTGCTGATGCTAATCAGGATATTGCTGATGAATCATCAATATATATATTATAAGAAACATGCATAATCAATTTATCCATTAATTATCTTATCAATTTTGGTTGCAGGATAATGATAAAACGGATAATTCTAAAAATAAGCAAAAAATAAAAATATATTTTCAAATGAATGTTATTTACAAATGTTAAACTTAGAACTCACCAACGTAAGCAGACTTGTGTTAACATACATTTTAATTAAGGTTATAACCTCTATTACAAGGGCAATGAGTTATGGGTTAGAAGGCATTGGATGACTATTTGGCAAGACCTATATTTGGCACGATTGAACTCTCCAGTACATTGCTTTAGATAAGCTTAATATAATCATGGTCTTAGAACCTTATAACTTCCGTTGTGTTTGGTATAGAAAGCCTCTATTTTGTGTAAATCCAGCTGTTCACCCGTCCCCCGTTTGGAGGAGGTGGTCCAGGTGCACAGACACCAGGTGGAGGCGATGAAGGTGGGTGGGTGCACGACCACCAGGTAAAAGTGGTCCATATGCAGGGCCTCCAGGTGGAGGTGGTTGTTCGGGCCGCCCTCCTTTAGAGGTAATCTTTCTCTGGGACAGAGAAAAATTTCTCAAGTTCTGCCATATCGAAACATGGTACACTACAATCCAATAAATTAAATACTTAGCATCAGGAAAAACATATGTCAACCATCTAAAAAATGTGTATAAAATGTCTGCAAATGTAAGGTCAAAATCCATGTAACCCGTTCGGCCTTTAAAGCTGACCGCATGCTTTCGATGCAGTAATTTATTTTCTCATAAGGAATATAGAGAAACGTTTTTTACTGAGATGAAAACCAAATTAAGAGTGCAGAAAGTGTACCTTTGGGGCTCGCCGGGTCTTTGCAATTCTTCCCACAAGCTTCCTTGCATTACCTGGGTAAACTTGCTCCAATACAGTGGTTTTAGATTAGATCTCTGTGGTGTTGTAGTCGTTCCAGCTGGGCTCATGAGTCCTCGAGGTGGCGGGGGTGCTCCGCGGATCAACTTTATTTCCTTCACTATCCCATCTGTCTTATCAACTTCTGGTTCTGGTTCTACCTTCAAGACTATATCACCATTATTTTCAGCATCCACCTTAATTTCTTTAGGTAAAAGACCATCTTGCCCATCACCCACGTTGTTATAAATCTCTTCTACCTCAAAGAACTCTTCATATGTAGGACTTTCTCCATTCTCGTCTTCAAATTCTTCTTCTGTGGTGATCATAGATGGTAGAGCACCAGCATCCATAAAATAAGCCTGATACATATACAATTATGCATTCAACTTCTAGTTTTTCCAAGATAAGGACATATTCTGTGTGAAAAAGAACAAAAAGGCCTACCTCTGCTTTAAAGTTCTTTGGCATATGATCTCTTGCATCCCACAAAACATCAACTTCATCACATCTCAAAATAAGTACTTTGCTTCGCACAAATGCTGTGTGAAACATTACTCTAAATATCATTTCCTCCCTTACATGATCCAAATGTACACATTCAAGAACCACATCTCCTTGAACACGGTGATGAATATCAATTTTCACCAGTTCACAATCTTCCTGCCGTCACAAAGTCATAAGATTATATTAGGGTGTGTCTGGATCTGCGTTTTGAAACTAATTATCTGACTATTTTGAATTGCAGTCACAACAATCAGTTTTCAGTGTTTGGATGAACATATACTGTATCCAGTTATTTAAGGGTCAAATAATCAATTTCTAATAATTAGTTTCATACCAGCTGCAACTGATTATCAAAGGGTAATATAAAATTACCTTATTACCCTTTCTTCTGATCTAATTTCCAAGACACACAAAATGCATCTCCTTTTTTTCATAAGAATGTTCATTTTGGATCAATATATGAACTAATTGGGTAAATCATCAGGATTTGTGACGCTCTCAGACAACTGATTATCTGATTATTACAACTTCAAATAGCAAAAGCACATTCAAACGTAGTCTTCTACAGCCCATTTTATTACATCTGACTAACTGATTCTGACTATTTAAAACAAGACATTCTTGTGAACAAAAACACATCCAAACACTATCCTCTACAGCCCATTTTATCACTGCTGACTATCTAATTCTGATTATCTAGAATCACATAGTCAGTTTCAAAATACACATCAAAACAACCTCTTAGAAAGGAAGCAATATCTCTTAACTATTTGGTAGGAAAACTTACCTGCTGATAGTGGTGGGCTTGTTTTCTGGTTGAGGATATAAACAAAAGCTTAGAGCTCCTATTGGCTATTGTTGAAGATGAATCCTGGCCGTAGATTCGAATTACAGGTCTACAACCCTTTTCACCGAATATAGGAAGGAAATGAAGTATGATACAATCCAAAGTTAATGGTGCGTCTGAGGGCGGCCAATCAGAACCTAAATTTCTCCTGGATATGTACTGAAGATACCTCAATTGAGAAGGCTGTGGATTTAAAGGTGTTAAATTACGAAGAAGCTCTCTAGGAGCTTGTTTATACACCATTTCAAGAGTCTTCTGTTCAACCTTATATTGTTTTCTAGATAAAAGAAGAGCTGCAAGCATAAATGCAAGCACAGGCCACCCGCTCCTTTCACAGTGCATTAGAAGCACATTTTGTTGACCATCTAACACGAGCCAGCTTTCACTAGATCTCAAAAGGTGATGGATCATTTCTAATGGTAACATTGGGCACCCTTCATATTGTAGAGGATGTTCCATTACTGTCATATCGTATTGGGATAATATGTGTGAAATTTGGGTCCTTCTGTCACCTTCTCTAAAGTTAAAAACCATGAAAGATGAGTCGGGATAGTAGTCTTGAAGTTCAGTCACAATGCCACCCATGTAAATCTTGTACTCATCTTCTTCAAGTACTTCAGTTGAGAAGCAGCAATCGAAAACTACAAACGATTTTTAACAAGATTGTTAACATTAATCTTAAAATCAGTTAGTATATATAGCTAAATTCACATTACCTAACACTAACCAGTTAAAGCAACGCAAAAGATATATTTTGACTTAATATCTGATTATTTTGACTTGCAGTCACAACAATTAGTTTTCAGTGTTTGGATAAACATATTTTGCATCCAATTATTTAATGGTCAAATCATCAATTTCTAATAATTAGTTTCATACCAGCTGCAACTGATTATCAAACTAACAGCAAATACAAGGGGATTCTCTCGCAACACCTTGCTTGGTTTATTATAGAAAAAGAAAAAGCAAACACTAAAATTTCAAGCATCAGGGGATAGCAAGTTCTTGAACCTAATATACCAAAGTTTCGGTTTCTCGTAGAACATTGTTCCAAGTATCAACGTAGAACTTCAATTTCACTAATTGGCACTCTTCATAATTGGACTTTGACATCCAGGCCAGGGTCCTGTTATGAATGAGCCTCAAGAGGACCCAAAATAGCAACAAGCCGAAACGAACCAACTAGAACAACCGAGAAGGGGATATCGAATTAGGGAGAAATCACACCTGCTGAACGAATACGTGCTGAACAATGTTTTGATGTGTAATTAACGTGACTTGTTGATTATTGGTTACCCCTTTTGGGTTTTTGAATGATGTAATCCCACCAAGTAGTGTCGTTTTGAAATCAAAACTTCTTGTGGTTTGAAAACCGTTGTTGGGACCAACTTCGGCATTGAGGTAAAAGTTTTTATCGTTTTGAAATTCTGAGTGTTACATATTAGCCACAATAGTCGTAGAGGAGATCAAAACAAACACATTTATATGGATAGAAAACATGGCGTGTTACATTTTTAACCGATTCAGCCGATTATAATTATTTAAGGTACCTAAAAATAAAGTATAATTATTACTTTAAAAAAATATATAGTACATGTAAAAAAGCTGACATGGAGAGCCAGGCGAGAGAGGGCGAGCACCAACACGGAAGAACAGGAGAGCAACACCATTACCAACATGAGGACGGAGTATGGAGGACGGTAAATCACAAGGATAGAAGGAAAGCAGAGGAGAGATGGGAAAGAACAGACACCAAGGAGAAATCAACCTCTTTTTACATAACAAATCTGCCGGAACTCCTTTCAGATAAGGATCTCCGGTACGAATACAGTAACATAGGTCACGTGGTAGACACATATATAGCAAGAAAGAGAGACAAACAAGCAGGAAGATTCGCGTTCGCCAGATTCATCAAGGTAATGAGTATTGAGAAGATGTTAAAAGCCTTAAACAACCTGAAGATCGGAGGTATGAAGATATCAGCAAACTTGGCGAAGTATGGCAAAAAAAAAAAAGAAATAGAATAGATGGTCAATCTAAAGGAATGCAAAAGGAAGAAAGACAACCAACAAGAGTGGAGGACGACATGAGGAGGTACACGTACCCAGCCCTAAGGAAAACGACAGTCAACCAGAATGTAGGAAACTCATACAAAGAGATTATTACCGGAGAAGGTAACCAACTGAAAACCCTTAATACAGTTCATATACATGAACAAGAAATTTCAAATAACTACACCCGAGTAGTTTGGAGAAAAACATCAGTTTGGGGGGGAGTGAAAAACTTGGAATACCTTGAAATACTGAAAGGTGTCATGGATAAGGTATGGACGGATAAATTCGGAGAGATAAGGTACATAGGCAGTCGAAAAGTGCTGACAACTCTCGGATCATCATCATCGGACGCTAGAAAATTAATACAAGATAAAGAAGCAATATGGAAACAATATTTTAACAATCTGGAAGTTTGGGATGGGCAAGACATAGCGTTTCAAAGAAACAGACGGGAAGGACGTGGAAGAGAGGCGCCTTTCTGCAAGAGTGTGCGGGTATGTGAGAGGAGAGGAGAGAGAGACGATCAACTAACATGAAGGCGGGCAGGCCGACCGCGAACATTGAACCATTGGAGATGGTCTGATCGTACATTTTATTAGTATGTGTAGCATCACCTCTTTCTTAATAATTTTAGCTATTTGAGTTAGTTTTTCCCAAATTCCATGTCTAAATCTTTTCAACGATTTCGCGGACCTAAAATAACTTAAGAACAACCGTCAAATGATGCGTTGAAATTTCGGGTGGAAAAAAGAGAGTTTTTTCACTAAGTTGCAAAATGAGTTTTTGCCAACTTTAGACATAAATAAATATATGCAAACGAGGTACTTTACATGTTTATTGTTGGGTTTGTGTTCTATGCTGTGAGGGCTTAGCAACGAACCAAACCACGTCCAAAACGAAGCTTAGGTGAATGAGATATCGACGCTCGAAATTGTGTGTTTAGTGTTGTTTAAAGCTACGAAAAGTGGAAGAAAAGTGTGGAACTTGTCCCACATAAGTGGAGGGACCAAACTTTAAGTGGTATATTAATGGGAGCCTCGTGAGAATATTGTTTCCCTTAAGGCAAACAGTAGTGGGGACCCAATGGGGTGCGAAGCACCCAACTCGCATATGCGCGCACGTGGCATGTGCTTTTTGATGGAGCACTTGGCACGCTCGCATCGCAGTCATTTGAGAGCCGCCTTAGTATTGTTTCCTTTAAGGCAAACACTAGTGAAGACCCTATGGGGTGCGAAGCACACGAATCGAATACGTGCCCGCGCGTGGCGTGGGCTTTTTGATGGCGCACTTGACACTTCGCACGCTCGCATTGCCGCCGTTTGAGAGCCGCCTTAGTATTTTTGAAGATTGGTGCAAGGTCTGGATGGATTGGTGGCTTACTCCGGATGAGGAATCTATTCCGGATGGAGAATTCTAGTCCGGATCATGACCCTCGCAAAATGCATAGAAAAAGCTAAAATAGAAAACTATTACAATCTTGAGAATTATAACAGAATACAATGCATTGAAGATGTTTAATGCAAATTATTTTCATTTTAATTCTCATAGAACTGTTTTGAGTTTTGTTTCACTCTAAATACTAAGGTGTTCCTTAATTAAAAACACATCAGAATTCATACGAGTTCACAGCAAAGATTTTAAGCAACTTTCTCTACTTCGCTAAGACTCAAGGTATTATTTCGGGTGCTTGTGTCCTCCCCAACAGTACTAACTGCTTCAGTTGTTATACCCTGGGAAATGAACGAGTTATCTTGGGAGACTCGAAATTTGTTTTAAAAGAGACATACGAATCCCCAGTCACAACCTTTTGCTTCATCTCTATTCTTTTATGGCGCCGGAGGCGGTTCGGTTCTTGGCTAGAGTTCAGCGTGTGGTCCACAGCAACTTTACGACTCCTCAGGGGCGAGGCTTTGTTTTTAGTAGATTAGGGTTTTCCATTCAGAAGGGGATGGCGGCGCAGTTTGTTGCCCGTCTACCTGCTATCCTTATGTAATTTGCCTTGATGATATATAATTAAATTTAAAACCAAAAAAAAAAAAATTGTAAATTAATGTACTTGTAATTTACTGTTTTTCTTTGATTATGTATTGTGATTGAACTTATAAAAGTGTTTTTAATATTTTTTATACTAACGGTTACTACATGATACATCCTAAATAATTCAAAGAGGAAATCACCAGTCAACCCATAAGAAACGGGGCATACAATTGGAAATTTGAAACCATTTTGTGTGGGTTTCTAGTTTCTTTGAAATAAGCTAAACATTAGGTGGTGCTTAGATGCTTACCATAAACTCTCTCGGAGATCTCAAGGAGTCGATCAGGCTGCTTCCGGTTAAACACGCGTTTCAACAGCGCCATCTAATGGTGCAGATCCAATATTTTGATACCTGTGTAATCAATTTCTTCGAACCAAAAATGTTGACTGTATATTTCCTACACCGATCTCGTACTTCTCCAGTTTGCAATTTCCCTTTCCAATTAACACCTGCCAAACTTATCACGGAGAACTGTTGAATTTGAATCCAAGCTTCAATTGACGAATTCGATCCCCAATAATAAGCTTCAAAGTTTGTAATCGCAGTTGACTATACAGAAATGTGGCTTTTCTGCTCATTTGATGATTTGGATATCACATGGAGGGAGAGAGATGAAATGTGCCAGTTTAAAAAAGAAAGAAGAATACATATATAAATATTTAAATAGTAATAATACATATGTCTAAAAAAATGTTTAACTTACTTATATATTTTATCCATTTCTTTTTATTTTGCTTTGATTTTTTCATACGTTTTATTCTTCTACACTTAATGTAGGCATATGAATGGTTTTTCTTAAATAATATATTATTACTACGGCCGCTCAAAAAGGTTATACTAAAAAGTGAATTGTGTCTAAAAATTGTAGAAAGTCACCGGAAGACGTGACGTATCCAAGATGTGGAGAGGAATTGTGTCTAAGAAAATCTATACCATATAATAAAGAGTAAACTGTCATTTTCGTCCCTGTGGTTTGGTCAAAATTGTCACTTTCATCCAATAGTTTGTTTTTTTGTATCTGGGTCCTCGTGGTTTTAAAATATTGCCATTTTCATCCTCGTGGTTTTAAAATATTGCCACTTTCATCCAGTCAGCTAACACCGTCCGTTTTTCTCAGTTAAATGAGGGGTATTTCAGTCTTTTTACTTATTTGTTTTATTTTTTCATCTTTTTTACTCTCACTTTTTAATCATAGAAACAAGCGACGGAGGTGTTCCAGTGGTGCTCGTCGGAAACTGGTCAGGAAAAGAGGAAGAAGGCTAGCAGGTGGATGATTAAATTAGAGGTTAAATTGGGGATGATTAAAAAGTGAGAGTAAAAAAGATGAAAAAATAAAACAAATAAGTAAAAGGACTGAAATACCCCTCATTTAACTGAGAAAAACGGACGGTGTTAGCTGACTGGATGAAAGTGGCAATATTTTAAAACCACGAGGATGAAAATGGCAATATTTTAAAACCATGAGGACCTAGATACAAAAAAACAAACTATTGGATGAAAGTGACAATTTTGACCAAACCACAGGGACGAAAATGGCAGTTTACTCTATAATAAATAAAGGTTTTATTCAGACATTTTTCACTCTCTTATGCATTGTCAACATTTTTTCTCGTTTCTCTCTCCTATTAACTATACAAATTTTTTTAATTTTTTTTTTAATTTTTTGTTTCCCGTTTCTCTCTCCTATTAAATGATAATGATTTCTATAATTATTTTTATAAAACGTTTTTTATTTAAAAAAATAGGTTTGTTCATAAAACAATTTTATAAATTAAACATTTCTTTCATTCTTTTTATAAAACATTTTTAAAAAACAACTATATAACGTTCTAGAATTTGTATTAAAAAACTATGTAATATGTCATAAATACGTAACATGTAAATCTTTATTACTATAACATTGCATTTATTCAACTCGTGTAATACACGGGGTTTCTAACCTAGTCTAAAAATATAGCCAAGATTACACACTTGTAGACGCCCTATTTAATATATGGACGCTCACTTAAAATAGCATAAACGCCCCGTTAAGAAATTTAGACGCCGAGTTATACGCATGCCTAGTTTTTTTTTATTTTTAATTAAAAAAATATATATTTATGTTTATTTTTAATTTATATTAATTTATTTACGTTTATTTTTAATTAATATTATTTTATTTAAGTTTATTTTTAATTAATATTATTTATTTATGTTTATTTTTAATTAATATTAATTTAAAAGAAATAATTAATGCTCACACCACCCTCACTCATTTAAGTATGACGCCACATTACAAGCACTTTTTCCTTCACACCACTCTCACTCACTTGGATATACCACATGCTCTAGAGTAAACTTTTAATTTGCTCTTTTAAGTTCTAACCATCAGTGGAAGCAATCTCATGTGCAGAACTTGGTAAGTTACCTGATTAAGTCGGGATGTGATGGGGAAAGTTACGGCTCTATGTGTGCCAGCCAAATTAAATACGCTGATCAGATGTTTGGATACAAAATATTTAGTTTCAGCTGTAATAGCTACTTTAACAAGGTATAACAAGCGGTTCCACAACCAAAAGGTTGTGAGTCCTAACCTCATCCAACACAAAAAAAAATAGAATAAAATTTGTCGTTCAAAAAAATAACAAGCGGTCCCTTATGAACGGAGATGTTAATTTACCTGTTGATCAAATTGGGACAAGATGCCCCGAGTCAACTCTTTGTGTGTCAGCCTAGATGCCGTGATCATGTGATTAAACCCAAAACATATAGTTTAAAACCAGTTGTTATTTTATAATCTCACATAGTTTAAAGGTGGTTATTATGTCTCTATAGTTGACTTTAGACGATAATTATTTTTGATGGTCTTTTATTTAATTCCGAGTATACCGTATGAAGAGGTATTAGGGGAAAAAATACTCAAGTTTCATTTAGTGTAGACGGTGATAGAAGCTTTAGTAAGAGGAGTCTTTACCGGCTATTTACCATTATATTACTACCAAAAAACTAGAAAATTTGTGACAGCAGATTTCGTGGGAAATTTGTCGGAATTGGCTGTTAGCGACAAGGTTGCGACAAAAAGTGTTTGTTGGAAAAAACCTCGTAGGAAATGTTTTTTCCGACGAATTAGCGTCAAAAGTCTTTCGTCGGTAATTTCCGACAATATTCCAACGATTATATTAAATAAATAAGTTAGCTTATTAAATAAATTTGTAAGAAATCTTAAGGTTACTTTTTTGTTTTTGTTTTGTCGGAAAGTTGTCGATAACTTGTAGGAATTTTCTTTTGTTGGTAACTTGTCGGAAACTTTTATAGAAAATATACATGTTTTCTAGTAGTACATGTATAATGGTGATTTACCGTTACATGTATTATTATCAATTAGATTACACTTGTCTATTCGTGATTTAATTAGTCTTCTATAAATATTAAAATTTAGGGGTTGTTTGGTTTATTAAGAGCTGAACTATTAAGAGTTCTGAATAGTTTAGCATGGTTTCTGTGCTGAAACATTAAAAGGTTGGATGGACTATTAAAAGACTAACAAAATCTAAAACAAACACCCCATATCTCTGACCGATTTAGATGTAGACTCTTAATGAAATCATTAAAAGGCTATCAAACAGCCTCTAGATATAGTAACATAGCTACGTCATTTAATACCATAACTCATCTCCATTTTGGAATAATTTTGCCCTTAGGGAGTGGGAGTGGTATCCTCCCAACCAAACTACCCTCCCAAATTACATCAATTAGGAGATGTCACATCAATTAGCTAGATTACCCTCTCAAAGTACCATATATGGTGGGAGTGGTACTCTACAAGTACCCTCCAACCTTTTTATTTATTTTTTAAATTAAAACAAATTAATAACCAAATTAAAAAACTAAAAATTTAATTAATTAATTAAAAATACATAACAATAAATAAAAAGATAATACAAAAAAGTAATTATTAAATAAAAATTCATCTAGTCTTCGTCCAAATCCGGGGTGTTTCTCGTAATATGCATTTTTGTAACGCCGAGAAACTCTTCTTGTTCCTAGCGTCTTCACCCTCTTGAAAATATTCAAAAGTAGCTTGTACGTCGCCAACTATTTGTAAAAATAACATCTTCGACATCCAAAATCTATTTCGAAACGTCGCTTCTCCGTGTGTTGGGTTTTCGTCGAAATAATCTTTTTTTAGATTCTGTAGAGCCTGTTCATGATCACGGCGTACATATGTCCTTGATGATGTAGTTGTGTCTTTCTCTTCGGCTTGGGCGGCAATATCACATATAAATTGCATACTATCGCCGCTGAACACGAAGTCAAGCGCATCTTCCGATGAATCGGGTGGAAAGTATAACGTACGATTCATATTTTGGGTGGGGTGTGTACAAAAGAAATGGTTTATATTTAGAAAGAATGTATTTTTTGTGTAGTGAGTAAAATGATAGGGTATGTATTTATAGGGGTAAATTAAATTTATTCATTTTTATTTTATTTTAACGGCTATATAGCCGTTCAACAGCTATAGTCAAACATCTCCACTCCAAATTTCAACGGGTTCACCAAGCCGCTAACCCAACCCGCCAACCCATACCCGATGAACCCGCATTGGATGCGGCGGTGTACCTGTTTAGCCGCCGGGTACCCGCACTCTAGTCCCACCTCCCTTAAATGTAACAATTCTAAAAGCACATTCATCTATGGTCTTGATCATAATAGTCGGACGTTCACACTCAACTACCTAGGTGACGTATTACATATTAGACCCCAAGTGCATTGACATAACTTGGATATAAATGTTTGACAGGTCATTTGTGCCATAATCACTCACGTTGAATACAATAGGCCTTTAATTTTGTTGAATATACGAACATCATTTTTAATAGAATAATAATAAAAAGTTGACTTGGACATGGGCCAAACAAGTTGACCTTTGGTGTACACGAGTGACGAGACTCACGAGAAATGCCATTTTTAATAGAATAACAATATGATTTTAATCTATTATCATCCCTACTATAAGAAAAATTCAAATCTACTCGGAACCGACATCATAAAATAATTGGATTTACTTTTTGGGCCGGTTATGGTCTAGAAAGGCATTAGGTCTTGGGCCGAATTGGAAATCCATATGTATAGGGTTGAGTTTTTTATTATGGGTTGGGCTTTATAGCCCAAGTGTATATATATAGGCCTGAATATGGGGTGCGTGTCAACACTGCTTTCAAAATAGAAACATGAAAACCTATATATCTTAAATGATTTTGCGGAGAAGATGGAGAGAAGATCCTTGTTTACAAATATGAAGCAAATTTGAGTCTTGACAAGTTTTTGCATAGGAAAGATTATCCTGGATGAGATGTCTTCACATTTGCCTAGGCGTTGCGCGTAGGTTTAGGTACCGTCATAATGAAACTGGATCTTAACATGGTGTTATCCATGGTGACATCAAGAGTTCAAGCATCTTCTTGGATGAAAACCGGAATGCCAACATTTCAGATTTTGGATTGTCTAAAATAGCTCTTACAAATTCGGCAAATTCAATTATGTTCACGGCTCCTTGTGGAACATTGGGATATGTTGATATATCCACAAATACTATATGGTTATGGTATCACACAAAAATCTGATGTTTATTCTTTCGGGGTTGTATTGTATGAAGTCTTGTTTGGAAAGCTTGTAGCTATTCCGGGATACCTTGATGATCTGGTTTTCTATCAAAATGAACAAAAAGCATTATGGAGAGAAAACATTGCATAGGATGATTGTGTTACCCAGGAATACGTTCACAAGTGAATCAAACAAGAAATCCAATCACACAAGAACAACCGGGTATGCACAAACGAACGTGCGTTTTCTGTTTAATTACATAAATGTAAACAAGAACAAGGAATGGAAAAAGACGAAGACTCCTAAGCTACCTTACGGGTTTATATACACACCCTTACATATATTAATCCTATTCTAATACGAAACTGAATAAGCAATAATTTGAAATTCAAATACTAATTCAAATATAATACTAACTAGATAACTTAACCTGCACTCCAAGTATACGATTTCCTCCATCCACCCTATGAGATCAACCGAACCACCCTAACCAAAGTTGTACTTGTTTTTAGTACTCACTCTCAACTTTAGCTTTCTTTAGACACATTGCCTCACACAACTTTTTCATCTTTGTACTTGGTAACGCCTTTGTGAATATGTCAGCTACTTGATCATGTGTACTCGATCACATACTTAAGATCAATTTCACCACTTAGCACCTTTTCACGTATGAAGTGATAATAGATTTCAATATGCTTTGTTCTTGCATGAAATGTTGAGTTTTCTTCTAATTGAATCGATGACATATTATCTCCATACACCAGTACCTTATAATTCACATCTTGATTTAAATCCCTCAGCAGCTGAACTAGTCACACATACTCTTGAGTTGCCATTGCAGCTGCTTGGTATTCCAATTTAGTGGTTGACAAGGACACGATGGGTTTTCGCTTGCTAACCATGCAACCACTATAGTACCTAGTTTAAATACACATCCAGTAGTGGACCTCCTTATGCTTAAGTCTCCGGCTTAGTCCGCATCACAGAACCCAATTAACCAATTCACTTCTAGACTCCCTCTTGAACTCTACTCCATAGCTAGGTGTTGCCTTTATGTATCGCATCACTCTTCGTACTGCATCTAAGTGTGGCTTTCTAGGCTCTTGCATGTAACGACTAAGCACACCAACCACAAACGAAATATCAAGCCTGGTTAGGGTTAAATAGATTAAACTCCTAACTAGCTATACATTGTAACATCTTCAAGCAGCCTTCCTTCATCAGCCTTTAGCTTCACGTTTTCCTCAATTGGTGTTATAGCAAGCTTGAAGCTAGCCAAACCATACTTTGTTAATAAGTCCACTGCATACTTGTGCTGATGTACAATGACTCCATCTTCCCTGTACTCAATTTCCAGCCCTATGAAATGCTTAAGTATTCCCAGGTCTTTCATACAGAATCGTACACATAAATTATGTTTTAAATGTTCAATTTCTTCTACTAGATTACCGGTGATTATGAGGTATACTTGTTTAGTTCCAAAAGCTCACCAATCTTACCAAACTAGGCTCCCGACGATTACTTCAGTCCATACAATGCCTTCTTTACCTTACACACATGGTTTGGATAAGTTTGGCTTGCAAATCCTTGCGGTTGTTCCATGTAGATTACATGATCAATTTCACCATATAGGAACGCATTCTTTATGTCCATTTGGTATAGTCTCCACCCGTTGCTTGCTGCTAATGAAACCAGGATTCTCAATGTGGTGATCTTTGCAACATGACTGAATGTTTCTTCATCGTCTAGACCAAACTGCTATAAGAAACCACAAGCCACCAACCGGGCCTTATACCCTTCCACACTTCCATCGGCCTTTTTTTTAATTTTAAACACCCATTTGCATGTTATTGCTTTCTCACCATCACCGTTAGGAACTAGTTCCTAGGTCTGGTTTTGGGTTAATGCATCAAGTTGTTCCTTCATAACCTTTCTCCATTTTTCGTTGACTTGTGCTTGTAGAAACGTTTCTAGTTCACACTCTTCAATAATAGCTACACTTGCATACATGGGGTTTGGTTTCTTTATTCGGCTTGACTTTCTTACCCCCAAGTCCTCGGCACTCATCTGTTCTCCCGACATACCAGAACTTTTAGCATTTATCCCAGTTTGCTAGGGACTATTTCGTGGAGTGGCTACTTCTTCACCATTAGTTCTTGCATCAGTTTCATTCTCTGCTTCCCTGCTGTTCGAGCTCATCTTTCAGGCCTTGAGAATCTGGTAGGGCTTCATGGTTTTTAGAGCACCATGAAGACGCTTCATCAAATATGACATTCCGAGATATGTATATTTTACCGAATGTAGGGTCACAACATCTCCAACCTTTCTTCTCATTGTGACCTGGAACAAAAACATAGCATACACAGCCAAAAATCTGAAAATAACTTACATTAGGTTTAAGTTTAAATAGTTTTTCAAATGGTGAGATGTACTCCATATTCTTTCTCTCGCTGTTACACAACTATGGCCTCTTCTTAAACCGGATGTTCACAATGCCTTATTACATAGTGACCTTAAGAAGTCAGTCTACCTTTAGCAGCCATAGGGCTTCGTTGATCGTAAACATTCGGATCATGTGTGTGTACTTCATAAATATTTATATGGTTCAAACAGGCCCCACTGGCAAGGTTTCATTGCTTGCCCCAAGCTCTTCACAACTTTGGCTTTCAAGGATCCAAAATTGATCCTTATCTATTTACATACAAGTCTAGGCACACTATCATCGTCACTGGTAACAACACCAAAGCTATAGATATACTCATCAACCAACTGAGTCATGCTTTTGCTCTCAGTGGTCTTGATTACTTTCTAAGTCTTGAAACAACACCAAAGCTATAGATATACTCATCAACCACTTGAGTCATGCTTTTGCTCTCAGTGGTCTTGATTACTTTCTAGGTCTTGAAATTGTACACCAAGTTTGGGACATCCTGTTGTCTCAACGAAAATATATCGTCGATGTGTATCAACGAGCTGACCTTTCAGATTCAAAGCCAGTCTCCTCTCCAATGAGCGCCTCACATGTCTTATCTCTTAGGGACCATCCTCTCTTCTCCGAACCAATCCGGTATCAATAACTTGTTGGTGCCCTGCAATATGTTACTCTCTCAAGGTTGGATATTGTCTTTGCATCCAACAAAGTGTGCCAGTATATGCATGCCTCATCAAACAATCACGGGTCTGTGGTTAAACGAATTTTCATATATCTAAAAGGCACCATTATTCATGGTCTACTCATCCGACACAATTCTAGTTCCTCTTTCTAAGCCTTTACTAATGTTTACTCGCAAGGAACCTCCAATATTCAAGCCTTCTCTAATGCTGACTGGGTTAGGTGTTCAGATAACCCTCAGTCCACGAGGGGATTTGTTGTCTACTTGGGTTCTAATCTTATCTCCTGGATAACACAAAAACAGAAAATTGTTTACAAGTGATCCATTGAGTCGGAATACAAAGCTCTGGCAGATACAGTTTAGAGAATTCCCGGCTAGAAGCTATTCTTAGAGAACTTGGGATAGACACAAGGTCTAATCCCACTCTCTGGTGCGATAACCTCGGTACAACCTACTTTGCAGCTAATCCGGTCTTTCATGCCCAAATAAAGCACGTTAACATTGATTTTCACTTTGTTCACAAAAAAAGTAGCAGTAGGAAGACTTAGGGTTCAACTCATTGCAACGGATGATCAGATTGAAGACATCCTCACAAAGCCGCTACTGACTTAAAGATTTATAATTTTATGCTCCAAGCTAAAGGTCGCTCACCGCCCTTAGTTTAAAGGGGAATATTAGATCATATTCTAATTAGCTATATTAGGAGGTATTATCGTGTAACTATGGTTATCCAATATAACCTTATTTGTAACCTTATTGTAATCTTACAATCGATCAATACAATCACAATTTACACACACTTAAGGGTTTTACTATGATTTTCGTTTTCTCCTAGTTTTTTAAATCTTAACTCTTGCTTTCTGTTGTCTAGATTGATTTAGGGTTTTCGAATCGAGTTTTTTTTTCTTGTTGTTTAATCGTTTGATTTTATTTTACATCTTAAATTCGATGAAGTATAGGAGTTTTGAGTTTACGATTTGTTCAAATTCTTGAATTTTTGAAATCGGGGATTGATTTATTTTAATTACTTCAAATTGAGGACCTAAGATAAATAGTCCTAATGCCAATTCTTATCTTCTAGAACGTTCTCCTCTAAAACAAGTACTAATTGGACCCAAACATCAAGCTGACATTTCTGAATTGCAAGATATGGGGTGATTGTTAGGTTAAATCGTTTGTTTATGGGTCACGAGTCAGCGGGTCAATGGAGATTTGTTTTAAATGGATGGGTCAGAAGTTAGTTATTTTATTTTAACATGTTTATTTTATGGTTTTTGATTGTGTCACGAGCACGTAGTGGGTCAAAAGTCATGGGCTTGTTTCCTAGTTTTCTGGTATAGTTACGTTCACGTTGCAGTAGGTAGGTTAGCTCCCTTTTCTTTAGGTGCAAGTTTATTTTGAGTCTATTTATGTAAGTTTTTCAAATGAATGAAGGTGGGTTTTTAAGCAGTAAACACTTTCCTGTTCGTGAGTTTTGCTGTGGATATTTTAAGCTTTGAACCCCAACATTCTCCTCACGTAAAATAGTGTGTGTAGTGTGGGTAACCCAAGGGCCTGAACCAACATGGAGACCATGCTTTCCAATATGATTCATGCACATCCTGATTCCTATGAAACAATTGGTTCACCAATCACCATGCACGAGAAACGTCAACAAAACATGGTTCGACCATGAATTTACCTTTGAACCCTTGGATCAAACAGTGTGGGATGTTGGGGGATCAAGAACTAAAACTGATTTCTTGCCCACTGGCAGTATGATTGGGAGGTATTTGGAGTAGTGACGGATCCGGGAATTTTTTTTTGTATAGACTTTTTTTGTTTTTTTAATATTTTTAAAAAAAGACATATCCCGATGACATGTCGTTTTTTTAAGCTTCTTGAAGCAATTACTCATTTTGGTTAGTAATTTGTGATGAAAAATAACCTATACCGACGACATGCCGTCGGTATAGACTTATTTTTTTTTACCCACGAACCATTAAAAAATAAAATGAAATTAACCTATACCGACGACATGTCGTCGGTATAGGTTTTCATTTGGGCGTCAATTTTCCCTCCATCTGTCCCAACCCTATACCAACGACATGTCGTCGGTACAAGTTTTCACCAGGCAAAAATATGGTGGGACCTCAGATCCTTGTAGTGCTTATTGTCCATGTGCGTATATAATAACAAATCTTTAAGTTTTAGAATGTTTAAATTTTCATTTTATGTGAGTATACAAGTATACAACCATTTAACGTTTACCTAACATAATGTATGTCCATTTTGGATAACCGAGTCCTTGAATAGTTGAGTGTAACAATTCTAAAAATGGCACTCAAATGTGGTCTTAAATACCAGCAGTTGGAAGTTCAAACTCAACAGTTGTTGCGGATGTGAGTATTTTTATAGTTTATGGTTTCCCAACAAATAAACTTAACACTACAATTAAATTGGGTCGTATGATCGATCATATAATTGTCACATTGTATATCTGTTTCATCCTTGAGTTTCATGGGCGAAGCGTATCTCCTCCATGTGAGGAGCTTCAAGGGCGGCACTCTCTCTTCTTCCCTCTCACATTCTTCGCCTGACCCCGCCCGTGAGGCCATGAGGACGGAATCTTGCCCCTCTCCCCTTGTCATGTCCTCCCGTCTATCTCTTTTCCACATGAGCTCAAGGGCGCCATGGTCTTAGAATAGGTTCTCATCCCAATGCAAAAGAGAACGTACAGGAAGTCAGTAAAACAAATTACAATAGCAGCCCCTAGCAATACTCCAATCGATGGTTATCAGCCTTCTTATAAGAACAAAACACTTGATCGATTACTTTGTATGTGAAGAAGAAAGAAAGTAAATTGTTGTAGAGGAAATGAATGAAAAACTAAATAGTAAAAGAAACAAAAAAACACACTTTATTGAAAAAGACTAGGGCTATAAATAGCCTTACAAAAAGAAACGTGGAACATGAAAAGTCACTCAAATTACTAAGCTACTTAAAAGAGATGTTACACCCACTCTTCCAACTTCCTCAAATTTTATTAAACAAACACTAAAAATATAAAACTTATAAAAGACTTATTCAAAGTTTTCAATTCCAACCATGCATATTTCGTGAACCAATTTATTCAACCAGCGAAGACTCATGACATGTGACCCGGTAAACCAACCGAATAACCCAACAACCACCCCCTTAATCGGTTGTTCACATCATCCACTCACAACAGTGTCGGTTCCTCCTCAATCAAATTCACTTCTTGATTTCTCAATTTTGGACACTCATTGTTGTAGTGACCAAAATCACCACACTTATAACATTTCACATTGCTTTTATCCTGGAAACGCTCATTACCATCTCGACTCTTCACGGAACCACGTCCTCTTCCCCGACCACATCCAAAGTCATCTCGGTTTGAACTTCCAACGCCATAATGTTTACACTCGTGCGGTTTTTCTTCACTAGCTAACAACAAACCACCTTGAATGTCCTCCATTTTCTCGGTTCCTTTTAAGCGCTCCTCGTACGCTTTCAGTCTACCAACGGCTTCATAGAATAACATTGAGTCAAAATCGAAACATTTCTCAATGGAAGCCACGATTTGAAGAAACGACTTAGGCATCGAATCAAGTAACCTTTTCACCAAATCCACTTCTTCAAGCTCATGCCCAAGACTCCTTGCCTTTGAGGCTAAACCGGTTAATTTAGTCACGAAATCATCAACTGTTTCACCCTCCTTCATGCGCAAACTTTCAAGCTCCCTCTTTAATGTTGCAAGTCGAGCCGCTCTCACCCGATCCACTCCCAAATACCGTGTCTTCAGTCTGTCCCACACATGTTTTGGGTCAGTGTAACTCGCCATTTGCAAAACCATCTCCTCGGGTATAGCTTGAAACAAGAAAGCAAGGGCTTGTTTTGACTTCTTTGAATCCGGTTCTTCCCCTAATGCCCTCGGTTCGACTGTTTCCTATATCCCATGTGCATCCATAATCGACTTCACTTTGACCGCCCATACCGAATAATTTGTAAGGGTTAAAATCGGATATTGATAGGACATCGAACCGCCTTCTTTAACAGGGACCATCGCCATTCTTTTCTACCTTTTGACAGCCCCAATCCTATACCAATCAACATGTTCCTAGAGATTCTTACACCGATCAAGAAAACAAGGTCACCACCTTATACCGTCTTCTATAACCCGCAACACGAACTGAACTCAAAGCCACCTGCTTTGATTTCATTATGTTCGCCTTTTCCGCGCCACTGGTTAATCTCCCTTTATCATGGAACCGGCCGATCGATTAAGGAAGGAGGTTGCCCTTGTTATTTGTTAGCCTACGATTAGAATCAAAATGAGTGTCCCTTCAAAACGAATCTAAGCTCTGATACCAAGTGATGGTTATCAGCCTTCTTATAAGAACAAAACACTTGATCGATTACTTTGTATATGAAGAAGAAAGAAAGTAAATGGTTGTAGAGGAAATGAATGAAAAACTAAGTAGTAAAAGAAACAAAAAGCACACTTTATTGAAAAAGACTAGGGCTATAAACAGGGGCGAATTCACCTTTTGTTCAGCGGGGGGCGAGGCATCCGCTGGAATTTATCTGAGTAATAGAAAATTTTAGGTTTTTTTAAGTAGGCACCTTCACAAATACTTGAGAGGCACCTGTGACATCGACAAACAGAAAAGAAAAAGAAGGGAAACCAAAGATTTTGATAATTTTTTACAAGAAGCTTTAATGAAGAACCCAGGCTCTGTGAAGAAGATGAAGATGGAAGAGATAAAGGGTGGGAGAAGATAATGTTGACAAAGGAAAGGAAAACAAATTTGTCAAAGAGTAAATTTCATTTTTCAAAATTAAAAGTTATAAGATTTATTATGTCTTTATTTCCCTTCTATGTATAGAGCTAAATTTGTGGAGTAATTGCTCTAGTCTCTTGTATTTTTTTTTAATTGTAATCCTCTCTTGCAAGCATAGAAAATCATGTTTGATACTAGAATTTTTAAAAGTTTCACATATTCCCTTTCAATTGGTTGAAACTTATAAAGTAAACCTTTAACTTTGATTTGAATTTTTAATAACCCTAATATATTAAATTAGGTATTTAGAGAAGTTATTTTAATAGTTTTATTGCGATTAGGAAGTGTTTCAATTTTCAACGGTCCGTATGAAGAATTATAGGAGTTTAAAATGAACTTTTTTTCTATCAATGTTGGAAATTACTAAAATCAACATTAAATCTAAGAAGTTGGAACAATACAACTCATTTTAATTGCATATCTAATGAAAAACATGCAAAAACAATCGAGATCGACATTGTCTTTTTAGTAATTAGCCAAATAAATTATAATGATTTGGCCCATTATGAATTTATGACCGTCCATTTTTGGTATATTTGACCCGTTTTGACCGGTTTATTTTTTACCAACCTATTTTATGCACCCGCTGACAAAAAATCCTGGATCCGCCACTGCCTATAAATAGCCTTACAAAAAGAAACGTGGAACATGAAATGCCACTCAAATTACTAAGCTACTTAAAGAGATGTTACACCCACTCTTCCAACTTCCTCAAATCTTATTAAACAAACACTAAGAATATAAAACTTATAAAAGATTTATTCAAAGTTTTCAATTCCAACCGTGCATATTTCGTGAACCAATTTATTCAACCAGCGAAGACTCATAACATGTGACCTGGTAAACCAACCGAATAACCCAACACCAATTACATGTTAGACCCCAAGTACATTGGCATAACTTCGATATAAATGTTTTAACATCTCATTTGTACAATAATGACCAGTCATGGCGTATGTCGGTTTGAAAAAGTGAGCTCTTTAATTTTGTCGAATAACATCGTTTTTAATATATACTATAAGAAAAAATTCATCTGTACTCAGTACCAACATAACGGCTGTTGGTTCAGGCCCCACTCAAACTCACGAATACACACACAAAACTCACGTATATATGTAGTATGTTGTGAAGGTAATTTGCAGAAGAAAGAACTTGAATTATATATCGAAAAGAGAGTACAGTAGAAACAAAATAACACTACTCCTATTTATAACAAAAGATAAAAGCCCTGTTAAAGTAACAATTGGTAATGTATTGAAAACCGATAGCTTCATTGATGAAAAGACTGCCTTAAATAGGCTACAAATGTATAACGTAAACAAACGACTTTTACCTAGAAAGCAGGAAACAAACCAGCTAAAGAGGAAATGGTACTACAGACTCGGTAAACTAAACAACCCACTAAAGTGACTTATTCAAATAAAGAAAATAAGCTTCAACGTGTGTATGCATGCATGGAACATGTGCATACACGTGTGCTACTCCATCAATCCCTCCCTCAAACTAGTCTCTCTAGTTTGTCTTTCACAGAACATACCCCTAGCTTCTTTCTCATGGCTTCAAACTGATCCTTCTTCAATGCCTTAGTCATAACATCTGCAATTTGCTCTGTCGTTCTGCAGTACTGTAATGCGATCGTGCCATCTTTAACCAAGTCACGTAGAAAATGAAATCGCATACTAATATGTTTGCACCTTCCATGAAAAACAACATTCTTTGACAGCTTAATTGTAGACATGTTATCACACTTGATAACTGTACTACCTTCAAATTTCAAACCAATATCTTCAAGAACCTCTCTTAACCATAAAACTTGACAAGCACAAGTAGTAGCAGCCACATACTCGGCTTCTGTCGTAGATAAGGTCACCATCTTCTGTTTCTTCGATGACCATGCCACTGCTCCTCCATCCCATAGAACAACATACCCGGATGTACTTTTATAGTCCTTGATATCTCCACCAAAATCACTATCAGTGTATACTTCCATCAGACCTTCTCCTCCACGTTTATACCAAATCCCATAGTCTAGTGTACCTTTCAAGTACCTTAAAATTTTCTTTGCAGCATCAAAATGAACAACGGTAGGATTTGACATATAGCGACCGATAAGACTTACCACATATTGAATATCAGGTCAAGTTGTTGTAATATACATGAGGCTTCCAACTATCTGCTTAAAGAGAGTTTCGTCCATCTTCTCTCCGACATCAGAACGTAGTCTGCAACCAGGTACAATTGGACAAAAAACTGAATTGCAATCCTCCATCTTGAATCTCTTTAGTATTTCATTAGCATATTTCCTTTGAGAAATATGTATTCCACATGCTGTCTGCAACACCTCAATACCCAAAAAAAATCTCATCCTACCAAGGTCTGTCATTTCGAATTCTCTTTTCATTGAGTGCTTGAAACCTTCCATCATAGACACATCATTCCCGGTATAGATGAGGTCATCTACATACACATTAACCAACAGAATACTCCCTTTCAGATTTTTTTTGATGAATAAAGTGTGCTCAGCACTGCTTCTCTTAAAACCTTCCTTGATAAAATAGGCTTCAATTCGACTGAACCAGGCTCGAGGTGCCTGTTTCAATCCATATAAAGCCTTAAAGAGCTTGTAGACCTTGTGTTCTTCATTTCTCTTCACATACCCTTGAGGCTGTTGCACGTAAACATCTTCATCTAAAGTTCCATGCAAGAAGGCAGATTTTACATCCATCTGCAAAATGTTCCAGCCTTGTTGTGCAGCCATTGCTATCATAAGGCGAATGGTGTCCATTCTTGCAACCGGGGCATAAACTTCTGTATAATCAACACCGTGTTCCTGCCCATAGCCCTTTGCATCTTTTGGCAGCTCTACAAGGTTCCAAGTTTCATTTTTTTTAATGGCTTGGATTTCGACATCCATGGCCTTTCTCCATTTTTCTTCTCTTATTGCTTCTTCATAAGTTGATGGTTCCTCAACTAACTCTACTGCATTCAACTCATCCCCCCCGGTATAATAATCTTGCAAATACGAAGGGAGTCTTCGTTCTCGACCCTCCCTTGCTCTGGCATTGCTTGATTCAGGTACATCATTCTGCACTGCATCAGGGACATGATTGACTGGCTCATCGTCTTCATTATTAGAGTTTACTTGAGTTTCTTCATTGTCTCCCCATGTCAATACTTCACTCTCCTTTTTTTCATTAGCATCCCATTCCCAACTCTTGTTTTCTTCAAACAACACATCCCTAGTTATCACAACTTTCATCGTTTCAGGATCAATCAGCCTATATGCCTTTGATTCTTCACTCCTCCCAACTAAGATACACGGCTTGCTTTTGTTGTCAAGCTTAGTGTGTCTTTCCTTTGGGATATGAGCATGAGCCACACAACCCCACACCCTTAGATCTTCGACATCTGGTTTCTGCCCACTCCATGCTTCATATGGGGTGATGTCCTTTAGAGCCTTTGTTGGACATCGATTCAAAATAAAATAACTCCAGACCGCAGCTTCAGCCCAAAAGTACTTAGGCATATTTTTTGCAGCTAAGATAGTAACCACCATGTTTATCACCGTTCGATTTTTTCTTTCTGCCACACCATTTTGCTGTGGTGTGAACCTTGTTGTTAATTGTCTTCTAATGCCATGAGCAACACAGAACTTATTGAAATCTTGAGACAAGTACTCTCCACCTCTGTCTGTTCTAAGAGTTTTAACTTTCTTTCATGTTTCTGTTTCTACCTTGCTTTTGAAAGCTTTGAAGCTTTCAAAGGCTTCAGACTTTTCCTTTAATAAATAGATCCAGCCCTTCCTGCTGTAATCATCAATAAAACTCAAAATATATCGCTTGCCACTCTGAGAAGTGGGTTTGATTGGCCCACATATATCAGAGTGCACTATTTCTTTGGCTCTCCAATTACTAGACTTAGGAATAGCCTTTCGACTTTGCTTCCCAACACAACAGTTTCTGCATAAAGTATCATCAATAATAAATGAAGGCAAGCCTTTGACCATACCTTTTTGTTGCAGAAGAGCCATGCTAGCTATACTTATATGACCATACCTTTCATGCCATAATCTTGATGTGTCACAATCACTAGAGTACAAGCTATTATCCTCCACCTTTTCTTTACCCTTGTTATAGACCTCACATGCAATAGTACTATTTGTACAATACTCACCACTTTCATCATACAACGAAAACATTCTGTTGAAAGTCATATGACTTTCAAATAAAAGGCCTCTATTATTATGATATATCCTGCATACTCCTCTTTTAAAGACAAATTCCAAACCCTTTTCTTGAAGTTGCCCCATGCTAAGCAAATTGTTCTTGAGTTCGGGTATATAATACACATCATTTACAACATAAACAATTCCATTGAAAGTGAGTTTAATCTGCCCCATACCACCCACTTTCATATGTGTATTATTACCCAGTTTAACTGTTCGAGTGTAATTCTCATTCAGATCAACAAATTTCTTTCTATCCCCACACATATGATTCGAACAACCCGAATCCAAGAACCAAATACAATTGCTTTCTTTATTACCAGTTTGTGCCATAAAATTACTAACCTTTTTGCATGCATATGGGTCTTCACCATCATTGTCATCAGAAGGATCAACCAGTGTCATAAGCATCACTTCATCTTCTTCATCAAAACATGCATAGTTGGCTTCTTTCAATTCTGGACATTCGTAAGAGAAGTGTCCAAGTTTGTGACACCTATAGCATTCCACTGTGTCACGATTTGACCAAGGTCTTCCACGTCCTCGTCCCCTTCCACGAGGATAACTACGTCCTCTTCCACGTCCTCTTGTTGCAGAGTGATCACCTTGTTCCACCTTAAATACCTGCTCTTCTTCCTTTTCCGGCTTCTTGAACTTCTGTTCATGAACAAGAAGCGTGCTTTGCAGTTCGTCAGTTGACATTCTCTCAATGTCTTTTGATTCTTCAATAGAAACGACTACAAACATATATTTTTCAGTGAGGGTTCTCAAAATCTTCTCCACGATCTTCTGATCGGTCATGACTTCACCATTGCTTCTCATCTGGTTGGAAACAGTCAGGACTCTTCCAAAATACTCCGGTATTGACTCACTAACCTTCATCTCTAGAACTTCAAAGTCACGACGAAGCTTCTGGAGCATGGATTTTTTGACACGAGCATTCCCTTCATGTTTCTGTTTCATGGCATCCCAAATCGACTTGGCTGATCGACGATCCAGAATCTGCTCGAAAGTCACCCGATCGATTGATTGGTACAGGTAGTGCTTCACCTGTGAGTCTTTGGCACGTAACTCTGCTATCGTCTTTCTCTGTGCTTCACTCTGGGCAACACCTGTCGCCGGCTCAATGATACCTGGTTCAATTAGATTCCACAATTGCTTTGCTCGCAGCAAGTTCTCCATCATCTCTTTCCAGTGATCATAATGACCATCGAACACAGGGATCTTAAGCTTCTCACTACTCATTTTCACTCTTCTCACTTTGATCGAAATTTTGCTCTGATACCAACTGTTAAAGTAACAATTGGTAATGTATTGAAAACCGATAGCTTCATTGATGAAAAGACTGCCTTAAATAGGCTACAAATGTATAACGTAAACAAACGACTTTTACCTAGAAAGCAGGAAACAAACCAACTAAAGAGGAAATGGTACTACAGACTCGGTAAACCAAACAACCCACTAAAGTGACTTATTCAAATAAAGAAAATAAGCTTCAACGTGTGTATGCATGCATGGAACATGTGCATACACGTGTGCTACTCCATCAAGCCCACATGCTAAAACTAAGTCTTACTTAATCCCTAAAATCTGCAACAAATTCCAACGTTCACTTGTTCTTCAAGTTCACATGTTTTCATCCCATAGAACTCGGTCTTCCACATACTTCGGTCAACACATGACCAGCTCAACGTGCTTTAAGAACAAAACCCAGATGACCCATATTAACTTGCTGACCCGTGAACACATGAACCGTGATCCGCAACCAAACCGATTAATCCAACACCGGCAACCTCTTTCTAAATTTGAGATCATAAATCAAAAAGATAAATCATGTCATCTTCTAAAACCTTGAATATTCCTTTCCAAGAAATAGTATCGGCAACTAACGGATTTGCTGAAGTAAACGTCATCGGAAAGGGTGGTTTTGGCACAGTGTACCGAGGCCAATCAAGACAACGTACATGGCCTAATCGCCGTAAAGCGGCTGAATTCTAAGTTCGAACAAGGAGTCCATCAATATGGGATGGAGGTTACACTGCTTTCCAAATATAAACATGAAAACCTTATCTCTCTTAATGGATTTTTTGCAAAACGTGAGGAAAAGATCCAGGTTTACAAATATGAAGAAAATAAGAGCCTTGACAAGTTTTTGCATAGCAAAGATTTATCCCGGATGCGTCGTCTTCAGATTTGCTTGGGCGCTGCTCGTGGGTAATTGAGGTACGTTCATGATAAAACTAGATCTGAATATTGTGTTATCCATCGTGACATCAAGAGTTCAAACATCCTCTTGGATGAGAACTGGAATGCCAAGATTTCAGATTTTGGATTGTCTAAAATAGATCTCACAAGGTCGGCCAATTCAGTCACCCACACTGATGCTTGTGGAACATATGAATATGTTGATCCCCAAGTACTAAATGGTATCACACAAAAATCTTATGTTTATTCTTTCGGGGTTGTATTGTATGAAGTCTTGTTTGGAAAACTTGCTGCTCTTCTGGGAAATCTTTGTGATCGTCGTTTTACTGTCCAAATGGCCCAAAAGCATTATGAAGAGAAAACATTGCATATATATGATGATAGATCCTTACCTAAGAAAATGGCCCAAAAGCATTATGAAGAGAAAACATTGCATATATATGATGATAGATCCTTACCTAAGAAATGAAATGAATAAATATTCCTTAAGTACGTTTTCAACCATTGCCTATCAATGCTTGAAGAAACGCACAGAAGATCGTCCTACAATGAGCTTGGTCGTGGAAGCACTAGAGAAACTTATGGGTTATCAACAAGTAAGAACTAGAGAAAGATTTGTATTAAAGGTCAAAGCTGAAGTAAAAGGTAACAGTCAAAAGTCAATGTTATAAATGCAAGGACCGTTTTGGTTTATTGGCAAACTTGAGGGGTTAGTTGGTGGCCATTTAAAAATAGTTTGTTAATTATCATTTGGTAATCTTGATTAGGTATATATATAGTCAGATTTGGGGATTTCTTATTCCTAGTTCGTTCATTTGTTTTTCCACTTGTAAACGCTTTCTTCAATTCTTGTAATCGTTTTGATAATCATTGGAATAAAATTGGTAGTGAGAAGCATTTGATTTTGATTCTTGTTCAAGTATTATGTAGTGTGTTTTTATCACAAGTGGTATCAGAGCTTGGTGAGCTCAATTCAGAGAAGTCGTTGCCGATTAGGGTTTGAGTAATCGAAGAACAAGAATGGTTTCCACCAAATACAAGCTAGAAAATTTTGATGGAAGAAATGATTTCGGATTATGGAGCTTGAAGACACGAGCATTATTAGTTCACCGAGGAGTGGTATATGCCCTCGTTGGAGAAGCAAACTTGCCGGTTAATCTCTACGATAAGGAGAAGAAGGATGTTCTTGAGAAGGCACAAAGTACCATTATTCTGAGTTTGGGTGATAGGTAGTTAAGAGAGGTATCCAAAGAGACATCAGCTGCTGGGATTTGGTCAAAATTGGAAATCTTGTATATGACTAAGTCTCTGGAAAATCGTCTTTATCTCAAGAAAAGGTTATACACCTTCCACATTAAGTCCATAGAGGTAGGTCTAAACAAAGGAAAACCATGACTAAGGGGTTTTCAAGATCTAAGTCAAAGTTTAAAAGAAAATGCTACATATGCAATTATGAAAAACATTTGAAGAAGGAATGTCTAGAGAGGAAAAAAAGAAGTATGAACCTAGTTCTTCCAAGAGTCAAGGCAATTTTTCTCCTGAATCATCTATGGATGGTTATGAAAGTTCAGAAGTTCTTGTGGTTTCAAGAGGTATAACAAATGAAGAATGGTTCTTAGACTCAGGATGTTCATACCACATGATCCCACACAAAGAGTATTTCAAAGATATAAAGTTGGAAGATCAAGGTTTTGTTCAATTAGGAGATGATAAGCCATGCAGGATCAAGGGACTAGGTACAATTGTTCTAAAACTGGACAATTGTTCAGAATTGAATCTTATAAATGTGAGGTTATCCCTGAGTAGAAAAGAAACCTTACCTCAGTTGGCACATTTAAAAGGGGTGGTTCTAGTGTGAGTTTAAGAAATGGGTCTATTGTGATTATGTCAGGAACTAAAAGGGATAATAACATTTATGTCTTGGATGGAAAAGTGAGCATATGAGTAGCCTTAGTAGTAGAAGATACTCAGTTAAAGGAAACAGTATTATGGCAAGTATTTCAAAGAATCTGGAGTTAGGTTTTGTGACCACTGTATAATGGGGAAGGCACATATGGTAAGATTTGGCAGGAGTAAACATACCACAAGTGGAATACTGGATTACATACATCCCGGTTTGTGGGGGCCTGCACAAACTCAGTCATTTGGAAGGGCCGGGTATTTCTTATCCTTGATATATGATTTTTCAAGGAGGGTATGGGTCTATGTCTTAAAACATAAAAGTGAAGCTTTAGGGAAATTTTAAGAGTGGAAAGCCTTAGTAAAAAATCAAACCAGTAAGAAGATTAAGAAACCGAGGACTGACAATGGATTAGAATTTTGTAATACTCAGTTAAATCAATTTTGCAAGCAGAAAAGTAAATGACGGTAAAGTAAATAACAGAAAAGTAAAAACGTGCGTGATGTGTGTAACAAGGAATGTAAATAGCAGAATAGTAAATAGAAGGAAAGTAAATATCTCGGAAATGATCAGGTCACGAAGAGTATTACTTTGGGTTTCTAATACGCTTGGTATATGATAATGTTAAGTTGACAAATCCGGTGGTATGACTACAACAAACATGTGAATGGTACACCGCTAGAGCCTCATTCTCATAATATTTGATTCACGAATTATAATCTTTAATAATAAAATGGTAATGATTCCCAGCTAGGGACAACGTTACCCTCAACTCTTTGAATGCTATCTCCAAGTTGGTTTAGGACATCGAACTTAAATGCTTAATTATTATTATTAAAAAGGTTATTAGACTTTGCTCACCGGGAGGCGGTGCAACAATGGGACCATGTATAAAGACGTACCGTTCCCAACATGAGTTCACCAATTCTTGGTCTCATAACAAGTTCGTATAAAGCCGTACGACCTTATTATTATTAATCAACCTTGGCTTATCAAGATCCACTTGTATAAAGACGTACAAGCATCAAGAGAAGTTTGATTAAAAAGGTTTTACGACCTTACGCTTTAAAATCAAGAACACTCACAAGTGTACCTTACGCTTTAAAATCAAGAACTCTCACAAGTGTAAAGACAGATTTATATAATAATAAAAAGCCCACCTAGAAGGTGGTTTTAAGAGCGAATAATTGAAGACATAAACATACCACTAGATTAATACGTTAAACATTAACATACACTAAACTTCATCTTTACCCTAGCAATACAAAGAAGTTTAGCCATGAATGGCCATACTAACTAACGTAACGCTGAGTTTCGTATGCTCCCCTATTGCGGACAAAGAGGAGGAGCCTCTCTTCTCTAACTGCGAAGTTCTCTCTCTCTCTCTCGATAGTGTATTGGTGGTTCTTGAGGTGTGGGGAATGAAGAACCCAAGCTTCCTATTTATAGGCCTCAGAATGAGCAATGCAAAGCCGTGCATTGGATTGCATGGACGTGCAAACACCTAGGGAATTATAGGGTATTAGTGGTAGTGTACTGGGAGTCATGGGAGCAAGGAGGGCTAATGCAAGCCCGTGTATCCCCTCCCTGCTGCCCACTTTTGTTTATCTTTAGAACACCGAATAACCTGCAGTTATAAAATATAAACGTTTTAAGTATCAATTGCAAGGTTATTATTCAGTTAGTACCATAATATAGGGATTATTATGCATGCAAAACATGTATAAATGATGGCACATCAGATACCCTAATGGAGTAAAGGGGTATTGACTCTCGAGATTGGAAGTCCAAAAGTGTTTATAAGCAGGGATGTTGTAGCTTTTAAAGAAGATGTAATGTACAAAGACATGGTGGACAATCAATGTGATAAAAGTAATACAAGTTATGTTTTAAGGCTTGATGAAGTTGGGGATCAAATTGAGGTAGAGAATAACATAGATGGTAATCTAGGTATGGAAGGTATATCTAGACAATCTGTGGGAGATATGGGAGAGTCTATAAGTTATAGTCTGGCTAGAGACATACCAATGGGAGACATACAGCCAGCTGCAACATATAGAACAAATCATGATATTTCTACATTCGTATTCAGTGTGGTAGAGGACATGGGCGAAGCTTAGTGAGACCCCCCCCTGAATTTTTGCTCAGTAGTATTCATTTATACATATTCAACTGATTTTTCGCTCAGTAGTGTTAATTTATATGTATTCGGCCAAAAATTTTATAGTTTCGGCCCCCTGATAGGAAAAAAAATCTCGGTCCTGCTTTTTTATTTAAGTTTCGCCACTGGCAGAGGAAGAGGATAACAGTGAACCATTGACCTTTGAAGAAGCAGTGACATCTACTGATAAAGAGTTGTGGGTCAAAGCCATAGAGGAGGAAATGGAATCATTACATAAAAATGATACATGGGTGCTGGTTGATAAGCCTCATGGTCAAAAGCTGGTGACTTATAAATGGATTTATAAATTGAAGGAAGGGATTCCAGGAAGTGAAGGACCAAGATTCAAAGCTAGGCTTGTAGCAAAGGGGTTCACACAGAGAGCGGGATTTGACTACAATGAGATATTTTCTCATGTAGTCAAGCACTCATCAATCAGAATTATACCAGCCTTAGTTGCAGTGTTGGACTTTGAACTAGAACAGCTTGATGTAAAAACAGCTTTCTTACATGACAGTTTGGAAGAAAAAGTATACATGACTCATCCAAAGGGGTTTGAAGAAAAGGGCAATTAGGAAAAGGTTTGCTTGTTACAAAGATCATGATATGGACTATGGTATGTGAGTGTTCTTATCTAAAATAATTAGGTTATGTGATTTTTTATTTTATTTTATTTTGTCTTTGTCTTGTTCTAAGTATGGGCTTTGTTTCTTTCAAAAGAGTTGTAGTAATAGAGAAAAATTATATGTCAGTTTGTGTCACCATATATTTTGTATCCAAAGCTTGTTAAGGGAAAATCAAAGTCTTTGTTATAAGTTTCTTTTTTGTTCGTTAATGTAGTTGAATGACCAGTTTCCTATAGGATCGCCTCATACTGAGGATGTTATTCATCCTCAAACGACTCATACTAAGGATGTTACTTATCATCAAACGACTCATACTGAGGATTTTACTGATCATCAAACGACTCATACTGAGGGTGTTACTGATCATCAAACGACTCATACTGAGGTTGTTCATGATCCTAAAGCTACTGAGGTTCTTCCTGATCCTAAAAATATAGCTCCCCTTTTGACTTTGGCAAAGTCAAGGCCTAAAAAAATATATAGGTTAGCGAAAAAATTGGAGCATATATATAGCCAAACCATCTCAGTAACTGTTAATTAACCGAGTGAGATGTACATGTTAAATTGTAAGAATGTTGAAATAGAGTCGATGTTACAATTATGTGTCAATGGTTGGGCTGATGTCGGAGTTTTGCATTTGTATACTGATGTGCCATCATTTATACATGTTTTGCATGCATAATAATCCACATATTATGGTACTAATTAAATAGTAACCTTGCAATTGATACTTAAAACGTTTATATTTTGTAATTAAAGGTTATTCGGTGTTCTAAATATAAATCAAGATGAAATCTATCAAAAACACCAAGAAACCAAGCTTCTAAAAGGATCATTCCCGAGCTTTGACCCCTAAGAATTCAAAATAGGTCAATAAGAGTCAACCAGCAGCTAAAAGACAAAAGTGGGCAGTAGGGGGGGATGCACGGCCGTGCATCCCAATGCACGGGCGTGCATTGCCTTCTCGTGCTCCCCACGGCTCCCAGTACACTGCCACTCGTACCCTATGATTCCCTAGGTGTTTACACGCCAGTGCATTGCTCATTCTGAGGCCTATAAGTAGGAGGCTTGGGTTCTTCATTCTACATACCTTAAGAACCATCAATACATTATCCAGAAGAAAGAACTTCGTAGTTAGAGTAGAGAGTAGAGAGGCTCCTCCTCTTTGTCCGCAATAGAGGAGCCTATGAAACTCAGCATTACGCTAGTTAGTATGGCCATTCGTGGCTAAACTCTTTGTATTGCTAGGGTGAAGATGAAGTTTAGTGTATGTTAATGTTTAACATATTAATCTAGTGGTATGTTTATGTCTTTAACTATTCGCTCTTAAAACCACCTTCCAGGTGGGATTTTTATTATTATCTAAATCTGTCTTTACACTTGTGAGCATTCTTGATTTCAAAGCGTAAGACCGTAAAACCTTTTTAATCAAACTTCTCTTGATGTTTGTACGTCTTTATACAAGTGGATTTTGATAAGCCAATGCTTGGTTAATACTAGTAAGGTCGTACGTCTTTATATGAACTTGTTATGAGACCAAGAATTGGTGAACTCATGTTGGGAACGGTACGTCTTTATACATGGTCCCATTGTTGCACCGCCTCCCGGTGAGCAAAGTTTAATCACCTTTTTAATAATAATAATAACTAAGCACTTAAGTTTGATGTCTTAAACCAACTCGGAGATAACACCAAAGAGTTAAGGGTAACGATGTCCCTAGCTAGGAGTCCTACCATTTTATTATTAAAGATTATAATTCGTGAATCAAATATTATGAGAATGAGGCTCTAGCGATGTCCCGGGTCATATGTTTGTAGTAGTCATACCATCGGATTAGTCAACTTAACATTATCATATACCAAGCGGATTCAAAGCCCAAGGCAATACTCTTCGTGACCTGATCATTTTCGAGATATTTACTTTCCTGCTATTTACTATTCTGTTGTTTACATTCCTGTTACACACATCACGCACGTTTTTTACTTTTCTGTTATTTACTTTACCGTCATTTACTTTTCTGCTTCACAAGCACACAAAACCCACTCGCTAATTAAACCGGCTAAACGATAGCAAAAGTTGAGAATTGGAACTCGACAATGTCCATTGGTTCGATACTTGGTTCTTACCTAAACTATATTACGCTGCAATAGGTACAGTTGCCTATTGTGTGTGTTTTAAGTTTTAAGTAATTATCATTTTATTTTATAAATTTAAAACATGATCTCGTAAAACCAAAATCTCTAAATATTATTATATAATATTTACTATATCAAACATCACACATCATATACAATTTAAGTTAGATTAGTTTTTGTTTAAATAATTTATGGTAACATTTTCTTAAATATAACTGAGTGTTATTAACTTTATCTAATTTTTTTTAGGTATTTATATACAATGGGGGCGGTAATACGGCATATTTCAATCCCCGAATGATCGGACTTAGTTACTGCAATAGCGATAGTAATTTTGTCATCAATCATATTAAAGCTGTTATGGAATATCACAAGGACAAGCGATATTTTATGACACCGTATCTAACCGAGTATTATATCTATATTTTTTATTTATTTTTTATTATATTTATTTAAGTTATTTTAATACTAAAATATTAATGTTATGATTTTTTTTCATTTTTGTAGGGGGCATGGGTCGTTGATTTTGATCCAACGCAATCACACGAATCATAAATTGTATGGACATATTATTAACTCAATTAATAAAGGATAGAGTGTCAAGTGCTAATTTACTAGAAAATGCTACTGTAAAGAGTATTTTATGGAAAATGATTAATGTAAGTTTTCTTTTTCTTGCTTTATTATTTGTTTAATTTAGTAAAATATTTAATAAATTATTAATTTAATGTATTTAGTGCCATCAACAATCAAATACCTGAGAATATGGATATTACGTAATGAACGCGATATATGAATTTGTGATTGAATGCGATGAACATCTTGTAAGTATATTATATATACTAATATTTATTTATACGTTATAAATATATATATATATATATATATATATATATATATAGGATTGAGTTATAGTAAAAAGGGTTTTTAATCTAAAAAGGGTTAGAAGGATTATGTACTTGACATGTGTTCTTTTATTGTTTTTGAAGGGAGAGCATATTGGTCATTGTGTCAAATACGTCAGGTCATTGTGTCTAATGTAAGGTTTGGTTATTGTATCTAATGTAAGGTCTAGTCATTGTAGCTAATGTCATATCAATGTGTCAAATATTTTTCATCATTGTGTTATATGTATTTATCATTGTGTTTTACGTTTTAGATAATTTCGTGTTATTTTTGTCATTGTTTTTTATGTATTATATATAACACAGTGATGAAAAATATTTGACACAATGACCTGACATTAGACACAATAACCTAACATTAGAAAAATATTTGACATAAGACACAATGATAAAAAATATTTGACACAACGACTTGACATTAGACACAATGACCTGACATCAGACATAATGACGAACAATAATCACAATGAGCTACAAAAGGTAATTTTTTTTCGTTTTTGTATATAACGACACTATACTCGTTTTAAAGATAAAAAACGCTCGTTTTCACCATTGTGTTTTACGTTTTAGATAATTTCGTGTTATTTTTGTCACTGTTTTTTATGTATTATTTATAACATAGTGATGAAAAATATTTGACACAATGACCTGACATTAGAAAAATATTTGACATTAGAAACAATGATGAAAAATATTTGACACAATGACTTGACATTAGACACAATGACCTGACATTGGACACAATGACGAGCAATCATCACAATGAGCTGGAAAACGTAATTTTTTTTTGTATATAACGACAATGTACTCGTTTTAAAGATAAAAACGCTCGTTTTCATCATTGTGTTTTACGTTTTAGATAATTTCATATTATTTTTGTCACTCTTTTTTATGTATTATATATAGCACAGTGATGAAAAATATTTGACACAATGACCTAATATTAGACAAAATGACCTGACATTAAAAAAAATATTTGACATTAAACACAATAATGAAAAATATTTAACACAATAACTTGAAACTAGACGCAATGACTTAACATTAGACACAATGACGAGCAATAATCACAATGAGTTGGAAAATGTAAATTTTTTTTCGTTTTTGTATATAACGACACTATACTCGTTTTAAAGATGAAAAACGTTGGATTTTATGGTGTATTTAAAAAAAAATAATGTCATATGTAAAAGTTATGAACGTTTAAAAAGTGGGGGGTGAACTTGATAAAAAGTCAACAAAATTGATCATGACTAAAGTAATTTTACAACAACTTTTTCTTCTACAATTTGATCTCAACCAATAAAAATATATCTAATGGCCCTAAATCCTTCTCACATTTTTTATTTAAACCTCATTTTTATTTGAACTTTTTCATATATATATATATATATATATTGAATTGTAATCTAACTTTTATCTATTTCAGATGATGCACAACAATAGAGCCCTTAGTCAACTTGAAATTGACCAATTTGTAGAGCATATATTAGAGAATTTTTTCATCTCCTTACGATATCTTTCGTCACTGGTGTAATTCAAATTCAAGATTTGTGACAGGTAAAAGTCATAGTTATCCCAATTGCTTTTCTTAGATTTTTTTTATTTTTTTATTTTTTAGTTCTCAAACTTTACCAAATATATTTTATTTGGCCTTTTGAGTGTAGTGTTTGGTAAATAAACCAAATCCTAGTTCACTAACTACACAAGACCTTTTGATAAGGGATGGAATGGTGAATGGATATGTGATTTCTTCCTATTTGATTTCAATTTTCATTCCATAACTAATGGTTGTTTTTTCTTTATCTTAAACAAAATTATTTAAGGCGGTCATGAACCGTTTTAAAAAACAAAACCACCAGTTAAAATGTATCTATTTAAAACGGTTCACTAAATACTTAAAATACTTGCAGTAAAAGCTTCTTCTTTTTTTTGTACAAGAGTGTTAGCTTCTAACAGTGTCACGTAAACTATGTATATGAGTTGTAGGCTAAAAGTAAAATTTATATTTTGATAAAATGCTAATCTAACTATGTATATTTTGGTAATTTTCCATAATCTCTCACGTGGAGTAAGATAGGTCTTTTTTGTTGAATACGAACATCATTTTTAATAGAATAATAATAAAAGTGGACTTGCATATGGGCCAAAGAATAGACCTTTGATGTACACGGGAGTAGGTACCGATAATATTCAAGATGATTTGAATCTATATATTATCCCTACTATAAGAATAATAATTCATCTCTACTAAAAACAAAGATAATAAAACAACCGACAGCTCTTTTTCTATTGCTATAACCTGGCCTTCTCTCTTTATAAATTATGTCGTCTTCCTCTGATAAATTGAAGATTCCTCTCCAAGAATTATGATCGGCAACTGTTATGATCAGCGCAGCTAAACAACCGAGTGCAAGGCCCAAAAAGCTTCCAGAGAGCAAACTCTCTCTCATCTCATGCTTCCTGTAGTACCCTGCTTCATCATATTCATATAGATATTGCAATTTCAATTCATTAATTTCATTGGTGAACCGTGGCTACTATGGCTGACGATACCCGACTCAAAGGCTTGGATGATGGGTTGAAGGCCATGCAAGTGAACCAGACTCAATTACGCCGTGATGTTGATGCAATTTTTACTTCCATGGATGAACAAAAGACGCTCCTGAAACAGGTTTTAGCTCGTTTCTCTTCCAACCCTACTATGTTTGAACGGGGCGATTCAACGGGTGGTCATGACACTGATGGTGTTAGTGTTTTGGGACGGCATAAACCCGATCCGGTTCACCTACCTCGATTCTCCGGAGACAATCCCGAACAGTGGTTAGCACAGGCAGACTGGTACTTCGAATTTTATGCCATTCCTGATTCAGATTGGTTGACTATCGCTTCTTCCTATTTGGATGATGTCGCCGCCGATTGGTTTGATTGGCTGCAACGTCACTTCAAATTGACGGGATGGCAACAATTTAAGGTTGCGCTGATTAAGCGATTTCGTCCTCGAGACATGGAAGAACAGGAGGGCCTTCTCGCTAAATTGCCGATGGATAAATTGAAGATTCCTCTCGAAGAAATATCATCGGCAACTAACAAATTTGCTAAAGCAAACATAATTGGAAGTGGTGGATATGGCCTAGTATACCGAGGCCAATCAAAACAACACGGGATGCTCGCTATAAAGCGGCTGAATCGTGCACACGGACAAGGAGATCATGAATATGGGACGGAGGTTACAGTGCTTTCGAAATATAAACACGAAAACCTCGTATCTCTTATTGGATTTTGTGGAGAAGATGACGAGAAGATCCTGGTTTACAAATATGAAGCAAATGGGAGTCTTGAAAAGTTTTTGCCTAGCAAAGATTTATCATGGATGCGTCGTCTTGAGATTTGCCTGGGCGCTGCCCGTGGGCTGAGGTACCTTCATAATGAAACTGGATCTGAACACGGAGTTATTCATCGTGACATCAAGAGTTCAAACATCCTCTTGGATGAGAACTGGAAGGCCAAGATTTCAGATTTTGGATTGTCCAAACTAGTTTTTACAAAGTCGGCCGATTCAGTTATCTTCACTGTTGCTTGTGGAACACCGGGATATGTAGATCCACAAATACTACATGGTGGTATCACAAAAAAATCTGATGTTTATTCTTTCGGGGTTGTATTGTATGAAGTCTTGTTTGGAAAGCTTGTAGCTGCTCCGGGATATCATGATGATTGTCATTTTAATGTCAAAATGGCCAAAAAGCATTATAAAGAGAAAACGTTGGATAAGATGATTAATTCTGATCTAAGAACTGAAATGAACTCCGATTCCTTGAGTACGTTTTCAACCATTGCCTATCAATGCTTGAAGAAACGCACAGAAGATCGTCCTACCATGAGCTTGGTCGTGAAAGCAATAGAGAAAGCTTTGGACTATCAACAAGCAAGCACATCATCAAATGGGTATTTGTATGATGTATACATTAGTTTTGTATTCGAAACGGAATACATTGCTGATTATCTAGGCGATGCTCTTAAAATAGAAGGACTTTCGACTTTCAAGGAGAACATGAAAGGTTACGGTTACAATTCGTTAGTACCGCGGCTAGAGGCCATCAACCAATCAAGGTCTTTTCTCATTATTTTCTCCAAGAACTTCACTGAAAAGGAAGAAGTTGCAGAGATTGTTAAGTGCGCGAAAGAAGGAAGAAATCTTGTTATACCTGTATTTTGGGACGTGGACCCCTCTTATGTCAGGCATTATGACGAAGCTCTAAAAGAAGTAATCCATGAACGTATCCTTCAACAGTCAGACTTTAATAGGTAATTTCCGGCTCTCTGTTCCAAAGTTATCGTGAACCGAAAAACTTCTTTGATCAAGTCTCAAATTTAATGCATGATTCTTTAGATAAAGTCATTATGTATTTTGAGAATGCTAATCATCCTATCCTTTCTGCAGATCTTCGAGTTATCCCGCCAGAAGAGCTGCTGCAAAAATTAAACGTCTAATATTAGCAGGAAAGGAAAAATCAGGTGACAAGAGGCTCAAGTAAAAAATCACACGAGCATCTGCAACTTACGATGCAAGTGATGGTATTTTCCTTTGTAAATTGGATGCCTTACTTGGGTTGCATGATGATGTATTTATAGTGCTCAATGTTGGTCTTTGAGAGATTTTGGTTCATCTTCCGTATTCTATTTTGAGTGGTGTTGGAAATTATGGACCCATATTCGCGTGTAGGTGAATATGTGAGGACCGTATTTACGTGTAGATAAATATGGATGGGCTAGTTTGACAAGTTGTGGTTAAATTAGTTAAGTTTCCTAATTGCATTATAATTAGTATGGTAATGTCTTTGCTAACAAGTTAGGGTTAGTCTATATAAACCATGTTTGGGTTTGATATTGTAATCAAGTGTTAATCGTGTTAGGGTTATCATTATGTTCAAGTGTTAACCGTGTTAGGGTTATCACTGTAATCAAGTTTTTGAGTCAGTTTTCTTGGTTAATAAAATTCTTTGAGCTTATCCAAATTATCGTGTTCATGTTAATCAATCGGGACTTGAAGGGGGTGAGGCAACCTTGGAATGTCTGATTTGTCTTGGGGATATGAAGTCTTCCTTTTTGGTGTAACATATTGACTTGCCTTTTCTGAGAGTAAAAGCTTAGTACGCTAGCTTATTATCATCTATGAGCTATTACCTGTTCCATCATTCTTTCTGGCCTTGAAGTTGATGTGAGTAACATCACCTTTATTTGAGCTAAGATAGAGTTAGGTGGGACAAGGCTTGCATAACAAGGCCAGGCCATGTAGGTTTTGGTGAGGTAGCCTAACATAAGACAAGGTTAACTAAAACAACACTACAACAATATCATCCTATGTCGACGACTTTTTTAGACCCTATAGCGACGACTTGTCGTCGGGATACCTTATACCGACGACATGTCGTCAGGATAGCTGTCGTCGGGATTGAGTCGTACCAATAGCCCAAGACTGTCGTCGGGATAGGTCAGCATATACCGACGACAAGTCGTCGGTATAGGGTTTAATTAAATAATTCAAAAAGAAACCCTTTACCGACGACATGTCGTCGGGATAGAGTCAAACCCTGTACGGACGACGTGTCGTCGGCATAGGGTAAACCTATACCGACGACATGTCGTCGGTAAAGGGGTTTTTCATTTTTTTTAATAATTTTTAAAAAAGGCCTATCCCGACGACATGTCGTCGGTATAGGTCTTTCTGTTTTTTTATATTTTTTAATTTTTAATATTTTTCCAGAAATATTAAATTTCTAAAAACAGAAACCTGCAAATAATTATATATAAACCATACAAACATTCAAATATCCGAAACATAAAACAAACATATAAATTGTTTGACGCCACAACTTGTTCGATAAACTAAACATTCAAAACAAACAAATATGCAAATTGTTCAAGACAACCCAACAACTACAAAGGCTCAACGACTCCAAGCTAGTTATCATCGCTACTAGTTCGGCGCTCCCACATTCGACGCATTTCATCCATTTGTCGTTGCATTTCAAGCATTTGTTGATTATGCACACGACGTTCTTCCTCTAGTTGTTGATTTTGCAGTCGCTGTTCTTCCTCTCGTTGGGCTTCGCGTTGTTGTTGTTCTTGAAATTGTTGTTGAAGACTAGCCACACGCTGATCAACGTCTTGCCAATGTGTTTGTGAAGAGGGAGTACCGAACACATCCGGTGTGGGATTTCTCACCACACGACCAACACCCCGAATATGGCCACGTCGATGACCCAATGCACGCTCCATGCATGCAAACTCATCGACAGCGGATGAGTCACCACCAGATTCAGCAGAGGATCTTGTATACTCCTCTTGGATTCGGTCCTGCATTAAACAATGTAATAAGCAATCACTTTACTATTTTTCTAAAATTCGACAGCATAACTGCTGTAAAATGGATAACCAACCTTTTAAACTATAGGTCATAGACGACCCAAATTCACAAATTACAATCAACCGACACTAATAACAACAAATACTATTAATACTAGCAAACATATTCAACAATTGGCCTCGAGTTGGATGTTCCAAGTATATTAAAGTGTGTTTGGGTCATTTTGACCCGTTAAAGTCAAACTTGGATATTTTAACAACAAAATCATTTAACTTACATAATCTGTTGATGCACTATCGTTGACCCATCCCGTCCCTTCTTTATAATGGGTCGATCTGAACACGTCAATAGGTCCAGTCCCCTGTGAAAAACAAAAATAATATCACTAGAATTAATAAGCGTGTTTGTATAATAATAACAACTATATTTCATACTTCCATGTGTCGGCGTTGGGCGTATAATTTGCTGCCATGTAAACTTGGGTAGCGTTGTTTTGCTCGGTTTTGTTTGTTCTTCTCCGAGCGGTTTTTATAGCCCGCACTTAAAAACAACTGATTAATCAAAATATCCCAAGTTTCTTGATCAACATCTTTTGGTGGATTACTTCTCGCCGCCTCCACATCATCGTATCCCCCATTGTAGTCGAAATGAACTTTCAACTCTCCCTTGCGGTCTTTATAAGCCCTTTGACACTCGGCGGTGATTCCGAGTTGAACGCCTCGCCACTTGTCAGTGTTTCTCCAGGCGTCCAGATTAAAATAATCCTAAAAGTGGAAAGTAATTAAAAAAAATCTAATAGTTATGAAATTGTAAGTAATTATAAAACATCTATACTTACTAATAGAGTAGGATATACTGCCTCTTTCTTCTCATTTGGAACCTGGGCTCAGTTAGGATAATATGGCGGAACAACCTTTTCAACCTCCAAAGAGATAGCACGTATAAAATCAGTTGCGTTAGGACCCACGAACTTGTAGCCACCGCCATGAAGTTCAACATCAATGTCAAGAGGCTTCCTCCTATTTTCCTCAAATTTCTTATATAATTTGAGGTTTTTTCCTTTAGAACGCCTTTTTTGTGAGGCACCACCTACATTGACACATGAAAGTTAGGCAATTATAAAGACATCTATTAAACACTAACAAGTAACTTACCACTCGCACAACCCGATTCTAAGTTATACGGACCCCCATATCCATCGTCTCCACCATCACCACCGTGTGATTGCGCCGTCGTTGCCATTATTTCTACAACAAAAATAATTAGTAAGCACAAATAATTAATAATTATTTCTACGACATGGTTCTTGGCCGTCTCTATAAAGTTGAGAAGACCGCTTAAGAATGTCGGAGAATTCCGATTTCCCAGTGTAACCCAGCTTTTATCAATTGCCATATCTAGTGTCATAAGCATACACATATACGTGCATGTAATAAATGATATAAATGAATGTATATGATTTGATCGGTACTCTAAGGTGGTGGATCCTGACCCACTTTTTGAATATTCTATCTCATATGTATTCATTTTATCGAGTTGACTATTTAAGAAAAATCAGCAGCATTTCCCCTTAACTCCCCAAGTATGCAAATAAACAGCAAACTCGAAGGAGTAAGGAGAAATAGCTACCAATTTTATCTTAAATGTCAACCCGTTAAAATGTATACATATCCTAAATGAGATAGAATATTCAAAAACAGTCCCAAAGGGGACAATCCAAAATTTATCCCTATTAGATAAATTTTGGACGGGTATATTCTAAAGGATTATTCTAAATAAACATACTAGTGTACACAATATGAGACATGACATACATAAACAAAGACGTACGTAAATGACATTAGGGGTGTAAGCCTTTTTCTTATTTATTTTATAAAATTATAAAATATATATTTTTTTAATATATAAGTAATAGTATTTATAAAACATACATCCAAATTCCCAAATTTCATCTAAACCTAATTCACATCTAAACCTAATTTCATAATCAAATTTCATAAATATTTATAAAATCATACATCTAACTCGTTATAAAATATATATTTTTTTAATATATAAGTAATAGTATTTATAAAATTATGATAAACGAGCCGTTACCCTAAATGAAATAAAAAATTAACTACACAAAGGCATAAAAGTCGGAATACGTACCTTAAATAAATTCAATGAAACACAAATATGATGTTATTCACACCTCGTCAACCGCAATGAGTTCCGAACTTGCAACAAAATTAAATAAAGTAACATATACATACAAACATATATACATACATCCACAAATCATACAATTACATAAACATACATACAAATACATACAAACATACATACACATATACATATATATTATATACAAACATACATAAATAAATGCCCAACTTCTCAAATTACATATATAAACACAATTCCATACATAAAAATACATACAAACACACATACACATATATACATACATATTATATACATACATAAATAAATGCCCAAATTCTCAAATTACATATATAAACACAATTTCATACATAAAAATACATACAAACACACATACACATATATACATACATATTATATACATACATAAATAAATGCCCAAATTCTCAAATTACATACATAAACACAATTCCATACATAAACATACATACACATACACAAACAATTGTCAAACAATTAGCTTCAAATAGCTTGAAATCCTCAAACAATTGTCAAATAATAGGAGTATGGAAAATTCGATACATAAACATGCGAATTACATGCTTGATAAACATACACAAACAATTGTCAAACAATTAGCTTCAAATAGATTTGAACCTAAGAGGCCAATTCCATACATAAACATACATACACATACACAAACAATTGTCAAACAATTGCCCAAATTTCCCAAATTTTCATCTAAACCTAATTTACTCTCAAATTTTCATCTAAACAATATACATACAAACATACATCCAAATTCCCAAATTTCATCTAAACCTAATTCACATCTAAACCTAATTTCATAATAAAATTTCATAAATATTTATAAAATCATACATCTAAATCATATATACATACATACAAAATAAACACAACAATATACATACAAACATAATCTAAACATAATTTATAAAAAAATTACTAACCAAGTTTGCAAATATCTTCTAATAGCTTGAAATCCTCAAACAATTGTCAAAGCTTCAAACACCTAACAAAAAACAAAGAAATTAACCAAAAAACCCAAAAATTTTGATTTTATTGTCAAAATTGAAACATATGTCGAAATTAACAACAAACTAACCTTAAAAACTGAGAGATTAGTGAAAATTGCTCCACAAAACACACCAAAACCTCGAAATCGCCACAGAGAGAACTAGAGAATTTTGAGAGGTTTTTTGGTGAAAATGGGAAGCAGAAAGCTGTCTTCTGTGTTTATTCACGCTGAGCCCTATCCCGACGACATGTCGTCGGTATTGGCTCTAAAGTCGGCGCAATAGGCTTCTGTGCCGATGACATGTCGTCGGTACAGGTCTTTGTTTGTTTTGACCGGTCAATAAAGTAAATGACCTATACCGACGACATGTCGTCGGTATAGATTTTTCCCAAAATTGTTTTTAATTAAAAAAAAACTCACCGACGAAAAGTTATTAAATAAAAGAAAACGCAAAAATAAAATGGAATTCAACCTATACCGACGACATGTCGTCGGTATAGGTTTTCCCCAATTTTTCATTGAGCGCCATGTTTTCCTTCCATCCGACTCAACCCTGTGCCGACGACATGTCGTCGGTATAGGGTCTCCCTTCTCAAATTTTGATATTACCCTATACCGACGACATGTCGTCGGCACAGGGTGACCTATGCCGACGACAAGTGTCGTCGGTATAGGGTCCGTCGGCATAGGGTCATTTTCTTGTAGTGCAAGGACATGCCACGTAAATCTTGGTAAGTTAATGTAAGGTAACACAAGGCCATGCACGTTTTTCTCCTCATGCGTAAACCAACGTACGTCATCATATGTTTTTTAAACTAATAATTGTTGGACTTGTATGCTCGAGTAAAGACCTTTGACAATACGGGTAACGAGCTAAGATCCAAAAGGTTACACTTTGGATAACGATTACGATCAATGGATATATTAAAGGTTAATATAATCCATTACATGAATATAAAAAGATGTGAGATAATTATTTGTGAAATAGTTGTCAAGGCGAATGAACGGTAACAGTTAGACGCGATAATTATTTATGAAATAATAATTATCATTATTATTAATCGGATTAATAATAAACCGGTGGAAATATGTTTGGAATATATTTATTAGTTTCAATATTGTTTTAATTGTAATTATAATTATATTGGATATAATTATAAATAATTAACTAATTAATTGACAATTAAAATAAGTAGGGATTGATTAATGTAATTATAAGATAATTACAGTGATCAAAACTGTAACTAAAAATTCCTTAAAATTTTAACTTGGAGAGTAAGTTAGGAGCTTATAAATAGGGCTTTGAGGAGGTGATTATGGTTACACACATAATTACATCTAAACTTGTTTTGCAAGGAGTTGCAAAATCCTAAATCCCTCCCCTCCTCTTGCGCAACCACTTAGCCATCGCCACCAATACCGCCTGCCGGCCGGACTTCGGGCGCCGATCACCATCGTCATCTAGCCACCGGCGTAGCGCCGTCATCAGGCCGCCATAGCGTCGCTGTCACGATGACACTTTGCCGCCCTGTTTTGTTGACCGGTCTGATCTGGTTTTGTCAGTTAACGAGTAGGAATACTCAGGGTACTATCAGTTTTCATTGTTGCGATTATTTTACGAGTAAATCTGAAGGAGATCATATTTGTGGGTGGCTCCGAAAGAGTTCAGATACCCGGGTGAGTTCAGATCTGTGTGGAGATTCGTGTAACCACATCTAGCGACTGAAATCTTTGTTCTCATAGTGTTGAGCTTAATTAGTCAGCCGGTTTCGTATCAGACGGCTAATTAGCGCCGGCTAAAATGGAAAAAGCGTCGGCTATGCTGTTGGTATCAGACGGCTAATTAGCCTACATAGGACGGCTAATTAGCCTGCCACACGCCGCTTATTCATTGGATCAGCTTTTTAAAATGCACTGAAATCTATGGCGGCTAATTAGCCGGCTTTAGCCGCCAGTTGTAAGACAATGTCTATGAAATTGAAAGCTAAAAGTCAATGTATATTTTGATAAAATAAGTTGGTAAAATGTTTACTTTTGGTAATTTTCCCTAACTTATTTCCTATCACACTGACCCTTTGACTAATTCGAAAAAATGACCCGAAATGTAGTTAAGCAACAGTTTACATACCATCAAACCTACCAAAGAATATTCCTGCAAAATAAAGTTTTGTTTCCTTCATTGGTGTTGGGGATTTCACCAAATAAAGATAGCATGTATATTGTATAGTTATGATATATTATTATTATTAACTTTAATAACAAAAAGTAAAGCATCACTATTAGTTCCTTGGTGGTTACCTGACTCATTATTACATCAATGAAAGGGTGAGCATCATTTGGTCCAGGTGGTGGCCCAGAAAAAGAGGCTGGATAGACATAGCAATGACTACACAAATGGGTGTCAATCGTATCGGGTTGACGGGTTGAGTTATGCAATCCGAACACGACTTATATTTTTATTCGTGTCAAAAATTTCAACCATAATCTAGATACACATAAATTCGGGTCAACCCGAACTTGACCCGTTTAACCCATTTATCTAAATCAAAATCAGAAACTATTAAATCCAAAATCTAATTCATTTAATATAAACCGAAAAGTAATTGAATAATTATCTTTGGAAAAAAAAAAGTTTTGATATAATTCAGTTTATTTATGGTAAAAAATAAATACAAAGTAATTGAACAGTCGTTTTTAAGTTGAGAAAAAAAAATTGTAACCTAAACGGGTTAACGGATCAACCCGTTTTTAAATACGTCAACCTGAACCTGGCCCATTTATTAAACTGGTCAAAGCAAACACAACCCGATTTTTTAAGTGGAAAGAAACGTTTATTCCGGGACTCGAACCCGAGTCACTCGGGTGTTATCAGCGCACCTAAAACCACGTCCACTAACTCACATTATTGTTTTATTTTACCTTCAAAATCTATATACGCAAACAAAAACTTCTTCTCAAACAAAAAAGAAAGCAATTAATGTTTTTCACGTGACAAGTAAAAATGGCAGGCCATATGAAAGTAGAAGTTACACCACAAAGCCTTCTGGTGGAGTGGTAGATTCATGATTTTTCAAATAGAAGGTCATAGGTTCGAGTCTCCCTTGGTACAAATTGTTCAGGGGTTTTCTCATTTGTGGGTTTCCTCCTAGGTGGATTCCGGGTTTGAGTCCGCTGCGGTTACAACCCGTTGGGAAAGACATGCATGACTCACAGAAACACTCAGGCTAGTAGGAGTTTAAGAAAGTCGTCTTCCAAAAAAAACTTATTTCCTCTCACACTAACCCATTTGACCGATTTAAAACAAGTAAAACTGACCCGAAATGTAGTTAAGCAGCAGTAATACAAACCACCAAACCTTCAATATTCCTGCAAAATAAGTTTTTGTTTCCTTCATTGATGTTGGGGATTTCACCAAATAAAGATAGTATGTATAGTTATGATATATAATTAATATTAATAACTTTAATAACAAAAAGTGCAGGATCATATTGTTAGTGCCTTGGTGGTTACCTGACTCATTGTTGCATCAATGAAAAGGTGAGCATCATTTGGTCCAGGTGATGGCCCAAAAAAAGAGGCTGGGTGGATATAGCAATGATCAGGGGTGTCAATCGTGTCAGGTTGGCGGAGTGATAGGTTTGCGGGTTGACGGGTAACACGACCCATATTTTTATTCGTGTCTAAAATTTCAACCCTAACCTGGATACACATAAATCCGGGTCAACCTGAACCTGACCCGTTTAACCCATTTATCTAAATCAAAATCACAAAGTACTAAATCCAAAATCAATTTTATTTAAGGTAAACCGAATAGTTATTGAATATAGTTATCTCTTGAAAGGAAAAAAAAAAGTTTTAGTATAATTTAGTTCCTTTATGTTAAACACTAAATACAAAAGTAATTGAACAATCGTTTTTAAAATGAGAAAAAAAAAATTGTAACCTAAACGGGTTAGCGGGTCAACCCGAATACAACCTGTTATTTAAATATTTAATATCAAATGTGAACTAACTGGATGGGAAACTGCAAAACAAACACCACTCTGCTCACTGGATAGGAATATGGATACTAAAAATCAACTTCAATGTATATCTTTCTACTAATAATGCATTCTTTCATACTCGCAGTTCGAACTTTCAATCTAGGTGAAATTCTAATGCAATTTAGATATACACGTCAACAAATTGCAGATTTCAGACAAAATTGATCAATATTATTATTGGTTTCCTTGTGATTACTTTTCTAGTTGCATTATTACATAAAAATATAGCAAAACTGCATAAAATATAGCAAAATAAAAAACATCATTGGTAAACCATTTATAGAATCTACCAGCATTATATGTTGGCTCTTCATCTCTATACCTAAAAAAACATCATTGTATATCTATACTATGTTATAATACATATTGGAAGGACTTAATAAAATTAAGAGTTTTACAACAGATCATATATCATAAGAAATGAACGAGTTGAATGTGATTAGGTGCCAAAGAATTCCCAAATGCCCTGGAGAGACCTTCCTGCAGAAAAGGTACCTACAAAATAACTTAATCAGAATTCATCAGGTTGTTTTGTTACATTTTTTATTTGTTTCTTTTTTTTTCCATTTTATAACTTCAGCTTATTTTTCGAATATTCCAATACCGGGGAGTATTCAACCAAATGAAGCCAAACTAAAATGTTTGTTCTGATGGGTCATGTGGCTTTATGAATTCAAAACCCCTTTGTTTCTACTCATATTTTAGCTTATTCGGTATTATGAGCCATTCTCATCTTCATGGAGGTTATAGTATGTTTTGTTTGTATGTACAATAATAATTGTTTTGTTTCTATGTCCAATAGTATATATACATTATTTACTAAATTAGAAGTAGTCATCATAGTATTATTCATCTAATAACATCAAGAATCTTCTATGTATGAAGATCTATGATGGATGGACACAAAACAGATTAAGGGTCATGAACACACAGCAACCATAATGAACTTCAAACCAAAATATGTAATACTGCTTGTTGCTGCGTTTTTAAGGTAAGCAAGACGGCTTGTTGCTTCTCTTTTTTATCAATAAGGTATAAACTAGTTTTATACCCGTCCGGTGGCCGGGGCGCTTTAACATATTTTTTGATATGGAATAACTGTCTTTCTTTGAATTGTAAGCAAAATCAGACAAGGTGTGTGTATTAATGATTTTGAATGTCTAAAAGTCTTTCATTTATACTTCATCTTTGTATTTGGGTTACTCGTCTGTCTTCTATATCAAGCATTGCTAATACGGTTATCCTTGATAACCCAAATACAAAGTACTTGATCAACCCAAATACAAAGATGAAGTACAAATGAAAGGCTTTTATACATTAAAATCAATGGATTTAATGAAGCTATAGTATGAACGTGACATTATCATTTTTATGACTTTTTAATAATAGCAACATAACTCATTTGTAACGTTGTTATATACCAAAAAAAAACATTTAACAACAAAACCCAAAAATAGAAACACCAACGTCAAATTCTATAAAGTTGCTAAATGAAATAAAAAAGCACAAATATAAAAATCCAAATTTAACACGAACACGGACCGTAAGATCGACCCATCAATTTAATACCCGTACCAGTCCAGGTATTCCAAAATAAACAAATGAAAACTTTACCAAAATCTTTTTCCAAAAGTACTTACTATTTGACAGAAATTAATAAACGTAAGACAAAAGTTTACAGTAAATTTTAAAACTTGATTGTGATCTACTCTTTAAATCGCTTCGACATTTGCGCACGCCTCCTCGGCTTTGACTGTTCTCCTGATTCATCTTGTGAACCTGGATCCTGGCATCTAGCTGATGAGCTATGTGTAACGGTATTCTTATTAGGATTGGCAAAACATGTCAATTCGTGTCTAAACATGTCAGAGGCAACACGAATAACACAAGTATTAAACATGAATATGACTCGTTTAACTATTTTATATCTCATGTCTATAAGACAGTTGTATTTTTTATGTATCAAGAAGGAGAAATGATGGAGCCTATCCTCCTAATTTTACTTATTTTTGAAAATGTATAAATTACATAGTGTACTTTTACTAAACAGGTTTAATCGTGTCTTAAACAGGTCAGAAATTACCAGCCCTAATTCTTATCATTGACATTATATGTAATACCTACTTATTTCTATGACACTTTTATATGTCTCGCTCGATTTTTCTTTTCAAAATAATGTTATTATAAATTACTCCTAGTGTTTATGTTACTATAAATTAACAAAGTAATATAGATAGGTCATTCTTTCTTTTAACTCTATCCAAACTATTAGTAAACAAATAATAACAAATAACATAGGTTTATTATACTGCGGCACTCAAAGATGCACAAAGATAAACCTTTTTTTATTAGTTTTAACAAAACGCGTTTTAATCAAATTTATTCAACCACAAAGCCTTCTAGTTGAGTGGTAACCCCATAACTTTTTAAATGAGATGTCATGGATTCGAGTCTCGTTTGGAACAAAATGTTTCATGTTGAGCCAATGGGTTTTCCCAGTTGTGTGTTTCCTCCTAGGTGATCTGGGGCCGGGTCACCACGTTTCTGTTCTTCGGGTGGAAAGGTGATCCGTTTGTCAGGGTGATACCGGGTGTCCGAACCTTTGCTATTAAAAAATCAAATTTATTCTAATTAAATTAAAGTTATTTTGTCAGTTAAAAAAATAACTTTAAAAAAATAAAGTTATTTTGAAAGAAAAAAATAATAATTTAAAAATAAGTATTCAAAAATACTCAAAAAGAATTAGAATTATTTTTTTGAAAGTCCAATTAGAAAAAAGTTAACTGAATGATGTAACGTGTAAGTAAGGTTGTTTTTTTCAGCAATGATGTATGTATATTCCCAATGATTTAAGTAAAAAATAAATATTAAAATGATTTTAAATATTTAATAAAATAGATCTGAGTCTCTCACCTTTAAATTTTTAGCTGTACTCCTTGAGTCCTGGGCCTAAAATTCAATTTTCAATGACAGTATAAGAACATAAATGTTAAAGTATTCAATGCATCTGTTCTTAGTATTTAATAAAACCCACTAAATGTATTTAATAAAACCCCACTAAATATTAAATATGAATTAGATACAACTGATTTTTGAAAGAGGTAAAAGTGATTTCCCCTATACATTTATTATTAATTTTCTATCCTCTCATCTCTAGACCAATGTTTTCAGAATTGGACCAAACAACGAACCGGACGTCTTAAAGGTTCACTGGTCGGACCGGATTCAAGAACCGGATGACGCAATAAATAATATCAATATTCATAAAAATATAAAAATTCCAAATACTACATATACAACCATTTAAACAATTTTGAGTCAAGGACGAGGGTTGTAGGTCTGTATGAATTTTAATTATTTTGAATCTTCAATTTTAATTTTGATTAGGGTTTTGGAGGACCTGTGGCAGCGTATAAGTTAAAAGGAAAGAGTCAAATTGAGTTAAAATTGTAAATAGAAGTAAGTAGGAGGACTATAGGATAAAAAAGATAAAAAAATAGTAAAATTTTTTATTTTTTTTTAAATTAAACTACCCGGTTCGCGGTTCGACCGCTGAACCGCTTGAACCGCCCAGTTCAACCAGCAAACGGTCTCAGAGCATGTAACCGGACCGGTGGAGGTCCCGGTTTCCGGTCCGACCGGCCGGTCCGGTCTGGTTTTAAAAACATTGCTCTAGACTCATATCTCTTTACAATATCCATCAAAGATCAATAGATCAAGATCTTCTGCAGTTGAAAACGATGACAAAGAGGGTATTCCGGATGCTAAATCTAGATCTCCATGTTTTGTTCTTTTCGACTCTTCCCCTGGTTCTTTTCTCTTCCGACGATCCAAACCGCTTCCGGCCGCCCCTTTTCACCTCACTAAACACAAATCCGTCTCCACCATTTTCTTTCACCCTAACTGAAACTCTCCGTCACCGTGCTAGATCTGCATGAACCGAGGTTGCTCTCGCGAAAGTAGGTTTTGAAGCAAACCTTGGTTACCAGGTTAGTTTTGATGTTTTTGACACCCACCTGACATTAGCGGGATGATAACAGGTGAAAAGAAAGTTTACGAAGGCTGGTTGCGATTGGTTTAGTGGCATAATAAACTGGGAATCAGTTTATTATCCTTTTTGTGCTGCACTTCAGGATCACAATCCGTGTGATCATAAACAATCTGCACTTTCATGTAGAAAGTTAATCCTGACCATAAGATTTTCCAAATGAAAACCGTTTTGTAACCATTTACTTTAACACGGTCAGGATTAATCCTCACTTGATCCAACGGCTGACGGAATTAGGGGAAGAAACAACTCTGAAACGGTTTGAATTAAGAATGACAGGATTAATCCTGGTTTGATCGAATGGTTCACGGGATTAATCGGAGCAGTTGTGTTATTCTGCGTCAATAATATAGGGTAATAATTTGATTTGGTTACTCTACAATTATTTATAAAAAGAGTCATTATAAATCAATCAATTTACAAAACTTGTGACTGTGTTACTGGTGTTGATTTTCAGTTGAGAGGACAAGATTGAGTAATCTCATCATCAAAGGCAAAAGTTCAACATGATGGAAAAGCTATTATGCATAAACTAACCTTGGGTGGCCCCAAATTCGCCGGCAAAAGACTCGCAATCGGTCTATTTCTTTTTGCCTATACAAATCATATTCATCCATCAATTAGTTTGTGTTGATATGGGAGTAAATTTGCAACCTACTGTTTTACAGTTTGCGCTTAGATTTTTATCCATTTTAGATGGGTTCTCTTTTCTTTTCATGCGACTCAATTGGTTTGATCTATGTCAAATTGGTTAAATGGACTTCTTTTTTCTTCTCATGTGTTTCAAGGTTTTTGATTTTTGAAGGGTTTGGTTCTTACAAGGGTGCTAATATGGGTCCAATTTACTGTTATCGAGTGATTATGCTTATGTGAAATAGTGGACCTGAGTTTGGTTTTTGTTTAGCAGGACCAACAAAGCAACTGATTTTGGGATTCAACTTTTATTTTTTTTATATAACATGGCACTACACAAGACAAGTCTTAGAAACAAAATAATATTAAATTAAAATAATCACCAAAGTTAACGAATATGAAGTGAAAATTATGTTTGCAATTAAGAATTATGACAATGAATCTGGGTAAGAATCGTTTTTGCTCATATTGTTTATGGGTCATAGTTATCAAAGGCACAAGGCGCAAAAAAAACGAGGGTCCGAGAAAAAAAAAACGCACTTAAAAAATATATTATGTATTGAAAAATAATATTATTTTTCAAATAAAATAAAGAAAAGCTATTATATAATATTTAATATCATCTAATTAGTACCAAAATATTCAAAGTCATTCTAAAATTATCAAATACCTAGGAAATGAGTTTCAATAGGTATTATGGAAGCTTTTATAAGCTCGACCATAATCTAGGAAATAATAAGAAAGCAAAAAAAAATCAAAAATTACTCCTCACTTCCTTAATGCGCGCCTCAGGCAGAAAGCCTTTTACCTGCGCCTCGGCTCAAAAATGCGCCTAGGCGCGCGCCTCATGCGTTTTTGACAACTATGGTTTGGGTTATGGTAGTGATGGACAACGGCCGCTTCGATTTGTTCAGGAATAATGTAAATATTTTTTTTTTAAATTGTGTGTTGTGTTGCAAAAGGGGTTAGTAGTAGTTCATTTGTTGCAGATCAGCAGCAATCAACAAAGACTGTAGGATAAGCTTGACGGGTCAATGGGTACGTGTCACTAGAAAGTTAATTTAGTCGCGTGTTTTGATTAAGTCCAGGTCTTCCATTTGAATCGCAGGTTTTAAGGGTTGTTTTCTTTTTCTCTAATGTTTACGTTCATGTTGGCTATTTAAACACCTTAGTATGTTGAATGAAATAAGTGACTTTTTATTGCAGAAAATTACGTTGCATATCTCCTAATTATTTTCCTGTTAATTCGCAAATCACAAAGGTTTATCCAACTTAAAGAACTGATCAGTTGCAGCTCATTACATCATTTGCAAGACTGTATTGGAACAGTTCTTATCTGCATGTATTAGTTAGTGATATTGGTAGGTGGTTTAAGGTGGCATTCGAAATTCAAAGGATCTTAACCCGTTTGAGGTTTGTACAATAATTACTATAATCTTTTTTATTTAGATTTTTATCCATTTTAGATCTTTTGTTGAGCTGCCAGCATGAAAATTTCAAAAATCCCGTTATTCGTATGAAGAACTACAACACTTTGGATTATAAAAAAAAATCGTTAATGACCTTGGTTTCAACCCGACCCACTCCGCATCGGATAGGGTCGGCTTCACCCTACCCTCAAACCGACCCTGGCCCGAACCGGTTTGAGGTTCAACCCGGTTTTGACCAAACCGACTCGGGTTACAACCCGGTACAGTTTGACCAAAAAAATCTTGTTTGTACATCTCTATAGTGTTGTATGTTGAATTATATACCTGCGTTTTTTTTTTCTTTATAGCTAATGAACTTCAACTATGGTTGACATGAAAAGTGAAATTTTTAAAAATGGCTTCCCTTCTATCTCTAATTGTTGTCCGCCGACATTGTTATGTTTATTTTAGTAGTTAGGCTTACAAAGATGTGTTGCGATGATTTATTTAAGTAGTTGGGCTTATAAGGATGTGGTCAACTCCGTTAGACTTCCACTTAAAAATTCACGTGAAACCCAAGTAACTGAAGATATAAACCCTGTTGGTAAGTGCCCGCCGCAACGCGTGAGTGTCGGTACCGTATCCATAACGTAATCAAACGAACCGATACCAACCGAAACCTGCTGCAACGCGTGAGGAATATTAATGGTGATAATGTATGATCCTCGGGTCATCCACAAGAAAAGCATACCTCTGTTTCTTGGAATTTGATAAGCAATTTGTTTTGGGGTATATATAAACTAACAAAAAAACAAGTACCGCGTTGTAAATTGTTGTCGACGCATCACACGGGTTTCTACTAGTTCATTTAATAAGCACTTATGAACCACCACCTGCTTATCATGTGCAGTTATAAAATTATCATAACAATATATACTCACTTATAAAACAACTCTTAACCCAAAATTCAAAAGGTTCCATGAAACAGAAATCTTAGCAACGCATGGCAATAGCAATATGAAACTGCTCATCAAAAAACGGAAGCATAAAAACTCGCCTCTCAACATAAAATCCAGTCCTAATGTGCCTTTGAACTTGTAGGGTGATGACGTGGGTAGGCTAGCACCCACCTGATAAACTCAACATATTATAGTGATGGCCCAATAAGCTATGTGATGACGGGGGTAGCTCCAGGAAGCTAACCACGCAAGGACACCGCAAGTTACGAAGGAAAGGCAAAAGAGCGAACCTAAAAAGGCCAGGCCGCAGGCCAAGCCAAGGATAAGTCAAGAGACCATCGGGCAATAAGAGGAGACCTGAATTGACAAGACCGCACAAGTAAACAGTGCCAGGTTAGGAAGTGAACCTCTAAAGCCTCAAGACGGCGCAACACTTCCCAACATCATCTGAATGAGGAAAGTGTAGGAGATACAAAGCCAGAACAGTAACCCTTTTACTTTGCAAATCGAGGACAAAGCAAGTCAAACCCTATGGTAGGGTTTGGCGAAGCAGGTATTGGGAAAGATAGAAGTCCAGTAGTTACACCGTTTTAGGTGTCCCTTATACTATCGAGAAGCTGTCTCTCGGTCAAAGGAGCCCACGAAGGCCTGAAAAGGAAGGTAAGGATCTGTCAAGAATTACCACCATTGCCTCAAGATATTACACTATAAATAAGAGATCACCAGCAGGTATGTCTCCATTCACACACACTTACTCTCATAATTCACTACTCTCGTATTCTCTGATCCCATCCTCATATACACCATCACTTTTACCTAGTCTCTCTCTCCACACCATGAACTATTATGGGAATTCCTTGCCTGCTTAGGATCAGGATCATGGCCCTCTTGCCTGCAGGGGACACTATCCTTGTCTTCGACACCTCCTTGTCTTACTTCCTCACCTGAAGCTCCTTCAAGAGTTCTTAAATAACCTCTTCTATCATCGCTCATTCCTAGTCTCTTATACTTACTTATTTGTATATTTGTATGTCTTAAACATATCATGTACTTGATTATTATAAATAAATTACTAATTTGAGCGTCGGAGTGCCCTCGGGGCTAATCCCCCTGGGCCCTCTAACGTAGATCTCCTTTGTCGTTGCAGCTCAGATCCAAGATCGGAATAGCTAGACACGGTCCAATCTCACATCAAGCCCGACCCGGATTTAGCGACAAGTGGCGCCCACCGTGGGGCCGAGAATTTCAACCCGCATGAATGCCTCGCGCCATGTGTTCTAGACAAAAAAGATAGGATGTGCGTTTCGTATATCCTACAACACTATGGGGCCGCGAACGAAACATGCTTCGTGTTCCCATCATAACAGCAACTCAGGTCCGTCGGTTATGTGTTGAGGTCAGTATCGTTTCAACTTTCAAGTATGTTTTTGCATGATTTTTGCACCAAGCGTATATGCAAGAAGTGAGAGGTACAACTCCTTATCTATAAAGTACTTGTATGCAAAAGCCTCCACTCGTTTCTCGTTTACACGATGGATAATGCGGTATTTAAAATTACAAGCATGAAAAGATATTAGTTTTATCCGTTTACTTAGCCTTAGTCCGCAAGAAAGAATCTTATTATAATAATAATAACAAAAAACAATAAAATAAATAAAGAGTGTGAACATGCTACTTCAATAAATTTTATTGTAAAAACCATTTTCTAAAGCAAAATCAACTTTTTCTTACAATGTGATAAAATAAGAGACATAACTAGTCTGACATATTTGACCAGTGAAATAACTTTTCATCAACCAATTTATATAGCATAGAAATCGTATAACTATCCATTGTTTTCAATATTACATTTTTATAATATATATATATATATATAAACTTCAAAAATATGGTATTGCATACACTTGCAATGCACATAAATAAAATAATAATAATAATAAGAAGAAGAAAGGGGAGACTTTGAAGCTATCATCTCTTTAAAAATGATTTTCTATTTTTGGGTAAAGGAATATATTTAAAAATAATAGACTTTTGTTGTATTTACACACACAAGCTAGAGGTGTTTTTTGATTTTGACAACATAATATATTGCCTATATTATATTGAAAAAAGTCATAGCTTTAATTAGTTTTCAATACAAATCCTCATGCACATGTTAATTTGATTTTGACAACTCATAGGGTCACAAACCTCTAGATATGTAATATAATTTATGGCTAAAATCTTTAAAGAATATATGAAAGTGCTTTTAGAGCATGGGAAAAAGCATATATGTATGGAAAGAGTCAATTGAAAGGTCATATCAACTTAATTTGCTACTTTTTAACCTAATGAGTTTCACACCTTATAGCTAGGAAAAGCTGGAGCTCAAGGCGAGTCAACTTACCTGGCTAGCGTCCCAAGTCAGGTCATCCTGCCTTGCCAAGTCACAAGCTTGGCCAGCCCGCGAAGCACCATGTCTGGCGAATTTGAACCGCGGGTGCTTGTTTTCCACAATTATATTTTTATTTATTTATTTATTTTTCCAAAAAAAAACTACTTATCAACTTCTCTCTGACACATTGTAAGAAAAATGTTATCAAGTCAAATCATTTTGAAAGTTAAGGTCTACTTTTTCTGACACATTTAAAAGCTCCAAGCGCATTATACAGGAAGCAGGTACGAAAAGATGACAAAAGGTCACTATGTCCAGGGGTAGAGCCTCTAGCAGGACATGTTTCTTTCCTTGAACAAAGCATTATAAGCTACCTTACATGATAAAAGTCTCAAGTTACACTGCCTTACCTTTCCAAAGCTTCAAGCCAAGTCTTATAGCCTTGTTAGAGTCTCAAGTCAGATCACAATGTCATGCTAAAGCTCCACGTCATATCAACCTGACTTTCGAAATCTCCAGTCTCAGGTCACCTTGCCTTCTCATAGCGCAAGTCAACTGTCCTCGCCTTGCCTGCCAAGGCCCAAATCACCATGTCATGCTAAAGCTCCAAGTCATATCAACCTGACTTTCAAAATCTCCAGGCTCAGGTCACCTTGCCTTCTCAAAGCGCAAGTCAACTGTCCTCGCCTTGCCAGCGAAGGCCCAGATCACCATGACTTATTACTTAAGGATGAGCACCTCATAATACTGCTCCATGAGTTCCAGCCTTGACCTTCTCATGTAAAGGGTGAGCTCCTAATACAATTTGGCTCCGTGGGTTCCGGCCTTGACCTACCCATGCATAAAACCGCGCGGTAAAAAATAAAAAGCCCTCACTAACGAGGCAGCAGTAAAAATCCCTCACTAAAGAGACAGCAATAATAAAGACCTCACAAACGAGGCAACAATTTTTTTCACCAACAGCAAACAAACAACATAGCAAAACAAAGATGCATAAAGGATAAATAACACACGGCCAAACTAGGGAAACTCTTTCCCTTTCGACAGCAAGTCATGGCATATTAATTAAGGGTGAGAACCTCACCTGGTGTTCTATCATGAAGTCTAGCCTAAACTTATATATTTATTAAAGGCCAAGCGTCTCGCCTTATGACACATGATGTTCACGACTAATACCTCCTTTGGTGTTATACCATAAGGATGGAACTTCACTTATTATTTGCTCCAGTCGAGTACATTGCCTGGCACCGTTTTACTTGTAGTTCTACCGTGCCTCATAACATGGGCACTCACCATGAGAACTTACCTGACTGCTAGGAGAACCTTACTCGGCCAGCTGACAAGCCAACCTATCCTAGCCAAACATGTCATGGCCACACTTGTCATGAAAAAACCTATTATAACCACACTTGTCCTAGCCAAGCGTGTCAGGGCTAAACCTCAATTGCTTTTTCAAGATTCCAAGCTTTACCTATAAGAGTGGAATGGCCTCGTCTTCGCCATACATCCTACATCAGGAAAAACAGAGGAAACTCGGGCTAAAAAATTATTGATCAAGTCAGGTACAACCATGATCAGGATCATGCTCACACCTGACTGGTGGCTGATGACATAAGTAGGCACCCGACCAAGGACGACCTAGCTATTTAGAAAGGCTAATTTCTAGCAAGGAGTTCCTAGCCTGTTGACAAGGCCATTTCCTTGGCTTAATATAAAGATTAAAAAAATGCTTAGAAACGAACAACTCGTAGAAGGGAAATAGCAGGAGGTCAAGATTACATCAAAAGACTTCTCCTTTCCTTACTCATCACAACATGTACATCAACACATATGGCAAGGAGCAGCATCATTGAACCACGAAGTCAAGGTGCTCCACTCAGAGTCAAAGGAAGTCAACGTATTACACCTAAAAGAGAACATTCATATCCCTAGGACAAGTCACACATACCAAGCCTGCCTCATTCTGTTCTATATAGAATACGGAAGACCAACCAAGATCTCGCAAAGACTGGTGACGAAAGAGAACTTACGACTACGAAGAAACTCAGCCTACATGGCATGGCCTGACATTACCTGACCATGCCTTGCCTTGCTTTTCGCTTGCCTTGCCTCAACCTACATGGCATTGCCTGACGTTACCTGACCTTGCCTTGCTTTTATTTTTCTCTCCTTACCATAGTCTACAAGACTTGACTTGGCTTTACCTGATTTTCCAAGCCTTGCATAACCCCACATCTGGATATATGCTACCTGTCTTGACCCGACATTACCCGACCCTGCCATACGGCCACCTGGCATGGTCTTGCCCAACTTTGACTCTAGAAGCCTCACATGATCAAAGGATAAGATTCTTACATTACCAATAGCTACAAACCTTACCTAGCCACATGCCAAGGAAACCCTACCTCATCAAAGACCAAGAACATTACCTACATGGTTTCATGCTATGAACACTACTTGACTGCATGATGTGGGAACTCTACTTCGCTACACAAGATGACAACTTCACATGTGAGGAGAACCCTACACTTGGAAACCTGACTTCAACACATGTCACGGTTACCTCAGTTGACCATATGTCACGAAAACCTCATTCCGAGAGAGGTTTAGCAAGACTCTCTGAAATTACTAGCCACTTACTCCCCGCCACAATAACGGTCATTTCATATTAAACCCCACGTCATGAACCATATATAACTTCGAAAGGAAGTGACGGGCCCTAGAGCCGGATAAATGTATAGATTGAGTCAGGCACAACCACGCTTAGGATCATGCTTGCGCCTGACTGGGGGGCTGATGACGTGGGTAGGCTAACACCCACCTGATAAACCCAACATGTTATAGTGATGACCCATGAAGCTATGTGATGACGGGGGTAGCTCCAGGAAGCTAACCACGCAAGGACACCGCAAGTTACGAAGGAAAGGCAAAAGAATGAACCTAAGAAGGCTTGGCCTAGGATAAGTCAAGAGACCATCGGGCAATAGGAGGAGACCTGAATTGACAAGACCGCACAAGTAAACAGTGCCAGGTTGGGAAGTGAACCTCTAAAGCCTCAAGACGGCGCAACACTTCCCAACATCATCTGAATGAGGAAAGTGCAGGAGACTCAGAGCCAGAACAGTAACCCTTTTATTTTGCAATTCGAGGACAAAGCAAGTCAAACCCTAAGGTAGGGTTCGGCGAAGCAGGTATTGGGAAAGATAGAAGTCCATTAGTAACACCGTTTTGGGTGTCCCTTATACTATCGAGAAGCTGTCTCTCGGTCAAAGGAGCCTGGGAAGGCCTGAAAAGGAAGGTAAGGATCTGTCAAGAATTACCACCATTGCCCCAAGGGATTACACTATAAATAAGAGATCACCAGCAGGTATGTCTCCATTCACACATACTTACTCTCACAATTCACTACTCTCGTATTCTCTGATCCCATCCTCATATACACCATCACTTTTACCTAGTCTCTCTCTCCACACCATGAACTATTATGGGAATTCCTTGCCTGTTTAGGATCAGGATCATGGCCCTCTTGCCTACAGGGGACACTATCCTTGTCTTCGACACCTCCCTGGCTTACTTCCTCACCTGAAGCTCCTTCAAGAGTTCTTAAATAACCTCTTCTATCATCGCTCATTCCTTGTCTCTTATACTTACTTATTTGTATATTTGTATGTCTTAAACATATCATGTACTTGATTATTATAAACAAATTACTAACTTGAGCGTCGGAGTGCCCTCGGGGCTAGTCCCCCAGGCCCTCTAACGTAGATCTCCTTTGTCGTTGCAGCTTAGATCCAAGATCGGAATAGCTAGACACGGTCTAATCTCACATCAAGCCTGACCCGGATTTGGATGCAGCAACATAGGGTTTTGCCGTCACAGCACAATTAACCAATGAAACACACACACATCTTCAAATTGTTCCCAAATTCATATTGAAAAGAATAAAAACATGATTGGAAGGTGAAAAACACAGAAATAACCTGATTGACAGCCAAGACGTAAGCCGATGTAGACGTAAACATAGTTCCAGCGAACAATTAAAGACGACGCAAGAAAACAACACTAACTTGGGAATCCGGCATCAACCGAATCGGGAGGCATGATCCTATTTCGCCCGCACAACATATAAATCAAATCTGCAACCCTAATCAACTTTACAAATGATAGATTAAACTGGTTTTTACCTCGTGAATAAGGCGTTTATAGATGGGGGAGAGGATGTTGAAGGTCATGCAAGAAAACGAATCATGGTCTGCAATTGAGGATGAAATTGCGTAATTGCTGATTTCGAAGGATCTTTTCTTCACCATTCTAGGGTTCTTTATTTTAATTTCTGATGGAAATTACAGGAGAAACGAAGAAAGATTGATTGTATGAACTAAAAGATGGGGCGTGTCCTATACACGTGTCAAAAATAATATATGGAGGGAAAGGCAAAAGGCATACACACACGTCAAAGAAAACAAGATTAAAAAAAAAGAAAAGAATCAAAAAATCAACCTAGCACTGTTCATAAGCGTTTACATTTAATATAGAGTATTTAGACGTTTATAGATGGAGGCGGGGATGTTGAAGGTCGTTCATGAAAACGAATTAGGGTATGTGATTGAAGATGAAATTGCGTAATTGCTTATTCTGGAGGGTCTTTCCTTCGCCATTCTATGGTTCTTCATTTCAATTTCTGTTGGAAATTACAGGAGAAACAAAGAAAGCCTATGATTGTATGAACAAAAAGATGGGGCGTGTCCTATACATGCGTCAAAAATAATACGCGGAGGGAAAGGCAAAAAGCATACACACGTGTCCAAGAAAGATTCAAAAAAAAATCAACCTAGCATTGTTCATAAGCGTTTACGTTTAATATAGAGTATTTAAGCGTTTATAGATGGGGGCGAGGATGTTGAAGGTCGTGCAAGAAAACGAATTAGGGTCTACGATTGAAGATGAAGTTGTGTAATTGCTAATTCTGGAGGGTCTTTTCTTCACCATTCTAGGATTCTTCATTTCAATTAATGAGGAAAATTACACGAAAAACGAAGAAAGACCGATCGTATGAACTAAAAGATAGGGTGTGTCCTATACACGCGTCAAAAATAATACGTGAAAGGAAAGGCAAAAGTCAAACACGCACGTCAAAGCAAGCAAGATTAAACAAATGAATAAAAAAATCAACCTAGCACTATTCATAAATATTTACGTTGTTTAATATAGAGTATAATTGTAATATATATCCACTGTAAGTATTAATACATGAATATAAAAAAGGTGAAAAGGGTGTGATTTGTATATTATTATTTTTGGCCATATTCCATTAAATTAAAAAATTTACTATTTTACCATAATAATAATTAAAGGTTTTTAATTCTAATTGAAATAATCAAGAAAGTCTAAACCTTAGTAGATTAGTTTGAATGTTTAGATAAAGTTATTTTTTGTTTACTGATACTTTGTGGGAGTTAGTTTAAGATTACATTTCATGTTTAAGTATAATTAGAATTGTTTGAGAGAGATTCATTATAAAAAGCATATATGTTAATGTAATTTGCAAGTGTTGAGAATTAATAAACAAGAAAGAGTCAATCTCTTGTTGAAGATCAAATTTTGTATTCGTGTTCTTAGGCCTGATTTTCAACCATTGGTATTAGAGCTTGGTGTCTGTGGTCTCCCCTTAGTTGCCGGGCTGGAAAAAATAGAAGAAGAAGAAATAGGCAAGCGATCAAAAAAAGAAAGAAAGAAAGGCTCGAAAGCGAGAGGGAAAAAGGCGAGTTAAGCAGGCAAGCAACCGGTGGATTAATTATGTTGAATTAATTCAAAGAAACAAGCGAGATGAAAAAGTACGATTAAAAATGAAGGGAAAAGCGGCTTGGCTGCTTGTTTTCATTGACGACAGTTTTGGAGGGACTCGACGCAAGTGGAGGCTGATTTCTGGTCGAGAGTGTTAGTTGTATTTTTAGGCATGTTTTATAACCCTTTTCACTCAATTTTTACCACATATCATGCATTTATCATACGTATAACATATTTGATCCCCGACGTTTAATGTTTTAACACTTTGCGTCCCTGGTCCTTAACTTTGTTAAGTTTTCTGTTAGTTTTTGTGCAAATTTACTAATATATCCTTCACCCCTTCTTTTTCTTCTTCAACCATCAGACCCAAGAAGCAATTTTGACTCCATTTTTTTACAATCCACATTTTTACACTCGTCAAACAACTGCATCTGATTGGAAACAACTTGCAGATCGTTGTTAGCACTGAACTCTTCATTACCGTCGTTAAACCCACGAACCAGACGAATCACCACCGTTCACCATGGCGGCATACGAAGCCTTCCGGTGGTGGTGCTGATCGGAGAACGATGACGATGACCACGGCGAACCAGGTGACGGGGGATTCACGTGGTGAAAACCGTTTCCGTCGTCGGAAAACCATCCTTGTTCTGTTTCCGCTGCCATCAGGTCTCACCTCAGCCTCCGCCACCGTTGCTACGGCAGAACCCTAGATGGGGTGTCGCCAGAAAACTCATCCTGTCACTATCTCCGTCGTTTAACATCGTCACCGTCGCTATCTAGGCCACCTGACGCCGCCTGCTACCTTGTCTCCACCTCTGTCTCTGCTTCCTGGAATCCCTAACCGCCGCCGCCGCCATTTCTATTGGAGCCACCAAGACCCGTCGTCGGTCAGGGGGAGGTGGTGTCGGAGAGCCGGTGGCCGGAGAGGGGTCAGGCCAGAAGAAAGTGTCATTCATGTTATTGAGTCTCATATACATTTTATTGAGTCTGATAAAGAAGAAAAAAGTGTGAGGGGTATATTAGTAAATTTGCATAAAAAAAACTAAATAGACAAAAACAAAACGTAGGAACGAAAAAAATAAATCAGCCATTTAAAAGTGGAAAAGTGTGCCGCCCAAGGAAACCAATCAGATGAAGTAACTGTTCACATTTGAGGGAAATTCACTTTGAATTGTGGAGTAGTTAATTGTTTTTGTAGTTGTGGACCGGGTGCGAATGATAACAAGTGACATCGGAAGGCATTAGAACGCATGAGAAGGAGTCTTGAAGACGAAAGAATAATATTTGGTATTGAAGAAATTTTGGATAGATTCATGAAATGACTTTGTCATATTCATGCAACGCACGCGTTACATGTGGGCTGCTAGATAACGAGAGATCAACCATTATGCTACTTGGGCTAAAATGGTCATTAATTGGATCCATCAATTTAAGTTATTTGTGCAGCCCATAATCATAATCAAAAGAGTGATTGGCCGACGATTTCATTGGATGATTGTGGGTTGCATCTAAAAAAGATTTGGACTGAATTAAATTACAACGAGGCCAATGGAATTGAAGAAAGTCACGATGGGAATTAAAAAGGATAAGCTAGGTTTTTTTTTTAAAGAAAATCATCTTTTCTTTTGTTTTATGGAGTTCGACGGCAGTGAAGAAGTACAAGGAAAAAAGTTGAAGTTTTTTGTTCTTTTTAATTTCAAGAAAACAATTGGAATCCATTTGGTTTCGTAAGTCTTTGATTTAATTTTCGTTTGTTTTCAGTTTGATCGATTATCTTAATTCCGACACTAGGGTTACTTTGTTTCTTTTATTTTAATTCAACACTTATGTGAAATGATTATGTGATATGTTTATTCGAATGGTTTGTTTGTGTGATTTCTTGATCTTAAACCCGGACATACTCCGGTATATCTTAGATTGTTAATAAATGTGATCAACTTTATAATTTTTCTAATAAAGTTTTTCAATTTTTAAAACCTAATCAGATTTTAATTTTTGATACAAGCAACAAATAATATTTTGTTGCTTAAGTCTACTAGGATCTTGCTTGCCATTGCCGCGTATTATGACTACGAGATATGGCAAATAGATGTTAAAACTGTGTTCCTAAATGGACATCTTACTGAAGATGTCTATATGGTTCAACCGAAAGGTTTTGAAGATCCAGATAATCCTAATAAGGTATGCAAGTTAAACAAATCCATTTATGGATTAAAACAGGCATCCAGAAACTGGAATCTTCTCTTTGACCAAAAAATCAAAGAGTTTGGTTTTGTCAAGAACAAAGACGAACCGTGTGTTTACAAGAAGGCAAGTGGGAGCAATGTGACTTTTCTGATTCTGTATGTAGATGACATACTGCTCATTGGAAACCATATCCCTATGCTAAAAGACGTAAAGTCTTGGTTAGGAAAATGTTTCGCAATGAAAGATCTTGGTGAAACTGCTTATATTCTAAGAATAAAGATCTATAGAGATAGATCAAAGCGGCTTATAGGTTTAAGTCAAAGTACATACATTGATAAGGTCATTCGACGCTTTTTCAAGCAAGACTTTAAGAGAGGGTCTTTGCCTATGACACATGGAACCATACTGAATAATAAACAGTGCCCTCGGTCTGACGAGGACAAGAAGAAAATGGAAAAGGTTCCATATGCTTCTGCAATTGGTTCAATCATGTATGACATGCTATGTACTAGACCTGACGTATCGTACGCTTTAAGCATGACAAGCAGATATCAACAGAATCCTTGTGATAGTCACTGGATAGCTGTAAAGAACATCCTAAAGTACTTGAGAAGAACTAAGGACATGTTCTTGATATATGAAGGACTAGAAGAACAACTAGCTGTTAAATGTTACACTGATGCTAGCTTCCAGACTGATCGAGATGATTCTCGATCTCAAACAGGATTTGTATTTGTTCTGAATGGTGGTGTGATCACTTGGAAGAGTATTAAGCAAAGTGTTGTTGCTCAATCCACCACCGAGTCAGAATACATTGCCGTTTCGGAAGCTTCAAAGGAGGCTACTTGGATGAAGAAGTTCATTGATGATCTCGGAGTAATGCCTAGCATTCAAAAACCGATCGAGATACTGTGTGACAATTCTGGTGCCATTGCTCAAGCTAAGAAACCAACGTCACATCACAGCACGAATCACATACTCAGAAGATTTCATTATATCCGGGATATAATAGAATGGGGAGACATCGTGTTAAACAAAGTTCATATAGATCATAATCTAGTCGACCCGTTCACTAAGCCTATGTCTCATTCTAAACATGAGGAGCATGCTGACAAGATAGGCCTTAGATTTGCTAGACAATGTGTTTGATCTGTATTTAGTATTTGGTGTATTCGAACAATACAGTTACATTATCTTTAATATTTGATTTAAATGTATTATTATTAGATGTTATTGAGTTTGATAGTTTATACGTTTTAGAAATCCTTGAATACATAGATTATTATAAATGTTCGTAGTCGATCAGATTCATGAGAATCAATCTGAACGTAACACTATTGTGAATCGGATGGTTGGTTCATTGTGAATGAAAGACCAAGAAATTGGAAACCATATTCACTGATAATTATTAGAGAATAATTATTGGACGTAGCTCGCTTCAAAACTATCTTCATGGATCGATGTCTTGAGATGTTTTGAATAAAGTAAGATCTGTCGATCCTCGACCCGAGGCACTTACTAGAACTAACTCTGATTAAAGGTTGTTCTTTGATCATATCTAACGCTGTACCTTAACAGGCGGTAATAAGGGTATGATCGGGAGTAATCTGAAGTTTAGTGGGAGTTGTACGTGGCCAAAGGAATTATGTTCTTCTTTAATTAGAAGTTGGACATTCTGGCGCCCTCGTTGATTCAAGCTGGTGTAAAACGCATGGCCATGCTCAAACTAAATAGTAGTTTGTTTAGACCACTTTGAATTGGAGAACGAGAACAAGAATAGTTGAACCACATATGAGAAGTGAATTTTATCCATGTCTCATATTCAACGGATGCCCTAAACATAAATGATACATATGCTTACTAGGATTGTTAGACTTGGTAAAGTAAAGGTTACTTGTACACAACGAAATAGTTTGACAATTGTAAATACGTCATACCTTGCTAGGGGCAGTGAGATGCAGCTAGGCGTCCACCACTGTCTACGTTGAACCGATTAATTCAAGAATCAACCAAGTGGGAAATTGTTGGATATATGATGTCCGATCGTCAATTAAGTCAACGTTACTATTGAGGTACGATCCAAAGAATTACACCTTAGGCAACGAAAAAATATATATAATATTTAATTGTTAAATATTATTCACGAAAGACGTAAATAATAAATGGTGATTAAATATTTAGAGAAATATTTATCGGAGATTAAGATAATTAATTATCTGATTAATTAATTATTTACGGGGAATAAATTTTTAATCAATTAAACATTTAAGGATTAGATTTTTACTGATTATATATAATTAGTAAAATCTAAGGGTTTAATAATTAATGATTAATTATTACTGTGGTATTAACTGTTAATACCTGTGACACCCGGCAAATTCAGGTTAATATCCATACCCGACTATTACCTGAATTCATGTGATTACACTTGCATCATGCTTAATTATGTAGTAATTAAGTACATATTTCATATAGCAAGTCCATTCGGTTCATTTCATTTCATGCATCGGTAATCGGGCGGATTACCGGGTCACACACGCGTCCTGTCACACGAACGTTAACAAATATTAGAAATAATATTTAGACATATGTTTGGTGTGTAAAAATTATATGTAATACTGTGATTTAATATTTCATGCCTATGTGAATTTTTTCGGAATTTTTAGAACAACTTTTATTTTAACGCTTTTTAAACGGATACGCGATATGTGCCAACAACCCTAAATTGGATTTTATAAAAAGGATTTGTTTTAAACTTTGGGCTTACTAATTCAACATTTTAACTTATTAATCCATAGTGGAGCCCATTCCCTAGTTAAAAAGCCTTATTTTGTAGAAAAAGCCCAAGACCCATGTACTTAACCCACCCTTAATCCCCTTAAGCTCATTTTACACAACCCTAACCCTAAACCACTTCTCTCCCTCTCCTCTCTTTCTCTCGGCCGCAACCCCTCACCCACGCCCCCACCCCTCTCAATTTTCTTCATCCATTCCAAGTATTCTAGGCTCAATCCAAGGTGGTTTCAAGTGTTTTGGTGGTGATTCAAGCTTGTTCAAGACCATTTCATCATCATACTTGGAGTTTGTAAGCATCCTCACCGTGTTCTTTCATTATTTTCGGCCAAGTATGGTACCACCATCATCCAAACGATTTTCCCATGGTTAAAGTGTTATAATACATGTTTTAATCAAAGGTTTTCATAATAGTGAGTTGTTGTTGCACATATGCATATTTTATGATTTGAAATGCTTGTTTATGTTGATATTTGCTCGTTTCTATTTATAGAAACTTTGTTGGATGCATTTTTGCAAAACTTGATGTATGATATGTTTGTTGGTTTAAATGGTGCACATAATAGTAGAATAGATAGGAAATATAATTTTTTTGGTTGAAATGTCGTTTTTCACTCGGTTATGGACCACTTACTATATAAGGAAACTTTAATTTTGCATATTTTGTGTTATGAGTTTCTCATGGATAAAAACTTGATATTATTGTTCTATAATGTATATCAAAGTAGTAAAAAGAGTTATTTGGGGTTACACATATGCAATAGGGTCGTTTGGACCACTTTCCTAAAAAGGAAACTTTATTTGTTCATATTTTGTATGTGTAGGTTATAAATGTTTAAAATGGATTATATAGCTTCATTATCATATGAATAGATGACTTATGCATGAATATGTAATTTGGAGTTGTGTTATGACATGTTTTGGTGAACCTTGCTAAATAAGGAAACTTTTTTAATTTGTGAACTTCAACTTTGCTTAGAATAGAAAGTTTGTGTGTAGAATCATGTTTATGGTATGTCACTAGTATAAATTCATGTGTAACTTGTTTAGTTGAGCCATTACACTTAAAGTACACTAAAACCCTAATTGTCAAAAATGGAAACTTTGTTATGATAAGAGTTATGGGATTTCTATGACATGTTATGCTACTTGTTTAAAAGTGTTGAAATGATACTAATAGGTTATTAATATGATGACATGAGTTAGGTGTAGGAATAGTTGACATACATGAAATGTGCCATAAAGATGTGCAAATGTTATGTTACTTGTCACATGTTAATTTCTTATGCAACTAGTTGAAACAAGCATGTTATGTCACAAGGTATTACTTACATTACTTAGGTACAACTTGTATGTTCCTTATGTGTCACACATGTATAACTTATGTGCTACTTAGGTGTTACACATGTACAACTTGTATGATGCTTATGTGTTACATGTTTACAACTTATATGTTACTTGTGTGTTGTTTATGCATGACTTCAACATGAGTCAACATTAGTCAACATTGGTCAACATTAGTCAACATTGGTCAACATTAGTCAACATTGGTCAACATTGGTCAACATTAGTCAACATTGGTCAACATTAGTCAAACTTGGTCAAAGTTGGTCAAACCTTGGTCAAAGTTGGTCAAACCTTGGTCAAACCTCGGTCAACTTTGGTCAAACCTTGGTCAACCCTCGGTCAACTTTGGTCAAACCTTTTTCAAAACGTCAATGTAACCTTTCAACGTTGAGTCGTTTGGATGAATGTGGTTACATAAACCATGTTTACTTTCATAGACCTTATAGCCTTATTAATTCTTAGGGCTCAGTTAGGTCGGTTACCCGGAGTTACTCGATTTCTCTTGTTGCTTTCATTTCCCATTCACCGCATTTCCAGGTGAGTTTTCACGGCCCCATTTTACTTACTTTTCCATTTGGGGGAGATACATGCTAAACCATTTTCTTACTTAGTCGTATGACAATTACTTTGATTTCGCTTTAATTTATATAAGTGGGTGCATTTCCCGCACATAAAGTCCTCTCATATTCGAACCGTTAATTATTACACAAAGCGAGGTGATTCATGAATAGTACTATTGGGTTTAACAACCCCCACCCGGGTTAGTCGCGCTAACTCTGACTGGGAGTCAAACGGGTGCATAATTGACCTAATCCATTGCGTGCTGGGCACGTAAGAGGCAAAATGCTAGTTTCTGCATTCCTTCGTTGAGCTTCGGTTTCGGTGTTGCTTATATAGTTAATGTTTATTGTCTGATCAACAATCGAATCAATAGTATACATGCGTACTGTTACACTGTTTTCATTTCTGTTTCTGTTACTTAAACCTGTGAACTCACCAACCTTGTGTTGACACTTTAAGCATGTTTATCTCAGGTCGCTAAGCATTCACGCACGGACTAGGACTGCATGTCTGGAGTCGCATATCATGTTTTCATTAGAAGCTAGGTTTATGGGAACCTAATTTGTTATGCTTCTGTATTTTGCTACATTATTATTGCTTCCGCACTTTACATTCCGCATTTTCAAACTCTGTATTACTTAATTTTTGTGTATGATGTTCAAACGGGATGTCTTTTCGAAAACCATTTAGAGGTCGTTCGAAATGACCGGGACTGATGATCCTTGACAGTCACAACCCGCGGGTAACCCGCTGTGGAATTTCAGGGTGTGACAATACCATAGGGACCAGTGTGTAAATATAATGTTTATAAATATAACATTATAATCAAAACCCTAACCTAATCCTCTACACCCCAAAATCGATGCCCCTCCCCCTCCTTGCGAGTTCGGCCGACGCCACCACCACCTTCGTGCGCCTCCGCGTCGTCGGCCACCACCGTCGCACCTCCGCCGTCGAGATCGGCCTCCCCCTTGCGCAAATGTGTGACGTTTTGCTGCGGGTTTTGCGTGTATGAGTCAACTAGGGTGACGTTCGTTGTACTAAGGTTTTTTAGATCTGTTATCGTCAAATGTATAAATCTGAACATCCTATGGTTGGTTATTTAATATTGTTTATTCGCGTGTAATCGGATCACTGAAAGGAATCCGGATCTGATCTGGTAATGGTACTATTAAATCGCTTCCGCAAAATATATCTGATTTATTTATTTAAAAGGTTTAAATAATTATCGTTTTAAAAGTTAAAACTGGTACCAAGATTCCCAACATATTAAACTAACCCGACCAAACCCAAATCAAAAAAATCTAAAATTTAGCGATAAACAACCAATCCACAAAAATTTCCGACCCAACTGAAAAAATTTCTGGTTCCACCACTGATTGTTGATGATACATGAGTTAAAAACATAAACACAACTTAGTTTCTTTCGTATGTCACATGCGTATAAGAGTATGAGGTATACTCTCACTTGGCTCTCCTAAGTGAGAGTACCTTTTTTGACGCCTAAGCGCCACGTCAGATTTGTATACTCTTCACTTGGCTCTCACATGGCAAGGGGTATACCCAACTCAAGTGAGCATTAAATGCATATATTATAAAATAATCATTTTTTAAATAAAATATTCATTTTTGAGATAAATAAAAGTTACATAAAAATAAAAAAAAACATAAATAACATAAATAAATAACATAAATAAAAATTACATAAAAACTAATGTTGCGAACGTTCGAAAATATGCTCAATCAAGTCCGCTTTCTGAGCGTGATGAACTTCTCGGCTTCGTATTTCTTGACGGTTGCTTCGCTTTTTATCTTCGTCAATTTCTTCGTACGTAGGCTCCTCTTCATTTGGGTTATAGTGACAAATTGTCAAGTCGTTGTCCTCTAAAATCATATTATGGAGAATAATACAAGCATACATTATGTTTCTAATTTTGTTTTGAGACGAACACCTAGCCGGACTTTGGATAATATGCCACGTACACTGCAACATAGCGAACGCTCGTTCGATATCTTTTCTTGCGGCTTCGTGAGCTTTTTTATAAATATTACGTTTAAGACCTATGGGTTCTGTAAGCGACTTGACAATTACAGCATATTCGGGCTATATTCCATCGGCAAGATAATACACACGCTGGTAAATTGTCCCCCTAAGTTCAAAAGATGAGTAGACTGCGGTCCCGTTTATCCAATCATCAAATATAGGCGATTGTCTAATAACGTTGGTTTACGTAAATATCTACTTTCATACAATCTAATAATAGCTCTAGAAAATTTATACATGCTTGACCTGATTGTTCGGGCAGACATCTTTAGGTAATCGTTGAATGAATCACTAGCGCTTCCGTACGCCAATTGACGAACCGCGGCGATACACTTTTGAACGGGGGTAAAACCAACCCGACCTCTCGCATCAACGCCTTGTCGGAACCAAGGAACCTCTCTCTCTCTATATCATTTAATATCCTTAAAAATAAATTCCGGCTCATTTGAAACCGGGTAGCAAAGTGCTTCTCGTCATACGTACACCCTTCGTTAAAGTAGTCTTGTAGTAGTTGGGCGTTAGCAACCGACCGTTCTCGGTTTAGACGAGCATATCGTGTTAAATGTTGTGATGATTCAGCTTCTTGCCACCACGTAATCGTTGCGGATGTCCAAGCATGGAACATCATTTGAGCCTCTTCGTCACTTGAAGATGAAGAGGAAGATGATGATGCCATTTTGATTAAGTTTGTGTTTGAATTGGTGATGATTTGATATATATGATTGTGTTTATATATATATAATTTTTTTTTAATTCCCAACGGTCAAAACCCCCTCCCCCCAACGGATACATTAACGGCTATATGGCTCTCTTGGTCGCATGAAAGAACTCACGTACACATGCTCACGCCCCCTTCACGCATGAGGGGGTGGTGTGGTGTGCTAATGCCCATCACGCCGTGAAGGCCCTCATGCCTACCCTTGCGTGAAGGTATACCTCTTACCCTAAAAATATAAATATGTGTTAATGCGAAAAAAATTAAATGTGAGAATACAGAAATAGATTGTTTCCTGATTTTCTAAAAATAAACAATGGTATACTATGACGTCAAGCTTTTCAACTTCCAAGGAGTGCGGCTCAACCATTTTGAAGGTTCAAATAAGAATCGGGACCCTTTTCTAAATTTTATTGTGCTAAAAAAAGTGGACTGTTTGACACTCAAAAGTCAAATGCAGGCTTATGTGCTTATTTCCATAAAAACAACAAAGAACATAAACATACTTTGGTTGAACATTTGGAAGTTCCAAATCCTGCAGGCTTGGATATTTTACTTTACGAAGTAGGAACTGTTTTGAGATGGGCCCCTTGCTCCAATGACTATCTTGCCCTGTTGTGCCACTTTTGTAATAACTGCAACGTGTCATGCCTTTATTGGTTAGATGTTCATCCTGAAGGCAAACTTGAGGTGTGTTTGGGACCCATAATGTTTAATTGTTTTAACATCAATAACGAAATTTAGTCACTATTATTATTTTTAATTTTTTATAGTTGGAACTTTTTGAAAATAAACCAGAACATCTTCAGAGTAAATACTAAAATAGACCACTTAAATAGTGTTTATGTGTCAATCTGTATTAAAACCCATACCGTATAATATAATATAATGTAATTATTTATTTTTTTATTTTTTTATTTTTTTAAACAGCGGGCATATTTAATCACTAGCAAGGAGCTAGAACAATAAATATAAGAGTGGATTTTTAAGCCACTCTGTCCAAGACAACTTACGATTACGGTTTCTATGACCATACCAAAAATACGAAAGATGCAAAACATCATCGAAATATAACCCAATATTGTAAGAACTCCCACCAAAAACTACACCATTACCATTAAGAGTCTTCCAAATCACCCACCAAGTAACAAAGATGACCACTTCAATATAATGTATATTATTATATTATATAATAATATTTGTCAATAAAAACTCTAATAAGTCAGATTAAACTAAGTAAACATCAAGGGACATATCAAAGTGAGATGGATTGCTTGATCACCAAATAATTCTTTAAGAAAACTTTTATTGTAAACCTTTTTTCTCTAGACCCATAATATGTTTATGAAAAGTAGTGATGCTGTAGACACTTGTACGTTGTGCAGTTGTGTTTGTACAATTGTTTGGATTTAGAAAACTGAGGTTTTGAAAGAGAAAGAATAACTACCAGAGTAGAAGCTTTCACTAGACAAAGTAAAGAATAGTTAGGGGGCAGTTGGTTAGGTAAGTTAAGAAAGATCTTGCTTCCATAGCCATAGGGATGATCAGTTTAGATCAATCTCAACCGTTGGATGTTGTACTGGCGTAGGATTCTCAGTTGAGCACACGTGCTGCCGTCTCTTTTTATCAATCCTTGCTTCCATGCATGGGTTTCTTCATCTTAACCTCCAAACACAGTCTCTTTGCTTCTTATGTTTAGATCTTGATCTTGATCTTGTTCTTGAATGAAATTTGAGATGTCACTTGAATCTTGAAGATTTGAGGTTTTAATCTGGTTTATTGATCTGGGTGTTAATCAATTTTTCAGCTTTGATCTAGAATTCTGTGTTTCTTGAACATCAATACATCATCACCATCATCAATCCATCATCCTCTGTTCTTGGATTAGTTTGACTTCAATCTGATCCGAGTTTCGCACTTATTTCACCAAACATGTCGAATTCGATCCAAGAAACTGATCAAGAACCGATGAATAAGCACTCATATGTAAAGAATGGTGGTTCGAATTCGAACAATTTGGGTTATGAATTGAGGAAAGGTCCAAAAAAGACTCCAAAAGTCAAAGATACCAACAATTGTTTTGTGGTTCTTGATAAGGTATGTAAAGAATGCGGTAAAGGTATTCAATCTTGGAAGGCTTTGTTTGGACACATGAAATGTCACTCTAAAAAGGTCTCAAACAACCAAACCAAATACTTGAATCAAGATTCTTGGACTAGTCATTCTGATGATGAAAATTCGGGTGCAAAATCATGTGGAATCAAGCAATCAAGAAACAAAAGAAATAAAAGGTATATAGCCTCATCTTCAATCTCTATGAATGCTAACAACAATAATAACAATAATAATAATCGAGACAGTAGTAATCATGCTTCGACAAGTATTGTGTCGGGGATCGAACAAGATCAAGAATCTGAGGTTGCTATGTGTTTGATGATGCTTTCTAGAGATGAGGGGAGATGGGATAATGAAATTGAGTCATCTGGTCATTGCAAGTCCTATGCTTTTGTGAGGTTGACTAAAACTGATGGTCAAAAGCCAGTTTCAAATGGTTACAAGATCAAGAAGTCTGTTGAAACCAAGAAATCTGAAGTGGGTTCTACTGGATTGGAGAAAATTGTGATCGAAAACGACGGATTAGATGACGAAAATGAGTTGGGTTTTGCTAAATCTGAGGATTCAAGCAAGAGAAAATTTGAGTGCATCACTTGTAACAAAAGCTTTCACTCTTACCAAGCACTAGGTGGGCATAAAGCAAGTCACAAGAAGTTAAAAGAAATTCAAGATTCAAAAACTGAAGGTGAAAACACAATTGAACACAAACCCATGTTCAATCATGATAATTTGTTCAATGGGTTTAGTGCAAAACCATCTTTTAATCATCAATTAACCAACTTTAATCTTGGTGTTGGTTCTTTGAAGAAACCAATAGTGTTGGGAGCACATGAATGCCCAATTTGTTTGAAAGTTTTCTCATCTGGGCAAGCTTTGGGAGGTCACAAGCGATCGCACATGATCACAGAGGCTAAACTGAATCAACAAACCAACATGAACCTGATTGAAAAGGTGAATGAGCCGATTCGAGAAATTCGAGGTTTTCTTGATCTAAACATGCTTCCAGATACAATGGAAGAAGATATGATCATGAACAGGCATTGGGCAGATGCCACTAACCATGAATCAACAACACTACTTGGTTTGCTCTCAACAAGTTAAAAGAACATTAGTAAGATCATTTCAAGAGTGTACACATTTCATTATTTCATTGCATAATTGATGTAACTTGCTGCTTTAACCAACAATAAAGCAGCCATACACACATATACAACAAGAACACACACAATGTCACAATATTCACAGATTTTGTGCTTATATAACTACATTGTTTTCATTAAGGGATTATGGTTTCTTGCTTTGATCTTGGTTCTTGAGTTTTCATTTCTTGAAAATGGGTTAGAATTGAAGTTGAAGATAAGGTTAAAAGTGTAAAGTGATTGAATGTATAAGGGGAAAATGTTATAATATGAAGAAAGGTGAGTTGTATAGTCACCAACCATCACAACACACATTGGCAAATGGCAACCACTTGTCTCACTTCACTTTCTTTAAATCTTTAGTAACCATCTTGTTCTAGTGGATTGTATTTTATTGGGGTTATTTTAATTATTGATTTGTTAATAATGTTTTAACCTATGAATGTCAAGTTTTTAAGTAATAATTAAGAAAGTTTCAAGATTAGTTTTAATATTTAAACTTTTTTATGTTAATAGTATTTATATTTGTAAGTTGACATTTGTATGTTAATAGTATTTATATTTGTAAGATACTTAAATTACTTAAAATTAAATAATACCTTTGGTAATCAGTAGTAATTTTACATAATGGTTGATTTTATTGATAATATGATCTATTTCACCTTGGTTCAGATTTTCATTTCAAATTATTATTCGGTTCTTTTAAGAAGTTCTAATAATGTTATTAAACATGTTTAAGTAGGGCTGGCAAGACGTGTCTAGTCGGGTAAGGCAGGTTGAACCCATTTAGACAAGATTTTAATCGTGTCGACCCGTTTATGACCCATATCCGTTTAACTCAAACCCAAACTCGTTTAACTTCGTGTCATGTCATGTTGTGTCATGTAAACGGGTCATGCCAAAAATTGTCAGCCATATTGGAAACTAAAAGGTTAGCGCTCGAAAGTGGAAACTGAAAAGTTAGCACCTAAAAGTGGAAACTGAAAGGTTAGGTTATCTAATATTCTAATTTAATTTTATACATTTAATCATTTAAAAGCATAAAATTATATAGTTTTGATAAATAGGTTATAAAGAGGTTGTGTTAACATGTTAACCATTTAACGCAAATAGTTAAACGGGTCTAATCGTGTCGTAAACGGGTTAAACACATTAAACCTGTTTAGACAGTGATTTTAATTGTGTCATAATCGTGTCGACTCATTTATGACCCATGTCCGTTTAATTCAAACCCAAGTCCGCTTAACTTGGAATCATGTCGTGTCATTTAAACGGGTCGTGTCAGTCAGTCCTATGTTTAAGTAATAATTTAGTATCTTGCACCCTAAGTTCTCAAAATTTTCACTTTAGGCTATTCTTTAATCATTTTAAGTACGTAGATGTCGTCATCTTGTTAGGTTTCTAAATTATACACATCGACACAAGTTCTAGACAGCATTTTGTATCATTTCTAACCATTAACTTAGAAGTGATTAAATTGATCTCACAATATATTTCAAGATACTTGTGTCAGAACCCCATTTCTACCAACAATGTGACTAGCTTTTTTTATGCTTCCTTGATCCACAAATCACTTCTTGTTTCCAAAAGCTTTCTATAAAATCGAATGTTTGCACCCTCTAAAACCGTTCCGAGGACCAAAAGTCTTGTAACACAATGTTATCAAGGTGTTGGTAAAATTCCCTCTCAAGTGGTGAAGGTTCAAGTCTTATTATGGACAACGTGATGTAATTTAAAAGTAGATTAGTGCATGTGTGCGTTTGCTATTAAAAAAACGTTTCAAAGGACAACAAGCGCACATTGTTCTGTTTATTCATTTTGATCGAAGTCAAATTTTTCTTTCTTTTATTTCAAGTAAATTGATTTTATAAATTTGGCACAATTAGCCCTTAAACTTGATTTTATTACACTTTAACACTAAATTCCAACATTTCTCTAGTTTTAAAATTTTCCAAAATTACCGAGTTCCATTTGAAATCAGATTTTATACTATTTTCTTTTACCCTTCTTTTGTTTCGAGTTATAAAAATCAAATCCTTGTTAAAATTAGACAAAATAATACAATATTTTTGATAAACTTTTTTGAGCCGTTAAATATATTTTCTTTTTTTCATCATAAAAATCGCACATATTCTCTCTCTTCCTCTTATTTGAACAAATCGTGCACATTTTTTCCTCCGTTTTCATTCAAACTATTTTGTTATATATTTTTTAATTTTTTTCCATGTGTATGTATCTTGCTTGTACACGATAAATGGCAATTCTATAGACATACGATTCATATAAATACAAGATTGTTGGAAATCAAAATTTTAAAACAATAAAGACTTTCAAGATTGTGTATGTGTGTGTCTATACCTTCTTTCAAACTTATTTACAAACCATACGCCATCATAGTAATCAGGAGAATTAGGGAATCCCTTTGGCTACATGGACGCCTCAAATGCATATGTGTTATTATTCACCACATCTGCATTTAAACAAAAAAAAGTATCATTTTGGATATGAGTGTAACCTCTAATACCCTTAAATTTATAATTATTTAAAAAAAACTGAAAATAACTAGACCACATAGAAGTCTTAAACTGAAAATACTCGCTCTCTCTTTTCATTGGACCACCTCAAACACACGCATAGAGAAGACCTCCACGGAGTGAGCACACTCATCAAGGGGTATGGTTTCCCCACCTCAAACATTGTGTTCTTAAAATACAAGTTCTTTTAATAAGTGATTTAGTAGTCGAATCTAGAATACAAGTTCTTTTTAGTATATACAACATATGTAATACAGGGGGCGGACCTAGTAAGGGAGTATGGGGGCAGCCGCCCTCCATGAAAAAAAAAATTTAGTGTAAAATACTCAAAAAAATCTCAATCGCTCCCATAAAATTTTTAAATAGCTCTCCGATTGTCTCTCAATGAAAAAAATTTAGTGTTATATATCACTACTCAACCGACCCCAAAAATTTCCGACCCCCATCAAAAAAAATTCTGGATCTGCCACTAATGTAATACACAATACGTGACAAACTTCATTAATTTGTCGATTATGATATGTTTTTCTTATCACAATTAAGTGAGTGTCCGCCGTCTGTAATCGCACATCATATACATTTAGCAAAACCTAGTAAATACAAGGATTTAAACGGGAGAAATTTAAAAAAAATAATAATATAAAACTATGTAAAAAATGTTAGAGAAATATTAAAAAAATAAGATCGATAGCCATCTAAATGTCACGGAGTGATTCTCAAACTCTCGTGCGGCACTTAGACTCCTGCTAAGTTCAGCCTTTGATCCTTCTTTGATAACGATTCTTAGCAACTCGAGCGGAAACGCAAGCTTGAAATACAAACGATCACTATTATTGTTGAAAGAGTGATTACAAAGTAGCTTTTACAAGTACTATATAAAAAAACTTATACAAATGTTGGGTGATTACAAATGATGCCTAACCATTCTATTTATACATGTTATTTGGCTACTAGAATCTTCTATCTAGAAGTTTCTATATACAATATCTAATGGCTGATTTTCTAGAGAGTTCTTAGCAAAATATCAAGGTGTTCATGCTTGTCCTTGATCCTTCCATTTAGTACTTTAAAATCAGAATTATGTAGCTTGTTCTAGAGACTTTCAGGGTTGGTCTTGATGCTTTAGGGCTGCACCTTTTGGGCAGAATTATGCAGCCCATTCCAGCCTTTTCTAGGGCCTTTCAAGGCTATTCTAGAGTCTTCTATTGCACCTTTACCGGTTCAGAAAGTTGCGGGCTGTTTCGGAGACTTTCGCACATCCTTACTCGCTTCCAACATGGCCCGGAATCCTCTAGAATGCGAGTGTTGCGACCTGACTTTAGGCGGGTCGTGACATAAAGCTATACGAACTTAACAATCTTTTTTGTTCGAAACGCTCAAAGCTAGCATATGATCCAATCACAAGGTTTGGATAATAGACTAAAAGAAGAACTTTTTAAGTAAATCTACATTTTTTAATAAATAAAAGTTTTGGTGTGACACTTGTCACCCTGCTGTGCATCCTTGGTCTTTTTTCCCCATCTCTCTTTCTCCTATTAATTATATAAATTTCTTTAATTGTTTTATAATTTTTTGTTTCCGGCCTCTCTCTCCTATTAAATAATAATGATTTCTATAATTTTTTTTATAAAATGTTTTTTACTTAAAAAAATAGGTTTGTTCATAAAACATTTTTTATAAATTGAACATTTCTTTTATTCATTTTATAAAACATTTTTAAAAAATAACTATATAAACGTTTCTAAATTTGTATTAAAATAATATGTAATATGTCATAAATATGTAATATGTAAATCTTTATTACTGAGTATATAACATTGCATTTATTCAACTCATGTAATACATCGGTTTTCTAACCTAGTATATATTAAACCAGGGTTGGCCCTTGTGAGGTGTGAGGTGGACAACCGCACAGGGCCCGGTTTCACGAGAGGCCCAAATTTAGGTTCGATTCCTCTGGTTATTCGGTTATTCCTTGGCGTCGGCGGATTTAAAGGGGCCCGGAGGGTCCATTGACCCTCCGATCTACCGAATATTTTATGAATCGAGGTATTTAAAGGAGAAACTCTATTGTGGTTTGACCCTCCAATTTCTCCCATGTATTACGTAAAAAAAATAAAAACCGAAAATAGAACTGTTAAAAAGAAAAGAGGAGTGAAATTATCGTTAGTTTTTCCGGTGATAAAACTCTGCTGCGAAAAATAAGAAGCAAGAATTTATTAATGTGAATACTGAATAGTGAAAGCTAGCTAACTGTACTACCTAATAAATAATAGCCGGCTAATATTTTGTTCTATTAAAACTCAAAAATAATATTGAATTAAGAGTATAAACTATTTATTAATTGATTCTCAATAATAAATCATATCATATGATAGTAATATTTTAAGAAAAGAAGTTTAGAGAATAACATATAAAATTGTCTCTCTTTATAAAACTATTAAAAATATAATATTAACCGAATCACCATTATATAAAGTATAAACTAATTACAATTCATATTTTAAGAGTTAATTTTATCACATAAAAAAGGATATTTTAAGTTTTTAAAGACAAAACGTGGATAAATGATTTCAAATCCAGGTTGGAAGAAGAAAGGTAGTTTTGACTGGACGCTGGTCAAATCTTTAGCAAAAACCCCTATTTTCTAATCAAATTACATTCTAATTTCTACACAAAAACCTAAGGAAACCCAAAATCACACTTTTCATTCCGATTCTTTGTAACCCATACGTGAAGATTCCAAATCAAATCAGTATCCCCCTCAGGAATTCGGCTGAATTACGTCGTCTAAATCAAAACCCTAGAAGAAACGGTATTTGCAATTCTTATATTTTCTTGTTTTGAACACAAATCCAGCATTAATAGTTTTAGTTATTAAATTTGTAATTTCAAGATTCATTTATTATCACTTTCTCTATAATCATGTGCTTGACAAAAAAAAATCTTTTTTTTTTTTTGGGGGGGGGGGGGTTAGTGTTAGATGAGATCCATCATCAAGAATGATTCTTTTGTATATATTTGTTTTGATGTTTGCATATTGTAGATGTCTACTTGTTCTAGTAGTGGCAGCAGCTGCTTTTTGGAAGATGATGAGTTATTACAGTTTGAGGCCAGATGTAAAGAGGTACATTTGATGTTCAATTCCTGTGTTAATAGATAGTTGTTGCCTTCATGTTCTAAATTAGCAATGTCCAGTTACCATCATTAAAGTGATCTAGTAATTCGTTAATGCGCGAATGCAATCAAGATAGCAATGACACATTATTTAGTGACCACATGACACATTCTTAGTTTGATCAAAATATACTTGATTCGTATTTGTCGTGTTTGTGTTGTTTTAGAATTTACATCCAAGTAATGTGGCACTTATGCGTCTTTTGTGTCGTTCTTGGATGTAGTTGAGGATAGAAAAAGACATGCTGAAACAATCAAGCTCGGAACTCATCCGGGTAAGTAAGTTATTCCTTGTTTCTTCAATTATTAGTTCTCATAAGCTATTATATATAGTAAATGATGCATATCTTTTTCATGATAGTTAAATCTGTTATCTACACGACATATTGCATTTTTTTTAGATTTTAATTTTATAGAAATTATTTTTATTGTTTTGGTATGGAACCTACATGAGATAGTGTTGACCCGATAGTTGACTTGCTACAGAGCCTGAAATCTCATGCTCGAACATTATCCGAAACTCGATCTAATGACAAGAAGCGTATTCAAGATTTGGAAAAAGAATTGAGTAACTGCTCCCAAGAAATAGGTACTAGCCGGTTGTAATTAAAAATTTATTTAATTATGATTCCTGGTAGGTGCACTCTGCTGACTGCAGGTGTATGGTTGTACTGTAGGCTTGCTTAACTCATTGCAATGAACCTCACAGATTACTTGCAGGATCAGTTGACCACACGGGACGCAGAGATAAGTCACATGACTGATTATATCCAAAATCTAGAGTTGAAGGTCAAAGCAAAAGACGATTTGGATAGAATTGTGAGAAACTTAGAGCAAGAATTGAAGGCATGTAAGTCGGAGAATTTGGCTTTAATGAAGAAATTAGAGGACAAAGAACACGAGTTGTATAATTCAACATTATTTATAGAGAAATTAGAGGAATCTATTTCAGATATTGCATTAGATTTCCAATGTGACATAGAAAGCATGAAACTTGATTTGATGGTCATGGAGCATAGCTTTTTTGAAGCTACAAAACTCCAGGAAGAAGCTGCTCGAGAACATCGTAGGATGCAGGAACTTATTAAAAACTACAAGATTCAAATACAAAATGCGCAAAGTGTTACACGATTAGTTGAGGAAAATAGAGAATTGAGGGAGAAGCTTAATGCATTTGAAAGCAATGCAGATTCAGAAACTAAAATGAAGAAATCAAATGGATATGAAACTCGAATACATGAATATGAACTTCTTGCGAACCAGCTGAAGGTATGTTAACTTTAAGTGATAGAAAATACAAACGGGTCACAACTGCTTTTTTTATTTTCCTCTCATTGTTGGCAGGAACAACTAAAAGCTGAAAAGTTGAAGGCAAATGAAGAAGCTGAAGAACTAGCTCAGGAAATGGCTGAGTTAAGATATCAATTAACTGGATTGCTTGAAGAAGAATACAAAAAGCGTGCGTGTATAGAAGAAAGAGCTTTACAAAGAATAACCGAGTTGGAGACTCAGGTATTAATATAACTAGTTAAAATCCCTACCTTCATAACTCAGCTATTTAATTAACATATGATGTAAAGTTCATAATATTTTATCTTTTTCGTTGCCATCAAGATTGAAAAAGAAAGAAGGAAAACTTCTGCTGATGTTCGAGGTCTTCCAACTGCTTAGGAGATTCCTTCTGGTTAAGGTAATTTTCGTGTCTACCTTTGACTTATGTATCGTATATGTATTAGAAACATTGGAGAAGTCGAATGGTTAAGTTTCTTGGTCGTTTTGTTGTGTGCAAAGTCGAGTTTGCCATGTAAATATTACAGTTTGACGATGAATCGAAAGGCTCTAGATTAATTTAATTACAACTTAACTGATTTATTTTTATGTGGAGAGATGTTATAAATATGTTTTATGATCATTGTCTTTGAGAATTGAGATTTAAAATGCTTCAAAAGTGTTAACTGAGTTTTATTGATATTCTCTTCAAAAGAAGAAGATGAAGCAGAACAACAGCAATAAAAGAAAGAATATGTGTTTTGGTGGGCCCTGAGTGTTTGGGTTCCTGTTCTTTTTCTTTTTGATTGGCTGGCAGCCCACTTATTGTCAATGTACAAGGATGTTTGGGTTGCAGTGTTTTAATTGTGAAGTGTAGAGAAATATATTTAGGTTTTTTTATTAGCTTTCTAAATTAAATAACTGAAATGATGACTATACTCCATCCAATTATTTTTGGATGATGAAGTAATCTTAAATAATGGTATTTGAGTTACCTAAATACAAAATGTTATGATTTGGTTATTGTTCTATGATGGTGTAACCCTCGTATCGGACTCAGCATTCGTGTGTGAGGCAGATGGCATCGCTTCAGAGGTGATGAGGCGAGGCGTTTACATGAAATGCCTTGAGGCCACGCTTCACTAACGGAGGCGTGATGCACCTTGAGGTGACGCTTCTTGTGCTGGGTCAAAACAATACCACATTAATTTTAGAATTAATTACACGGATGGCCCTTGTGGTTTACATGGATTTCACTTATTGCCCCTAGGATTGGGAAACTACAACCATAGTCCAATAGTTTGCACAAATGTAACACAAATAGTCGCTGAAGTGGATGGAGGTTATTTTTTTCCGTTAGATACATGTGAAATGACTCAAATAGTCTTACCCGGTAATGATAATAAATTAACCACACACCCTCTCTTTACAAATCCCTCTCTTTACAACCACAGTTAACTTCCCCCTCCCCCTCCCCCTCTTTCTTCTTCACTGACTTCAAGGGTCAAACCACCACCACCTCAAAAGTCAAACCACCAGCCACCACCCCCTGAAGTTCCACTAGCAACTTTCTCAATAGAATCCCTATATGATCAAAAAAGGTTAAAATTCAAAAAAAACAAAACCCACACTTGTACCACATGCAACCAAATGTGTACAATAGTAACAAAAAATAATAAATCTCAGTAGAAGCACTATATGATCAAGTATGCATTCTATAACTTATATTTAATGTTCATTTCATTATTAAGAACATATACAGTGGCATTCATTCATGTTAGCTTAACTGATGACTAAATGACTAATGAATCTGTTCTTCTAGAATTATTTCACATGCTCCTACAAATGAATTTTGTAAATGCAACTTATTAGTTTCACTTCAATTCTTGATCTATATGAAAAGCTAGCTACAATGCCTACTTTGGAGTTATACAAATCAAACAAAAAACCACTAAAAAGATCAAATTTGATGTTTACAGCCCCCTTTTAGTTCTCATTCCATTCTTTGATTATGTTAACTGTTATCTTTTATGCAATTCTCACACAGGCATTTCATCTAGCAGATGGCATGCACATATTAAATCCAATGTAGAAATATCAAGTTTTAGTCAATTCAGTCCAAAAACACAAAAAATCATTGTGAATTCAATAATTCATGGTAAAATGCAAACATTGTTTGTTGCAAAATCTAAAAGAAATTACATGCAAAGCATTCAATTGCACCAAATTAAGGCTTTATAGGCTGAAAAAAGTGGTCCGGTTACCCAGTTCTACCCAGCCCTATAGCAGAAGAAAGTCGAGAGAAACTCGAACCCTAGGATCTCTAAAAACCCCAAATTCTTAAAGAGGAAACCATTAAAATGCAGGTGAATTGTATCAATACCCTAATCGACCTCTGAAACGATCTCAAAACTCGTCCGAACCGAACGATTTGGTGAAGAAGAAGAAAGTAAATTGAGAACGATAATCTCTGCTAGAGAGAGAAGAGGAGGGTCGCTAACCATTCTCACATCCGTTAGAGAGAGAGTGAAGAGGCGGGTGGCGAAGGGAATGAACGGTGGTCTTGAGAACACAGACGCGTGTAAACATGATTAAAACCTGGTGGAAGAGGAGATAGTGGGAGGTGGTTAACAGAAACGTGGTATACCAACCAATCGTAAGTCGGTACGGTAGCGACCGACCTGGGATTATTATAAAGAGTATAATGTAGTGTATAGTTTTAATATAATAAAAAGAGTTAAGTACACAGATAGTCCATGTGATATGTCTAAATTTTGGATTTGGTCTATAAGTTTGAAAAATTACATTGTCAGTCCCCAAATTATGTATAAACGTAACATTTTTTGTCACTGGAGTGGAAGATAGTTAACTTTTCTGTTTAATATTTTTAAAATGATCAAAATACCCTTAGATTAAAAAACAAAAACTAAAAAAACTAGGTTTTAAAAAAAAAGTTGTGGTGGCGCCTGAGAACTAGGGGTATAAATATAGGTTCTTTAATTTCTATTTTTTTTACTTTTTTTTATTTTTTTAATCTACGAGTATTTTGGTCATTTTTAAAATATTTAACAGAAAAGTTAACAATCCACTCCAGGAACCAAACAGACTATTGTGTGCTTTTAACGCTAAAAAAGTTGATAATATGCGACTTACATATACTGTATACATTTGCCCATTATTAATTATTATTTGATTATCACAAAGACACATTAAGATATTACGTTTTTAATCCGTTTTGTGAAGATCACATTTATCCAAATTGGGGTTAAAATTAAAAAGGGGTCTCATTTGTTGTCGTGCATGCTGACTCTTTCTTCTTTGTTTATCTCGTCATACATCAAAGACGTGTTCTTGAAGAATTTTCTATTATCCAATTCCCCAATTTTCAACTTCCTCTAAACTGCCCCACCCATCTTTCTTTCTACTTGGATATTCCCTCCCGCAGCCACCGTCTCCGGTCGTATCTCCCCAATTTCACAGGTACTCGATTTCATCTTCTCCTTGTGTTTTCTAGGTTTAAATTTCGACTTATCTTGTTACGATTGGTACCCAATTCATATACAAGTTTGTTGATTTTCTCATGGGTTTTGCTTCAATCCACTTGCTGGGTATCTGATTGCTGAGAATGATCAAGAAAGATTGAAATTTTATTACTTTTTAGGTATTTAATTTATCAATTCTTTATTTTTGCTTTGTTGGGTTAACTAATCTTTAATTTGGTGGAGCTGTTGTGGGATTAAGCTTTCTTGATTTAAAAAGTCAATTTGATATATAGGACTTAAAAGTCAAACCTTTAGTTTAATAAAATCATCATTTCAATTACTTCATCTCAGTTTTATCTTGATTTTTGGTGTTTCATTCATATGGGTTTTTGTTACTTGCTGGGTATTTGCCTGTTTGGTGAGGATGATCATTAGGTTTATTTTTAATTATTAAATAATTATTCTGTTCTTGATGTTGGGTGGAGTTGTTTTGGATTATGCATTCATAATTTGGAAAATTACTTTGATATTATAAATTAGCAAGTCAAAGTTTTTAATTATTACAAAAAATTTATCTGTTCTTGATTTGGTTACCAAACAATCTTTGATTCAGTGGGGATGTTGTGAATTATACTTTCTTACTTTTGAAAATTACCATTGATATTATAACTCAACAAGTCAACACCTATCTAAGAAAAAGTCAACTCTTTGTGATCATCTAACTACTTGTTTTCTTTTCAGGCCCATATTATTGTGCATAATCAAAGTCTGCAAAATCGAGTATGTTTGGGCACAAGAAACCTCATCTTCACAAAACTGCTAAACAAAATACAGTTGACCCTCGAGTCGCAAGTCAACCTAGCCACAATCCTTTTGATTCTGATGATGAGATTGATAAAAAGTCAACCCTGAAACCGTCAAAAAGAACTTCATCTGAACCTTCTTCATTGACATCGAATTCAAAAAACAGTCTTTTTGATGATAATGAGGTTACTAAAGGGACCTCATTTGCATCAAGAAACAAATACAAGAACGACTTTGTTGATTCGGGTGGTATAGAGAACCAAAGTGTGCAAGAATTGGAGCATTATGCTGCATATAAGGCTGAAGAGACTACAAAGGCTGTGCATAGTGCGTTAAAAGTTGCAGAGGATATCAGAGAAAGTGCCACCAACACGATGATTACTTTGCATCAACAGGGTGAGCAGATTAATCGAACTCATACGGCTGCAGCCGACATCGAGCAGGATCTCAGTAGGGTATGTAACTGGCTTGGTTCGGTTAGGTTTGGGCCAGAACCATGGACCAAACCACTTTATGCAGTTCCAAAGTAACTAAACTGAACTGCATTGAACCAATTTGATCAACTGTGGTTTGATTTAAACCTCTTTTTGTTTATAGTAATTGGGCTGTCTTTTCTTTTTCAGGGTGAGAAGCTCTTGGGAAGTCTTGGAGGCATTTTTTCTAGGACTTGGAAGCCTAAAAAGGGTCAGACAATAAAAGGGCCTACAATCGTCAGAGGTAATTAACCAAAATAAAGTCGTACGATTAGATACTGTCATCATAAATCTTTATAAGTATGCTGGTGGGAGGACGTTTAACATTTTGGTGTTTTACTAAGCTTTGATAATTTTACAGATGACCCTGACCGAAGAAAGGGTAACCATTTAGAACAACGAGAAAAACTTGGACTTACAACAACCACAAATAAGGGACCATCATCACGTTCAAGAACTCCACTTCACGAATCTGCAGACGCAATGCAGAAAGTTGAGGTATGAATATACTTTCAGTCATGGGCCTTCTGAACCATCAACTAACCATTGTTCTTGTGAAAAAAAATCCACTTTTCAAGAATCTTGTCAATGCCACCCCTGTAAAGAAAAACGATATTTTTTCAGTGTTAGGGTAACATTAATCTCTTATAATTCATCTTGGTTGTGCGCGCATATGATAACAGTATGAAAAGGCGAAGCAGGATGATGGCCTTTCTGACTTGAGTGACATATTGGGGGAACTGAAGGAAATGGCTGTTGACATGGGTTCTGAGATTGAGAGGTTAGTTTTCTTACAACCAAGTCAGACCCGTTCATATCTGAATATTAGGAGGCTAATATGAAGGTTGAATGTATTCTGTATTGTGCAGGCAAAACAAAGCTCTCAATCCTCTTGGTGATGATGTGGAGGAGATCAATTTCAGAATGAAAGGTGCCAATCAACGCACTCGCCGTCTGCTTGGAAAGTAGATCGAACCGTCTTATGATTGTGTGGTTTTTTCAGTTATTTTTATGGAAATACTTATATCCATTTTCAGCTCTTAAATGGTAATTGTGCCATTGTCAAAACTTGCAAACAACCAATATGTTTAGCCATCCTTGAAACTTGTAACCAGGGCTACTAATTTAAATCTCCAATGGTAGTATATGAAGTCAATTACTTTTGACTGTTTTCAAGAGCCTATGTCGCTAATTGATTGGTTGACTTTGGACTCTTGTATATTAGGGCTCGAACTAAATAGAAGAAAACGAACAGGAAAAACTACATATCAATCTTGAAAGTAACTTGGATATTCTTGAAGTCGTGATACGAATTCACTCTCAGATCAAATCAATTTTTGGCATAAGAAATTGTTTGATCGGGTGAAATCAAAAAGAAAATCAAAAGAACTGAAGATGCGGTTGTTGAGAGAGAGAGATATCATGCCCTACAAACTGCCTCTGTTTGATCAATTATCTCCAAAACTGAATTTGGAAATCCCTTTTAATTCCCATCGGATCAATAGGTGGACTTCAACCTATGTGATGGGCTACTAACTTGTGCAAAACTATTTTCAAGAATGCCCAACTCGTAGACGGAATTTTTTGAATTTTACGACGCGGTTTTGAGGAAAGCAAATCATGAAAAATTTCTAAAGTTCCTATTTGACGTATAGCACTATGAAACATTTTATGAGTTGAATTCCATCTTTCTGGGAGGTCGCAAATCAAACTCATATCATCACAAAATCTAATATATTCATGGTATCTTTTTTGCTACTACTAAAAACGTCTTTAACCATGACTCAAAATGCATTACTTAATTCAATAACGGGTTCAACCGCAAGCCCGTCTTGCACGGCTAAGTTGATGATGTGTGCAATACATCGACTATGGAAAAAAACGCCGTTGCAAATCGGTTTATATTTTAATATTAATTTTTGAACCGCATTTGTATTATTTGAGGCATTATCAAAAGATATTGAAAATAATTTATTTTGTAATTTAAAATCGGTTATCACACCATCTAAAATGTGAAATAAATTTTGACCCGTGTGCGGATATTCAAGCATATCAAATGCGGTTGTACGTTTCATCATTTGCCACGTATTGGGATCAACCCAATGAGCGGTAACGCAAATATATGAGTCGGGAATACCATGTGGAGCCGACCAAACGTCGGTGGTTAAGTTCACACCGGTTTCCAATTTTTCAAAACCTAAAATTAATTATTTTTTTGCTTTTTTCCACATTTTTAGACAATCACGTCTAAGAGTACTACGACTTACTTGATGATAACGTGGTTGAAGGGCTTCTTGAATCATCCTCGTCACGAGTGGGTTGTCGAAGTGGTTGAACGGCAAACCTCTTTGAATAACTAATTTCGTCATTCTATCTTGAACAATATTTGGATCGAAGTTCCAAATTCCACCCTCGCTTGTCATAGATGCTTGACCCTCACCCGAAATTTTCTTCAAACTCGGGCAAGATTTTTCCATATGAGTTCTTATAGTAGAGTTTGAATCCTTTTTTAAAAACCCACCACAATTTTTGCAACGAGCACGTTCCATCCCGTTAGACATCTCACATAGATCGTAGTTTGACCAAATTGCGGGGTTCCTCGTTGTTGGTATGATTTTCACAACGCTAACTTCGGAAGAGGAAACACCAAAACTTGAATCGGCCATAGCGTTTTTTTGAGCGTTTTTTGAGCGTTTTCGAGCGTTTTTTTATAAACGAGAGTGTAGAGAGCGGTTTTGAGAAGTGTGATTTAACCAAAACACCCACTACCTATTTATAATGTGTTTGGGGGTTAAAATTGGTGAAAAAAAGACAAAATAACGGCTCCAAACGGCTATATAGCCGTTTTCCCAACGGCTAGTTTTCGAAGTTGACCGTTAAACCGGTTTTTTTGTTCACCTGTACTTCAACCTATGTGTTGGGCTACTAACTTGTGCAAAACTATATTCACATGAGCCCACATAGAGTTAATAATATGAGCCCACAATTATAATTAATAATAACACTAGAAGTATTATAATTTCACAAGTCAATAAAACGTATATTCATTAGTTTAAACGAGTCCATCTACATCTCCTAACTTGTTAATAACTAATGATATTTGCTCGATCAAAGAGTTAATCAAATATCACAAAATCTACATTGATAATTAGTAAAATTACCAACATTCCTCCCCCATTTTAGTAATATCAATAATTAACTCAAATTGTCTCTCTCACAAGTCAAACATATGCATAAATGGAAATGTCCTATGGATTGAATTTCCAAATTAGTATAATACACGATTCAAATATTCGAATACCAAAGGTGTTACAAGGATTGAACCATCGTTATTCTGTTGAATACCTGAAGGTAATATGCACACAAGTTTACAAATTCATTGTTCTCACTTGACACTTTATTTTACTAGCTTGTGTCCTTATCCTTCAATGAGTATATCAAAGCCAAGTCCACAACTTCTTGAAGCAGCTAAACCTCATACTCATATAGGTAATTATTTAGATTCTTGCACCTGCAAATGCAATTTTTCAAAGAACTATTAAGAAGCTAAACTTCAACCTAACGTATCTTGCAGTCTGAACACATACCTTGGGATGATTTAATAATGTGCTCCAATATCTTTATGACAAGCTTTCCACATTGAATTCAACATCTAACGTTGTATTAGATGGGAATTGGGTGTCTTGACATAAAGACATTTAGGTGGACTTTAAACCCATCCCCACAACTGATTTCTTCACGAGATCTCTAGTCAACCCTTTGGTTAAATGATCAGCCATGTTAAGTTCTGATTTTACAAATTGAATAGATATCACATCATTCATGATTAGTTCCCTAACCATGCTATGCCTAACACCCAGGTGCCTAGATTTTCCATTGTATACATGACTATAGGCTTTAGCTAATGTAGCTGCACTATCACATCTGATAGATATGGATGATATCGGTTTTGGCCACAATGGAATCTCATAAATCAGATTTCTTAGCCATTCAGCTTCTTTACCAGTTGCTGCTAAAGCTACAAACTCAGATTCCAAGTCGAATTCGTGATGCAAGTTTGTTTCTTGGATGCCCAGGTAATAGCTCCTCCACCAAGAAGGAATACCCAACCACTAGTAGATGAATGATCTTCCATATTTGTAATCCAACTTGCATAAGAATAACCTTCTATAACTGAAGGAAAACCTGAATAACACAATTCATGGTTCATTGTCCCCTTCAGGTATTGTAACACTCTATTCACAGCCTGCCAATGGTGTGTACTAGGATTACTGGTAAACCTACTCAGTTTTCCTACAACATATGCTATATCAGGTCTGGTGCTAATCATAGCATACATCAGACATCCAATCACTTTTGCATATTGCAGTTGAGAAATAGAATTGCCTTTATTAGGCATTAACTTGACACTTGAATCCATTGGAGTACTGACCGGAGAACAATCTAGATGATTGAATTTCTTTAACACGTTCTCAATATAATGAGATTGTGATAATGAAATTCCACGTTTGCCTCTCTTTATCCTTATTCCCAGGATAACATCAGCCTCCCCCAAATCCTTCATATCAAAATTAGATGACAACAAATTCTTTGTTTCATCAATTTGTGCTTGGTCAGTGCCAAATATAAGCATGTCATCTACATACAAACAAATGATGACTCCTTTTCTTGAGGAATCAAATCTGATGTAGACACACTTGTCAGCTTGGTTCAAAGAGAACCCATTGGACAAGATCACCTCATCAAATTTCTGATGCCATTGTTTAGGTGCTTGTTTCAGGCCATACAATGACTTGATAAGTTTACAAACCTTGTGCTCATTTCCTGGTAGCACAAAACCTTCTGGTTGTTTCATATACACTTCTTCATCTAATTCACCATTCAAAAAGGCTGTTTTAACATCCATCTGATGAATTAACAATTTATGAATTGAAGCAAGTGCAATTAACAACCTTATAGTAAATATTCTAGCAACATGTGCATAAGTATCAAAGAAGTCTATCCCTTCTTTCTGTCTAAAGCCTTGGACGACCAACCTAGCTTTAAACTTATCAATACTACCATCCACCTTTGTCTTCTTCTTGAAGATCCATTTGCAGCCCAATGGTTTGCATCCAGGGGGCAAGTCTGTCAGTTTCCAGGTATTATTTTGCATGATGGAATCCATCTCATCCTGTATGACTTCTTTCCAGAAGGCCACATCTCTGGAGTCCATAGCTTCCTTATAATTCCTTGGATCTTCTTCAATGTTGTAACAGTAATGAATTTGAGATTTAACTCTTTCTCTTGTTCCTTCAACCAAGTATAGTTGAAAATCATCTCCAAATGACTTGGCCTTTCTAGGCTCAACACTAGGTGGTGCAATTGATGTACTAGTAGAAGCATTAGCTGAAGGATTAGCTTCAACTGAAGTCTTTAGGCTATAAGACACATCTTTCAGCCTTGGTATAGAGGTAAATCTATCCTCATTTCCAAAATCAGTATCCCTCGACTCAATCACAGTATGAACTGAGATATAGTCATTTGGTTCCACCACATAGAATCTATACACAGGAGAGTGCTCAGCATACCCAATAAATATGCAATCAATGCCTCTTTCGCCTAAAGTTTTCCTTTTAGGTTCTGTAATCCTTACTACAGCTCTACAACCCCAGACCCTGAGGTAACTTAGCTCTGGTGCTTTCTTTTTCCAGAGTTCATATGGAGATACCTTCGTCTGTTTGTTGGGAATCCTGTTCAACAGGTGACAGGCTGTTAACATAGCCTCTCCCCAAAAACCTTCACCTAGCCCAGAATATGACAACATGGAATTAACCATTTCTTTTAATGTCCTATTCTTTCGTTCTACAACACCATTTTGTTGTGGTGTGTACGGTGCTGTTGTTTGGTGTATTATTCCAGTTGATTGAAAATAAACTGGATCATAATATTCCCCCACCTCTGTCAGTACGAAGGTTCTTTATTAAACCATCTTGTCTCTACCTCTTGTTTATAAATTCTAAATTTATCTAGAGCTTCATCTTTAGAATGCAATAAATAAATATAGAAAAACCTAGATGCATCGTCTATGAATGTAATGATATATTTTTTATTTCCTAAAGAGGGAGTACTATGAAAGTCACATAAATCCGAGTGTATGAATTCTAGTAACTTTGAATTTCTTTTGACACTTTGAAAAAGTTTTCTTGTAATTTTAGTCAATTTACACGTGTGGCATTTAGTTTTACACATATCAAAGCCCGGTATAAGACTCATTTTTGACATATCTTTCATCTTAAAATAATTAACGTGACCTAAACGAGCATGCCATAAATTAGACGTCTTGTCAATCGGGTCACTAAATGTGGATGTCATACACACAGATTCACAAGTGAAAGGAACATGGATATTTAATTTAAACATTCCATTACATAAGTAACTAAAGCCAACGAATGTGCCATGTTTAGATAATACATACTTATTGGATTCGTTTACTTGTTTGAATCCATGGCAATTTAATACAATCCCGGATTTTAAATTCTTTCGAATTCCGGGTACATAAAGTACTTTATCTAATACTAGTTTCTTTCCAGAAGTAAATACAATACTAACACTTCCAATGCCCTTGATGGGTTCGGTAGCTACGTTCCCCATTCATAACACAGATTTATCATCAATTGATTTAAGACGATTTAAGACTATCGAACCATCTTAAATCTTTACAAACATGAATTGTAGCTCCAGAATCCACCCACCAAGACACCGAGTCATCCTGTATATACAAAGATTAGGTCACATATGAAACATATTAAATGTCGGGATTAAAGTCTGAAACACAATTAATAGGTGATCCAGACGGGCCGAATGAACCATTACATGTCTGACCCGGCGAGTCCTTGGCACCACTAGTTCCAGCAGCGTCGGCTGCTATGTTTCCCGCTTTCGACTTCACCCGGCAATCCCGTTTGATATGCCCCGGTTTCCCGCAATTCCAACAAGTAGGCTTCGGTTTTTTATTTGAGTTTTGGAATTTACCAACAAACTTTCGTTTCCCTTTGTCTAACTTATCAAATTTCCTTTGTTTCTTATTTCCAAATTCTACCATATTTACAGCCGAAGGCCGAACATGCTTATTCACAGATTGATTTTCAACAGACTTTCCTTTTCCAATTTCTTGCGAGTGCAACGACTCTTCTATTCTCAAGTGACTTCCCAATTGAACAAGTGACAAATCGTCCTTTTGGTGTTTGAGCGTATGTTTAAAATCTTTCCACTATGGTGGAAGTTTATCAATGATACTCGACACCGAAATCGATTCGTCCATATGCATCTCGTGTTGTTCAAATTGACCGAGTATATGAAGCAATTCATTAAATTGCTCCATAATTGGCCTACTATCTACCATTTTGTAAGAATTAAAGTTTGTTACTAGAAATTTCTTGGATGATGAATCCTATGCCATGTATTTTGCCTCCAACGCGTCCCATAATTCCCGAGCAGATTCAGCGTTTTGATGGACATCGAACAGGGCATCGGACATGCCATTCAATATGTGCCCCCGGCAAATATAATCATCGTTTTCCTATTTCAAACGACGACGTTGTTGATTCGGAGTCTCCTCTTCGGTTGCTTCGGGCATAGGAGTCGACAGAACGTAGACAACCTTCAATGTCGTTAGAAGAACATGTATCTTCTTCTTCCACCGACGAAAGTCTTGGCCCTGAAATTTGTCAAGTTTTGCGAATTTGCTCGACATCTCTTTCACAGATTCACCGGTCGCCATTTCCAATTGATAAGAACAATTGATTTGATCTTTGTTGTATATTAGGGCTCAAACTAAACAGAAGAAAACGAACAGGAAAAACTACAGATCAATCTTGAAAGTAACTTGGATATTCTTGAAGTCGTGATATGAATTCACTCTCAGATCAAATCAATTTTTGGCATGCGAAATTGTTTAGGGGGTGTTTGGGATTACTTTTTGAGCTACTTATTAACTTATTAACTTTTTTAAAAAGTTAATAAGTTAAAAGTTTGTTTGGGTTAAATGAAAAGAGAAAAAAAAATGGAAGGAGAAAAGGAGATTTGAAGAAGTAAGAAATTCTTACTTTTCAAAACTACTTATTAACTTCTTGTAAAAGTTAATAAGTAGTTTTCAAAAGGAATCCCAAACATGGCCTTAATCGGATGAAATCAAGAAGAAAATCAAAAGAACTGAAGATGCGGTTGTTGAGAGAGAAAGATATATCATGCCCTAGAAACTGCCTCTGTTTGATCGATTATCTCCAAAACTGAATTTGGAAATCCCTTTTAGATCCCATCAGATCAATAGGTGGACTTCAACCTATGTGTTGGGCTACTAACTTGTGCAAAACTATATTCACATGAGCTCACATAGAGTTAATAATATGAGCCCACAATTATAATTAATAATAACACTAGAAGTATTATAATTTCACAAGTCAATAAAACGTATATTCATTAGTTTAAACGAGTCCATCTACATCTCCTAACTTGTTAATAACTAATGATATTTGCTCGATCAAAAAGTTAATCCAATATCACAAAATCTACATTGATAATTAGTAAAATTACCAACAGACTCGAGGGTCAACTAAATTTTGTTTAGCAGTTTTGGGTAAATTACTTGAATCATACAATCTAAGGCTAAGGACATTCATATCTGAAAGCAATGTTAAGTTATTTTTAAACGTTAGAAATTCGATAATATAAACATGAATTAGCAACACTAGGAAGGGGATAGCGTTATATAACATCAACGGATGTAGTTATGTTATATCATGTTCTCATAAACTAGACGTGGTTATGTTTACCTTATGTTCTTATAAACCAGATGTGGTTATTTTTACCTGATATTCTCATACCCCAGGCGTGGTTATGTTTACCAGATGTTCTCATACGCCAGACATAGTTATGTTTACCGGATGTTCTCATACGCCCAACGTAGTTATATTCACTAAATGTTCTCGTGTCTCGGAAGTAGTTATATTTATTTGATGTTTTTGCATACCCAATGTGATTTGGTTTATTACACACTCTTACTTACATAGATACATACAAAACATCATATAAATATGATACAATTATCATGCTACTGAGAAGCAATCTCTTGATTATATATTTATGGAGGGCAATACACTAAGATTGTATCTTGATAACATCCGAGCACGCTCTGCAACTCCTGGGCATGCCCTACTACGTTTGACATGCTTTATAACGTCTAGGCATATATTATGACCTTCAGGCACACTCTGCGAGACTGGAACACCTTCTCTGATGTTTGGACTTGACCCATGACAATCAGACACTTCATGGCATTTGGCTACATGACACAGAATGTCCCACAAACATTCGGCTTTTTGTCAAGTTACGTCCCACAAACATCTGACAAAGGGCCATTACTTTGGGCAAAGTCCCACAACCGTCCTATCATGGACTATAACATACCAACAAGTCCCTAATATGTTATGGGTCGCTCATCCTTTAAAACCATTGCATGTCACTCACCCTTAGAAGAATTTATATGCATATCAGTATAACACTATTTGTGAGTGAGATTTTGCTAAGTATGTTTGTTTATAATACTATATTATATGAAAAATGAAAATGTAGAGCATAACCACGTGGCGTTGTCACGTGCCCTCTTGTTGACTGGTTTTCGTCGATTTCAAGTTTCAACAAAAACTGACAATATGGATCCTCGTACAAGGTGGGCCCTTGTCTGTTTCTTCATGCCACGCACACAAATTCTTTAATCTTTTTTTCTGTGTCTCGCCAGGGAGAAGAAACCGGAAGTAATCTTCATTTCATTTCCCCCAAATACAATCATTTCAAGAAACACCCACCAAGAAATCGAAAAGCTTACAATCACGTAGATGATGATCATATGTCATGGATCTACAAATTCCTCGGTTTATTTCTTTCGCATTTGTTATTTGCGTGATTCACGATCTTTGTTTCTGTTTTAGGGTTTCTTCTTTCGTATTCAGATCATTCCACATTCTAATTTCGGTTAAATGTGATTAATATTGTCTTATTTGGGGGCAAAAATATTCATGTGAAAAAAAAAGATGCTAAATGTGCATGTTTGCAACTATTTCATGTACATTTGGAATGATTGTTGGTTGAAGTTTGTGCATTTGTATTCCTTATGGCTTTCGTAGGTGTCGGCGACTTTCTAGGTTTGTCTTTGTTCTTTAGTCTTAGGTATGTTTTAGTCTGAGCTACTTTAGTCTTAGGATTTAGAGTAAACTGTCATTTTCGTCCCTGTGGTTTGGTCAAAATTGCCACTTTCATCCAATAGTTTGTTTTTTTGTATCTGGGTCCTCGTGGTTTTAAAATATTGCCATTTTCATCCTCGTGGTTTTAAAATATTGCCACTTTCATCCAGTCAGCTAACACCGTCCGTTTTTCTCAATTAAATGAGGGGTATTTCAGTCCTTTTACATATTTGTTTTATTTCTTCATCTTTTTTACTCTCACTTTTTAATCATAGAAACAAGCGACGGAGGTGTTCCAGTGGTGCTCGTCGGAAACTGGTCAGGAAAAGAGGAAGAAGGCCAGCAGGTGGATGATTAAATTAGAGGTTAAATTGGGGATGATTAAAAAGTGAGAGTAAAAAAGATGAAAAAATAAAACAAATAAGTAAAAGGACTGAAATACCCCTCATTTAACTGAGAAAAACGGACGGTGTTAGCTGACTGGATGAAAGTGGCAATATTTTAAAACCACGAGGATGAAAATGGCAATATTTTAAAACCACAAGGACCCAGATACAAAAAAACAAACTATTGGATGAAAGTGGCAATTTTGACCAAACCACAGGGACGAAAATGGCAGTTTACTCTAGGATTTATATGCATTTATGTTGTGATACGTGTTTTTTCTTGTATGTTTTCTGTATTTTCGTTTAAAGAAAATAAGGTTTTCTTGTTAGCAATCCCAAGCACCCCCTAAATCTCTATAATTTTGGCCTTTTTGTCACTTATAATTTATGATCTTTAAGAGATTAATGATCCTGATATTGTTATGTTATCTTGAATGCTTGTAAAAAGGTTTGACCTGTGATGTTTTAAGAAACTTGATTTAAAAACAGAACACGAGAAAGCGTTATGAGTTGGATTATGAGCATAATGTATTTGGTTGTGCTAAATGTACCCCACCCCCGGTCATTTTTATACCCCTCTCCCCTACTAAATCAGTCACATCATCTCTCTACTTTTACTCAACAAGGGGGTACATTTAGCATACAGGGGTACGTGTAACCTGTCCCTAATGTATTATGTAGTAACTTTTGGTCTATAAGGGCTTTAGTTTGTCATCTTTTTATCCATACTTAAATTGATTAATAAACGCGCACACTCATTTTTCTCCCATGTAGGTGATTGATTTGGTTCTTGAGTTCTTCTTGGAAAACAATTTAAGCTTATCTGCTCCTAGTTCAAGTATTTGATGAATGAGTTTCCCAGAGTCTTGGAGACTGCAAGATGACTTAAAAAACATTTTAGTTTAATCTTTGTATGCTACCTTCTCTAGATGACGGTATTACACGCTAGTTTCAGTTGTATTCATCACGTTTAGATTAGGAACATGATTTAAAAACTTGAAAATGGACGACGATAGAGAAGATGATCATTTCCTGCCTGCTGCATGGCTGAACAAGAGCCCGTCCGAACTTGCAGAATCAAATCTGTTCATAATATCCTGTTTTATCGCTGTCCTAATTGGCATCTTAACAATCATTTACACTGCATTTCAATGGAGAAGAAACATAAGTCTTAGTTGGACAAAAGCCATTGCAGGGACAAAAAAAGATCCAAAATCAAGCAAAGATCTTGTAGAACCACACACATGGTATTTAGAAGCTATAGGTCGCGGAGAAAGCTTAAACTGTTGTGTATGCTTAAAATCCATGTCACCATCTCAATCTCTCGGGCCAATGTGTCTTCCGGAAGCTTCATTCACCGTTGTAGCATATGTGGCGCAGTGGCCCACCTCAATTGTTCAGCGAATGCTAATAAAGATTGTAAATGTGTGTCTATGGTGGGGTCTGATCATGTATTGCACCAATGGGCTATTAGGTGGACCGAGGTTAGTGATCATCCAGATGGAGCTTCTGTTTGTACACATTGTGAAGAACCATGTAGTCCTTTTCTTGGGGGGTCACCATTATGGTGTTGTTTATGGTGTCAGAGATTTATACATGTTGATTGCCATAGTAGTATGTATCGTGAAACGGGTGATGTTTGTGATATGGGCCTGTTTAAACGAATGATAGTATCTCCTCTTTATGTCAAGGTATTAGGCCTGACATCATCAGGTGGGATCTTGAGTTCCATAACTTTTGGAGCCAATGAGATTGCATCATCTGTTCGCACGAGTATTTCAAGTCAAACTAAGAAAAACAAGCAAGGGAATCGAGTCAATGCAGATGATGGGAAAGTTATTCTAGGGGATCCTGAGTCATCTACAGAAAGCACATCCGATAACAATCCAAAAACCGATGGTAATAGTGATATGATGAACAAAAAGTTGAGTTATAAAAGAAGTCACAGGGATGAGTGTCAAAAGGTGCAAATGAAGCAGAGATACGAGCTGGTTAATTTCCGTCCTGATGCAAGGCCTCTTTTAGTTTTTATTAACAAAAAAAGTGGTGCTAAACATGGAGATTCAATCAGGCTGCGGTTGAATATTCTTTTGAACCCGGTTCAGGTTTGTACTTAAAGAGGTTCCAAGATTCTTCATTTATCTTTTGACCCGACCTGTTTGGACTTGTATAAAAGTTAGTCTTAGTCAAACTTTCTTGTGTATGTTGTAGATTTTTGAGTTGAGCTCAAAAGAGGGGCCTGAAGTCGGTCTTTTTCTATTTAGAAAAGTGCCCCATTTCAGAGTGCTCGTGTGTGGCGGGGATGGTACAGCAGGGTGGGTACTGGATGCCATTGAAAAGCAAAATTTTGTATCTCCACCACCTGTTGCTATTCTACCTGCGGGAACTGGAAATGATTTGGCCCGTGTTTTGAATTGGGGTGATGGTTTAGGATCAGTAGAAAAACATGGAGGCCTTTGCATGATGCTGCAACACATGGAACATGCTGCAGTAACTGTTCTTGATCGTTGGAAGGTTTCGTTTGTAAATCAAAGAGGAAGACCGCTTCGCTCCCCAAAGTTTATGAATAATTATCTTGGTATGTCACGTCTTTTATGATGATGATGATGGATGTTAATGGTCACTAAATACTTATGATTGCAAGGGTTGGATGTGATGCAAAGGTTGCTCTTGATATTCACAATTTAAGAGAGGAGAATCCAGAGAAATTCTATAACCAGGTGAACGTGTTCTTCTGCATTCAAGTTAAAGTTTAAATCTTTGATCAATATGAATTGTAAAGATCTATTTAATAATGGTTTAAGGTGGTTTGATGGCAGTTTATGAATAAAGTTTTATATGCTAGAGAAGGTGCCAGGAGTATGATGGATAGAACATTAGCAGATTATCCATGGCAGGTTCGAGTGGAGGTTGATGGTGTTGCATTGAGGTTCCTGAGGCTAGTTCAACTTTTTTTTTTTGAAGATCATGAGAACCTGTTAGGGAAAACTCATGTGTCCCGCCAATACCCTGCCAACCACTGGGACCATGTATAGCGCAGCTTACACCGGGCAGGTGGCCTTCAAGAGGTTAAGCCTTAAGGTGGTGTGGAAGCTGGATTTGAACCTGAGACCTCTGCTAGTTGCCTAGTTTATATGTTTTACATGTGACATTTCTTGAACGTTGCTAACAAAATGAACTTAAGTTTGTGATTTATATTTTTTGCAGCATGCGGAAGGTGTTCTTATTGCGAATATTGGGAGCTATATGGGCGGTGTGGACTTATGGCAGAATGAAAATGAAAATAATGATAATTTTGATCCTCAATCTATGCATGATAAGATGTTGGAAGTTGTAAGCATATCAGGAACTTGGCATCTTGGAAAGCTTCAGGTAACTTCTTTGTCTTCTGTTTGGTTAACCTAGATGTGGTATTTGACCCATTTAGTTAGCATGGGTTGAAGAGGTATAACCAAAAAAATTACCTAAAACCTACTCGGCCCATTTCGACTCATACAAAATTACATGTTTTGACCCGTTACCCAACCACCTGATCTGCCAATTTTGTCACCTCTAGTTAAATCCAAGAAGTTTATTTTTTTGTCAACCGTTACAATACTGAAATAATGTCTATCTCCACCTTTTTGGTATATATTATCTGTATTATTTAAAAATTGGTCCAAATTGTGTTTTTCTTTCTTGAGCCCGAAGGCTTGCACAAGGGAAGACCATAAAGATTCAGCTTCTTGCACCGTTGCCTGTTCAAATTGATGGAGAACCATGGCTGCAGTCACCATGCGCATTGACTATTTCACACCATGGACAGGTACCCTTTCATGAAACTATTGACATTTTATAATACATACATGAATCTTAATCAACATGCCATTTTTCCTTAAACTTTGTAAATTTCTTCTTGTTGTGTGGTATGTTTGTTGGTTGTGTTTGTGCAGGCTTTCACGCTGAAAAGAACAACCGAGGAAACACTTGGTCATGCTGCTGGAATAGTTGCTGATGTGTTGGAGAATGCTGAAACAAATCAAGTGATAAATGCTTCTCAGAAGCGAACCCTTCTTCACGAGATGGCACTTAGACTGTCGTAGCACCACCACCGCCTATAAATACTTCGTTTGTAGATGGCAAGGGTGCGATTTTCATGGGATCGTGTACTTGTTAAATGGGTAATGGAGAACATAACTGAATTTTGAACCTGTTTCATATCTGACCATTATAAATATCTGGAAGACATGGCATATTTTATTGTTCCTTGTGATGTTTGTGTATCTGTTTGTACTTTAATTATTGGTATTTTTGAACCTGTTTCATGTCTGACCATTATAAATATCCACAGACCGTTCGTGTTCACGGACTTTGGATGTCTCTTTACTCCCCTCGCTCCTCCACGTCAATATCTCTCTTCCATCTAAGCCAATGAACCTCCCCAAAACCCGTGTTGCTCATACTATAACATCAATTTGCTTTCATTTTCTTTTACCATGGTGTATTGCTTAAGAATGTTTTTATTCTTTTTTGAAGCATTCATCCTTGATGGCCACAAGAATGGATGTAGGTTCCATTAATTAAAAAAAGACAATATAATTTAATTATAATATGTTAAATTAAATTAATTTTTTTAAGTAATTTATAACCAGGTTATTAATCTTTATTAAAATAAAAAAGAATATTTATAAAAATTATATAATTTTATTTATTTACATTTATATTATAAAAGTAGTTTATTCAAATAATAAATTTAGCTATAAAATATTAGTGTAAAAAGTTAGAAAAAGTTAAAAATGTTTGGATAATTTTAAGGATAAAAGTATTGATATTTAATGGAATTCGTCCCTAAAAATAAATGATATTTAAAAAGCAATGTAAAAAATTCCAATTAAGATGTTTCACATATCACAGTTATCGGACCATGAGTGTTGATGTACAAATGGATTGGGTCCCCAAAGAGAGGATTATTTGCACAAATATGGTCAGTTGAGTTGTCTAAGATGTTGGCCAATGCCTTTTAGGTAGAGGATTTCATCTGTGAATGCCATATCAGCATTGTGTCAGTGACGAAGGAATGGGAAGCCATTAGATCCATGGCTGACGGAACGGGATAAGTTCAAGAGACTTGAGATTACCGTTAGATTGGTAACATTATAAAACTTGCATTTGTGTTCGATAGGAGGAATGTGGCGAACAGGCGAAGGGTGAGGAGTTGAAGATTGGGTTTATTGTGTGCTTAATTGGGAAGCCATTAGATCCATGGCTGACGGAACGGGATAAGTTCAAGAGACTTGAGATTACCGTTAGATTGGTAACATTATAAAACTTGCATTTGTGTTCGATAGGAGGAATGTGGCGAACAGGCGAAGGGTGAGGAGTTGAAGATTGGGTTTATTGTGTGCTTAATTGGGAAGCCATTAGATCCATGGCTGACGGAACGGGATAAGTTCAAGAGACTTGAGATTACCGTTAGATTGGTAACATTATAAAACTTGCATTTGTGTTCGATAGGAGGAATGTGGCGAACAGGCGAAGGGTGAGGAGTTGAAGATTGGGTTTATTGTGTGCTTAATTGGGAAGCCATTAAATCCATGGTTGAAGCATGAAGGACATGCCTACTTTCAAAAAAAAATATACGACGTTTGTCACGTAACGTATGATATGATGTATCATTTTGTTTCAAGAATTTTTATGTTTACATGTTTTTGAATTTTTGTTACCTAGTAAACATTCAATAAAAATAAACAAGTCTCGATGACAACTCATGTTCTTGTTTTCTTGAAGTTTTTCCTTGATATCAATGTCTTTCTAAGCCGGTAAAGATCATCGCCACATCCCACTTTCGTCCCACTAATATGACAGTGATCACCATATGTCGTCTCACCTAGGTGATGTGACCATCTTCATGTCTTACCAAAGTGGTAGTAGTTATTACCACTACAATCTATGTTTTCAAAACCCTATCAGACCGAACGGTTGAACTAGGAATCGGCCATAAAACAGGCAGAGATTATTGTTTCTAAATCGCAGAGGATTTAACACCTTTTTTTTTGTTTTTCTATATTCTCATTTCAAAATCTCACCTACTGATTCGTTTACTATTTCAAGCTTCATACATTTTTTTAAGGCTCATGATTAAAACTACAAATCTACACTAAAAAGTAAAGTAGTTTCGTATTTTATTTTAAAATTTAAGTTAATTATATCAATATAGTTTGAATTTTTAAATCATCTACAACGTCATCTGACAAATGGAACAGTAAGGCAGTCAACTCGATGACTAGTCCCAGTTATCAAAACATCGACTACAAGTCTACAATAGATGTTCTAAATAAAGGTACATTTGACAATGTTGGGTTAAGTTTTACTAGATTCGGTAGCTCAATGCACCTTCTTAATCCATGCTTGTCAAAAAAATCAATCAGAACTAAGTTAATAACCTCAAATACATGTAAAAAAATTCTGGAAAAAGAGCAATGTCGAGGCGAAAACAACCTTCAAAGCAAGCAAAAAAAATTTTAACATGGATGAAATTATGTTTGGTAGGCATGGCAGAAGCCAAATAAAATTAAAACCTTGTGTTTGATGTGTCCATTACAATCAGCATTCTTGATGAATCTCTCAAGGGGTAGCAACTACTACTCTTCCTGCAACTTGATCAAGATCTCTTCGTCCGTTCGATGTAATCTTCCTTCCACTGGTTCACAAAATAACACGATCAATAATACAATTTTAAAGGCACAAAAAGCAAATGTTCAGAGAACTTACCCCTTGGAGTCAAAGTCAACAATGTTCATGCTCTGTAACTGCTGAAGAATGTGACGAGAAACACCGCCACTGCTCTTGGAGAAGTGAGGTGGAGCACTACCGTTTCTCTTGCGTCCTCCATAGATTCTCTGGAAAGCACCAACACCAAGCCCTCCCCTGAGATAAATCTTTCTTGCCATGGATGCTTAACATTTCAAAACATGTTATAAAACAATAATATCAGCAAATGAAAACTTAATTTTACATTCTGAAATATAAGTAGCAGGCATACCAGCTCTGATGTAGTACCAATCAGGATCATATGGTGCAAGCTCCTTGAACGAAGCAGTCTTGACGATGTCAGTCCAGTGTGGAAGCTCCATCTGTCAACAAATGACAGCAGAAGAATGCATGAACATAGACTGCCTATAATGTCTTCAACAACATCTAAACCAAAACTATTTAACACAACCACAGATGTGGGTTCAGAACACTAGTGCATTATCTTCTAATGATGCAATGAGGTTGTTTTTCACAGATATACCTATGTTGTCAAAGGCGCAAGGCGCACTCAAGAGACAAAGGGTAAGCATTGGCCCTAGGCACAAGGAGCATAAAAAGCGAGGCTTTTTTAGCAAGGCGGACCGTATATAATTACCATTTTTATGAGTTTTAGACATGTTTTAGGCGTGTTTAGATTGTTTTACTCATTTTTTTCAAAACCCTAAGCACTAATACTTATTTACTAAAATATAAAACAAAATTAAAAAATTAAAGTTCTCAACTTTATGACTTCATCAATTGTGCAGTTCAGTTTACCTAGACCTAGGTGCAATTTCCAAGCATCTAAACCTTTAGTTTTTATTTGCATACTCAAAGCTCTGTTCTGTTTGCTCAAAACAAAACACCCTCAAACTCTCAAAGCAATCCTCTTGTCTTCAGCTACCGGCAGCCTCTGCATTCAACATTGCTCCGGAAGCCTCTATTCAAGTCAATGTTGCCCTCTCTTCTACCCCTTACTTCTCCACTCGGTGTCGGCCTGTGCTCTAGGAAAGGGTTGTGCTAGGACGCACCGGCAGTTTACCCAAATCTCAGAAACTCGCCAGAATCGCGCCTGGACTGCCACGAGGCAGTTTTCTGGGGCTAAATCTCGCCTGAGCGCCTAGGCGCACGCCTAGTGCACCTTTGACAACATAGATATCGATACAGTCAATTATGATTTATTAACGCCTGTCATATCCAAATTAAAACAGTCAACTGAAGCTCGAAAAAATAAAATCCAAGAATCATCAATATGTACAGTTAGACAGATGAGCCAGCTTCCAAGTCCCATGCTGATATCATATTTCTATTTTGAGGTCCCAACAAAATGGTGCCGAGCCAATTCTTTTAAAACGGTCATTTAAATGAAACCGTTGCACAGATTTACAAAGTTCATGTAGCTATCTGCAGCATTAGTCATTGTGACACTATTTTTGCATCATAACGCTCTTCTAAGAGGGTGTTTGGGAGTGTGGTGGGAAAGTGCTTATTGACTTATTGGCTTTTTAAGTCAAAAAAATTAGCACTTTTTTAAAAAAAAAAAAGCCAATAAGTCAATAAGCCATTCTCAAAAGCCAAGAAATCCTGGGTTTTGGAAATGACTTATTGACTTATTAGTTTTTCAAAAAGCCAATAAGTCAATAAGTCATTTCCAAAAGCACATCCAAACACCCCCTAACAGCTCAATTAAATATTCAGAAGCAAAAGTAAGATTCATAGCCATGCCTGTAGTAACTAGAACTCAACTGAACCTAATCAATCCTAATCACATAACAAGAGCTAAATAAGTATGTTTAACTCCAGATATTCACTATTTAGGTCTACGGATCATACGAACATGAAAAATCTGCTAAAAAACTCGTACAAGGCTGTTGCACACCCGCCGATGGCAAGTGCATACCTCTTGATTTATCTAGATAATTCACTTTTAAAAAATACTGATGATACAAGCATGTGATCTACGCCATCACGTAAATAACAACAATTTGGTCGCATACATCATGTGCAGTTCGAGATCTTCGATCAATTAGAGGAAAAAGAGGTTAGAAATAAACCTTGCCGGAGCGCTTGAGGTGAGCGGCGTACGCCTTCACAAATTCATGAGGTGAAACGTCTTTCACGGTTCTCGCCGTCTCCATTTTCACGCTGATTCGTTTGCTACGGCGGCCGAGGTTCGGCGAGGGTTGTGTGTGTGTGTAGTGTGTACGAGTGTAAAGAAGAGTTCGTATATGTGTATTAGGGTTTAATAGCGTTTGTGAATGCAGGCGAGAAGATAGTATTAGGGCTTCAAGGCCCGTATTGATAACTTTTCGGTCCAAAGGCCCAATAATAAGATGTTTACAAATTACAAATAAACAATTGCTTTGAATATTTTTCAAATTATAAAATGTTTTTTATTTATAAACAAAATAAATAGCAAGACGGGTCCCGAACCAACACCAACAGATGATACGGGTCAAGTATTGAACCAAGCTGGAAAACGGGTCAGGAAGCTTCCAAGCAAATGGAATGAGTTTGTGATAGAATGTCATATCATCAACCAGATCAGCATACATAATATAAGAAAGTGACAGGTTTCGAACCAACACCAACAGAGGTTGGATACGGGTCAGGAAGCTTCCAAGCAAATGAAATGAGTTTGTGATGACTGTCGTCTCAGCGCCCGTCATACATAATATAAGTAAAATTAATTGTCAGAAGTTAGTTATACAATAAAATTTCATTTTTTCCCAAATTCATTACACAAGTGGTGTTTGTAAAACGAAGTTTTAAAGGTGGATACGAGTAGAGCCTTACATGTGTTAGTTGAGGCTGACTTGTTAAAAGCTTAAATTGAGCTTAGATTAAATAAACTCGAGTCCGAGGCCATGCTTCGTATATTGAGTTTGATTATATGCGAATCTAAACAAGTTTTTTATTTAATATTATATATATATATATAAAACATGTAAATTTGTGATAAAAATAATTAAATAATATATATTATGTCATGATAGTGGAATGAGGATGTGCAAGACAAGATAAGTAAAAAATAAAAGGTGTATCACCCGTGTCTTATTCTCGAAATCAAACCTGAAAACATCTTTCAATTAAGCCTTATTATATGACAATCTTTCATTCAAACTTGAAAACTACAATATTTCAATTGAGCCTTAATTTCTAAGGGTATGTGGTATATCCTCATGGGTACCCTCACGTGAGGGATTTCATGCCGTGAGCACCAAGGGAACACCACCCCCCTATGGCGTGAGGGGGGGGGGGTGAGGGAGTCCATGTGAGGGGCTTCACGGGAGAAAGGGGAGGGATAGTGGGTGTTGGGTGGGTCCCTCATGGTCAAATATGTAATATTTCACTCGCTTGGGTATTTCCCTTGCCAAGTGAGACCCAAGTGAGGAACTCTTAAGTGATGTGGCGCCCACGTGACAGAAAATGTACTCTCACTTGGCTCTCTTAAGTGATAGTAAACCCCATACTCTAACAATCTTTCAATAAAACTTGAAAATTGAATATGTCAGTTGAGCCTTATTCTCCAGCAATCTTTCAATCAAACCTAAAACTACAATCTTTCACTGTAAGAGTTTGTGGTATACTCTCACTTGGGAGAGCTAAGTGAGAGTACATTTTCTGCCACGTGGGCGCCACATCAGCGTGTTAAGTTCCTCACCTGGGTCTCACTTGGCAAGGAAAATACCTAAGTGAGTGAAATACCACATATTTGACCATGGGAGACCCACCCAACACTCACACCCACAATGGGGGGCCCACCCAACACCCACAACTTTTCCCCTCACCCGCGGGTGGCCACTCGCGGGAACTTGCTCACCCGCCCCTCACGCCATAGGGGGCGGTGTTCTATTGTTGCTCACGCCGTGATGTGGCTCACTTGGGGGTACCGTGAGGGTATACCCCATACCCTAACCAGGCTCGTTTGCAGCTCTAAGCAAAATCAGAGTTACTAATTTCAATTGGTTTTCAAACAAGAGTGAAAAAATGTGATTAATATTTTACAATCATATATACTTTTAAACACGAGGATAAATAAAAGATGATTGGGATATGTTTTATAAAAATTAAGATATTAATTAATAACCATCTTAAACCAACCGGAAAGTTATAATACCTATTAAATGTTCTATAAAAATACACTCAGTAAAATATTATATATTACTGGGCGTGGTGAGGTAACCATTGTTTGAACAGTTCCTGACCGTCGGATCATCACATGATTAAATCTTGACCGTTTAAATTGAGCGGTTAATCGATTTTCAGGAGGTTACTTACGACACCATCCCCGTTTAAACTAGGCGGTCATGTCAATTTTTGATGGTTTTTCTCATTTGATTTCAATTACTTCCCCATTTCATCTACATCAACTCCCAACTCTCCCATTATCCCACTTATTTCTCGGTTCACTCCTATATAAGTGTGGGTCATTTGTGTAAAACTATCAATCCATGGAGTACATTTATTTTTTGTTGGTTTCGGGCTCAGTCGGCCTGAAGGTCTGTTCTTTTCACTTTGATCATATATGTAATCAACATTTATTGGTTGTGTATTACGTTTGGTGATTAGTGTTAATTTATGTACTTGTGTTGTTGGTTTGTGATCATATTGATTAAACTACATTTATTGATTTGTTAAATTTATCCGGAGGTTATTAGGCCAACTTGTTACTTTAGGTTTAAGGTGTTGCACCAAAGATGTTAAACATCATTATTATAGATTAATGATTGTTAGTTGAGTTAAAAGTTGTTTTTCACATTTGAATTTGTTTGCAGGGAAAAAATAGGTTCGAATTCCAAACTTTAATATACGTGCGCGGGTCAAAGTGAGCAGGTTAACTTTAGCAGACTTTTTGTAATCCGTTTTGGATTTATTTTCAATTTTTTTTATTTATAAATGAGTTGATTCGGGTTATGTTTTATCTCTAACAAGTCAAATGGGAAAGTAAAAATAGAAAGAAAAAAAGTAGCTTAAAAGGAAACGGGTCAAACGGGTTGAAAGTCATCTAAGTGTATTTTCAATGTATAAAACCTCTTAAATCTGTTTATTCAAAAAATCAGATCGATTGAAATAATATAACTGACACACTAATCTTACATAACAAAATTAGAAAGTACGGACATTCTTTGAGACGACCCAAGCCAGCCCGCTCTGGCCCGTTAAAAACCTATCCATTTTGACATGAACCGACCCATTTTTGCCACCTCTAGAGTCTACATATAAATATAAAATTCAAGTTTAACAATGGAGTTCATGTTGCAAATCATTAACATAACTTTACTCAAATTAGTATATTCTAATCACTTTCCACCATTGGTAAGTCAAAATACGTCCCAAACAAAAGTAAAAAATAAAATAAAATACAATAAGCCCGTGTAATAAGACGTGTTTCGTCAAGCTTAAATCTTGACTCCATGTGGCAAATCTCAGCCCGTTTAATTTTGAGTAGGTCAGGTTGAGTGTGTGATATCTCTCACATGTCAAACGGGGAAATAAGGAAAACAAATAGCTTGAAGGAAACATGTTAAATTGGACGATCGTGACGCCAACGATCCAAAGTGTATATTCGATACATAAAACATTATTGAAATAATGTAATTTTGTAATAATATTCGACACTTATAATTTATATATATTTTTTATAAAAACATTCAAACCCAAAAGAACCCGACCCACACCAAAATTACCAAGCTTGCACTCAAAACTGTTGTACATTTTGTCACCTCTAATTTTGACTAATGTGATTATTTTTGTTTGTATTTGCAAGACTTCTCACATAGTGAAGACCTTCCACTCTCCTCCTTCATATCGCCCTTCGTTTTAACACTACTCTGCTCTCTTTCTTCGGCTCCACCGCCCCAAACCCATACAAATCCCTTCATTTCTCCTCCGCCATTGCAGTTCAGCTAGCCTATCTCTTTTGCAGCTTCAGCAATGGCCTCCTTCACTGTTAATTGCCCAAAAACATCAGCCTTCTTCACTACTCACCCAAACCCTAACCCTAACCCGAATCCCAACTACCGCAACAGCTCTGTTGTTCTCTTTCAATCGGATTTGAAATCCAACCGCGCATTGATCGCTGGATCGTCGTCTCTAGGATTTCAGGTTATCTTTTTTCTTAATAAAATTTGAATTTACTTTGTTTTGAGACGTGATTGATTCGTTAGATGTGGTAAATTTTAGGCTGAATTGATTAGATTTCTAGTCTTAACAGCTGTAGTTAGGCATATTTCAGTATCAGACTGTAGTAATGTGATCTATTAACGAATTATGAGAGAAAAGAAGTCAGCAATCCACCCAATAATGTGATCAATCTGTTGATTGGATGATGAAACTGTTGTGGTTTATACACATCTGTGACCAGATATTTGGAGATGATAACTCAGATAACATGGTTCCATTGGTTGATTTCAGCTATATTTTTGGGTAAATGGGTCAAACTTGCCATCTCTAAATTTGGTCCTTTGATGACCATTTGAAGGGCATATTTAGCAACTTAATGCTTTGAGACTATTTCTACCGGATAACTAACAAACATACCTAGTAAAATCCCACTTATAGCATGACTATTGGTAGGGTATGGGGAGGGTGGGATGAAGGCAAACCTTTCCGGGAATAGAGAAGCTGCTCCTACTGAGATCCCCAGCTTCAATTTTCTTTTTTTTACAGGTACGATATATGGTGTAATTTTATCTATCTGCTAGATAACTTTCTTTTTTTACCGGATAACTGTAATATAATATTTTCTGTGTGCTTTGATTTATGTTTCCAGTCAAATGTGTACATTTATCTACATTAGTGTTTCATATGATCTACTCGATGATAAAAAAAATGTGTATATTGATTGTAATGTTTTGATGATTTGTGTTTCATATGATGAAGTTGAGTTATATTTTGACATCATGACTCGATGATAAAAAAATGTGTATATTGATTGTAATGTTTTGATGATTTGAGTTCATATGATGAAGTTGAGTTATATTTTGACATCATGCTATTTGATTATTATTCTATGTAGTCATCTAAGAGGGGCCAGAATGACTTTACGAGAGTGTCTGCCCAACTTAACGAGGTGAGCTACAAAATATTATCAATTGAATAAATAAATTACTTTGCCTATTTTGTAATATATTTTTCTTTTTCCCATTAGACTTTTATCTGAATGTCTTTTTTTCTTTTAAGACTGCCCTTGAGAAATCATTAAATTCTGCACCAGCTTCCAAGAAACCAGAGGAATCAACCAAGATATCTTCTCCAGACACCATCCCTGATGCTGCATCAATCACTGCATTTATGAAACAAGTGGCAGGGCTTGTTCAGTAAGTCGATTCGTTTCTTTCACATTTTTCCAATATCTTGAGAATATATAGAACGGTTGTTCAAATTTTCTTTTGGGTGTATTTTTATTTTTAAATCAGGCTTGTGGATTCAAGAGACATTATGGAGCTTGAGCTAAAGCAACAAAACTGTGAGGTTGTTATAAGAAAGAAGGAAGCTTTGCTTCAGCCTCCAGCTGGCCCTATGGTTATGATGCAATCTCCACAACCCCATGCTGTATATCAGTCACTACCACCTCCACCACAGTCTGCACCGGCTTCTTCAGGACCAGCTCCTTCTGCATCTGCACCAGCACCACCCTCACCTACCCCTGCAAAACCCAAGTCCTCTCATCCCCCACTGAAATGCCCCATGGCTGGAACATTCTACCGGTCTCCCGCCCCAGGAGCTCCATCATTTGTGAAGGTACGTTGATAGAGGAGGTGACAAGATAGGCAGGTCGGTCAGGCAGGCTAGGCTAGGCTACAGGTCAAAACGGGTTCGGTTTGGAATGACCCACAAAATACTTCTTTATTTTTTTATAGATTTTATTATAAAGTTGTAATATGCTAATTGTGACTACAAAAGGTTTAGACAACAAGAATCTAAATATTTAAATAATAGATTTAGGAAGTTGTATACATTAAAAATAGGCTTTTAGTGACATTTAAGCCGTTCAACTCATCTGACCCGCTCTTGGGTTATTTTTTTTTTATTATACTCGTTTAGGATAAAACACAACCTAAACCAACCCATTCATAGGTAAACCATAAATATGCGAAATTGCAGCCTCTAGTCTATATCTATATCTATATCTATACTATATAATAAATAAAGGTTTTTTCATGCCACGTGTCGCCTCCATATTCATTGTCATCATTTTTTTCCACCTCTCTCTCTTATTAAATACGTCTCTATCTTTTAATAATGATATATTTAAAAAAAATACTAATTATAGTAATAAAATACATTTATTTTAAATTATCCCTTATTATAAGAAACTTTAAAATCTAATTATGTAACTTTTATTTTCAATCAAATAGTAAATGAAAGTCAAATTACATTAAATAGTAATTAACGTATTTTCGAAACCCAATTATATATTAATTTTTACATATTTTGAATTTTGTTTTTTATTCTTAGTATATGTAATACATTTTTACATATGTAAAATATATACATAAAAATTTAAGAATTTTATGTATTGATATTTTTCACCCCGTGTGTAGACACGGGTTTTAAACTAGTTGATAATATACCCTACTGGTAGTCATGTGCTTGAGATAAAGTAATCTACTTAAATGATCAAGAATCTTGCCAGAAACGCGCCGATTACGGCCGACTAGCGCTGATTAGCTCCGGCTAGGACCGGCTTTGACCGATTTCCGATTAATTGTCCGATTTGCTCAAATTTCCAAGGTAGACTAGCGAATAATCGCGATTTTTACGACGCTGCATATATGTAGCCTTTGTTATGTCTTGTTACAGATTCTTTCAGTTTTAGCTTTGAGGTGGTAGTGTTTACTATTTATCTCTTGAATTTAATCCTTTGTATCCTCTTTCTAAGTTTCGTTTCATTTTTCGCCATATTATATAATACATGAACTATTACTGTTGTCTATCTAGTCCTTAATTTCTTGATTATGAAATGTTGTGGTTGATTTATTAATGAAGATTTTTTATATATGGTTTTCAGGTAGGAGACAAGGTTCAGAAAGGCCAGGTTATTTGCATTATTGAGGCCATGAAGTTGATGAATGAGATTGAGGTAACCAATGCTTCTGTTCTTAGTTTAAACTTTAAATTACTAGTTGGGCCCAAAATTTCAATTGTAAGTTGTGTTGATAACTGCTGAAAAAATGTTTTTTTTTTTAAAACCTGTCATATATGAGTCTTTATCTGTATAGAAGTACCAAATTCATCATCATGATCATAAATTGTAAGTTGTTTTGATCGATCACTACACTATTTCTGTTATGTTTTTAGGCTGATCAATCTGGAACAATAGTCGATATTCTTGCAGAGGATGGGAAACCCGTTAGCCTGGATACGGTATCTTTTCTTTTCCTCTTTATGTCGCATACGTAAAACTCGTATCTTTTGTGGTGCTAATTAAACGAGAAACGCGATTGTTGGTTGCAGCCTCTACTTGTTATTGAACCATGATGAGGAACATGAATTGATCTACTGAGGAGTCAAAATATGAGCTTTAGAGTTTTGTTTGTTGTTTAGTTTTTATTTTGGGGTTGTTTTACTGTAATTTTATTTTTTCACCTTTCATTAATGATTACAATTCTGTGTTGATTGAGAGTGTAACTGGGGCACCCTGTATAACTGACTAAAATAATCTAGATGATCATCTTGGTGCCTTGTGTAGTTGCTTTTGGTAAGTTTTATTTGAACGTACTTTTTTTTTTGCTTAATTTCTTTTTCTACAGTGAAGAATTACAACATTTATTATGACATGTCTACACAAATAGAAATTATTCATATTCCCTATTTTTATTATACTAAATCTTAATCACAATTGTCGGTGACTTTTGTCATCGACCAACACCCCCCCTATTTTAAGGAAATATTAAATTTCCCTCTTAACTTTGTAAACTGGAACTTTTATCTCCTTAAGTTTCTAAAGTTTTGCGTTTATCCCATGTAGTATATATATAATCTGATTTTTCTTTAATAGATTTCGTTCGTTAATTAATTTTTTTCTTGACGTCACAGTATAAATTTCGGTAAAAATGGAGTCATATTCAATGTAGTATTTTTTAGGTGTCGTGGGTTATATCGACCAACGGTAATGTACTTGTACCATGAAGAATGAGACCGACACCGACTGAAAAACATCGGTTCCGTTATATAACCGTCTTTTATCTATGTTTCGATCTCCACAACTGAGTCGTCGTAACTTCATACGTTTCTTCTATGTACTTAACCATGTTTTTTTTGTGTAGCCATGTTAATGTCGCCACCTCAACTGTTTGCCGACGCGGAGCGCGGGGCTAATTTTCTAGTTTAACGACCAAATCTACCCTTCAATTTCGATAAATGTCACAACTTACCCCTTAACTTTTTAAAATATCACTTTAACCTCCTCAAGTTTCTAAAGTTTTGAGTTTACCCCTTTAGTATATATAATAAGATTTTTTCTCAATAAATTTTGTTCGTTAATTTAAAATAATAATAATTTGTTCCTGTGTTAAATTTTTTTCTTGGCGTCCACGTATAAATTTTGTAAAAAACGGAGTTGTATTCAAAATATGGTATTTTGTAGGTATCTTATCTGAAATGCGTGTGACCCCCCCCCCCCCAATTTAACCTTGAAAACTAATTTCCTTATCCGGTCTACTCTAACCTTGTGTGCCTAGGGTCGGCTCAACCTTTTTTGGGGCCCAAAACGAATTATAAAATCGGGGCCCTTTTCATAAAAAAATACAATTTTTTTCTTAGAATCCTAACACATGGAATATGAATGATGCACATTTTTTGTATACAATTTCTTAAAGTCACACAATCACACGTATTAAAGTTGGAGTAAGTTTTAGTAAATTTAAAACTCTTTCATGTATATTGATTTTTCGTTCTTTTTGTCAAAACCTGAAAATTAAACGAAATTAGATTCTAAAAATTGGGAGCCCGTCGCTAATTTTTTTATATAGTCGAGTCACCCCTAGTGCCCACACATCAACCTCAACATCGTCATCTATGCTACCTCCAACTTTCACACTTGTGTCTTCTTGATGACCCAACAATTAAATCCGTATAAAATAACTGGTCGAACCGCAACCTATCAACTTTTAAGTGTAGTATATAGTACATTTTATTTGTGACTTTATTAAGTGGTATTTAATTATCATAACTTGATTTTTATTTTTCTAATAAACGAATGTTAATCATAATTTCTCAAACTTTCTGGACTCATCTTGTAATACTAAAAAACAACAAGGATAATGGATGCAACTTTATCCAAAGCGCCACAATTTTCTCTCGAACTTCTCTAGTACCTTCCAGAGCACTCAGCGGTTTGATTCCAGACATCTCTCGTCTCCTTCAACAACCTGTATAAATAATTTCCTTATCCCCATCATCCGTCATCACGAAACAAAATCTACAATTCTGTCTGTAAATTCTCAAATCTCAACAAATTCTCGTTAAACACACTCGTAACTACAACTTCGAAGAAAATCGATTCTTCTGCTTCCGATTGTAACAATTCAAGGTAATAATACGCTCTTATCTCTTGTTATATTGTTGATCGTAGAATTTTAAGTAGCTTTTGCCACTGGTTTGATTCGGATGAAAACTTAGGGTTTTGATGATTTTTCTATTCTGTTTTTAGGCATTATTATCAACGAACATGAATCCTGACAAATTCACACACAAGACAAACGAGGCATTGGCTTCAGGTCATGAACTTGCTATGAACGCCGGTCATGCTCAGTTCACACCGCTGCATATCGCCGTCGTTTTGATCTCTGACGCTAACGGCATATTCCGGCAAGCGATCAGCAATGCCGGCGGTGAAGAGACCGGTAATTCAGCCGAGAGGGTTTTCAATCAAGCATTGAAAAAATTACCTTCACAGTCCCCTCCACCGGATGAAGTTCCAGCAAGTACTTCGTTAATCAAAGTGATTCGCCGCGCTCAAAGCTTGCAAAAATCGCGCGGTGATACGCATTTAGCGGTGGATCAGTTGATTTTAGGGCTTCTTGAAGATTCACAAATTGGGGATTTGTTAAAAGAATCAGGAGTTGGAACATCCCGGGTGAAAAGTGAGGTGGAAAAGCTTAGAGGTAAGGAAGGGAAGAAGGTGGAAAGTGCTTCTGGAGATACTAACTTCCAGGCTTTGAAAACCTACGGTCGAGATCTCGTGGAGCAAGCCGGGAAGCTTGATCCGGTGATCGGGCGAGACGAGGAGATCAGGAGAGTGATTAGGATCCTTTCAAGGAGAACAAAGAATAACCCTGTGCTTATTGGGGAGCCTGGTGTGGGAAAAACTGCTGTTGTTGAAGGATTAGCACAGAGGATTGTGGGAGGTGATGTTCCGAACAGTCTTCACGATGTGCGTGTTGTGGCATTGGATATGGGGGCGTTGGTGGCTGGAGCTAAGTACAGAGGGGAGTTTGAGGAGAGGTTGAAAGCGGTTTTGAAAGAAGTGGAAGAAGCTGAAGGGAAGGTGATATTGTTCATTGATGAGGTTCATCTTGTTCTTGGAGCGGGTCGGACCGAAGGGTCCATGGATGCTGCGAATCTTTTTAAGCCCATGTTGGCTAGGGGTCAGCTTCGGTGCATTGGCGCGACGACTTTGGAAGAGTATAGGAAGTATGTGGAGAAAGATGCAGCGTTTGAGAGACGCTTTCAACAGGTTCTGGTGGCTGAACCTAGTGTTCCTGATACCATAAGCATTCTTAGAGGGTTGAAAGAGAGGTATGAAGGCCACCATGGTGTTCGGATTCTTGATCGCGCTCTAGTGGTTGCAGCTCAGCTTTCGAGCCGCTATATAACTGGTATGGTTCATTTCTTTGATTGGTTTAAACTGGTTTTTTTGAAGTTATGTGTTAGTAAACTAGTGATTCACATATATTTGTTGGAATTTGTATGCAGCACGTTTCTTGCCCGATAAGGCGATTGATCTTGTGGATGAAGCATGTGCAAATGTGAGGGTGCAATTAGACAGTCAGCCTGAAGAAATTGATAATCTTGAAAGGAAGAGGATGCAGTTGGAGGTTGAGCTCCATGCTTTAGAGAAGGAGAAAGATAAAGCGAGCAAAGCGCGCCTTGTTGAAGTGAGTTCATTAGGCTGATAGCAGACTCTAGTCTTTTGCTTAATTTTAATTATGGTGTACTAACTTGTGGATTTTTTTGCAGGTGAAAAAAGAACTTGATGACTTGAGGGATAGACTTCAGCCATTGATGATGAAATATAAGAAGGAAAAAGAACGAATCGATGAAATTCGCAGGTTGAAACAGAAAAGGGAAGAACTTTTGGTGGCACTGCAAGAAGCAGAAAGAAGATATGATTTAGCAAGAGCTGCAGATTTGAAATATGGAGCACTTCAAGAAGTGGAGACTGCTATAGCAAGAATTGAAGGGACTGCAGATGAGAATATAATGCTGACGGAGACGGTAGGCCCTGACCAGATTGCTGAGGTGGTGAGTAGGTGGACTGGTATACCAGTGACTCGGCTCGGGACGAATGAGAAGGAGAGGCTTATTGGTCTAGCTGACAGGTTGCATAAGCGAGTTGTAGGCCAGGATCAAGCCGTTAGTGCTGTAGCTGAGGCGGTTTTGAGGTCGCGTGCTGGTTTGGGTCGGGCCCAGCAGCCGACTGGTTCATTCCTCTTCTTGGGTCCCACTGGTGTTGGGAAAACCGAGCTTGCTAAGGCTCTTGCAGAGCAACTATTTGATGATGAAAAACTTATGATCAGGATTGATATGTCCGAGTACATGGAGCAACACTCTGTGGCCCGACTAATCGGTGCTCCCCCTGGGTACGTCGGTCATGAAGAAGGCGGACAACTTACAGAAGCTGTGAGGAGAAGACCTTACAGTGTTGTACTATTTGATGAGGTAGAGAAAGCTCATCAATCAGTTTTCAACACACTGCTTCAAATGCTGGACGATGGAAGGTTGACCGACGGTCAAGGTCGCACCGTTGACTTCACCAACACAGTCATCATCATGACTTCCAATCTTGGAGCTGAATATCTGCTAAAAGGGTTGTCAGGGAAGACCACAATGGTCAACGCTCGTGAAATGGTGATGCAAGAGGTGAGGAGGCACTTTAAACCCGAGCTGTTGAACAGGCTCGACGAGATAGTGGTTTTCGATCCGCTTTCTCATGATCAGTTGAGGAAAGTTGCTAGACTTCAGTTGAAAGATGTGGCTGTTCGCCTTGCTGAACGTGGTGTTGCTTTGGGAGTTACAGAAGCAGCTTTAGATGTTATACTAAATGAGAGTTATGATCCGGTGTATGGGGCGCGTCCGATTAGGAGATGGCTGGAAAGGAGGGTGGTGACTGAGTTATCAAAAATGCTGATTAGAGAGGAGATTGATGAGAACTCAACAGTGTATATAGATGCAGGCATGAATGGGGAAAAGTTGAGTTACAGGGTGGAGAGGAATGGTGGATTGGTGAACGCTGCAACGGGGCAGAAGTCTGATATACTGATTCAAGTGCCAAACGCAAATGGCGGGACTCGTACTGATGCTGCACAGGCTGTGAAGAGGATGAAGATTGAGGAGATAGATGATGATGAAATGGATGAATGATTGAGAAACGCAATCGGTCTGTTTTCGTTGAATCCGAGTGTGGATGCTGTTGATTCCTGTTTTGGTTGTTTTTGTAGTTAAGCTGTTGGTACAGACAAGTTTGTTTCTTATGAGGTTTATGTCTTGTACAAGTTACTTGGTTTACTAAAGTTTGTATCAATGAATGGATAAAGAATTTCAACTTTAACTCATAATTTTTCCAGAAAAATGAACTTTAATTCAGTCTGAACTTTAAAATTCGCTTGTTTAACCTTCCTGGCTTACAGAGGGACGTTTGAATCTTTTAATATTTTGATTTCGGTTCGATTTTGTTACCTGTTAAATGTGAATAATGACAGGGTGGAGCAATAGGTTCAAGGTTAGTAAACCGATTTTGGTATCTCTGCTCAGATTTTACGAAAATTGATCCCATTAGAAAGTTTTTAGTTAATATGTAGCTAGGGCTATAAACAAGATTAGTCGAGCCGGCTGGGTTCGTTTATTTTAACAAGCTGAAATGTTACTTGGACTCTGCCTCGTAGAAAGCTCGAGTCGGCTAGTTTATTCTTACATGTTGATGTAAAAAATCTAAACGAAAAACAATAAAGAAATTATATTTTTAAAATACTCAAAATACAAAATTTATGAACTATAAAATTTATAATCCAAGTTTTAATAATTGACTGTATTCAAGAGGTTTTAAAGAGGTTTGAGTTCTACTTATGGGAATAAAATAAATATTAGAGATAGGGTTAGATTTTAGACAATTGTTGTTTATCTCGCTCCATATTTTTTAATACTTTTTATTAAAAAATTGTCATAATTTAGGGTTTAAGTTTATATTATTATTAAAATTTGATGTTTAAATTTAGCAAGGCAATTAAAGGGTGAGTCACTAGCTGAGCTTACCTTGGGCTCAACTCGTTTTTAGCTAATTTCGAGCTAGCTTTTTAGGAGAAGTGAAGAAATCAGACGTGGAGAGTTTTCTTTAAACCCTCCTAACATTCCTCTTCAATTTTTGGATTTCATGAATGAAGGAACATTTCAAAATATGAATTTCATCATGTGTCTACCAAGCTCTTAATCACATGAGTCTATACTTAAGTTGAATTGTTAGAACTAGATAATCAACTTTTCTTTAAAAATCGTCGGTTATAGTATAAGTTTCCGAGTCTTCATAAAATCACAATCATAGTTTTGTAAATAACTTTTAGCAGGGTATTGACAGATTCCATTCTCCTCCGACGATCCACATATCAGGGTCAGACGCATATGAGCACATTGAATTCTGCAACGTATTTTTTATTTGAATTGAAATAATTTTCAAATAAAAATATCTTTAGAGTCACATAAGTTTTCGATAACAAGTTTTCCTCACTAAAAATGTATAAAATTTAAAAATAAAAAAAAAACTTAAATCAAGAAAAGGATATAGATCCATCAAAAAGTCGGTTGTTTGAAATCCAAAATATACCCGTTGGAGAGAATCCAAATAACCAAATTTAAAACACAATACCCCATGACAACAGTACATTTGCTGCCTGGGCTCTTGTCAGCCCCCACGTCCACCCACACCTTTTTAATACTTTTTTTAAATATTTAATTTAACATTTTTAAAACAACTATAAAAATATATATCTAATAACCTATCCCAGAGTGAGAATAGACAAATTCACACCAACATACAACTCATAATGCATATGGTACATCTATTTAGCACAAATTTTCCTAGAACTTTTAATTTTTTCTTTTGACAGAAGATTAACCTTTTTAGTTATAAAGTTTTAAAGCTATAACCATACTCTCTCTCTGTCTCTCTCCTTCATCTTCTCCAAGCTTCTTGTTCTTTGCATTCATCCCAAGCTCACAACAATGGCTGCTCTGGTTCTTCTTCTGCTCATTTTCTCCATGGTTTCTCACTCAAGTAAGCTTTTCTTTCTTCCTTTCTTTCTTTCTTTCTTTCCCATTTTTGAATTCAACAAAAAAGATACATATTTTTTTTAAATCTTTATTTTAAGTTTTTGATTCTCAAGAAATATTTGTTCATGTAACCACCAACAAAATAGGAAAAAGAACAAACAAGATGTCTTAATCCATAGTACCCACAAAAAGTCAAACCTTAAAATGGTTGCTAAATCTCTGACCAGTCCCAAGAAATCAAGAACAAATGATGTTGTGACTTGTATCTGCAGTGAAAACAGTACATTAGTACATTATGTTACAAGTGTTGGACATAAATTGTGATCCCATATAAATATAAAAAATCTCATCAGGAACAAAAATGCTATACTGAGTTGTACATTGTGCTGTAAAAGGTGTAACGTTCAGACCATTGAACCATGTGTGATGTGTGTGTAGGTGGAACATGGTGTGTGTGCAAGAAAGGTGGAGATGATAAGGTTCTACAGATGGCAATAGACTATGCGTGTGGAAATGGTGCAGACTGCACCCAGACGCACCAAGGTGGGAGATGCTACAACCCAGACACCGTCATTGACCACTGCAGCTACGCCGTCAACAGCTATTTTCAGGCCAAGGGTCAGGCCCCTGGCTCATGTGATTTCAAGGGTGCAGCCATGGTCACCGCATCTGACCCGAGTTAGTATTCTTGAACCCAACACTCACTCATCTTCACACACCAGCACACACACATCTTTTTTATTTTTAATTTTAAATAAGAGTAAATTACACAGATTGTCCTTTATTTATACTATAAATTAGACTCTATATTCTTTGACTTCAATAAGTATACCACAGGTCATTTTATTACGTACTTTTATACACTCTATGTCCTTTACACTAACTCCATCCATTTCCACCGTTAAATCTCATCATATGCCCCTCACATGATGGGTAAAATAGTCATTTCAGCTGCATATTTAAATTCCTAATTAATATTAAATCTTGAGTCTTATCACTCCTACTCTTTCTCTCTCTAAACCAAACCAAGAACACCACCACCACCACCGTGCTTTTCCGGCAGCCACCACCACCAGATCCGTTCACAACCACAATCTTCTCCACCCTCACGACAGCAACACCACCAACAGCCACCATCTTCTCCACCCTTATTCTCTTTTATCTCCCATCCTCCATCTTCCACCAACCAAAAACCCTAACTCGTTGCTAGAGAGAGAAAGAGAGAGGCGAAGGGGCGGCGGTTCGGTCACAACCGACGACCACGACCTTCCGGTGGCTGGGCTCGGTGGGGTCCGATGACAATGGAAACTACACCTCTGTTCGATTTCTCATTTCTCATTTCTCCCCCGTTCCATTTTTCACAACCACACCTCCGACGACAGTGGCGGTCCGGTCACAACCGATGACCACGACCTTCCGGTGGCTGGGCTCGGTTGGTGTACTTGAAACTCTTATAGTTCCCTGTGCGTCCGGCTTTCCGGCGGCATCAGCGTCTCCGATGGTCTCTTCTTTTGTCGGAGATGGTTGTTGGGTATGGCTGGTTGTTGGGATCGGAGATGGTGAAGGGAGTTGGCGGCGGCGATGGGTGGTGGTTGGTGGTGGTGTAGCAGCTGTGGGTAGTCGGAGAATTCTCCATTTTAGGAGGGATTAGTGAGGGTGGTGTTCTTGCAGAGAGAGAGAACAAGTGGGTGGGTTAGGGTTTTATGAAGAAAAGTAGGAAATTATATAAATTGTCATTTTAAGGGTAAAATGATCATTTTACCCTCATGTGCAATGCACATGTTTAAACTTAACAGAAAAACTTAACACCAGTTAGTGCAAAGGACATGGAGTGTATAAAAGTTTATAAAAAAAAGACATGTGGTGTACTTATTGAAGTCAAAGAACATAGAGTGTAATTTCTACTATAATTAACGGACAATATGTGTAATTTACTCTTTAAATAATAATGTCTTTTTTTTAATTGTGTATTTATGATCAGGCTCTAATGGGTGTTCATATCCTACTTCCGCCAGGTATCTCTTTATGTTTTTTTCCAAAATTGTTTCTCAGTTTTTGTGAGTTTTTTTTATTTTTAAAATAACTATTGAGTATTTTATAGTTCTCATAAATAAGGGGTTATATTTTCTAAAAGCATTATAACATTTTCTCCATCTCTATTATTTAAAGATTTCTTTCATTTTATATCTTAATCAGGATCTTTGTCTTTATCTCCATTTTTAAATTTTAGAGTTTAATAAACAGATATTCTCTAAATATAAAGATCCATTTTCATCAATCTCTATATTTTTCTGTGAGTGTATAGGAAAAAAAATTAATAAAATAACTGTGTGTGAGTGAGATAGAGATAAAAAATGAGATATGGGAGGTTAAAACAAATTTAAAAATAAATTTAAGAAAATATGATATTTAGTTAAATTATAGAGATAAAGATGAAAATGTTGATGTGAATTCTCTAAATAGTATTATAATAATATACTTTTATAAATTTGGTCATGATTTTCTGTTAAGTTAGTTGTAGTTTTTTAAATAGGTTAAATGATACATCAATTCATTTAGATTTTGTGTTATACACACCATTTAACGTTGTTATACAAGTCGTTTGACATGGAAAAAATAGTTATATAGGTCGTATGTTTTTGTCAATAATGTAAAGTGTCATGTCAGTTATTTCTATATCGATCTAACGTATCATACGACCCATATGAAACATTATAACATATATGATGTCTTATTATAGCACGTCATAAAACCCATATGAAATATATGATGTGTCATTGTAAGTTTGTAACCCATCATACGACTCGTATAAAACGCGAATGACACATTTATAATGCGTTAATAGTGTTTCTTTAAAATATTCATTTAACTTTTTTCCTCATTCGGTGGGACGGGCCCACCATGCCTTAAGCCAAACAAAACCTCTTTAATCCTTCACTTTTTGACAAAATCTAGGTATTGACTGGTTGTACCGTCATGTGCTTTAGCAAGTTGTACCTTTCCACATTATCTTATCTCAGTTTGTCCATTTTTACTCGGTATCCAATGTCCCTTTGTTTTAACCATCTGGACCTACATAACTGGTCGACTTTAATCTCTATCACGTTGAGTTGTACCATGTGCTTCTATAGTTGTACACCGCTAACAAAACAAACTTATTGAAAATTTTACTTTGATTTGTTACTGTGGTATTGTAACTTACGCATTGGAAGTTGTACTTTACTACAGTGGTATACCCGTGACAATTTCACCAGGCAACACGAGGACACCGGGTTCCACCACCGTGACGCCAGGCAGCACCACCACTTCTCCCTACGGCAACAACCCAACCAACACGGGCGTGTTAGGAGGCGGAATTGGCCCGGGTATGGGTCCATCGGGAGTGGGTATTAACACAAACACGGATCTTAGCCATGGGTTCATGATACATCAAGAAACCACCACTTTTGGTTTCTTGACCATAATGGGCTTAACGGTTGTAATGCTTTTGTGGGGTTAATGAATATGTACAAGTGGATGATGCATGTAGTAAGGGTACAAGTGGGTAATGCATGCTTGTGGTTGTAGTATTATTATATGGTTTTGTAGGTTAGGGGAATGTTATAAAAGACAAGGTTGCATTTTGGCTTTAGTTGCCCATCATCTAGGTTGGGAGATTATTGAGGGTCTATATTCCTTTTTGGTGGTCGTGACTCATGTGATCTCTATCACTCTCGTCTATTTTTTTTATAACTTATTTTATGAGAATGTTTCTTTTTCCATGTGGACCAACAACAATATTCGGAGGAATCTTGATAGAATAGTTAAAAAATTGATAGTCCTCATAATGTGTTGTAGGGGCACTCTAGGTGACGTAAGAATGATGTGGAAGTGAAGTGGGTTCAAGCAACAACATTATATTAAATGCAATGGTCACGCCTCACTTTTCAGCATTAAGCGTAACTTCAACAGCACATCATCTGTCACGTATGTAATGAATTTGATTCATTTTAACCTTTTTTAATTATTAATATATTTGAGAGAGAGAGAGAGAGATGAGGTGATGAAGATGCATTGTGCGGCGTTATTTCACCGCAATATTTCAGAAGTGCGACGAATGGAAGGGTGGGGACGGTGTTGACACACCAATCGCATCATCCACGTCCTCTTTGCCGCAAGTGCCGTGCTTCCATTACGCAGGGCCTTACACCTAACGTGCGGCGCCACACAATGAGGTGTAGTAAAGATGTGTTGCTGCACTTTGCAACACACACTATGCTCTCTCTCTTTCTCTCTCATATGTATTATTATTTTTTTAAATCACTTAAAATGAAGCAGGATGAAAGATGGAGTGAAAGATTATGATGTGACGCTAAGATAACGTTTGATGCTGGAAAGTGAAGCAAACACATAACACATACAGAAATATAAAGTTTCAAATAAATATATATTCATACATGGTTTTGTATTGTCATTAGGGACCTTTCGAATTCTTTTCTTTTAGCAAGAAAATAAACAAAAATAGCAAGTTATTCATAGATAGTTAACGTATAATATTAGGTAAAGGACATTTAGCTCAATGGTATATTGGTGTGTTAAATTGTGCTCCCTCCCCTAGTGGTTGAGGATTCGAGTTCTGCTGTGAAGTGTGGAGTAGAATTATGCTCAACTGCATACTTGTTAGTCGACCACGAATATCTCTTTATGTAAACTTGTTTGAAAATTTTAAACTAATCTTTATTAAAAACTATATCGTATCCATGAGCCAAACTATAACATTCATATTTCGGTGATACTCAAATGCAATCTTTACACAAATAATGACCAATGAAGAATCAAGACTACCGCTCATTGGCTTGTTTCTTTCCTGGCTTTAAGATTGGGCATTTGGGCTTCGACCCTAGAAAAAATGAAACAGATTCCGAGACGATATTATGTCAATATCTAAAGGTGTACAAAACCGGTTTTTAACAGGATCAATTTTAAAACCGGTTTGAATCAAGTCAATGGAAGTCAAAACCGGATCGACCCAAATCAGATCGGTTTCAAAACTGGTTTCTAAAGGAAAACCATACCGGATCGGATAGGTTTCAGACCTGATTCAACTATTATATAACTATCAGTTCACGCAAACCGGATTCAGAGTGTATTTATATAGCCAAACCGGTTTCAAACTGACGGATTGAATTACATCAGAACCGAACCGGACCGGTTTCATCCAAACTGGTTTTTGGATCTGGTTTCTGATCTGTATCCAAAAGATAAAATAACAGTGACCAACACTTTGAAATCGATTTATTAACTAATTTTTTATTATTAATTTATTGCCTATAAAAATAGTATTTAATTATATGGAAAAGATTTATCGTAGTCATATCTTTCATAACTAGGAAAATAAAATCTAATCTAGAAGATGAATAGGCAATTTGAATCATGAAATAATGTCTTGTTACATGCCATAAAATCATAAATAACAACAAATGAGTAAATTTACTGGAAGGCTCTCCATTCTATAATTAGTAACAAATGCCTTTGTTATTTATCAGCAAAAAATGGTTCAAACGAACCTCTTTATAAAAAGATCAATTAGTACACACCCCTCCATGAATGCCACTTCAAATTTAACTGGAAAAACAACGGATTCACGCCCAAAATCCCGCGATTTAGCCTGGGATCAAACACATCAAACCCCACGCGACTCAAAGAATCCAGAATAGCTTGTGATGTTACAGCAGGCAAAAGAACCGATCGAGCCTCTTTAGGTACTGATTCAGCCAAGGCTCGAGCCTTCTGCAAATGGGCATTAGCCGTTGATGCCATATCAAAAACCGCTTCACAAAGTTTCTCACGTGAGTCTGTTCTGATCTCCAATTTCCCACCTTGCTTTAACAGTAACCCGTGTTTTTCAGCCACTTTAACGGGTATGTAAGAAAACTGGTGGTTACGGTTTGCATGGTAAGGAAGTGATTTTATTAGCAAAAGAAGCCCGCTCGCCTTCCCAATATGTGAAGCCGCATGGTCTGCAGCAGTGGAGGTTATACCGCCTGCTTGAAGGGTCATATACAATATAGTTGAAGATGTATATTCTGCATACTTCTCCAACTCTTCAATTGTTTGATAAATATCATCAACATCCCTTTGAGCATCGTTTATACGAGCTTCAACAGACCGTTTCAACCAGCCTTTGCTAACTTTCTGCTCAGATATGACAGATGCAAGAGCCTGCGCAATAGGGTGTTCAATAACTTTGTTCTTGAAGATCTTGTCAATGGCATCTTGCCACCAAAGAAGACGCATCAAGCCGATTTTGGGGTCAGAAGCAACATCCATTGCTCGGGATGTCTCAACATTAAAAGCACGGAGAGCAAAACCAGCCCTACGTATACTTGTGGGCAGTTCAAGAAGGCAGAGGTAGTGATGGTAGTCATAGTTTCTGACTTGTTGTACGCAGTGTGAAAATGCAACTTTTAAGCTGCTAGATGTGGAAGCGCCACTCATTTAAACTCGAGTATGATTATGGGCTGAAAAACCATGCAACTTGGTTAGGATGTTAACTTAATCTATGGCCTGGAAGATGTAAAACAGTTCAAATGATCAATGGACCCTTATACAAACTCCATGGTATAAGGTTCAACTTATTACTTGAAGGTTTTATTGTTTTATCACGTTTATCTTGTTTCATTACCTAATACGATTGTTGATTAGTTACATAAAACCAACCTTATTCAACTAGATTTAGTCATCAACAAATGTCAAAGATAAACTACAGTTTTTGCAGACAAAATAGGCATCAGCTTGCGTAATATTAACACAACAGTCTCCTACATTATGTGTATTCAAGGTCGGTTCAACCTTTTTGGGGGCCCAAAGCGAAATAAAAATCCGGGGTCCTTTTCCAAATTTCTTGTTTGACCTTTTCCCCTTTTGAACAACCTAATTCGTATTTTCGATTTCGATTTGACATGGAAAAACTAGCAAAAAAATAAGCAATTAACTCTATCAAGTGAACCAATCAAATAATCAAGTCTCAAGTGAACTAAACGGTTGAGAACTAAAACTAAACAGGAAACTGGATAAACAGTTGAAAACTAAATAGGAACCAATGGACAATAAACAGAAACCAAGAAATCTTTAAGATTATCACAAAGCAATGGATAATATACAGAAACCAAGAAATACAAATTAGCAGTCTTGAAGATTACCTATTTACTCAGTCAACTGCTACCCAAAAATACAAATTAGTTGTACAGAAAAGTGACAATTCTTTTTTTGACTGGTGGGAAGGTAAAACCACATTCTTCAAAGTTGTTCTATGCAATTGAGTGAAACCTGCAGTTCTTTTTTAATCTTCTTTGTCCTTGAAATACACATAATTTGACTAAGAACGTTGAAGGTTGTCTTTCAGGTTTAGTTTTTTTTTAACTTATGGCCAGTGTTGCAAAAATCGGGATTAATCCGCGATTAATCGCTAATCGGAGAATCACCTTGGAATTTTGGTACATAATTCTAAAAACCATATAAAAATTCCAATCCGATTAATCGCTAGCCGGTATCCCATCGTCCCTAGCGATTTTTACGACACTGCTAATGGAATGATGCAGGATTGTTCTATCTCCTAATCAATGGCCAAAGATTCTAGTACTGAAAACACACCTAAACCCCCAAATCACACGCTCTAAACACAGTTACTAATCTGTTTAACAAAATGCAAAGAGAACAGTGATATGCACTAATAAAAGGTTTAGTTGTTAAAAAATTACTTAATTGGTTAGCAGTAGTTCAACAAGTTGGTTAGTCAAACAATTAGTCAAAATTGGGGATTATAAAAGGGATTGTAATATACCTGAAAGGAATATTTCCTGCCCTAATCCTGTTCTCTCTTAACTGTGTGTTACTATGTGTTGATATTCATCGAGAACTCTTCTTCTTATTGGTTCTCCAAGGTGTTTGGCCACTGAAATCTCAGCCCCGAACACCTATTCCGAGTTTCCGACTGTGAAGGTTTCAATTGATTTGTAATCCATATCAAACAGATGAATCAGCCAAAGACCGAATGAAAATCATACCTGATTAGTAATCAGAAGTGAACGGTGATTACTGGATCTACCGCCGGTGAGATACTGTTAAACGTTCCCGAGGTCAATGTGAGAAAGTGGGGATCCGTTTGTCGTTTGCGTGTGGTGGCCGAGTGACCCTAAATTAGTCAGCCCATTAAGTTATGCACAAGTTGCATTTCAACCCCTCTAAGTTTGACATACATTCATATTTTGTCCATCTTTGTTCGGTTTGGAAAACTATGGATAGGTAACCCAAGACGTTACTAGTCAAGTAGAGAGTTCAAAGTTAGAATCACAACGGGCTATTTAATTACAATATATTTAAGTAATTTTTTATTTTTAAAGAGCAACTATTTTTAAGTTTTTAACAAATAAGTATTTCTAATACAAGTCAAAATTAAAGTTTTATAAGTATTATTATAAGAAAATATGAGACATAAAGTTATAAAAACCTAGAGCAAGTGAATATGTTACTTTCAAATTTTATAAAGTTTATTAACAAATTATGCAACTCAAGAGATTTTTATTAAGTAAGAGATAAAAATATACCACCACAAATAGGTAACAAGGGTTTAGATGAATATTAATAAATCCATCTTATGTTTACTCATCTAGTTATCCGTCTTTCACAAATAGGTATTATTCATGAAACGTCTATCTAAATTGTAATTATCAATAATGCACAAACGTCCCTTAAAATGGTATAGATTATCACTTCTCCCTTATATCTAAATGTAAGAGGTGTTGAAATGAATAGTCATTAAATAAACGTGAGAGAAAGATATTTTTAAAGTAATAGGGGCCGGACTGTCAGTCGAGAAAAACATAACGTACTCAGTATAAAGCCCTCTTACAGTATTTTATAGTTGTCGTAAATAGTCAAAAATAGCTTGAAGCGATTTCTAGAGTTCTTGAATGACAATTACAAGCAAAATAATACAAACTTAAATTTATAAAATTACTTACCATACAACTCGAGTTTTAGACATAAAGCTCCAAACAAACACATCCAGACAAACAAGACTCTAAAATCCCTAATTTTGTGTGGTCAAACAAAGTAACAAACTATGGAAACCAAAAGTCAATCATCACCGGGCTTTGCTTTTTAGTACGAATCAGACCTTCCGTATCTTTCTTTCAAATTTCAAACCCCCCTTTCTCCTCTGCGTCCATCAATGGAGTTTCCGCCCGATCACACTCACACCAACGGAATTCAACCTCACTTTTCACCATCGGCACCGGTAGAACAACGCCGTGTGGGGCTGGTCTACGACGAAAGGATGTGTAAGCATTCAACACCTAGAGGCGAAAGTCATCCCGAAAATCCCGATCGTATTCGTGCTATTTGGAACAAACTCACCTCCGCTGGAATTCGTCAGAGGTGAGTTATTTTACACACAAACGCACACTTAATACGTTGATTATATGTACCTGTAAGCTTGTTTTGGTGCGATTTGTAGCAATTTTAGTTGAAATTATATACGATTTAGTGTTTGGTGGAATTATTAGGGAAATGATAGTGTGATTTTGATCGATTTCATGGAAATATATGCGTTTTTGAGACACTAGAAACCTAGCTTGTTATTGTAGCGGTTCAAGTGTTTCTAAATGGGTCAAGAAGTGTTAAACTGGTGTTGTGATGTATTCATGATTGTATATCAGATGCACTGTCTTTGATGCCAAAGAAGTGGAAGATAAATATATAGCTGCAGTTCATACTAGTAATCACATTAATCTGATCAAGACTATAAGTTCCAAAAAGATGGCCTCGAAAAGAAACAAGGTGGCTGCTAGATACAATTCAATATATTTCAATGAAGGTTCATCAGAGTCGGCTTATCTTGCTGCCGGCTCCATGCTTGAGGTCTCTGATACACGTTTTCTTGTTTAATTGTTTATTTGACTGTAAATTGTTAATTAATGATCTGTTTTATAGGCTGCTGAGAAAGTTGCGAAAGGGGAACTTAACTCTGCTTTCGCTATTGTTAGACCTCCTGGACACCATGCAGAAGAAAATGAACCGATGGGATTCTGTCTATACAATAATGTTGCAATTGCAACGAGCTTTCTTCTTAATCAGAAAGTGAGAGCTATATGTGTTCTTGACTTCTTGTATTGTTAATGTGTGTACAAATGACTGTAATGCATCGTTAAGTAGGTTAAATCTTGTTATGTTTTAGGAATTAGGTGTCAACAAGATACTGATTGTGGATTGGGACGTCCATCATGGAAATGGTACTCAAAAGATGTTCTGGAAAGACTCCCAAGTGCTGTTCTTCTCTGTTCATAGGTAAAATGTGTGATTTCCTTTTGTTACTCATTCTTATATTTGTTTGTAAAAGACATAATCTCTTTGTCATGCTTATTCTTAGAATACATTGCAAATGTGCAGGCATGAGTATGGGAGTTTTTATCCTACTGGTGATGATGGTTCACACATCATGATTGGTGAGGGACCTGGTGCTGGATATAATATAAATGTTCCATGGGAGAATGGTCAGTGTGGAGATGCAGATTATATTGCTGTCTGGGACCACATATTACTCCCAGTTGCAAAAGAATTTAACCCTGACATAGTTATAATCTCAGCAGGATTTGATGCAGGTCAATTCTACCAACTGTCAATGAACATAATATAATATATATGTGTGTATGTTCCATTTATCTTCTATAATTAAATGAAACTCTGAATTGTATCCTTGAGCAGCCATTGGTGATCCTCTTGGAGGCTGTCGTATCACGCCACATGGTTATGCTATACTGTTGAAAAAGGTTAGCATTCAATAATCTAGGAATGTGTTCTCAGCTTTACATGAATAGCATTCTCTTAATTACACTTGATATAAAAGTGTGTAAGCTTGCCTTTGTTTGAAGTAAAACAAATAACTTCTTGGAACATATATTTTAATGATGTTTCTGGTGTTTGGTGATTTGTCTAGCTGATGAAGTTTAGCAGGGGAAAGATTGTTATGGCATTAGAAGGAGGATACAATCTCAACTCATTAGCAAATTCAGTAGCTGCTTGTGTGGAAGTGTTGCTAGAAGACAAACCTATTGCTGAATCCTTTGAGGCTTATCCATTTGAATCCACATGGAGAGTGATCAAGGCGGTAAGATTCTGTGCCCATGGATTTATCCATTTATGAAATTTTCATCTAATATATGTCTTTCTGATGCACACGTTACATTCGTTTAGGTCCGCGAGGAATTAAGTGCATTTTGGCCAGTACTAGCAGACAAGTTGCCTGAGGAGTTGACTAGTAAAGTAGCACCTCTACTTCAGGTGGCAGTTTTGCAATTCTGCTTTATTTTTTGAGGAATTTCTTATCATAATGGTCGATTTAGCTTAAGCAATTGGGTATTTTCTTTCCACCGTGTGGTTCCAGATATATAGCTCCCAATCAGAAGATGAATATGATGACGGTCCAAATACATTATCAGAGGATGTTACAATACCACTTTCAAAACTGAATCTCAGTGAAGATGTTAATGGTGCATGTTAATTTCTCCAATCTGCTTCCAAAAATCCTTAAATTTTATTTATTTTCTTTAATCTAATAAATTGCAATTAAATCTAGATCAAGTTACTGCTACTTATTCTCAAGCTTGGAGATCTGAGTTAGCAAAAATCGATGTCTGGTATGCCTCTTTTGGATCAAACATGAGCGAGTCAAGATTCCTTTGTTATATACAAGGTGGCCAGGTAAAACAGCTCCATGAACTGTAATGATGTTAGGATAAATAAATTCTGCTTCTGAAGTTCTGATTGATTATCAGGGATCAAATAACCAGTTTCATACTAGCTGCAACAAAACTGATTACCAAGAGTAAAACAAATTACTATTTTACCCTTTGTTTTAACCTAATTTGCAGACGGAAGGCATGAAAAGGCCATGTCGAGGGGCCGTGGATAAAACTAAGCCAAAGGAGGTCACATGGAAGACAGTTCCTCACCGTTTATTCTTTGGTAGAGAGAGTACGGTTACTTGGGGTCCTGGAGGTGTTGCTTTCCTTGATCCTGAAACTAACAATCAGGAAAAAACCTTTATGTGCCTTTATAAGATCACGTATGCGATCTCAAAATTTAATTCACACTTTTAGGTTTTTTTATACATCCATCCAACATTGATTTTGATTTGGCAATTTATGCAGCCTAGAGCAGTTTAATGATGTTCTGCTCCAGGAAAATGTCCGTATGGACACACGTTCTCCTTTCTTAGATCTGAATGCTTTAGATTTCATTGAATATGAAAAGAGTGTTTCTTTGGAGGCTCTCAAGGTACGCTACAACTTCTTTGAGTTGACTTTCAAGTTTCTAGAGTCAAACATATTTCAATTCGAAAATTACATATGTTAACCTAATGTTGGTTTTGCGCAGGACGGTTGGTACCATAATGTTGTTTACTTAGGAAAGGAGAATGATATTCCAATTCTAACAATGACGTAAGATCGTTTTCCAGAAAGTTCAAATCTTTTTTTAGGATTTTTGTTTTAGAGCCATTTCGTTTCAAATTCAGGTGCACCCATGCTACCGTTGAGGGATTTAAATCTGGGAAGATACCAATTTGTGCACCAGCTAAAGAATATGCAGACACCTTGGTTAGAGGGCTTGTACAGGGAAAACAACTGTCAGAAGATGAAGCCGTTGCTTATGTACAGGAAGCCGCTACTAAACCATTATGATTGCGTCCTCATTCGTATGTAAATTCCTTAAAAAAAGTTGCTTGAACAACTTGTCCTAGTAGCTCCCCTTTCTCAATTAAGATTCATGCTTTTGACTTTCTGAAGTCAAATGACAACTTATATTTTTGTAACTTGATTCTAACTTTTGAGCCTCTGTTGATGTTAAGACTTGTTTTATGTTTGTTTGATAATAGGAATTGTGAAATTTAGACTTGTTTTATGTTTGTTTGATCATAGGATTTGTGAAATTTAGACTTGTTTTATGTTTGTTTGATCATAGGATTTGTGAAATTTGGCTTCGAGATGAACCGATTAGGACAACTAAACCAATGGTAGAATTCTATTCTAAATGAGAAGAAGCAATGAGCCAATGAGCAAAATACAAAGGGGAATTATTAATATCAAACATGTGATAAAGTAGAAAAATAATTGTCATTCTATAACAAAAAAAAAATATTTAAAACAGATTTTGAATATTGTCTTCCATATCAATTTAATTACAACTACAGGTAGAATCCTACCCAACAAAGGGTATAATTGTAAACAAAATTGATACCATTCAAGCCCCAGGGATCCTGGAATGATTTGTGGGAAGTAAACATCAATTCCTTTCTACTTCACTGTCAACGTGATTTGAGTGTAGCATGACCAGTGTCATTCAAATGTTTATGCAATTTGGTCCTGCCACATAAGAAACCATAATAAGCCCCAAGTGCAAACAGAGGTATGAAACACAAAATCTTAACCTCGTACATACCTTGAGTCAAAGTCTACTCCACAAGTATCACATTCATGCCCAGAATTTCTTGATGTTGCCTGCAAGACATAACATGATTTTAGACAAAACATTGTAAAAATTGCTAAACTATGATAATTGATAGCATAAATAGACAGAGATGAAAAATGTTGCATTTATAGTAATACCTTATGCTTCTTCCCTTTGGAGGGATTTTTCGCTTTAGAATTCGCCTCCTTTTTATTGGTAACTTTAACTGCAGGAGCTTGCTTTGAAACCTTAATTTTTCCGGTGGGCACCTCACCTCCTACACCATTTTTCTCATTGTCAGCACAAGATGGTTCCTCAGTTTGTAAACCATCATCAAGTTTCTCGTCCACCTCAACTTTCCTACTTATCTCAGGTTTATCAACTCTTTCGTGTTCATCTTCATCTCTTTTAGCGGTTTCTTTCCTACCTCCCCTCTTTCTTCTACCTTTCTTATTATTGTACTCCATCAAGTCTACCTCTTCTTCAGCTTCAACTTCCACATAAACTTTCTTCTGCTTCCTCATGGATCCAAGATTTTTTCTGTTGTTTAACATTGCTTTTAAAACACTATTCTTGTCATCTTCTCCTTCTTCTTCTTCATTCTCCACTCCGTTTCCACCATTATCAACATCAACAAACTCCTCCTCTGATTGGCTTTCTTGATCATCACCTTTTTCTTCCTTCTGTATTTCAACGCCTTCAAGTTGTTCTTTTAGCTTTTCAACCTCATCAGCTGACACAAACCCATCTGCATCACCAACATCATCATCATCATCATTGTCATCATCTTGATCTTCTTCTCCAAAAGCCTCCCTCAACTCTGCTACTTTATCTTTATGTTTCTTAGATTGCTCATGATTCTTCCATTGATTATCATTCTTGAACTTCTTCCCACACGCCACACAATACAACTCATTCTTCCTCACATCTTCCTCCTCCTCTTCCGTCATCTCATCCGCCACGTCATCCTCCACCTTCGCCCAATCAGGCTCCTCATAAGCCCTAGCTCTCTCCGCCTTCTCTCTCGCCATCTCCTTCTTCTTCGCCCTCTCCTCTTCTTTCTTCTTCTCCATTTCCTCATGCCTCTTCATTTGCATATCAATCACTCTCTTATCCCTCTTCTTCACAAACTCTGCTAAACCCCTAACTGTTTCAATATACTCCCTCCTGGCCTTCTTTCTAATCTTCTTATTCTCCTCCTCCATTAACCTCCTAGACTTCCTATTCGGTCCCGCCATCGCATCATACTGATCAGCCCAAACAAAATCCATCACAGTTACAAACCCTAGCCAGTATCCATAAAAAGCATTCACCTGTTCGTACGGACTATCCAAATTCCCCATCAACGGCGCATCCTTAACAACATTACCTAACCCTAACGTCTTCGCAAAATTCAATTCGTTTCGATAGATTTTATCAAATACATCGACATACACCTTATAAAACCCCTTACCTTTATCGGAAAATCCAGAATACACGGAATTCGAAAAGTAGCTGAAGAGATCGGTGACGACGGCGGAGGCGGATGATGAATTATTAGAATTTGTACCGGAGAAGAGGATTTGAGAGCGGTGAGAGTCGTACCACGCCCGCTCTCGCACGTCGGAGAGGACCTCGTAAGCGTTGACTAGCTCTTGGAAAGAAGCGGTGGCTTCAGCTTCAGAGATGCCGGACTTGATTAGCTTGTCGGGGTGGCGTTGGAGAGCGAGCTTTCTGTATGCTGACCGGATCTCATCGGCGGTGCAATCGCGCTGAAGACCAAGGACTTCGTATAGGCATCGCTTCTCCGGCGACGTCATTGCTTCTCTTCCCGCGGATGAACGCTCTTCAACTAGAACTAGGGTTTTGATCACCTGATATGTAGTTCCGTAGTAATAAATTATTTATAGTAAATAATCAATTTATAACTCTAAGGGGCTGTTTGGCAATTTCTGAACGATTAAGTGTTGAACCATTAAGAGGTCTGAATGGGTAAGAGACTCTGAACCAGTTAAGTGTTGAATCAATAGTGTTGTTTGGTTGGGCCTCTGAACAACTGTACAAAATGACTACTTTACCCATCTAAACTATCAAGTAGATCAAAAGCAGATCAAATCAGTGCTTCAAATAGAATATCAAATAGAATATCAAAAGCAGATGTTATTTCAATTTCACAACCAAAATTAGAACCAGTAGCTTTAAACCAATTTCACTACTAGAATTACTACTAAAAAAGGTTCAATAGAATTTCAGTGCTTCAAACCAAATCAAATAGAATATCAAAACAAAAGTTTAATAGAATTTCAGTAGCAGCAGAGAAGGTTCGAATAAAATTTCAGAGACCAAATCAAATAAGATTAATATTTCAGTGTTGGATTCAACAGAGGAATAACGTACCTTGGTGTCGGAGAGGACGAAGGGCAGCAGCAACAGCAGAGAGGGAGCGGTAGCGGTAGCAGTAGCGCTAGCGGAGGGGACGAGTGGCAGCAGCAGCGGAGAGGGAGAGAGGTGAGTGGTAGCAGGCGGAGAGGAAGAGAGGCGGAGGGGATGACTGGTACAGCGACGAGGGAGGAGAGAGTGGGGTAGCGGCGTTTTTTGAGAAGGATATGGGGGTATGGGCAAAGGGGGAACATCAGGTTATATTTTTCATTCAGCATCCTTTTTTGGCTGAATGATTCAGAGGGTCCCTGAACCATTAAGAGGTTACTTTTTAATGAAACAAACACACCTACCTCTGACCGATTCAGAGGTGAGCTCTTAATGAGCTCATTCAGAAGCTACCAAACAGGCCCTAAGACCTCTAAAATAACTTGATAAATTAAAGAGCAAGTTACAAATTATGTCATTTAAGTATTATTTAAATTTTGTTATATGTCTTTTAATTAAAGAAATTATAGTGTATGTTCTTTATGTTTAAAAAAGCTTACACATTTCATCCTTTGGACTAACAAGCGTTAAATTTTTCCGTTAAGTGTAGTCACGTGCCATGCACATGAGGGCAAATTAGTATTTTCACCTTTTCAGGGACTATTTGTGTAATTAACTTAAAATTTTAGGCTTAATAATTATTTCCCCATCTTTTAAACAAAGTTAAAATCAAAACTCAATCCTCTTCAAAGCTAAAATCCCCACCACCGTCGCCTCCCTTTCCTCTCCTGTTTCTCCGCCACCCACCACCAGCTCATCGGCTCCGCTTCCGACAAACTCTCCCTCTCCCTCAGCCTACCCTCTCTCTCTATTAATATAACCTCTCCTACCCTCTCTTTATTTCTCTTCCTCCCTCCATGAAGCCACCATTGTAACATTTGCAAACAAATCTCGTGAACCCTAACTTCCAACCGGTCAATGACTCACCCACCCCAAAATCGTGTTCGTATTTTTTCCAATCGCCGTCTCCGATGACATATAAAACTCGGGTGTGTTGAGATTGAGATTTGGAGCAAAACACTCAAAAGATGCAATCTTGTTACATGATCGACATTCAAACGATTTGGATTTGGTTTGCAACGACGATTACAAGATAGAGGAAGGGTGGATTTCAAGTTGGGTCAGAAAGGAGGATGATGGAGTCGTTGCGTCTGATGTTGATTCTGGCGGTAGGGGTGCGGTTATGGTAAAAGCCCACCCGATGATTTGTGTTAATTGAACAACTTGATTTATGACATGGGAACCGCACAAAGAAATTGAACAGTTGTAACACCTGCCACTAAAAAGTCCAAGATTTGCCTAAGGTATGAACCACAGGGGCTAGAAGTGTAAATATACCAAAGATCAAGGATCAAAAAGTAGAAAACATAAAAATCAGACGGTAATGGACCGTCACACACGGTAACGGTCCGTTACAAGTGGAGCACATAGACAATAATGAAACGCCACGTGTCCAGTGACTAGTGGGCGTCATCTGACGCGTGGAAACCCTATGACGGACCGTCACGCCTGGTAACAGTCTGTCACGCCGCAAAACAATCAGATCGCGGCATTCACGCCGCAATTCAACCTGAGCCTGACGCGTGGCATATGACTACGCAAACCCTAAATTGGTGACAGGCCATCACCGCCCGTAACGGTCCATCACGGCCTCAGAAATTTGCTTATAAATAGAATTTCGAATTCATTTGTTTTCATTAACTCAAAACCGATCTTTACTTCACAAACTTGTTCCCGAGCTTCCCTAGACCACTCCCGACAACCTCGGTTCAATCTCCGCTCGTTGTAGTACCCACATTAAGCAGAAAACGCTCGTAGAAGCTCGGAAACACTTAAGAAATCAAACCTATAATTTCCAACTTTAAGGCTCATTCCCAGTTATTTTCCTACGACATTATCAAGGTGAATACTTTTGTCTCTTTTAAACCTTGTGTCAAACATCTACATTTACGAAAATGGCTAAATAACAACGTTCTTCTACGAACAAAGCATTTAGGCCATAGGTATACGTAAAACTTGCAAGGGATACACGGGTCACGGGTGAAAGTCCTGGATTGCGGCTAGTACTTTCCTTATAACAATTTCGGAGGCGGAGACTTGGCCATTGTTATAAGGCATGATACCAGTGTATATAGTGGTGCATATGATCAGGAGAAAATGATCTTCTGAATGTGTGGATTGAACATAAAGTTGTGATCATGAATTTAATACTTGTTTGCACCAAATAATTTTAAATGTCAAGATAATTGTATTCATCGGCGTTCGCGCTGACGTTTCATTTTCAAAATGTTTTCAGGTAATCAGTAAAATGTAAAGGAAAGGGATTATGGGCAGACTTGATCCGGCCCTTGAATGAAAAATGAGCATAGGAAATCCTGAAAAGATGAAAAAAGAATAGAACCAGGGGACTGATCAACCTTGGATAATACTATTCCCTAGTGGCTTGAACTTGTCTATAAGACAAGAGATGTATTTGATTTCAAACAATGTTTTGTAATCAACTTGAAAAAGGATATTTAAACCCCAAGTTAAATACAAGGTTTTTGTTTTACAACTGGGTCTTGATATTTACGAATACAACCCTCGAGGTTGAGAAAAATGATGAAACGATCCATGTGAAATAGAATTTCGCTGTATTTTATAAAAACTCTAAAATCAAAACAGGTACCAATCGAGCTCACACACGTCCAGTGAGTGCCTGAGGCGGGGGTGTGACAACAGCTTGATTTATGAACAAATGTTTTTCAAATGGGGTCAGTTTGTAATGGTGATGATAACTAAAATTGGTACAAAAATCAAATACCACAAACACCTTAAATCTTTTTTTACAGAACCTTTATGACCTTTTCATCTTCATCGTCAAGTCTGGTGGGTTCATGGCAGAGGTAGAAGTCAGGGAAAGTAAAGAGTACAAAGATAATTGAAATGGTTGGGGAAGAAGATGAAGGTGTTGTGTGGGACCTAAATGTAACGAACTAACTTTCGGTTTAATAAAATAATATGAGAATCGTATTATAAAAGGGTGTAAATAAATAAAAGAAAGTTGTGGGTTTTATTGATTATGTTGGATTTTGACTGACTTGTGGAAAAAGGGGGTCAAGACTGAAAATGGAGGGACTAAATGTGAAATTCAAAATTGGTGGTGGTCTTGGTGGAGAAAAACGCAGGCACACACACACGTGTGTGTTTTCAAAAATTTCAAGAGAGAAAGGGAGAGAAGGAGCTTGATTAAGAACTCAGATTCTGGAAGGTTACAAGCTTGAGATTGAAGGTTCTGATGTGCACATATCCTTCATAACTTCAAGTAAGTGTTCTATCATCTACATCCACCATTGTTAGTGTTCATGGTGGGTTTTTGGTGAAAACGAATTTGGGGCTGAATTGGGTGGTCTAGGTGGTTAATAACTTGTTAAAAGTGATAACCTAGCTTGATTGGAGATAATGGGAGGTAGATAATAACATCTAAACATCTAATTTGGCGATTCAAGAATTAGGGTTCTTGAGGGTGATTTGGTGTTTTTAATCTAATGATGTTTAAATGATGAATTGGTGGTTGAAAAGTGTCTATGGTGTTGTTAGACACTTTTTTTATGTAAGAAACCTCATTCAATTTCATGAATTGAAATTTAGGGTTCTTAAGGACCAAAATTGGGGGTTTTTGATTTGGGGTTTTTTTATGGTGTTTGAAAGGTGTATGGATGTTGTGGTGTGTCCATAAACACTAAAACAAGTAGAAACCACAATCATAATGGGTGAATTATGAAACTAAAGTGTTGGGTGAACTTGGATAAACCTTAACGGGTCAAAATGGGTTGAAAGGTTGAATTGGGTATTTGAGGTTTGGTTAAGGTTGTGTTAACCAAACTAAGTTAGGGTGTTGATCTTTAGATCAAAAGTGTGTCTTAAATCCCAATTTGGTGTGTGGATTGAGATCAAAGGATTGCTAATGCAACTGGATTGTTAGGTGATCAAGGCGTTAAAGTAGCTAACTTGGAGATCAAATGGGATCCTTCTTAGCAAAAGGTAAGTGCTTTGCACTTACTTAGTAATGATAGGTGGTAGTAAATTCACATACTTGATATACATGTTGATTATCATATGTGCAAATGTGTGTATGTAAATGTGGTGAATTTGACTTATGTGGTTTAGAGTCAAACAAATGTGGTGAATTTGACTTGTGTGGTTTAGAGTCAAATAAATGTGGTAATTGACTTAAGTTGTTTATTATCAAACAAATGTGGTGAATTTGACTTGTGTGGTTTAGAGTCAAACAAATGTGGTGAATTTGACTTGTGTGGTTTAGAGTCAAACAAATGTGGTAATTGACTTAAGTGGTTTATAGTCAAACGAATGTGGTGAATTTGACTTGTGTGGTTTAGAGTCAAACAAATGTGGTAATTGACTTAAGTGGTTTATAGTCAAACGAATATGGTGAATTTGACCTGTGTGGTTTAGAGTCAAACAAATGTGGCAATTGACTTAAGTGGTTTATAGTCAAACAAATGTGGTGAATTTGACTTATGTGGTTTAGAGTCAAACAAATGGGGTGAATTTGGTATAATTGAAGTCATTAAACTTCACAAATAAAAATGGTGAACTTAGGATCTTTGAATCCCACATGTTGGTGATAACGTAAGGGTTATAAATGTTGAATGGTGTCGTGTGTGTAAACTTATATGTAAGTTAAAAGTCGGTGTTTGAAGTCTAAGAACCTTACTCGGTGATTAATCGAGGTCGTGAACTTCACTAATGTCATTGTCGCTTGAAGTCTTTGAACTTCACTAATGTCGTTGTCGCTTGAAGTCTTTGAACTTCACTAATGTCGTTGTCGCTTGAAGTCTTTGAACTTCACTAATGTCGTCGTTGTTTGAAGTCTAAGAACCTCACACGATAGTTATTTGGGGTTATGAACTTCATAAGTCGTTTGTGGTATTTGAAGTCTAGGAACCTCACACGGGTGTTATTGAGGTCATGAACTTCACATAGTCATTTTGTGGTGTTTGAGGTCTTTAGAACCTCACAAAGGAGTAAGGTAGATTAGTGGCGATTAACTAACTAATGTATCTAAGGCGTTTTATGTGTTATTTGAAGTTTTGGGTGCTAACTGGCTTTCGGGTTGGGGTTAAACATGTATAGGCGATAATACGTGTTGTTAGAAAAAGCCCAAACTTCTTTTGAGTATATCTCAGGCTAGAAAATGAACTAGGAAAGCCATAATATATGAATTTGGGGTGCCTCGCCGTAAGGAATTCAAAAAATTTGGTATGCACTGGGTTCGGCGTAATTTACGGCCATTGGGAGTAAATTACGGTGGGTTGGCGTAAATTACGCCCATATGGGGCTGTTTACGGTCCTATTTACGCCCAAAATGTCGTTTTTGGTCGATTATTGTCGTAAGGGCCTGGAGGCTTATATGGGGGTTGTATATCATTACTAATGGTTGTTTTATGGTGTTTTCTTGTAGATAAAGCTCCGGTCGAAGTCTTGGGTCACGCTTCGTGTCGGTTTTGATTCTCATTTATTTTCGTGGATGTTGACGGTTGGAGTTGGAACCCTTTGTTAGGATTCATTAAACTTGTTTTGAGTCATCTCTTAGATATTGAAACGTGTTGTTGTTTTAAGATGTTGGACGAATGTTTTAAAACAAATTATGTTGACATTTTGTTGTAATTTAACATTTGTTGTTTTGTCAAGAGTGTTAACTGAGACCTATTTTTCGCGTGTGTTAAAAGTTAAAATTGGTTGAAAATTTTGGGTGTTACACTAAATCTTTACTTATTTAAACAAATTATCCTTACAAGTGTGAAAGCCCCAAAATACCCTCATGTGCGTGGCACGTGATCACACTTAACGGTAAAATTTAACGGTCATTATGCCAAATGACGTAATGTGTAAGAAGTTTTAAACATAAAGGACATGCGCTGTAATTTCCTTAGTTAAAGGATGTATACTGAAATATGGGTTGTACTTAAAGGACGTAATTTTTAATTTACTCTAAATTAAATGTTAGTAGTAAATTACTACTTTAGCCCCTATGGTTTAGCTTGTTTGACTATTTCAGCCCAAAAAAGAATCTTTTAACGATTGTGCCCCTGACGTTTTAAAGTTTTAACGGTTTTGGCCCCAGGTCTAACGGCATCACGTTACTTCGGTTAAAATACATCACACGAATTAACACTTATACCCCTCAGTGCCTCTCATGTGATGTCTTTTAACGGAAGTAACTTGATATTGTTAGACCTAAGGCCAAAACTGTTAAAACCTTAAACGTTAAGGGCTCCGTCGTCAAAAGATTCTTTTTTTGGACTGAAATAGTTAAACAAGCTAAACCACATGGGCCAAAATAGTAATTCTATCAAATGTTAAATATATTTATAATAAAATAAACTAATTATAGAACGATAAACATATTTATGAAATTATATATACTACAATTAGCAACGTCGGTGCATATTTAAAAAAATCAAATTTTGTTGTGTGTAATACACATCATATATTATTTGTTCATTATTAACTCACAATCAAAATACACTCCCTAACGATGTGTTCCTGAGTCCTTTTAAATGAGATAAATAAAAGGAAGATTTTTAATAATATTTCTTTCTAAGTTTCCTCTCAAAATGAATGGATTCGAAAAGAAACTAATCAAATACAAATGTATCTTTATCTTTCTTTTCAGAGTAGAATAGTCATGCTGACCAGATTGGATCTCCCGGAGTAGACTGGTCATCCGGACCATGTTGCCTCTCTGGAGTAGACCGGTCATGTCAACCAGATTAGTTCTCCAGAGTAGATTGGTCATCTAGACATGGTGCGAAGTGCTAAGTACGCCATCAAAATGCCCACGCCACACGTACGTGTTGTGTGCTTCGCATCTCATAGGGTCCCCACTAGGGTTTGTCTTAAAGGAAACAGTATCATTAGGAGGCTCCCTCCCACTAATATACCACTCAAAGTTTGGTTCCTCAACCAGATTAGCTCTCCATAGTAGATTGGTCATCTAGACCTGGTGCGAAGTGCTAAGTACGCCATCAAAATGCCCACGCCACACGTACGTGTTGTGTGCTTCGCATCTCATAGGGTCCCCACTAGGGTTTGTCTTAAAGGAAACAGTATCATTAGGAGGCTCCCTCCCACTAATATACCACTCAAAGTTTGGTTCCTCATCTATGTGGGACAAGTTCCTCACTTTTTCCTCCACTTTTTCGTAGCTTTAAACACACAATTTTGAGCATCGGTATCTTATTCATCTTATAAGCTTCGTTTTAGACGTGGTTTTGTTAATTGCGAAGCCCTTACAACATAGAACACAAACACAGAAAGAAATATACAAATGGATGTATGTTAATATTTATTTTTATCCAAAGTTGACAAAAAAACTCATTTTACAATTTAGTGAAAAAACGCATTTTTTCACCCAAAATTCCAGCATAGGTGATGTTCAAATTAACCCTCGGCCATGTAGGAGATAAAACATAGTCTTCGTTAGGAACCAAATGAACTCCTTTTTGCCCTTTGATGATGTAGTGGACAAGAAGGAGGGGATGGTTGTGATTCATGGAGCGTAAGAAACATAATTTTCTTAGATCTTAATCATCTATTGGAATATGATGTAAGACTCAAAAAGTGGTTCGTTTGGTTCCTAATTATGTATAATACACTCACGAATTACATGTTGAGGAGTTATAAAGTATCTAACTTATACAAGTTGTCATGTGGGAGTTTCTACCAAATAGTGAGGACCATCATTAACCAACTATAAATGTCTTGTTCTCATGGATAACACCTCGAGCATTTGGCAAGTCTGACAATGCAATAGGCGAGGCGACGCTACGCCACAGAAGCAGATGACCGTACAACACATGCCGTTTACGGCAGAATGGTCCAAGAATACTCTGTAATATAAATACCCCTCTCCCCCATGCGAGATTCAATACACATTATCTATTTTGCATTTGCCACACATATTCTTCCTCTCAATCTCATTTTTACCGTGAGTTATCTAATGGAAATAATTTATTTTTCAAAATGATAAAACAATGTTGATTGTTGCTACTTTGTTAGGTTTTCTGTAACTTTGGTGGTGCTGTGGTGGTTGATGACAATTATGGTTTTCTGTAATTTTGCATTTACCACACATATTCTTCCACACATATAAGATTTGTTAACTATGACTAATAAATAATCATACTTGATTTATAAATCTTTATACTAATAAATAAAAAGCAAATTGGTTTTTAATAATCCAAAGTATGACTTATTAGCTGATAATAATCTACACTAATAGTTTGGCTGGTGATAATCTCAACTTTCACTTTTGTTGTCAATGACAGTCCCAGTAGCATAATCATCATAAATTTACACTCGATTTATACAGCGGGGAAGGAGGACAAAGGATTGGATGAAGAAAGCCGGAGAAAGAAAGAAAAGACTGGAGATCTTTAGAGAAAAGGGGTCGTAAAGGGAAAAATGAGAGGCCTACAACAGTTATAAAGGAAAAAGTAAGTCGGTTAAAAAGAAATTTTTTGAATTTCAAACGTCGTAATAGAACAGATGGAAGACACATGGCAAGCTCTCCCTTTAAAAACCGACGGATAACTGTCTCTAAGAGAAAGCACTCAAGATCCTATAAAAACAGCTGTCCCACACTAACGCAAAGCCCTACTTCGAAAAAGATGAATAAAAATATTCTATCACCTGCTCTCACCAAGCTGGAACAAATGATAGACTAGAGGGGAACTTGTTGGGATATGACCCGGCACAAAGACCGGACCCATCCCAAGACCGAAGTCCGGACAACCACCCAAAAAGATACAGTGACCAGTGGCCGGGCAGACAAGAACAATGGCCGGGTTCTAAATCCGGCCCGGCAAGCGGAATCAGGTCCGGACATAACAGGAAGAAAGAGACAAATAAATAACGGCAAAGAAGGGGACAAGAACCAACATGTCAGAATATAAACCAATCAAGAGAGGGGACCCGACAATGCACAAACCATTACTAACAACCTTAATAATGGTCCAGGCATTACATATCTAGGCCAATAGACAAAGATATACCCCAGGCTAAAGACAAACGATCATCATGTATAAATATCCCATCAAACCCAAGGTAAAGGGAATTCTGATTCACTCATTCTTATACTCTCTCAATACTTACCCTCTCTACCAAAAAACATATACTTACTCTCACGCCGGAGGCTGGTCACAGCGAAACCCCCCGGGGTCCTCATTGTGACGAGACTAACGGTAGCATAACCCTTCTGGAGACTCTTGGACAATCTGATCTAGGTCCGGAGGTCTTGGAGTTTACAGAGCTGAACCATTAAGAGGTTGGATGAACCATTAAGAGGTTGTATGAACTATTAAGAGGTTGGATGAACTATTAAAGGGCTGGCAAAATCTGAAACTAACACCTTCTACCTCTGACCGATTCAGAGGTAGCCTCTTAATCTCTTAATGGAATCATTAAGAGGTTATCGAACAGACCCTTAAAATGGTTAGGCCCTCTTTAACCTTTATAATGTAATGGTTGGGCCTTAATCTGTTTAATTTTTATAATGTAAATATGTAATGGTTGATTGGTTGGGCCCTAATCCAGTAATCCATTTAATCTTTATAATGTAAATATGTAATGGTTGGGCCCTAATCTTTATAAAGAAATTAGAAACCATCAGCTGTTTAGAAACTGATTCAAGTCACCAAGAACAGATGACTATAATAGTGAGGTATTTAAAGTTCTCATCTAATTCTGTTACTGTCGAGGAGTCCCTTTTAGGGTTTTTGAATGTTAATGATACCACCGAAAAAGGACTATTTGATATTACACTTAAGGAGTTAAAGTCTCTTGGTCTTGAACTAGATGATATGCGTGGTCAAGGATATGACAATGGAGCAAATACGAAAGGAAAACACCAAGGAGTGCAAACGAGATTTTTAAAGGAGAATCCTAGTGCAAAAGAGTTTGCTGGCAAGAATGCTAGGAGAGCTTCACGAATCATCGGTTAGCTATTACGTTATGTCATGTAACATACTATATTTTCTATGTTTATTGCTATAACGTTAATCGTCGTTTAAAAAAAATGTAATTTAAATATTTTGTTCGTATGAGTCTTTTTTCCGGCTCGACAGGGGCACTTAAATCCTCAGGAACGACCCTAACACCCTCATATGACCCGTATAAAAAAATTATTACTTGAATACAGTCTAACACATTGTACGACATGTATGATCATTTTCATCATATTATACTACCCTTCTTATTATACAACACGCGTGACATGTTACTGATGTTTTTATAGTGTTCTAATAGTGTTTCTTTAAACACAGCCTTAGTAAAACTTGTTTTCATTTTTTATTTCTTTATTTTGTCTTTAAACAATTTAAAAATATTTTCACAAGAAAATGTATTTATCTTTGCCTCTTTGCCTCTTTGCTTTGGTATATAGTAGATCTTTAGAAAGTCAAAATTGAATCCATTTGGGGTTAAGGTGTGATGGAGAACATCTGTCGAAAAACCCTAGAAAAATCGCAGAGCGATTTCAAAATTGACAACAATCTCCAAATCACGCACTAAAATTCACACACTAACTCGTCTATTTAGCCCCTTTTTAACAGATCCTTCTTCAACCACACAGTTTGTATCAAAATCTTCTGAATACTTTTCAATTGCCCGCATTAATGAAGTTCTTCGCATTCATAAGGTCGCTTTCATCGAGTCTTCACCAAGAATTTAAACCTACCAATCCAATTATACGAGGTTAGATGCACGTTCTTCATTTATTATATCGTTATTGAGCATTTCAAAGCATCCGCTTTTTAATTTAATGCGAAATGATTAAATTTGTTCTACAACAAGAAACCCTAGCTGATTGAAATCTGAGTTTTGTTCATTGTTGGAGCCATCTTATGTTCGTTGGCTACGAATAGGGCTTAATTTTTGGATTTGCCGCCAAAAGTAGTATTAGGGTTTCAAATTTTCAATTGGGGAATTTATTGGTTTGATGGGCTCTTCATTGTTTGATTTGATTGAACTTTGTGTTGTGGTTGTGAAGATTGGTTAGATTAGTTTTTTTTTCCCGTGGAAGGGTGAGAAAATGGATAAATGGATGGTTGCAATTGCTGCTGGTGCTGGCCATATAGCCCAGCATTTTAAAAAATTTCAGCAGGCTGGTGACCGGGTAGCATCGGAATCGTTGGTCCAGGGTTCGATTAGTGAGAAGCCCGACTCGTCGAAGCAGTTATCTGATAAGAAATGGCCCTTCCACATGTCGAAGAGAAGAGGTTTGAAAAATGATGATTCTTGTAATGAGTTTGATGGCGAAAAGGAGATAATTTCGGGAAGTTGTGAGGGTAGTGATGGAATTTTGGAGAATGTTGAAAGGGGTGATTTACTACATGAGCTTTTGACTCCTAGAAGTAGAATGGGTTTTAGAAGTAGAAGAAGAATTAGGCGAGCAGTTAGACCGCTAAGCTCGTTAGAAAGATGTCTTATGGCTCATGTTGAAATGGAAGAATACACGTCAAGTCCATTGGCTTCACCTTCTATACAGACTGTGAGGTCGTTTTTGGTGACTGATGGCACTAATGTAATTAACAGGGCCGGTTCTGTTGAAAAGAAACTCCAATCATATGCAGAAGAAAAGAACAGGTCTGTAGATGCAACACTACTCGTCTGTCTCGGGATTTCCTTTGGCATGTTATATTCTTTCATGGAAAATAAACGTGAGGTGGAAAAACTGAATCGGTTGTTGAAGCAAAAAGAGAATCTGGTTCAAGATCTTGAAGAGGAGATTGAGATGAAAGATTCATTAGTCATGCAAGAGCTTACGATTGACGATCATAAATCAAAAAGAACGGATGGTTCTTTCGACTATAGATCGCCGCATTCTGTTTCTCATGATCATAATAACAAAGATTCTGTTTTTATGGAGGCGAAAGATGATGCCTTTAATAGAATCGAAACAGAGCTTGAAGCTGAACTTGAGATGCTTGAACTTAATATGACTTCATCCACCTTAGAAAGAAAGATTTCCAATCTTGTTGAGGTAACCACTTTACATACCTAAATTTATACTTTTTTTTGTATAAAAGTATTTGGGTCAATGTGATTTATTAATTTACATGAGCCATTTGCAGCTTGATCCAGATTTCGAGCCAGGTGTAGCCCAGGGTGAGTTAAGGGCTGACATGCTAGATGACATCACAACTCCCTCTCCAAACTATGCAGTTTCTCCAAGAGAATTGAGCTTACGGTTACATGAGGTCCTTCAATCCCAACTCGAAGAACGGATCAGAGAATTGGAAGCAGAAATTGAGACCCGAAATCAAAAATCTTGGAAAGATTTCTCAAGCAGTGATGCAGGAGATGAAAACCGTGTGGATGAGCCTGTTGTTTTGAATCTATCTGGTGAAGCTTTAGATGCTTATAACGAGTCTTGTAATGAGTTTGCAAAGTTTGATGAATTGGATGATGATGGAACGCCGCACAATGGTGGTGGTACTGGTGGAGATGAGCTGGATTTTGATGGAACGCCGCACAATGGTGGTGGTACTGGTGGAGATGAGCTGGATTTTGATGAAGATGAGATGTATAAGTTGTTGATAAAACATATAGTGGAGAAAGCAAGACAAGGGTCCCCAGCAGTTTTGAATGCACAGAGGGCTTTGTTTTCTGAATGAGGCTTGGAAATTGAAAATAAGTCATCATTTTGTTTGTAAACAATATATATAAATTGATGATAATATTGTTTTTTACATGAACTACAGCTAATAAGCATGTGCTTTTGTTTTCAAGCTACAATTTTTAACATAGATGTCAGGGTGTTCATGGTCCAGTTCGGTCGGTTTTGACGGGATTCTGGGTCGAACTAGTAACTACCGTTTTTAAATAAACTAAACCAATCAGGCTGGGTTGGTTGGGTCGGCCGGAGAAATCGTACTATTTTCAATGTGATGGGTCGACCGGACAAATCGTACTGTTTTCAATGTTGCTGATATTCGAGGAAAAAAAAAGGAATGACGAGAACGTTTTTTTTTCAAGTATCAAAGAGGTTTGCGAAAAAAAATGAAGGATAAAAACCTTAAAATGCATGAAACCGTTAGATTAGTAATCAATACGTATTATAATTAAAAATACATATACATAACATGGATTTTAAACTCGTATACATGAAAAAAAATAATAATTTATTTTTAGTATTTATTAAAATTATGGATTCGAACAAGTTATATATAATTTTTTATTAATTTCCAGCCGGTTCTAAACCATAAACCAAACCGTAAACTGAACTATGGTACTCCTAACCAGGTTTAACCAACAGATTTAGCTCGACTTGAGTGGTTTGGTCGGTTTTAACGGGCATTGCTATGCACTTATCACTTATGCAGGTTTTTGGGTAAATGTTTTTTTAGCCACTTTTAATGAAGGATTAATATAATAATTGTGATTATAAAAACAATGCTACTTCAATAAAATATTTAAAAGATTACATACATTAAACCAATTTAATTAGTCTCTTTTTATACAGGATAGTGGTAGACTAGCAATCTTGCCATTTTCTTGTATGCCATATACAGATTGGTAACATGAAAGCCAAATAAAAGTAACACAAACTGGCATTAAAAAGCAAGATCTTAAAACAAAATGTTGATGTCAAAACAGAGGAATCAATCTTTTTATCCTATTAAACCCAAGAACACTAATTGTTCTCACAAGCATGAATGAAGTTTTAACCGATTGAGACCGTAAGATTCAAAAGTTTACATAAGAAATATTCAACATCCAGAAAATAAACACTTGAAAATAACAGACCATAATAAGAGCTACAAATAGCAGTAGTCTGGTTGAAATAAACTCAGGTGCATAGGTCAAGCCCTTTTTGCAAAGTCATCAGGCTCATCATTGTCCCTGTAGCTTCCTTCTACTTGACCTTGACCTTGACCATCAGCATCACCAAAAGTGTTTCCAGAATCAGCAAAGGTTTGACTTTCACCGCCAAAACCATCGGTGGTACCATAATTGTTTCCACCATATCCATCCCTTTCAGCGGTGTCACCACCATAATTGTTTCTACCATAGCCGCCGCCGCCACCACCACCGTAGCCGCCACCACCACCACCGTAACCTCCACCGTCACCGTAGCCACCACCTCCCCGGAAACCGCCACCTTGTGGTCTATCATTGGCATAGTTCACTCTTACCATTCGACCATGTAACTCCTGCAAAATTTGTTCATGAATTTCATTCCTTCAACACTTATTCATCCTAAATGCATCAATTAACATGAAAATATGAACATGTCCTTTTTTTGAAACTTCTCATGTTAAAGTTACTTATTTATCCATTATGAGCACATACTACAAATAAAGTAAGCTTATTGGTTGAGTCCAAGAGATTCTTATAGTCTATCTTTGTTGAAGCCTTTAAGGCATTTTAAATATTTAACAAATCTAATCATTTCTTTAATGATATTAAACAAATCAATTATACAAACACGGCAATTTCAATGAGACAGGGCTTAACATATCCCAAGTAACCAAAGAGAGTAAAAAGATGGCAAAAATACCCTTTGATCCATAGCCTGGATTGCAGCAGAAGCAGCTTCAGTGTCTGCAAAAGTAACAAAGCCGAAACCTCTGGACCTGCCAGTTTCCCTATCCATGATCACTCTAGCTGTTGCATATCATAAGAAGCTATCAGAGATATATCACAAATGTAACTTCAGTTTGGAATCAAGTGGTACTGACATATGTTGATGAAAATAAAAACCATAATGCAAGATGAAAGAGCAACAATCTCCATTCATATCAATCATATAATGATCATCAAAGTCAAAACAACTGTAAGATGGCAACAAAATCTATTGTGTGCAAGTAAGTAACTGCAAAGTTGACACAACTTTATAATCAAAAATACAAAATAAAGGCACAAAAGCCCTACACAGATCAACTGACACCATCATATAGTATTATGTCAAACAGCTAAAAAACTTATGTTGCTAACCAATTTATCAAAAAGACTTCCATGGATATTTTGACTCATTACCGTCTCATAAAAACAACTCTAACCATTTGCACCACATGAGCAAATCCATTTACAACCCCAGGTTATGGTGAAAGAACTCTCATCTCATTTACAGATCATTAGAATACATGTGCGGAAGTCAAAATGTTTAAGGTCCAAGAAAACCAATTTCATGCATCCTGTTCTACACTATGTTGACATCCATACCTTCATGGACTTCCCCATACGCGCTAAAAGCCTCACGCAAGCTCATATCATCTGTAGCCCATGCCAATCCTGCAACAACAAAATCATGAACAAATTATTAATACAGACTTCCAAACTCAACATGATAATCCTATTAAACTCTTTTTTAACTTGATATTACCTCCCACAAAGACTTTTGAACTAGACATGCATCTTATCATTTGAAAGATGGATGGACTTGCCACTGACATTTCATGATTGATGTGCTTACTCACAGTCTGCCTTAGTATACTACCAGCTCTATTGAAGAAAGCCATGATTGTATCTTGTAACCTAAAATACAGCAATTTGAGAGATTAATAAAGAAATATCCAATGATAAAACCTAATAGATCAGAAAACATAGTGTAATGTAACAGAACTCCAAAATCTACACTGCCAGTTAATATAAGAAGACTAAGACTCATAATCTATAAACAAGAACAAAACCCTAAATCTGGAATCTTCATCACATAATTTATAAATTGTTCTGATATCTTCTAATAAATACAAACAACCAAAACGAATCAATCAAGTACTCAACCTTCCAGTTTAACCATCAATAAATCAAACCCCCAAACTCAAAATCCTACACGGAACATATCTACCACCGATTGGAACCAATTAGAGGAAACAGACAACAGGAAATCAAAAGAGCGAAATGATCGATCATATAGCTTCAATTAGAACACGGAAACATGATCATCAACAGCTACATCAATCTCTAATCGAAAAAATGGTGAAAATATACGTATATGAATCACAAACTAAAATATGATAAATTAGCACCGCCAAAAAATCGAATCTCACTATATCGTCAAAAATTGGAAACGAAGTACCTCTGTTCTCTAATCTTTCAGAGCGACGGTCGATGAATAAAACCCTAGACGAGGGCTTTTAGGCTTTAGCAGCTGATAACGAGGGGTTATGAGATATTTTCGGGGTATTTCTATATAGAGGGGTTGAATCGGTATTCACCGTTGGATCGTACTCGAGTAAGTCTAGGCCGTCGATTCACGTAGATGATGTATTCACCATAAAGTTTGTATAGCACGGCCAAAATAGAGTGGTTCTGGATTAGTCCCTGAAGTTCTATTTTTTGCATTTTCATCCCTGTTAGAGTGAATAGTTGTACAAGGTAATTCAATTCGGTAAATCTCAAACTTCTTAGGCTAACTGGTGTACAAGCCAGGCTGCTGCAGAGGGGCCTATGTGGCTAGCGATTCCGACGGCAAACACCGCCCTCTCCTTGGCCTTCGCCACTAGAGTGGAGTATCACGTGGAGAAACCCACACTCAAACCCTCGTTGGTTTATGAAACGCCCTGAACCCGGGGGGGGGGGGGTCTCATACGTTGGATTTATACCTCAGTACAATAGTTCTTAAACTATAAATTTCATTCATACGCAGCGAAAACTTTGTTCAAACACCAAATCAAGTTATTCCAAATTGAGTAAAACATAAGTGTCAGAAAGGAAAACAACTAATAGGATGTTAGCCTTCAAGTCGAGCATCTCTTCCATCTGAGCATCCACAGCCTCACGAGCTTCCCTGACCTAACTAAACCTTAACCTGACATGCACACTAAAAGTCAGCTACGATGAGTAAGTTCTAAAATTTATTTAAAACTTTAAACATTAACTTTGAACTTTATCAATTTAAAATTGTTCTCTTTATAAGATAATAAACTTTATTAGGATGATATTTTATCATATGGTTTTTATTTTTTTTAAAAATAAAATAAACTTTAACAATCATGTTTGCACTCGTGTAAGACTCATTTAGCATGCTTGTACCCGTACAAGGCTCCTTTACGTGCTTACACAAAGTAATACTCCTTTATCGTGCTTACATAAGGTAAGACTCCTTTATCATGTTTACACACAGTAAGACTTCCTTTATCATCCTTACACAAGGTAAGACTCCTATTGCTTGTAACGAATACAAGACTCATGTCGCTTATAAGACTCATTTTAACAAGACCCCTTTATGACTCTTTATAATTATCACATACTTTAACTATACACTGTAAATCATTCAACTATCACTTTAGCATATTAAAGCATTTAATCAAATAAACATGCTGTGTCACACAATAGCACATAACAAAATTGTCTTTCTTTATCAACTCTCTTTATCTTTATTTTCTTTAACCTTATCACTTTATAAATATACTTTATATGTGTGTATGTATAACAGCCTAAAAACGTATATAAAGGGCACTTAGAACTCACATGTGGCAATTAACTATGTCAACTATAACAGGAACAAACTCTTATTGTACTGTAAGAAGCCCTATCAACTATGTCAATCTATACAAGGTTCACATGTGAAACATCAGATTAACATACACGAAACTATCCATCGAAAGTTAGGACTTTTGATGGAAATCATCAATCGAATGTTGGGACTTTCGATTGAACTAACTGTAACGAACCAACTTTCGGGTTTGCCCTATAATATATTAATTATATTGTAGGGGTGTTTTTAAATAAAATAAAGTTGGAGGCATTTTGTAAATGGTGGAATTATCTAGTTTTGGTGCAAAGGGTTTAAATTGCAAGTTTGAGGGGCTGAAGTGTAATTTTTACAAATCAGATTGGTTTATTGAGTGTGGGTGACACAAAACACACACTCTTGTGTGTGTTTCTGGCGTGAGAATCCAGGGAGAAAAAGGGATGGAGCCAAGAGCAAGAATTGAAGATTTGGTTGTGAAATCCTTGATGAATGAGGTGTTCATCTTCTTCCAAAGCTTCAAGTAAGTTCCTCTTTTCTTCTCTAAATCACCATTGAAAGTGTTCTTGATGGGTTTGGGTAGATGATCCCTAATGAATGAAAATTGTGGGTTGTAGTGGAATTATTGTTGGGTAGGATTGATAATCTAGCATTACTAAAGCTAGAGAAGTAATCAATTCATGTTGAATTCACCAAATTGGGAGTTTTGAAAATTAGGGTTCTTGGAACCCAAATTGGGGGTTTTGCAATTGAGGTGTTTAAATGATGATTTGGTGGTTGATAAGTGTTTATGGTGTTAATAAACACATTTTTTAGTAATAACCCTCAATCAATTTGGTGATTTAAGAAATTGGAAGTTTGGGTGAAATTGGGTGGAACCCAAATGGGTTAAACGGGTCATTTGGGTTGAAAGGTGGTATTTGGGTGTTGGGGATTTGATTAAGGTCATGTTAATCAAACTAAGTTCGGGTCTTGATCTTTAGATCATAAGGGTGTGTTGGGTGTCAATTGGTGATCATTGGATTACTAATTGTAAATGGATTGTATAGGTGATAAAGGAGTAAGGAAGCTAGCTTGGAGGATCAAGCGAGATCATCTTTGGCAAAGGTAAGTGCCTTCCACTTACTTAGTAATGATAGGGTATAATAATAATACAAAAGTAGATTATATGCGGTTAATATATGATTATGTATTGGTGAATGTTAAATGGTGTTTAATCGTCATTTATGTCGAATAAGTATGCATAATGTTGTTGAAAGTGGTGTAGTTGACTATGTGGTTAATAGTCATACTAAAATGTTGAATGTGGTAGATTGATGTAGTTGACTTATGTGATTACTAGTCAAACCAAATATGGTAATTCGGAGTAACTGACTTATGTGGGATATAAGTCAAACTATTGTGGAATAATGGTGAATTGGTGTAAATTGACTTAATATGGTATAAGTCAAACCATTGTGAAATAATGGTGAAATTGGTGTAAATTGACTTATGTGGTATATAAGTCAAACCATAGTGGAATAATGGTGAATTGTTGTAAAATTGACTTAATATGGGATATAAGTCAAACCATTGTGGAATAATGATGAAATTGGTGTAAATTGACTTATGTGGTATATAAGTAAAACAATTATGGAATAATGTGAATTGTTGTAAAATTGACTTAATGTGGTATATAAGTCAAACCATTGTGGAATAATGGTGAAATTAGTGTAAATTGATTTGTGTGGTATATAAGTCAAACCATTGTGGAATAATGGTGAATTGTCGTAAAATTGACTTAATGTGGTATAAAGTCAAACTATTGTGGAATAAAATGTGAATTAGTGTTATTTTACTATATGTGGTAAATGGTCAATCTAATATGTGGTAATGGTGTAGTTTAACTTAATGTGGTAGGACTTGTATGGTGTCTTAAATACATGATTAGTCGTTTTCTGCACAAAAGTGCAAAAAGGCGGGTGGTATTGGAATAAAATGCTCCATGGGTGAAAACGAGAGGTGGTCATCGTGTTTAAAACTAACAAATTGATGTTAGTAGATGTGGTAGGACATGTATGGTGTCTTAAATACATGTCTATAGTTGTTTACTTGCATAAAGATGTAAACGGGTCGGTCGGTGGGTTGGAAAAGGCTGAAAATTTGCAAATCAATTTGGCTGAATTTGGACCGGAGTAATTTACGGCGGGCTGGAGTAATTTACGCCGCCCCGGAGTATTTTACGCCCAAAGTAGCATGTTTACGGCTCTATTTACGCCCAAAGTAGAAATTTGTTGTTTGGGGCCGGTTGTTGTTGTAAGATCTTGGGGTCTCATTTGGGGGTTGTATATCATTACTAATGGTGAATTGTGGGTGTTTCCTTGTAGGTAAAGCTTCGGTGTGATCTCGGGTCTCGCTTCACGTCGATTTGGATTCTCATACTAAAGTCGAGTGTTGTTTGCTACACACTTCTCGTGGTGGGATTTTACAAACTTGTTGGTCGTTAATTAACTTGTGGATTGTTAAAATAACTCGAACTTCTTTTCTTTTGGGAATTTGGATTCTTAAACTTGTGTTTGTAAAACTTAATATTATGGTTGTCGTTAATGTTGTAATTGGGACCGCTTCCGCGTCATTTTAAGTCGGTTTAAATTTCTAGTTGTTACACTCCTAATCGAAGGTTACTATCGAAACCTTCAATCGAATGTTGGGACTTTCGATTGAACTCCTAATAGAAGGTTACTATCGAAACCTTGAATCGAATGTTGGGACTTTCGATCAAAACATCCATAATCGAAACATCATGATTGAAAATTTGAACCTTTCGACCGAAACATTCTGGTCGAAACATACCTTCTTCCTCAGCCCAAAACCCTAATTTGTATGCAACGGCGGCTAATATGAAAATGCACAAAGGCTCAAAACCATCATATAACACCCATATAACCACCATCCATCGATGACATGCGAATTAGAATGTAAACTTCTTACCTTTACTGAGTTTAAACCGAAACCACGAAGAACCGACAACCACCTTCCTTTTACTGTCTATAAACAACCGTAAGAACTCTCTTTCGATCCTTGGTAAGGAACAAACCTTGAAATCGAACGAGATAGACTCGTTCCTCTTTTTCTCGTCTCTTCTTCTTTGCTCTCGGCCGAAATCACACACACAAGCACACCCACACAAGAATATGAGGATGGGATGGTGAATGGCAAGCTAAGTGGCATTCCCGTCTTTTTAGGGTAAAAATCATATTACATAACACCCCTCTATTTCCATCATAATCCTTTTCTTTAAACCTATGTAGTAACCGTAATTACAAGCTACAACATTTTGGGATTTTACAGTTTATTTGATTTATGTGAAATCAACTAATTTAGGCATATAAAACGTAAAAAAGGTCATAGAATATTAGTAGATGGATTTTCACTTAAAAGATGACACTTTAAAAAAAAATCCATAACTCCTAATAAAAAAATAACAAATACAAGATTAACATAATGAAACAAGAAATGAATGTAAATAAATAAACTAACTAACATAAACAAACAAATAAATTAATAAAAACAAATAAATTAATATAAACAATCACTTTAACATAATCAATCAATTTAAAAGAAAGATAAAGAATTCAGTATGATTTATTGAATAAAGAAAATTAAAAGTAATACGAAAATACTAATATAAATAGTGAGATTTAAGAAAGAAAACTTACAAGGTGACGGTGGGTATGAAAATGCTAATATAAATAGTGAGATTTAAGAAAGAAAACTTACAAGGTGTAGATAGGAGTCTAGTGTTGTTTGACGGTGGGTATTAAGGTTTTAAATATTATTTTTTTATAATAAAATTCAATTTCTTTTATTATTGGTTGATAAAAACAAAAATCCACCAACATTAATTTTATGAGAATTAATAGTTTTTACTAATGATAATTGAACAAAAAGAAGGTAAAAGAATCGGGAAAACGGTTAAATCAAGTTGCGAAGAAGTGTCCAGGTATTAAATTATTTATTTTGAACTTTGGGACGATTAGAATCTAGGGAAATTTTTTTGTATTTATTAGTTTTCTTTAAAAATAAAAGATACAACTATAATATAATCAATTTAAAATTATACGCCATTGTATTATATCAAATTACATGTATTAAAATCAAACATGTTACACGATTAACCAATTAATCATTAGTGAACAAAATATTGTTTATATCGATAACCAAGCGTCAACATCAGTATGTGACGATGAGCGACGATGGATATGAATAATCCGAGAAACACTAGCTAAATTTATAAAAACAATAAAACATTAATGTTTTATAATTTGAAAATTAAATTGTCTACTTTTAGTAAAATCACAGTCCTCCTTATCAGAGGAGGAGGCGATTGTTTTTGTTTGTTCGTATGATGGCAGATATGGCGGATAGCGTGGCGGCGATGGGTGATGGTTCCACAATGTTTACCGATCGTTAATGCCGTCGGCGATAAGACTGTTGTTCTCGACATGTATACTCAATAGTAAGTTAATTAGCTTAGCATGCATTTTTTTGTTAGTTTAATTTATGATTGATTAATTTCATTGAGAATCAGTTGCGGATCTAAAAAGTAGAATTCACCTATTTGTGTGTCTGTTTGAGCTAGGGTTTGCAAATGATCGGGATAATTACCATGGTGAACCGTTTCGGGTATGGTCGGTTATGAAGATGAAGAGTCTCCGGTGAAAAGTGAACGACGGTGAAGGGAAAGCTAATTTCTGGCGTCTTAAAAAGCTAAACCGCCGTCTTAAAAAAAGGTGAAAAGTCTCTTTTATCCCTCTAATATCGTTTACAAAGGAGTATAGATTATTTCCAAAAATCTATTTGCATACTTTTATTTTTCTAATTTTCTAAATAGTAAGTTCTAACTACCTAATTTTTGTACATGACATTAAACTTCTATCATTTTCGACCTTGTCGCTATAATATCTTTATTTTCCGCTGGGAGCGCTTTTCTATCTCATATGACAGAGGAAAATTTTGCCCTCATCCCACTATTCTCAATAGACCCTACCAATAGCTTTGCTAGGCGTAGAATTTTATTGTATATGTTTGTTTTTATTTATTTATTTTTAAAATATATAGATCCAAGTCTAACGGGTCAATGAACCCTATGGTTTAAAAAAAAATACACATATTAGATATGCCTACTTCATAAATAAACCCTCATTATTAATACCGGATCTCATGAACCTAGCTAAACCTCCCAAGTATATTTCAATGAAATAATTTCATGTTCTAATATTAGAGTACTTTTAGACCCAAAGTTTATTTTACCAAGTAGACTTCATTGACAAACTCGTTTATTTTGTATGTGTTATATATTCTTTGTAAATTTTTCATGCTAATTAAGTATAAAAATATGAAAAAAACAATAATTCGTATAAACTTAACAAGACTCCTAACACTAAAGAGTTATATATTTCACATATTTTTTAAACCTGTATCATCCACTCATTTTACAAGATCTACTTGTAAATTGAGCTTATTTTATTTTTACTTATAAATTCGTTACTTTGATCATGTCATCCGAAAAGGTTTATATTTAAAAAATAAAATCAATTTGAATAATTTAGCAGTTTTGAATTGTGAATATTATCATGTAACTTTTGTTCTTTATAAAATCAATTTAACAAACACTTTCAACTTTTACTTTTTTTTCAAATAAAGATCATAACATTCTTCATATTACAAGGGGCATATCAGTTTTTGTTAATAGTCTAGGGAGAAAAGAGTAAAATCCACAATTTTGTGAGCCTTATTGACCCGCAAAATACCCGATCAGATCCATACTTGAACCCGAACCGCCAGTCAATGCTCGATACTACCAACGACACGGGTGATTGAATAGAAAATCGAGCATTTCATCAAATCTCCAATTTGGAACCCTAAAAGCTCCAGTTTTTACTTCATCCCAGATCAGATTATGGACCAAAACGAAAGACCCACAAGCCTTCTTCATTCCCTAGGCGAAGAAATCATCAGAATCATAACCCCAGTTTCAATCTGCATGTTCTCAGTGGTCATTTTAGTCTCTGTATTGAACACCAATCCATCCAACTCTTCTTCAATCTCCACCATAGCCACCATAGCTTACAACGAAAGCTCATCTGATTCAGAATGGGATAAATTCAAAGGCGCCCTCTTGAACTCCCTTGTGTTTGTTGCTGTTGTGACAGCTGTCACTTTCCTATTGGTTCTCCTTTTCTACTTCAGGTGCACAAGTTTCTTGAAATATTACATGGGTTTCTCTGCTTTTCTTGTTTTAGGGTTCATGGGTGGTGAGATTGCTATTTTCTTGATTGAAGTGTTCAGAATCAAGATAGATTGTTTTACTTTTGTGTTGTTGTTGTTCAACTTTACAATTGTTGGGGTTTTCGCGATTTTTATGGAGAAAATTCCCATCTTTGTGACTCAATCTTACATGGTGGTTATTGGGGTGTTGACTGCTTATTGGTTTACAATGCTGCCTGAATGGACCACTTGGGTGCTTTTGGTTGCCATGGCTTTGTATGATCTTGCTGCTGTTTTGTTACCCGGTGGTCCGTTGAGGTTACTAGTCGAGCTTGCTATTTCGCGGGATGAAGATATACCTGCCCTTGTTTATGAAGCCCGGCCCGTAGTCAATCCCACAAGTCATACTGTTGTTCAAAGAAGGGTATGGAGAGATAGGCCCGTTAACCCTGAATCACAAACCGGGCCCCAAATTGGTTCAGATTCTACTGGAAGTTCTCAAAATGTTGAACAGGGTCGTGCTCCTGAGCTATCGGCTCCGTTGATTGAGCGGGTTAGGGAGCATGGGCATGAGCCTGAGAGCCTGGAGGGGATTGGGTTGGGGTCATCAGGTGCTATCAAGCTTGGTTTAGGGGACTTTATTTTCTACAGTGTGTTGGTGGGAAGGGCTGCAATGTATGATTTCATGACGGTTTATGCGTGTTATCTTGCCATTATAGCGGGCCTTGGTATTACTCTTATTCTTCTTGCTTTTTATCAAAAAGCACTGCCTGCACTTCCTGTATCTGTCATGCTTGGGGTGTTGTTCTATGTCTTGACTCGGGTGTTTCTTGAAGAGTTCGTTGTACAATGTTCGTCAAATCTTTTAATGTTTTAATATGTTTGGGTATACGACTTGATTCTTTAAAAGATCTTCGCAACTTTTGATGTGCTATGTGTTATCATTCATCTTTGGCTGCATAAATATCAAATATCTGCAGGAAATTTTCATGCTTTATTTATGCTTGTTTTTAATACGCTACTGGTTCATTCATTGTATTTCTTTTGTGGGTCTCATACATGTTTGTCGAGTAAGTTGAAACTGTAGGCATGATGAACTGACCTGGATATAGTCAATGAAGTTGTAACTGTTCTTCATGCCACCCACTTTTTGAACCAGCAATGACCATTGTTCTTCATGTTATGGTAACCATTTCTGCTTTAGTTTCACAAACTTTGACCTTCTGGGTCAAAACATGAAACCAACCGAGCTAATATTTGCATGTTTTGGGGTGAATTGAGTGTATTGAGCATCATCAAGATTCAGTCTTCCCCACAGGAACCTAGCTAGCAAGATATGTGAAATTCAAAATACCATATTTAAAAAAACAAATAATACATATAATGATCTAAGTGTAGCAATTCAAGATATAACTTGAAACACGACAAGAACATGACACGGAAATAACCAGGCTTTGGGTTTGTCAGCTTAACCAATTTAATAAAGATGTCGTGTTTGGATTGACCTGTCCAACCTGTTTAATAAATGGGCCGTGTTTGGGTCGTACTAAAACCAGACGGGTCAATCCTTTTAAAATTAAAATAAAAAATAAAAAAATATATATCAAGTTTAATTCACCAACCCATTTATGATTCGTTTAACATATTTACAACTTGAGTATAACCCATTTACATCATGTCACTCATCTTGACTTGCCAACCATTAAGCCCGGTTAGATAATCTGTTACACAAGTCGTGTTGAGTTATTCAATTTTAACATGTTTATCTAAATTAATTGGAATACGAGTTGGATTACGATCTTTAATACCCCGAATCATATGATTCAATTAATTGGATCATTATTGTCATTTGTTGCTAAGACGTAGATTTGAACCTTGCTCGATTTGGTACATGTTATATATTTTCTGAGTTTCGATTGAAAGAACTGAGATTTGTAATGCTTTATCTGCGTTGGTTTGTCTTTTGACTATCTTCCTTCTTGATCAACGTTCGATTTAGTCTATAACTTGTGTTTTATATTTAGTTAATTGAGTAATTCGTGTTTTATGTAACAATTACACATATGTAATCCGTTAATTTTGTTGTATTTTGGGGTTTGAGGTACATTATAAGTGTTTCCGGTTCATGATAAAAAAGGTTTAACGATTACATATACATAATCGACACATAATCGGTGTTGCCGGTTAGTTTTATTGTATTTTGGGGTTTAAGGTGAAGAACATGAAATATTATATAAATATGTAACATGCGGACTACATATATGTAATCTGACATATTACCCATGCTCCAAAAAGATTATGTAATATGTTATATTACATATATGTACTTAGATTAATGAGATTCTCGAATGCTCATTTAGTATGCGAGATTACACATATGTAATCTGTCAGATTACATGTGTGTACTTTTGCAGATTACATAACTACAAATTGTTTTTTTTAGTACAACAATATTATACTCAAATTAAAGATAAAAAATGCTCGATTTTATGGTGTATTTTTTTAAAAATAATAACCTATGTAAAGTTATTATACCTATATTTAAAGTTGAAGGAAAGAAATAGTAGCTATTTTGTCATGTAGTGAGTTAGTTTTTTTTTTTAGTTTTGAGTTTTTTTTTTCCTTTTTCGTTTTTTCTAATTATTGCGTGTGTATTTGTTTTCGAGTTTTTTTGGCACAACGTTTTCAAGTTTTACGGCTGAGCGACGCTCGCTTTTACGATAAGGTGTGTTTTAAGGTTTTACGACGGAGTGGCGGCTGTTGCGACGTATTTTTATATAACGGGTATATTTTAGGGTTTTACGAATAGTAGTCTTTTTGTCATGTAGTGAGTTAGTTTTTTTTCTAACTTTTAAGTTTTTTTTTCTTTTTCGTTTTTTCTAATTATTGCATATGTATTTGCTTTCGGGTTTTTTTTGGCGCTACGTTTTCAAGTTTCACGGTGGAGCGACGCTCGCTTTTATAAATGGGTATTTTTTAAGGTTTTACGACAGAGTGACGACTGTTGAGGCGTATTTTTATACAACCGGTATGTTTTAGGGTTTTACGAAAGAGTGACCGACATTGTAGCCGAATGATAACGACCAAATTCCCGTGCGCATAACTTTGTGAGTGGTGCTAATTTTGTTTTTTCACCCTCATACTATATATAATTTACGCTTTTAACCCGTTTGTTTTTTTAATAATTCCGTTTTTCTTTAATGCCTTTAGTTCGTTGCCTTTTTATATAAAAAAACGAATGCACGGGTGTTTTTCTTTATTTTCTTTGAACGTCCCTATATTACCATTGCGGTACCGTGCATAACCGATCCGGCGGCATTGGTGTTATCGGAACCGGTATCGGTATTCGCTTTTATGGTTTCCGATGATCCGAGCCGATAAGACCAATGTCACACCATGTATCGTAAAGAATAAACGATTGGACTTTCACCGCGTAGCACGAATCTTTTCATAAGCAGAAACCGCGTGACGCGCTGGTGGACCCAACTAGTTAAGATTTAAAGAACATGGGTGGTGGTGGGGGGGGGTGATATAAGTCAACAATAATGGCTCTCCTCATTTTACCCTTTTTAATAATAAAATAGAAAATATGTACAAATTATGTGATTGGTGATCAATTGGAGTTTTCTAAGTTTTCTCACTTAAGTAAGGTTTTCCCATGATCATCTCTCCCTATGCGTGTGTGAAATCGATCAAATGAAAAGCAACACTAAATGTAATAACCAATAAACCAAATTATGATAACATATTTATTATAATTAATCGGATGTTGACTTTTGAGGAAAAATATTAAAATAAGTGTAACATCCTAGAATTTCACCTATTGATGGTTCGGGCGAATGGATGACCCGAATCCCTATTAACCAAGATAGTTGGCAAGATTTTTCTCAGAAATGAAAGTTTAAAGTAATTAGAGTACTCGAGTAGCAGATACTGCAGTTAATAAGATCGAAACGCACGTTAACAGGACCGCAGGGACCCGGATGTAAACCGCAAAGGTTTAAATAAGAATTTAAGGGAAAACCCTAGGCCACTCAGCCTAGGTGTGTTCGACGACAGCAAGGAGAAGGCGCAAAGGAGAGGGGGTCGGGCAAGGGGGTCTCACGGTGGTACCACAGCGGCAACGAGCGAAGGTGGGACGCCGCTACCCGAAAGGTAAACTTCTAAACCCATCCTTTTACCTTCTCGTATCCGTTAGTGCATGAGAAACCCCACTAGGGTTTTGTGACGATGGTTATGGTGGAGGATGGCAGGAGGGAACTCGACGGTGAAAGAGTGGGGTGGTAGACGGTGGTCGATGAGAGATAGAGAGAGGGAGTGACAGAGTGAGGAGGAGCGGTGTGAAGCAAGTGGCAGCGCTCGACGACGGGCTGTGGTGTTCACGGTGGTGACCAGGTGGTAGCCGTAGGTGGTGTAGTAGTAGTAAGGGGAGGACGAGGAGTCGACAAGGAGGGTGATGGTGGCTGTGACGGTGCGACGGCAGCGAGTACGCGGTAGCTTGGCGATGGTGGTCACGACTTGGGAAGCAATGGCATACGATGGTAATGTGGAGCCGATGGCGGTGGTGCCATGGTGGTGCGTGGCCGATTAGAGTTATGACTAGACGAGGAAGACGATGGTGGTGAGCGAAGTGGACGGTGAAACCTATAGTGACGGTTGGTAGTGGTACACGGTGGTGGTGGTTCACGGTGGTGAACGGGGAGGAGAGTGGGATCGGGTTACACCCGATTAGGGTTTGGTGAGCCTAGGGTTGCATGGTAAGGTTTGGACGCGTATGGGAGTCTCGGCTCGTGTACGGGTGACTTATGAGACTAAGGTTTTACGTAAAACATGAACGTGCATCATGCACGTTCCAGACGGGTCCAGGGTAACCCGGTTTGGGCGGATGCGTGGATTAGGGTTTTGCATGGATGTAAAGGATGTGCAGACAAGACGGGTATCTAGAACATTTATACTTATACGTAATGGACACATGTCTAGGACGTACTCTGACTGTGTGACCATACGTTAGGAGGTTCGGGTTCGTACGAGGAGACCGTTGCAGTACTAGAGTTGGATCTTCATATCGGTGAGTTTCTAATCCCCTACTTCTTAAATGTTTTACTGTTTTTGGGGCTATCGTACATGCGTACAAAATATGTTTATTTTAATAAACGTGTTAAGAGTTTTGGGTTTTTACCCGAGGTGTTTATGAACTATAATATCCATTAATGGGTCAGGTGGTCTATAGAGTGTCTAAGAGATTATGTGAGCTAGGGATAAATGAGTTACTGATGGGTGTCATGTTAAGGGTTAGTCAGGGTGAGTCGGGATGTAAGCAAAACGCTTATCCGTGTGAGTAGGACATGTTATCCTAGGTCTAGGTGTGGGGTGCATACCTAGTAATGAGTCATGTAAATGAAGTATGATGTTATGTGTTTTATGCTTGCATAGTTGTCTCTGTGACACGGCAAACGGGATTGTGAGGGACGAAGTCCTTTGGGAAGTCACCAAAGGTGACAATATTCAACAGGTTAATGATGAGCTCGGGGTGTGTCGAAATCCCTGACGAGGGTGCAAATGGCGAGGTATGTGTTTGTGTGCATATATATATATGTGTGTGTGTGTGTGTTAAATTGCATGCAAGTGTTGAGTTATATTTATTGTGCATGAGATGCTGTTAATGTGATGTGTAGATGATATTAATGTGTGGTGTGTAGAGTGAGATTGACCGTTGAGTCGGGATGATGCTGTGGTGTTTACAACTGTTGTGTCAGTTGACAATTGAGAGTCTTGGTCAATGCTGAGTAAGTCGGTGACTAGGGATTGGTTGTGTTAACCAAGTTTTCGGGTTAATGTGGGTGGTAGATTACAAATAATTAGTAAAGTAAGATTGATCCATGTCGGTGAGGTTTATTGGGTTATATTTATGGGATGAGTCTAGGGTGGTGAACCTTTTGGGATATCATAAGATAACAGGGGTTATCTACATGATAATAACTTATAAAATTATTTTATAAGGACCAGAGAGTCCTGAGTGAAGATAAATAATAATTGTGACGAGATGACTTTTATTTAAATTAAACTATTAGAACTCACTCAGCGTAGCTGACTTTGTGTGTACGTTGGATTGTTTTTCATGGGAGCTTCGTGGTTGACGTATCTTGGCTTGGGAGCGGTGCTACTCGAATTTGTTGTGAAAGCATTCGTAAGGTAAAGTTAATAACGATAACATAACATAAAGAGGATTATTATTTTTAGAAAGACTTCCACTGTAATTTTAATTAACTAAACGAGTATTTTTAAAGAAATACCCAGTGATGAGAACCAATTGTAGGGTGCCCGATTTGGGGCCTTTCAATAAGATCAAAATAAATGTGTGATTAGAATTTGGTTTTTTTGTTCTTGACCTTTTTATCTCTCCTTCATGCTCCTTGAGTTTGTTTTGAATATCTTGTTGCATCTTCAGGTTTTCCTGATGCCTTACTCCCTAAGTGTTAGGAGTTGTGTCATAATCTCTTCTAGATTTTGTCTCTTATCGGGCTATGGTCTGCTTCCTTGGAATTCTCCTTGTGGCTGACGGGATTGAAAACCGGGTGGTTGCTGGTACTTCCCGACTTCCAACTGAAGTTTGGGTGATTACGTCATCCAGGGTTGTAATTAGTTCCGAAGGAATTATTTTGTAGGCTTTGGCCACTTGCCCAATAAGCTTGTTCATTAGCAGTGACCTGGGAACAATCAGAAGTGTTATGTGAGCTTTTAGAATATTCACAAATTTGTTCAACTTTATTTACCTGCATCTTCTCGAATTTCAATGAGAAGGCATCGAATTTCGCTAATAACGAGGTGTATTCATCTATCTTGTGAACACCTTTAGGTTTAGATTTAGTGCTCGCAGTTGGCCATTGGTGGCTCGTGATTGTGAGATCTTCTAGTAAACTGTATGCGTTACTAGGTGTATGCTTAAGTAGCAATCCTCCTGTTGATGCATCCATTGTCTGTCTGGTGAGATGTTGCCAACCACTATAGAACGTCTGCGGTTGGAACCATGGTTCCAATCCGTGATGCTGACACTTTCTTAAGTATTCCTTGAATCTATTCCATGCTTCGTAAAATGACTCATCCTCCTTTTGTGTGAATTCCGTGATTTGATTCCGTATCGATGAAGTTTTGGAAGGAGGGAAGTATTGAATGAGAAATTTATCAACCATCTGGTCCCATGTAGTGATGAAACCTTCAGATAATGATAAGAACCAAGCCTTTGTTTTCCTTTGCAATGTGAAAGGGAAAAGCTTTAGTCTCATGGCATCCTGCGTGACAACATTGTACTTGAATGTATCACATAATTCCAGAAATGTTGCGATGTGCACATTTGGGTCTTCGTCGGATCCTCCACCGAGTGACATTGAGTTCTGGATCATGTGAATTAGGCTAGGTTTGATTTCGAAATTGTTGGCCTCGAATGCTGGCCTCAAATGCTAGGTCTGATTTCGTCTGCCATGGGCTTCGCATAGTGAGCGATAGTCCTTGCATCTGGGGCTGCTGCCATATCTTCTTCGTGATCACTGTCGGTAGTGATATCTTCTTCTGCCTCCGTCATTCTTTTGTGAAATTCACGTTTCGGTTCTGGGAATGGTTGGACGAGTTTCCTAGAAGTACTCCGAGGAATATACTAAGGCACAACACTATCCTACTAGGAACAAATAAAATAAAATAAAATAAAAACAAGAATAAAGAATCTTTTTTTTGTGATTTTTGAATAAAAACCAGATTATTGACTTGGACTTTTCTTAGAATTGCCGAATGTGTCCCTGACAACAGCGTCAAAAACTTGTTGTTCATGTATCTGAAGTTAAGAGTGATTTTAGAAACTCTTGTGCTCTTTCAAGATTTAAATTTATAAAAATGGTTTTTACTATAACAAATACCACACACACGTTAGACAAGTGCACCTATCGTATCTGTAATATATAATCAATGATAAGAACCAAGTAACAATCCATGGACACTTGTGGTTGCTCCTAATACTAGATTTTATATCAATATCTAGTTAACTAATGGTTTTGAAGAAATGAATATTTAAAATAAATGAATTAACTTTTGACGAAGGGGTAACGACTATATCATGTAGATTTCGAATCCTTTTGACTAATTATAGGATGAATCTTTGAATGATTGCATCTATAAAGGCAGTTCCCTAAAGGGCTAGTGAAACATCCCAAACCGGGTACATCTCATAGTTGGCACAAAACATGAATAACATAGTTCTTAAACTTCGAATTCAGAATCAATACAATGGAAGTCTTACAAAAACATAACCAAATATCACAACCAATTAAAACATTCAACATAACATTCAAATAGTTCAATCAACTTGAAATGCCAGTCTTCAGTCAATGTAGTCCTTCAGTCCAGCCAATCCGAGCTCTCTCAGCTCCACAATTTAACTTAATTCTCATATGAAATTCATACTAAAAAGTCAAATATACCGAGTGAGTTCTATCTTTACTTTACTAGCTATAAACCCCGTTTAGCATTTAATATAGCTTTAGTTATTAAAATAATATAAGCTTTCAATATATTTAGGTTTTAACAAAACATTCGCTACACATTCTATAAGAAATCGATATGCTTTGTTGATGCTATCAACTATGATACAAGCTATAAATAATACAAAAGGAGAGTGATTACAGGAAACTACCTAAGGGGATACAATCATTCCTAACAAACATAATCAATCTAATAAATACAAATATACACCAATAATATCGATGGATAATTATTGGTTAACATTCCCCCGCAGTTTGAGCCGTAGGTTGACGAAGGCATAAACTGGACCGAAACCGTTGGAAGAGATGTTTCGGTAGACCCTTGGTAAAAATATCTGCATACTGATAGTCGGCAGAAACGTGTAGGACTTTAATTGTACCAAGTCGGACCTTTTCTTGAACAAAACGGATATCGAGCTCGACGTGTGTAGTGCGTTGATGTTGCACGAGATTTTCCGAAAGGTATACCGCCGAGACATTGTCACTAGATAAGTGTCGCATGTGTGGTCGGAACATGAAGTTCGAGAAGGAGGTTACGGATCCAGCAAACCTCGGCTGTAGCGTTGGCAACTCCCCGATATTCGGCTTCGGCACTAGACCGAGAGACCGTAGGTTGGCGTTTTGAAGACCAAGAGACCAAGTTGGCGCCCATGTAGACACAATAGCCGGAGGTAGAACGTCGTGAGTCGGGACACCCGCTCCAATCCACATCTGAGTATGCCGTAAGCTTCGTGGATGAAGAGGGAGAAATGACGAGGCCCTGAGATAAGGTACCTTTGATGTAGCGAAGAATCCGTTTGAGGAACTGAAAGTGCGGTTCCCTTGGCGCATGCATGAAAAGACAGATATGTTGAACCGCATAAGAAATATCCGGACGGGTAATAGTGAGATATTGTAGGGCACTGGCTAGGCTTCTATATAGGGATCCATCCGAAAGAAGTGGACCGGCGGTAGCACTGAGTTTGGAGCCTGCTTCGACCGGGGTACTAACCGTCTTGCAGTCGGACATGTCTGCCCGTGATAGGATGTCGGACGCATATGTCGATTGAGATAAGAACAAACCACATTTTTGTTTATGAACAGTGATGTCGAGGAAGTGATGTAGCGGACCAAGATCGGTCATTTTAAATTCTGTTGAAAGTGACCGGATAATCTGTTGAAGTAATGTGTCACTTGAAGTAGTTAGGATGATATCATCCACGTAGAGTAAGAGGTAAGCCATTTGATTGCACTTTCTATAAACAAATAAGGAAGTGTCGCAAATGCTACTCTTAAAACCGCACTTGGAAATATATGTTGCAAACCGATAATACCAAGCCCTAGGAGCTTGTTTTAAACATGTTTTGGCTCTATAGTAGAGACGAACCCCGACGGTTGAAACATATAAACCTGTTCTTGCAAATGGCCATGAAGGAAGGCATTTTTAACGTCCATTTGATGAATTGGCCAAGATCTTGACACGGCTAGACTAAGGACCGTCCGAATTGTGGTAGGTTTTACCACGGGACTAAACATGTCATCGCAATCGACTCCCACTGTTTGACTTTTACCGTTCACAACGAGTCTAGCCTTGTATCGTTCCAATGAGCCATCGGCTTTGAATTTATGCTTATATAGCCACATGCACCGAATAATAGGCGCATCCGTAGGTCTCGTTACTAGTTCCCATGTATTATTTTCCAATAGAGCTTTATATTCGTTAGACATGGCAATTTTCCAATTTGGATCGGTGAGGGCTGTGAGATGAGATTTGGGTAGTGGAGAAAGAGACGGGGTTGTTTCGGTGTTTAAGGACAGATGGACATTAGGTTTGACGATACCGGAGCGGGATCGGGTTTGCATGGGGTGAGAGGATGTGGAGTTGGGATTGGAAACAGAAGGTGGTGGGTTATTGGTAGATGGTGGCGGGTTATTATTAGGGGGTGGCAGATTGTGTGTGGGAGGAGGAGTAGGTAGTGGTCCGAGCGTGGAAGTTGGGCCGGAGTTTGATGGAGTGGTTTGTGTGTTAGATGAAGGTGAGGATGGAACGTGTTGGTCACGAGTAGGGGTTGGGGTGGTTGGTTGGGTGAAGATTAAGGGAGAGGGGTCTAAGAACGAGTGTATGGGAGGTGGATGGTGCTGGGTGTTGTAAGGAATTTGAGACTCGTCAAAGGTGACATGTCTCGAAAAAATAGTTTTACCGCTTGAAATGTCTAGACAACGTGGCCGCGATAGTTTGTGGGATACCCAAGAAAGACACAATGGGTGGAGCGAGGGGCCAGTTTGTAAGGGCGAGTAGAAGAGGTGTTAGGATAGCATAAGCAACCGAACACGCCAAGATGGTCGTATAAGGGGGTACGGTGGTAAAGAAGAGACGTAGGGGAGTGGTTGTGGTGTAATTTGGTGCGGAGAATATTGTGAAGGTGAGAGGCCGTGTCTAAGGCCTCAACCCAAAAAGATGATATTGAGAATGCTTTTGTTGCCAAGGTTGTGCCCATCCCTGTGTTGGGTATGGACAAGGTGGAGCCCAATAGGATGGAGGGGCCCAATAAGGGTATGAAGCCGGTGGTGGTTGGGGCAAGTAGGGCTGGGGGCGATATTGACTTGGGGCGCGAGAATTGGTCTTGCTATTTCGGTTATTTTCACGGAGATGTTGACCAGTGGAACGACGAGGTTGGTTGTCACGGATTGGTGGCTGAGATGCAACGGCGGCTGCCACAACCGGGGTCGGTTATATCTTTTCACGAGCGGTAATTCTTCTTGCTTCATATTGGAGTTGGTCGATTGCATTTTCCCATGGGGGAAGAGATTGGTTGAGGGTAGATCCGATGGCATCGTACTCTCGAGGCAAAGCGCGAACCAAATAGATGATCCGTTAGGTGTTGTTGATTGAGCAATCAACAACCGTGAGTTGATCCGCGAGTTCACGGATTCGCTGGCAATATGCTTCAAGGGAGGTCATGGCGGCGAGAGTCAAATTGGTAAGTTCTTGTTGAAGTGCCGTGGCCCGAGAGCCCTTGTTGTTCAAGAACAGATTCTCTACCCGCTTCCAGGCCTCGTAGGTGGTAGATTTATCAACCAAAACCTCGTTGAAAAGTTCTTCCGAAAGGGTCCCGTAAATCCATTGCAAAACTATAGCGTCAATATTCTTCCAAGCGGGGTACTCGGTGGATGCGGCGGCAGGGGCCGACGAACCGTCGATGTGTTGAAGCACATCGAACCCTGTGGCATGGAGCTTAAAAAGTTTCACCCACGAATGGTATGAAAGTTTTTCACCGTCGAGAACCCGGATTCGTTGCTGGATATTTGTGACGGTATAGGCAGGATGAAGGCAATGGTGTGATACCATATAAGAAATCGATATGCTTTGTTGATGCTATCAACTATGATACATGCTATAAATAATACAAAAGGAGAGTGATTACAGTAAACTAACTAAGGGAATACAATCATTCCTAACAAACATAATCAATCTAATAAATACAAATATACACCAATAATATCGATGGATAATTATTGGTTAACACATTCAACTGTTACAATTTCATTATTATGAAATCCGTTACTTCCACTATCATTTGTTAAAAAACATGTTTTAGGAAGCCAAAAGGCATCCTGCATTCAACCATTCATTCATTCCGTTCCATTCAGATTATATTGCCCCTAAGGCTAACTGCACGAAGACCGACAATATAATCACCGAACCATTGCCCGAAAACAAAGTTCCCATATGCTTGTACAAGACAAGACTCCATTCAGATTATATTGCCCCTACGACTAACTACACGAAGACCGACAATATAACCACCGAACCATTGCCCGAAGACAAAGTTCCCATATGCTCATATACAAGTCTCCTCTGTTGTCTGTCACGAAGACAAGACTTCTCTGTTTCTTGCACAAGGAAAGAATCCTCTGTTACTTGTATACAAGACTCCACTGTTTATTCAATGCATTCACACACATTCAAACAAACTATCACATAACACTTTAGCACATACACATTACAATACACCACGTATTAACATTTAAGTATAATACATGCCATCTATCACATTCATCCGGTACCGAAGTAGCGCCATTACCCGTACACATTAACCATTCACACATATTATCACATAGGAATAATATATGACTACTGTCATCCAGTACCGAAGTACCGCCATTCACTTATTTCTGTTCTCTTTAAAAACATGATTTTAAAGACTCTACAAATAAGTTTACTCTATCCTTTTACTTTCATTTCTTTTACAAATATATATAGATATTTTATAAAACATTCATTCGCTCATCTGTGCCATCCATTAAACCCGTTCACCGGTTAAGTATGCATCTCAACCCAAAACATAAAGAAAAAGGGCAATAGAAACTCACCAGGTACACTATCACTAGCCACTATACTTTTGCAAGCTAGGCGGTAAGCTACACGATCTGTACAAATTCAACACGTGAAATATATCAATTTCTAGATAGCGTCGCCTGTAGTGTCGCCCCGGCTTAGTGTCGCCAGAACACTCAGTGTCGCCCAACAGTGTCGCCATAACTTTCGCTATGGACTTAGCGTTGTCCCATTAGTTTCGACACTTAGTGTCGCCAATCATTAGTGGCGTCACCAATCAGTGACGTCACTTCCTCGACTGTCGTCACCTTCCCCACTTTACCCGCGACTAGTGCCGCCCCAAGAATAGTGTCGCCACTTAAAGATCAAGCGTTTCAGACGCTGTTTTTGACCAAAATCCATAACTTTTTACGTCCAAAACTCTTGTTTAACTTTTATTAAACAAACCCTTGAGTCTAAACACCATTCCATACGTTAAAACCCCCGTTTCATGATCAAAACCCTAGTTTTTCACCCGAAACCCTAATAGAACATAAACCCAAGATTTAGAGCGATTCTTACCCTGTAGTGGCTCTGTTTCTTCATGCTTTCACTGCTGGAATGATTACCAATGATCTCCAATGCTTGAAAGCTTCCAACACACCAAGAAATCCTTGATTCTTCAAGCTTTATCTCTCTAGCCAAATTTCATGAATTGTGATGAATGAGAGGCTGGTTGGCAGCTGCTAGGGTATAAGGGAGCGTTCTTCGTTTTATTGGAAATCCAAGGAATGGTTGTGTTATAGACAACACTAACCCCCTAAGTGAATTTTAATCAACTATCTTATGTCTTAGAACCTCCAAGAAATATCCATAACAAGTATCACTCGCTAGAGGTTTTAACTAGTTTCAGAGTACACAAGAAAAACTCTAACAAACTCTTAATTCCTTTTATTTAGAATTAACAATTAAGCAGTGCTTTTACCTTTACCCAAATAACCTAGACCTACCTTGCTCTTGCCATAGTAACAAGACCTAGACTATAGACCATAGACTATAACTGAAGAATGTTGAATAGTAATTCTAAAAAGCAAGCCTTACACCTTAGAACCAAACCAACCAACATCTAGATCGAATATGATTCAAATAACAGTAGAAACACATATGCAACATAAGATCTTGAATTAAGATTATTCAATCCATTAAAGATTCATAAAATCAATTAAACAAATAATCATTCTTATTCAAAATTCATGTATGACCTCATAACGTTTAAGAACAAAACAATAAGATAAAAGAACGTAATCAAAGAAATACAAGAAAGATAGAACTGAATATAGGGCCCAAGTCTTCAATGATTCTCCCCGAGAATGATCTCTAACTCGAATGCTTCAGCCTTTAGCCTTCTTTCAGTATTCTCCTCAATCGGGAGTGGTATCTCATGGTATTTCTCTACACCAAAGTGGTATTTTGCAGTATCTCTAGGTATATCTTTTCCTCTAGCTGTCAATTTCTTTATACATGCTTCGATTAGGTCTCCTTCATACGGCCCGTATACAGTCATACGACTGTATGGTCTTCAGACACAGCTACAACTTAGGTACTTGGGCAATCGTACGACCCGTATACTCTTGTACGGCCGTACGACGTCTTTTGCGTTTTTCTTCTTTTCTTCCAAGTCCTTGAACTTTCGATATCTACTGGTTTCTTCTCCATAATTACTTCTATTCATCAAGTAGACCTGTAAATTCACTGAGTTTATAACATAACCTAGTAATTTACAGTAAAATCTTTATTAATTGGGATTAATTTAATGATAAAAAGATGTGTAATTTATAGCACATCGGTATAAGTAGTACCAAGAGCTTTAAAACTAGTAATAATAATATTAAATCTAGTATAACCCTCATCAATCTTTTCATGTTCACCAACATTAAATTGCTAATATTGTTGTATAAGCAATTCAACCTTGTTGTCTATTACTTGAGGGTTACCTTGGTGTGTAATAACAAGAGTTTTTCATACTTCATTAGCGGTTTTACACATAAAAACTCTTTCGTATTTTTGTTTTGGCAAAGCGTTATAAAAAATAAGTTTTGCCTTAAAGTTCTTGGAGATTATTCTATTTTGTTTGGATGTCCGAGCTTCTTTAGGTATAGGAACAATAACTTTTTCTTTATCATCGTACTATTATGGAACAAGATCACCATTTTCAGTTATTTCCCAAAGATCTACATCTTGGCTTTTATATAAGTTTCAAATCTTTATTTCCCATAACAAAAACCTTCATTTTCAAGCAAAGGTGGTTTTACCAAAGAATTCCTCTCTACATAGTTTTGAGCCATGGATCTAATTCAAAGTGTTTGAAGATATTTTTTATTTTAAAAACTTATATTAACTTGCTTTGATACCAATTGTAGAAAACTAGGGGGTTGTGAATAGGTTTTCTTAAAAAAAGTACTTAATTAAAATTAACTTGTATGGATTAACACTTGTTAAAACTTGAATAACTTAAACAAACAATAACATAAAGAGTTTAAGGGTTAGAAAAACAAAACCTAATTTATAGAGGTTCAAGTGGATGTTAACTAATCACTCTATGTCCTCTCACTGATTCTCTAATTGAGAGTTGCTCCACTAACGTTTCTCATGAACGGAAGAGATCACCGGTACACTAAGCGTTTCACTAATATAAGGTAGTGATCACCTTCTATAACGTCTCACTAAATAAAGGTAGCGATCACCTTTTTCAAATCACTATGTCAAGATAGTGGTCTTTATACTCCCACATAACTATACACTATATGAAGATAGTGCAAATCCTCACAACTCAAACACTACGTCATGAGAGTGCAAATCCTCACAACTCAAACACTATGTCAAGATAGTATTACCTAACCCAGTTATTCACTATATCAAGATAGTGATGGTAATCAACTCACATACACAAGTATATATAGTGCCCTTACAAAAATTTCTCAACAAAGTGGTAACACACTACCACACAAATTACAAGCACAAGAATAATTGAAATGATAAAAGTTGAAGCATAACTTCTTCTATTTTTCTTTTTAATATTCACTTGATATTATATCTTTAATCTCTCTTCTAAGATGTTAAAATATGATAAAAACTAGAGAGATATATATTAGATATTTATTTTAAAGTGTTAGAGCAAAAGGGGTGAGAGCAAGTGTTGGACAATTGCCTCAATTTATAGGCAAACACAAGAGACAAAAGTGCCTTGGACAATACCTAATGGCTGTAGACCGGCCATTGACTGTGGTTGTCCATGCCTACTTTTGTTCTCAATTTTTGAACATTGAGGGTTGTCTAATCTTGCGCTCTAAAGCCATTTCCACATATGTTTCTGCAAAATTTACTTTTCTAAAAGGTTTATTTGACCCTACATACCCAAAGTGTAAAGCTTTATACTAAAATGGCAAAATTTCCTTTTGTATTTGTAAAACAAGCAAAATTACATTCCACTTTGGTTTTGGTCTTATTCCATTTTTGACACACTTGTTTTCCATACAAAAACATGTTGGGATTTATCCTCTAATAGAAGATTCACCAACCTAATCCATCTTTTGAAATTCAAATTTGTTCTAGAGAACAGTTTTAAAAAAATTGACTTAGTTTTATAAAATATCTTTTGGAAATGACTTGGTTTTTATAAAAATGATAATCTTATAAATCTTACTATGATTTTAGTCTATGTATTTTAGTCTCTCTAGTTTTCACAACATATTCATGTTGTTGGTTGAGCCTTGATCTTGATCAAGAAATCATTCTTGTATAACCACCTCCTTAGTTTGTATGTTGTTAGTGACATTATGACTTTGTAGTTTGTTATTGTTGATTATGCACACTTGATAACTTGAGTGTTTAGGGACATGTATGTGATATATGATCATTTGTTGTTAGCACAAGATAATACAAGTTAATTACTTTTGTCATTATCAAAACAAGGGATTAATGATTTTCAAAGTATTGTTTTCCCAACAATCTTCACTATTGATCTTTCTTAGTCTTCACCTAATCTTTAATCCTCTACAAGGATGTTTATATGATGATAAATGAGAAAGATCTTTTAAAAATGTATTTTACAGTGGGATTAAACAAAAGAGGTAAGTGTGATGGTTGAACAAGGCTCCTATTTGTAAGCACAAGGCAAAGCAAGAAGTTAGTCAAGGCATATTAGCGGTCGACGGCCGGGCTGGGTGTCAACTTTGTTCCATTTTTTGAACGTCGTGGATTCTCCAATTTCACACTCTAAATCCATTTCCATTTATAAAACATTGAAAGTTGCTTTTAGACTCTATACTTGTTTGGTAAGATTTAACACCAAAATGGAAGATTTACCTTTGTATTTTGTAAAGTTGTAAAGATGCATTACTTTTTGGTTTTGGCCTTAATCCATTTTAAACAAGTTTGGGTCTTCCATGTGGAGATATGTTGGGAACTTACACATGTAGTAGATCCACTAACTCATTTTCAAATTTCAAAGTCAAATATGAATTTCAAAATGATACTTGACATTATTTTTTTATAAAGATTTTTATTTTCTAAGCTCTTTGTCAAGTTTTATAAAACATTTTGAGGAAATGACTTTTATTTTATAAAGATAATATTTTTATAAATCCCATTATTATTTAGGGAAACAATTCAAATTCAAAACAAGTACTTTTGCTACTTGTTTATAAAGATTTTTAATTTTATAAAAGCTTTTTCAAGTTTTATAAAATATTTTAAGAAAATGACCTTTGTTTTATAGAAATATCATTTTTATAAATTGCTAAGAATGATTTCTTAACATTTTTGATCTTTCTCATTTAATCATCATACTTTGCTGATCATGGCACGTGTTGGGATCTTGCTTTGTTTTGATCTCGAAATTAATTATTATTGATTGTGTTTGTAGTGCGTATCGATTTTGTATTTGTTCCTATGATTAATCTTGATATCTTTTAACTTGTTTGATCTTGTACTTGATTATTGACTTGAGTGTTATTGGAAACTTATATGTGACATATGATTAATTACTATTAAGCAAATAATACCACATGTTAAATATCTTTATCATTATAAAAATTAGGGTTTGATGATTTTTAATGTAAACCATTGTTTTCCCAATACTCCTTGAGGTTACTCCAACTGATACCAATTGTTGGAAATCATGCCCAAAATTAAACACACACAAACACAAAGTGTTGAGCAACTTGCTCGACTCTTTCTTTAATATTGACAAACCGAAAACAACCACACCAAAAGCAACTTGCATTATCCCCTATTTATACTAGAAAAACCAAACTAATCCTAATCTAATACATACTCAAACAACCTAACCGATAATATAAACAAACTTATTTGACTCAAATAATAAATAATCTCTAAACATTATCTGTATCTTAAACCGTTAATCATCTTTAACTTCTTGAATTATCTCTTTTCTTCTCACATGTGAACCAGTTCAACCCTCAACTTCTTGGTTTACCCATATAGCCCCTTTACAATCAAGATTAACGCCTTCAGTTAACACTCAACTCTCTTTTGTATTCTCGATTTCTCGTGCTTCTATTTGCTTTTGTTTTTGTTCAATACGATCAATAAGAGACACTTGTTTATCAATCATCATTGCACTTCACACGCCTCTCTTTCTTGGGAGTGTCTAGATCGACTTAATGACACTCTACAACGATTCCTGGCACAAATCTGGCAGCATGCCAAAACAACAAAAGGAGATATGATAGTTTTCCTGACCATGAAAATGACTTCACACTCTTTCTTTTGTTACCGTCATCATTTTTGGGGATCATTTCATCAATCATTTTTCTCATGATCTTTTTTGCTTCTTGATTCTTTCTCTCTTTAGATGGTGACAGTTAATGCTGCCTAAGTGAGTACTATCTACTTACTGACACTACTTGATATATGCTTAAATCTAACATTTTCTTCTTACACATTTTACCAATTTCAATCTTTAGATTATGGCTAAACATTACTACCTTCAAATCTAATTAATTTCAGCATAATTTGACTGGCTTGAACTTGTGTTCAGGTTAATTGCTTTTTATTTAGCCTTGTCAAGACTACTACCCAATTGGCCATTTCATGATCATCACAAAATCCCTAAATTTGAAAATTAAGGAAATTCATCTGCAGATGTGATGCATATATCAGTCAACACACCTTATCAATCTTTATCAACTATAATGTATAGAACTTTTGAATTAGGTAGATATATTTACACCTTTTTGAAGGGCTAAATTTAGTTCATATTCATATATTAGCAAGCTGCAGTTAGCAGCAGAGAGGTAGTAATGGTAGTATGTGTTTGTTGTCTTGAAGAATAGAAGCATATGTCTAGATCCTACTGGGACCATTTAATTTTCTTCTTAAATTTTCTATACTACTAATGGTACACGGGAATTGCTATGTGGACTTGGCCATATACGCATCGTATAGGGCAATACGATTTGTATAGCCCTTCACAATTTCCCATGCCCGACATCCTCGTACAACCTGGTCATTCCAACACTATACGCATCGTATAGTTCAATACGATGCGTATAGCGTACGAGGTACTTTCTGCAACTAGTCAACCATCACATCGCTATACGTCCCGTATAGATCTATACGTGGCGTATAGCGATGTAATGGTTGACTAGTTGCAGAAAGTACCTCGTACGCTATACGCATCGTATTGAACTATACGATGCGTATACGAGGTTTGACTAGGTTTGACCCGAATCCTATACGCACCGTATCGTATAGGGCCCAAATTTTGTGTATTTAACCATGCAAAATTCACACTCGAACGTATCGTTCAAAAAAATTTCAAACAATCTCTCAAAAATTATAAACATGTCTTGGTGGTGGGCTGGTAACTACGGTTTTCAGGTATATTCTAACAAGTCGCTGGAAAACAACCCGCAAAGTTCTGGTGTTCAAGAGGTGAACTGGGAGGAGGTCTCGTCCAACGTTTATTCTAATCAACGGGTAAGGCTTCCAGATTTGAACGAGCCACTGAGCAATCCCGAGTTCGTATACGGTGAACCGTCTTACCTTACACAACCCACGAACGACTACGTATACGGTGAAGTCTCCTCCCCGACACAACAAACTAACAACTTCGTATGCGGTGAAGTCTCTTACCCGACACAACAAACCGACGACTCCAAAGACGAAGAACAAAACCATCAAAATGTGTCGTATAAAACTGACCAGAATTTTCAGTCTCGTGAACAGTTGGTGGATTGGGCTATCCGGAGAGGATGTGAGAATGGTTACGTCCTTGTCACCCGACGATCGAGGAGAAAAGGCGACGATCCGACAGAACAGTTTATCAAGGTGTGGCTTGTGTGTGACCGTCACGGCGAACATGCGTCTACTGCCACGGTTAGATGTGCCGGTAGCAAGAAAATATGTTGTCCCTTTAAATTGGAAGGAGAGTACCAAGAAAATACTGGTGATTGAAAATTAACGGTGAATGATGACAGTCATACCCACGATCCTAGTCAACATCTTAAGCGCACTCGTTTGCGAGGAGACTGTCTCAGTCGGAACAACTTTTGGTGGGGAAGTTGTATTCGCAAAACATGTTGCCACGAAACATTCTGGCAACTATAAGGGAACAAAACCCAGAGAGTAGTTGCAGTAAAAAGGACATTTATAATGCGATACAAAAGATAAAAAATGAAACGAGAGTCGGTGAAACTCTAATGCAGATTCTGGAAAACCTGCTTTCTTCTAAAAAATACGTCTACTATACTCGGGAAGATTTTGTTACAAATATTGTGGAGGAGATATTCTTTGTTCATCCGAAATCGTACGAGATGTAGCGTGCATTCCCGCACGTGTTGATGATCGACGCGACGTACAAAACAAACATGTATAAACTTCCATTTGTCCAAGTGGTCGGTGTGACCTCCACACACCAGTCGTTTTGCATCGCTCATGCATTCGCTCTTAAAGAGCTATCTTAGAAATGCTAACAGCTCGCTAGATAGACTTGTTGGGTTTGTTGATGAAATTGTATCAGATCAGTATTATCAGTTACAGTTTGAGTTTGGAACAAGCCTCATAAGGAAAATGGACAGCCACATAGCTATTGAATTGTTTGATAACCTGCACGGTAAAGTTTCACATAAAGCTCTAGATTTGTTAGAAAACGAGTGGTACAAGTTATCACATATACGAAAACAAAATGCAACTTGTGGTTGCCAAATTTTCAGTAGTTGTGGGTTGCCGTGTGCTTGTCGTCTGGCAAAATTTCGAAGCTACAGGTAAACTGTTCTGACTATTCAGTAGTTGTGGGTTGACGTGTGTTTTTCAAAATGTTCTAACTATTTCGTTTAAAATACAGGTGGCATAATCCCTCTAGATGCGGTGGACGTCTTCTGGAGGAAACTTGATTTAAAACCGTCGTTTGTCGATGATGAAAATGTAGACGTGGATAAAGTACTTGATCAAGTATGAAACAAAATTATGTCACAACCCGATCAGGTCAAAAGAAGTATGATGTCGAGAATCGCATGGGTGGTCTTTCCGAGCAAAAGTAACAAGAAAGCGCCTGTGGTACAAGAAGATACTCGCGGTCGTCCAACTTTGAAAAAGCAACAACAAAGGAAACAGGATGTCACGAGAAACAACTCATTCAAAGGATCCCAACAAAGCAAATGTGATCCTGCGAGACACAGCTAGTATAATGCGTCACAAGAGTCTATATAAGCGAGTTCGGTCATTCAACACCGTCGTTCAACGAAAGGTAAAGGAAAGCAACCACAAGATGATAATGCCCATCTTGGGTTTCCATTGATTATGGGGAAAGATGCGGTTAACAATATAAATTGTTTTAAGGATTTGATACCGTCTTTATTTTATCCGTACATTTCACATATACAGGATGTAAATCCCGACGGTAACTGTGGTTTTCGATCGGTAGCTTTGGGCTTAGGGTTAAATGAAAACCGGTGGCTTTTTATCCGACAACAACTTCTACATGAGATGGACAATAAAGAGGAATGGTGGAGAACTGTTTTTGACAGAGTCGCCTTTCAAGAGTATGATAGGCTACGTCAAACGATAGATTGGCAGGATGTGAAAGCCGCACCAGTTAGTCGTTGGATGTCGATGCCATACACAGGACTCCTAATTGCTCAAAGATTTGGGGTGATTGTTCATCTTTTAAGCATCAGCGGTAATCAAACATTTTTTCCATTGTGGTTTGATCCTAACGTTCACACTCAACATCAAATCGTATCGTTAGTTCACGTAAAAAATGCTCATTTCATCCGCGTCAAGTTAGACGGAGATTTTCCGATTCCCACGCCGAATGCACTTTGGAATTTGCACCGAAATGATGATGCAGCAAAATGGGAAAATATATACAGTGATCGTATTGAACGATTTAAGAAAATAATGCCTACTAATAGATCTAGATTTCCACAATACTTCACGAACTACGGATGATGTTTGTTAGTTTTAATTAATTATTATTTAAATATAATTAATTTTATTTGTCATTTTAATTATTTTATATTAATTTTACATAATTATAATTAATTTTAATTAATTATTAATTAAATAAAATTAATTTTAATAAAAAACAAAAGAACTATACACCACGTATAGATCTATATGTGGCGTATAGACTTGAATAAGAGGGAATTCAAACTTTTCAAATCTGAGATATTTTAAAGGCTATACGCATCGTATAGGTCAATACGTGGCGTATATAATACCAAAGGTTGGAGGCTATACGCCACGTATTGATCTATACGAGGTGTATAGCCATTTGATATACCAAGTAAACGCATCGTACAGTGCCAAACGAACCAAAAAACCACACACAAAACCATACGCGATCCGGCAAGAAAACGCTCGTTTATTTGGATTGTCGTCTCAAAAAAACTTTGTAAAGGTACGTGTCTCAACCCGCGATCATTAATGTTAGGTTTATATTGAATATTAGCGGGTAAAACTGGGTAGATTAGCTATTTTTAGGTTGAAACTTAAGAACTATACGCCACGTATAGGGCCATACGTGACGTATAGTTCGTCTGAGGAAGACGATGAAGCCATACGCCACGTATAGATTCATACGTTGCGTATGGCTCAGGTTCCCGACAACTTGTCCCGCGTATGGCCTGGTTGCCCGCATATGGCTTAGTTTTCCCGGTGACTAGCCTGCGTATGGGTTGGGCCCCTGCGTATGGCTTGGTTTACCCGGGTAACAACCTATACGCCACGTATAAATCTATACGTGGCGTATAGGTTTTTAAAAAAAAATTATTTTATAATTTAAAATAAAATATATTATTATTATTATTTATTTAAAATAAAAAAAATTAATTATTAATATTATTTATTATAATTTAAAATAAAAACAATATATTATTATTATTTATTTTTATTATTTAAAATAAAAACAATATATTATTATTTATTTTTATTATTTAAAATAAAAAATATATTATTATTATTATTTATTTTTATTATTTAAAATAAAAACAATATATTAATAAAAAAAATTAAAAACAATTAATTATTATCAGATATGGCAGATCATGATGGTGATATTCAGATGACCAGCTAGACGATCTTGCGCATTATCATTTTCTGGATTTTCCGACCGATTCGGAGGCATATGCCCTGTGCCAGAAGCTGCGGGAGGTGCGGTTGGGCCCAAGGACGGCGGTGGATTGGGGGCTCCTCGTGGAGGTACAAGAAGCCGAGCGAGCTAGGGCCATCATCGGCCAGGACACGCCATGGTTGCGTCTTTTTGATCTTTCGTTCGCGGAGACCTACCGAGAGGTGGTCGTCGAGTTTCTTTCGACGTTCATCTACTCAGAGGCCGGGCTGAAGCCTCTTCCAGGGGAGGACCCGGATATGGATCCAGATCATATTTCTTTTTCTATTTTTGGGGTCGTTTACCGTCAGACCTTCCGTCAGTGGGCCATCACGACGGGCTTGTACTACGAGCCTGAGACGGTCACGTCACTTTTCACCGAGGCGGTGACGGAGGTGGACAAGGAGGAACTCCTCGTTTTTTGGGGCTTGATTTCAGATAGTCCTTGGTTAGGTACCATGGGGAGGGTCTCGGGTATTAGAGACCCTTTGTATAGATATCTGCACCGGCTTATTTCGACGTCCATCGTACCGCGTCTGAAAAGCCGTGAGTGGTGCACTTATAGAGACCTTTTCTTTCTTTATTGCCTGCTTACTGGGAGGCGGTGCGACCTATCCACGTGCATGGCGCATTATTTTGCATATGCCTATATGCGACAGAAGCGCGGGCTTTTGTATGGCGGTGCTTTCATCACACAGATCATGCGGTCGGTTACACCATTTGACGTGCATGAGCCTGCGATGTTATCGGCCATTCCCCCTGTCCGATTAAACCGTCGCACGGCGAGCGGCATGCGCATCACGCACCGATTCCCTCAGGGCCTTCGGTTCGTAGGGGCCGTCCACGACCAGGTTTGGGTCCCAGTGCCGTTGCCGCAGATGCCTGGACAGGGGGACCCGCCTATGCCTCATCCGCTACATGGTGTGGCGATGGAAGACGGACCGCCGCACGTCGATCACATCCACTACCATCCGCCACAGCATCCCCGGCACGTACGTCGGTCTGTTAGGCTGGAGAGGGCTACCCAGACATTGCTTGATGGCCTTGTTTCCGACTCACGGCGACAGGGTCGTCAACTCGATCGCATGGAGGACCTGATGATGTGGGCGGTTGGACAGCTCGTGGATCTGTCACGAGCCGCCGGCATCGAGCCACGCCCACTACCACTGCCACGTCATTATCCGGACGACCCCGTTCAGGATGAGGGCGGGGCGGGTCAGGATGAGGGCGGAGCCGGTCAGGGTGACGGCGAAGCCGGTTAGGTTTAGTTCTTTTTTTTGTATTTTGTTTCTTTCGTTGTTATTTATGTAAAACATTTTGATGTATATATTTTATTTTTTGATATAATGTATATAATGTTTAGTTTATTTGTTTGTTTGTTTGTTTGTAATGTTTAATATTTTGTTTGATTGTAATGTTTAATATTTTGTTTGGTTTGTAATGTTTAATATTTTGTTTGGTTATACTGTAAAAATATAATAAATGTTTAAAAAAAATATAAAATATATAAAATTTATAAATAGATAACAAACTTATATTAACAAAATTATATAAATTAAAATAAAAATAAATAAAATATAAATAAAATAAAAAAATATATAATTAAATAAAAAATACCTATATGTGGCGTATAAGTCAATACGCCACGTATAAGATTCATAAACTCTAAATCTTCCAACTTTTGAAGCAAAAATATAACCCGTGCCTCATACGCTGCGTATAGATCAATACGCCACGTATTGGACCAGCCACCAGACAGAGAATGACACGTGCCATTCTGTTGTCAGTGACTGAATTCTATACGCCCTCGTATTGCCCTATACGAGGGCGTATAGTGTGACGGCGAGTCCAATTAGCAATATTTCGTGTGTGGTTAGAATCACCCTTCTATTATTTTGTTTGCTAGAATTAATATATGTGGTATCCCTGTGCATTTATAAGTCTTGAAACACTCTCTCTCTCCCTCTCATGTCATGTCCCTATCTTTGCTAGACTACCTGCACATCACTCAGACATAGAAGTTAAGATATGTAATTAGGCCTAGCGAGAGCAAAAGCAAAAACTAGTGTATACTACAAATATACACATATACACATATTATAAATTTGGTTGAATTAGTTTTCTTAACTTATGTTAGCATGGTGTTAGTGTAATTTATGTGGAAACAAAACAAAAGTATGATCTATAACTCGGGTTCTAAAATAAGTCATACCTTGACTTTCGACATACTTGTTAATTTCATATGTTTTTGTCCCAAAAGTGACACGATCACTAACTCATCCTGTGATTTATATACTTGTTAAGTCCAAACTTTCAATGAAATGTTAATTGTCACCGGAGCATCAAAGTTAATTAAAGTATAAATCAGCTAATCAATTAGTGACCAAATGGGCTTTGTCCTGCCTGGTGACTTTCAAATGGGAGGTTATGTGACCAAGGTCAGGGGGTTTACCTGGTTGGGGATTCCTCCTAGGGTGAGCTGCACTGGATGTTCTAGATGTTGCCCCGTGAAAACCAAATTATCCCAGAATATGTAAGTGTTGTCGTTAAAAAAAAATCTAATCAGTTAGTGGTTGAAAGTTATCGGAACAACCTAGGAGTCCTAATTCAAATCCTACTCTTTAGTGTCACCCAACAAAAAAATCATGGCGAATTACTATAATACATCCACTAGTTCAAAACTGATTTTTTGAGGGGGTGAATTTGGTTTTTTAAGGTGGTTTTAAACCGCTCTAAAAGCTATCGCTCCAAAAAATAGCTTTATTTTTTGAAGCGGTTTTGTAAACCGCTCCAAAAATTTGTAACAACCGCTCTAAAAAATCCCATTTCCAGGCTCACAAAATCTCGCCAGAACTAGTACGCCGACGTTCTACTCGCCCTCGCTGGAACCCTATGCGACTGGTACGCCGATCTCGCAGGAACCCTTGCTGATCTCGTCAAACGAGTGGTACAAAGATGTGGGTGGGAGCGTTCTACTCACCTCAACCCTCTTGCTTCATCTATACACCCATGAATCCTACCATTTAGAATCTCCAAATCTTCAAACACGTGTCTTCTTAAAGCCCTAATGCTTCTATCATCTTCCACTTCATCTTCACTTTCATTTTCATCTCCGACACAAGTTCCATATCCCTCCGACCATCTTTTTCATCTCCGCCCTGAAAAGCCACCAATCACCGTGTAAACACCGTGGCACAAGAACCCGAACCCTGCCGGTCACTGGCCGCCTTATCCACTTTCTCCCTATTCGCCGCCGGAGAAAATCAAGAAGACCGGCATGGAAACAAACAACTGAACTTCGATCCAAACGCCCTTAAAGCTTCACAAATCGTCAACGGCAGATGAACCCGCTATTCTTTTGCTCCGGCAGCTGATAGTTCGAGCCCAGATTCGTTCTCTCTCTAAACTTGGAGTAAATAAGCAAAAACTTGGGATATGTTGTCCTAAAAAATGAAAAAAAAAAACACTCCAAAAAATAGAAACCGCTCCAAAAGAGTGTTTTTTGAAGAGGTTCCTATAAACCGCTTCAAAAGGGTAATCTTTTGGAGCGGTTTCTATTTTTTAAAGCGTTTTTTTTAATTTTGAATGTTTTTTAAGGCGGTTTTCAGAAAAATCGTTCCAAAATTTTTTTTGACTCCCTCAAAATATCAGTTTTGTACTAGTGATCAATGAAAATACAGGCTATAGAAGTTTCATTTCTATGTCATTCGAAAAAGAGGTCAAGGTGAAAGCAGGGTGAGTTAAATTTCAAAATAGAAGATTAGTGTTGTAGTATCTCATGGATGAGTGTATGCATGCTTCATGCCTCGATCTTTTTGCACCTTTCTTGTTTCAGATTGGATAGGGTTGGTCAAAAACACGGTTTTTTTTGCAATAATCAAAGTTAGCAGTTTGGATCACTGACGGGCCACTGACCCACCCGATCATCTCCACCTCCCACTACTAGAAATGTTAGCAGTTTCGTCGAACCAGTCTCGACGACATATGTCGTCGAGATAGATACCCCAGATACGACGACAGGTCGTCGGAGATGGTCTCATGCCACTTTTCATTTTTTTTCCACCTTTTCTCGACGACAGGTCGTCGGCGATGGTTTAGCGGGAATACGATGAAGTTTTGTCAACGGGGGAATTCTCGACGACATGTCGTCTAGAAAATTCGTTGAATCTGCCTAAAATTCTTGTAGTGACCCTTAGGAGGAAACACACAATAGGTGAGAAAACCCCATGTCCCCCCTTTTTTTGTTACAAGTGGGACTTGAACCCAAGACTTTCTAATTTTAGTGAATTTTTGGGTATACACCTTTGCCACTATGCTAAGCTAGTGGTTGTATCAAAGTAGGTAGCTATGCCATTTTTTGAGCTTTGATGTTTTCCTTTTCCTTATAAAAAGTAAAGCATCAATGATTTTAGGGTTTGATCAATTCTAGGGATCTTTTCCTTTTCATTTCTGAAACTGTTGGTGTTGTTTATGTAAGGTTACACTCTGATTAGATTAGATAAAAGAACACCAAAAATGTTCTAGTATCAAAGATTATTAAAGAGACGTATCAATGATTAATTTTAGGGTTTGACAGGCTCTTCTCCTTTTATTTTCTGAAACTTATAGGGTTTCTTGCTTAATTGAAGATATACATTATTTGAAGAACACCAAAAACAGTAGTAGCGATCAACAGTAAAAGCTTCACTGGCAGCTACAGCCATAACAGTCTTGCTGCAGCCATCACCAGGCTTCATACCATATTTCAATTTTTTGCCAAAGTTTCAGCACATTTAAAGTATCCTTTCTGAGCTTGATAAGGCACCTAAATATGTGCTTATATGTATAATCAGGTCCCCAAAATGTTAGCCTTTCTTGACCACTCAATCAAGCAACAGAGCAGTTAATTACCTCTCAACTTTATTTCCCCCAAAGAAGTCACCTACTTAACCCTATTACCCACCATTATATCAAAATATGAACAAATCTTGAACCCTAGAGCTCCTTTTTTACACTTTTTTTTAATCCAAAATCCCAAACAGGCCAACTACAGGTTTTCTTTGATACTTGTGAATCAGGAAATAATATTTATAACATATATTAGAACTTAGGTAATCATTCATATATGTTTATTCATTATCATTTGTCATTGCAATATAATATGGTTATCTCAGGTGGTCCCCTAGAGCAATAAGCAATGTAACAGTGAGATAATTTTGAAATTTCTTATCCCTTTGGTCCCTCCTCTATTCATACAGTAGCTGGCTTTATCTAAGCAGCAATCCTTCTATGATTTACACCACAGCTTTCTCCAAGATCCACATCCTGCAAAAATCATCTAACTAATTAATTAATTATTAATTACATTTCTTTTCAAAGTTGATTTTAAAGATTGAAAAGAAAAATCTCTTGGATTCAATATTATGTCTAAATATGTTAGGGTTATATGCAGGCTGACCATACTCCACAGTTATAATAGGGGAATATAAACATATCTATTAGAATCATAACCTAGACTTTATATTATTTTATGTTATTATATTATTTAAGTTTATTATAAGTCATGATAGTTAAGTTAGTTATGTCACAAAACAATTAGTGATATCCAACCGCCTCTCCAAAGGGTTTAATGGTTGGAAGCTGTACCTCTTGAAGATGTCTATATATATATATGTGTGTGTGTAAATAATCAAACAAGTGTGGTGATCAATATACATAAATTGTTCTGTTTATCCTTGTGTTTATTTCGTGCAATTAAGTGTTCATACTAACTATGAAAAATAATATTTTAAAATATGGATCCTCTAGTCCAAATGTCTTTGAGATAAAAGATTACAAAAGGAATGGAATTAGAAATTGGTTTCACGGGTTAGTCATAATCCTTATGACGATGAAGGAAATTACTACAAGCAAAAACTCCCTCCTGATTACACTAGTAAAGATTATCTTTGTAGATGGAAAAAGTTCAAGCTGGGCAAATAAATAATAAAGTTTAGCTTAGCTGGGGTCTGTTAGAATTATAATCACATTATCCAAGTTTATTTAAGTCATGGTAGTTAAGTTAGTTATATTACAAAATATCTGTGATATCCAACCGCCTCTCTAAAGGGTGCAACATATATCCCCGTGAATGTAATCAAACAAGTGTGGTGATCAATATACATAAATTATTCTGTTTATCCTTGTGTTTATTTCTAACTGTAGTTTCTGCATATTGCATACATAATGTTCACACAAATTTAGATATTGATATCTCTTAAGTATATTTATTATTAGTAGTTTATTATTAGGGTTTAGCTGTCAGGTCCAAGATAGGTATCTAGGATTTCTAGGTTTCTTTCTTGTATAATGAGGGTTCCTCTCCCTTCTAATCAGGGTGAAAGGGGCGCATAGCCCGGATACAATCGAGTAATGGGGAGTAGGCCGGGTAAGTAGGGGTACACCGCCCCCTTTAAAATTGAGTTGGCCGAGTAGGGGAGGCGGGTTGTTTGAACGAGTAAATTTACTCGGAGAGGGAGAGAGCCGTTGGGTGTTGGGAACCGTTGGGGAGAGAGCCGTTGGTTGGTGGGTGGGTGGGTGGGTGGGGGGTTGGGTGCTTTAAAAAAAATTTATTAATTATTTATATATTTCTCATCTATATATATATCTCACTTTCCTCTTTAAAACAAATAACTCTTTCCACCCATATATTTTTGTAAAACTCTAATTTTTTAACAAAATGTCTTCATCTGATTCTAGCATTCTTGGTTTGCCTTCGTGATTATCAGATTCTAGTGGTTTTGATGTTTTTCTTTCCGACACTTTCGAATCAAGTGACATTGAGTTTTTGTCCAAAGTTGACGCTGCGGCTAGCGAGCTTGAGGATACGGCAAAATCAAAGAAAAAGTTTTAGAATACTTTTGCAATTCTATTATTATGTTATACGACAAATAGTTTTTACGTAGACCTACAAGCCACGGCATTGCACGTTTGTATAATGCGTATGAAACTAGATGGGGCCTTCCAGGGATGGACGGTAGCATCGATTGTACGCATGTCGTTTGGAGGATGTGTCCGACTAGTTTGCGTGCCCAATTTATGAGAGGTGATCACCAATACACTACGATCATGATGGAAGCAGTGGTGTCAAACGACTTATGATTTTGGCATGCGTATTATGGTCCTGCCTGTTCGAATAACGACATAAATGTTCTCAATTAATATTCGTTGTTCAATAACGAAATGCATGGAACTGCCCCGAAGTGTCCTTTCCATGTTAACGGCCGTGAATACAAACGTGGCTACTATCTTGCGGATGAGATTTACCCCACTTGGCCTGTTTTTGTGAAATCATTTTCATTCCCTGTCGAAACGAAAAAAAAAAGGTTTAAGAAAGTTTAAGAGTCGGCTAGAAAAGATGTCGAAAGCGGGTTTGGTGTTTTAAAATCTAAATGGGGGATAATTAATCATCCGCAACGGTCACGTGAACGTCAAAAAAATACAAAATGTGGTTTATGCATGTATCATATTGCACAATATGATTTTAAAGCATGACGAAAATGCAATCTCACCAGCTACTTGATGAACCCTCCAACCAATGAAGTAGTAGACGATGGTGTAATTAATGAATTGCGAGATCAAGAGACACACTTTAGACTACGATATGATCTTGTTGAACATTTTGCTACACTACCGGAGTGGGCCAACAATGATTCAGAAGAGTGTTATGTTTAATTTATCGTTTTTTTTAATTTGTAACTTTTTTTTGTATTTTGTTATTTTTAGTTGTCTTTTGTATTTTTAATTAATAAAAAAAGTATGTTTTGTATTTAAATGTTTATTTATTTTAAAAAAAGTTGGTGAGTAAATGAGTAGCGTGTTTCCAATGAAATCTGAGTAAATAAGTAAAATGAGTAATTTTGAGGTGTCAGAATTCTATTGTGCAGTTTTTGTGAGTAAATGGGTAAACCACCCCCTTCACCCTAACAACATTCGGTTAATTCAACCAACTTTATTTTACATGATATCAGAGCTAGGGCTCTAGGTACGACACAAACCCTAAACAACACCACCTTGTCCCTTTTGTTTCCAACTTTTAGTTCCAAGTTTTTTCTTCCAAGTTCTGGATTCCGTTCTGATTCCTATCTAGATTTCCTGTTCCAAATCCCATTCTTGTTCCAGATTCATGAAATCTTTTCTCGAGCGACATTTGGATCTCACTGAAGTTGCCACCACCGCGTCCGAAAAACCGTGATTAGGAAACCCTAGAAAATCACCACCAAACTACCACCTTACGTGCTCACACGTTTCTCAAAGTCTGCAACGCGCCACCAGTCTCAGCCTGTGATGCAGGTGCGTGAGGGCGCCGTGCCAGTTTTGGTCAGATTTTTTTTGTCCAGCATTGCCACCAGGGGCGAATCTTTGTTGGGGCCCGGATGGGCCCCGGCCCATCCCGATTTTTCGCTCACTAGTGTTAATTTATACGTATTCGGTCGATTTTTCGCTCAATAGTGTTAATTTATATGTATTCGGGTGAAAATTTTATAGTTCTGGCACCCCCATGATAGGAAAAAAAATCCCGACCCCCCCGGGGGTTTTCTTCAAGCTTCGCCACTGATTGCCATTACAGTTTGATTGCATCCCTGTCATCTGCCACTGTTAAAACGCCGCCGGTCATCGTCTGCCACCATCTGTCGCCGGCGGATATCTATCGAAACCCTAATTACTACTCATTGTTTTGGTTGACTCTTGCATTATTCTTGTTAAATGATTAGTTGTTCCTGTTGACTGCTCGGTTATTCCTGTCAAGTTCCATTGTCGGCTATTTCTTGCCTAGACTTGTTGCAACCGCAATTGAACCACATATGTCACATTCTAGTTTCCTCTTCATGTTCTAGAAGCCACTGTTCCGACCTTGCTTACTATTCCTTTTCTAGAAGCCGTTGTTCATGTTCTGATCAAGGCTTATTGGTACTTATTCCGGATGCCTTGTTTCGAATTCCTGCTCCCTACTCCGTATCCTGTCCATGTTCTAGATTCCTATCCCATTCCAGATTCTTGTTTATGTTCCGGATTTCTGCTCCTATTCTTTTTTCGAATTCTTGCTCATGTTCCAGATTCATGTTCGTGTTCTGGATTCCTGCTCCTACTCGTTCTCCGATTTCCTGCTCCTGGCCCCGTTTCCTGATCATGTCCCAGTTTCATGTCCCTTTTTTTGTTCCAGTTTACCGCTCATGTTTCGGTTCGAGATTGCCGCCCTGTTTCTATTAAGTTCCAACTTCCCCTTTATGTTTCTAAAATTTATTTGTAACAAGTTAGGCATGATTAGCAACTATGCATCAACTTGATGAGGGGTGTTAAATATAATTATTACTAGTTTATTATTAGGGTTTAGTTGTGTTTATCCCACGTGCCCAAGATATGTATATAAGGTTTTGAGGTTTCTTTCTTTCTTATATATTGAGAGTTCCCCTCCATTATAATTACATCATTCGGTTACTTCAATCTCCATCAATATCATCGACCATGTTTAGCACTTAAAGTCTTTCTTGCATATATATTTTTTACTCCATTCAACCATTAGTTAAGATCTCTACCGTAAGATTGTATTGTTGAAACAACATAAATTTAGAAATAACATAAATGACACTAATAATAAAATAATGTATTACACAAATATAGTGTTAAAACACAATATCGTTTTCTCTAGATGTATATGTATGTATGTATGTATGTATGTATGGATCTTCTTGCATTATGTAGTTTTGAGTGCGGGTAATCAAGCATGCATATGTACACCTTAGAATTGACTGATAAAAGCTACCTATATATGTGGTTGTCAATAAAGCATTAAGTCTCTTTTTTCTGGATAGGCTAGAATGGTCCACCGTATAGTTGAAGTTTTTTATACTGTATACATTAAGTGATTTAATCACACACCATCACATATAATTGATATATAATGATGTGATTACTAAAAGGGTAGACTAGTAGAACGTCCTTCACGTATGCACCTGTGAAACTTGAGTGTTGGCTGACAAAGACGCCATATGGTTGCAAATTCGCCGTTCCTTTCTTTACTTTTGTGTGCAACATGGTAAGATTCTAAGAGGTATTATCTTTTCACATATATAAAAATAAAATAATACAACTATATTTAATGTCCAAGAATTATATATACAGATACGTGACATAGACATACGATGCTTCCTTTTATTACAAATAATTGGAAATCAGATTTTTATACATCTTTCTGAAGAACTTGCATACAGATTAATCTTCATCAATTCAGTTCCATTTGGAGAGGGAGTTTTTCTTCTAACTACACAAGAAACTTTACAATTGAATGCTGCCTGATCTGCAGTTCAAAGGCACATGACAGTTTTACTCACTGTGAGTTCATTTTTATGATCTATACTTTTAATCAAAGTAATTCCAGTATTAATTTGCAGGTATTAATTAGCCTTCACATGGGTATATCTCAATTTTACTTGTTCATTTTGATCTACTAAGCTTTTATCGATTATAATATAGCATGTTTTAGATCTGGAAAACAAAACCCTAGTTCGTTGTTGGTATCTTCAAGGAATATTCATCTCATATTTCGTTTAGCTACTTGTGATCTCCTTAAATTTGTCAAGACTAGAGATGCACCTTGCATATATAATTATGAAATTGTTTTTGAAATTTAATTTTTTTAGTATTTAATCAACCTTGCCAAGGTTAAATAGTATAACCTAGCAAACCCCATTCCAGAAAATTGAAAATCAAGAATCTAACATGAAGATATGTAATTGTGAACAGTTGCGTGTTTAGCCGCTTTCTTGCAGCCAGATGATGCAAAAGTAAGATGTTCAACAATAGTTCAGGAAGAAAAGACTTTCAAGCAAAGCAAGAAGGTGATAGCAATGAGCCCATGTTACCAAAGTATACATCAACTTCAAGACAATGGGCAGGTTTGAAGAACCCGCGAATTGTAAGGGCATCTAAGGCTTTTGGAGGGAAAGATAGACATAGCAAGGTTTGCACAGTAAAAGGATTGCGAGACCGAAGAATTAGGCTTTCTGTTCCGACAGCTACTCAATTGTATGATCTTCAAGATAAGCTAGGGTTAAGCCAACCTAGCAAGGTCATAGATTGGTTGCTTGATTCGACTAAAGATGACATCGACCAGCTTCCGCCCCTCCAAATGCTACTAGGAGATTTTAACCAATTCCATCCGGTACCAGCAGCTTTAATCCCTCAAGATTTGGACTCACCTCAAATTTCTTTCTCTCAATTCCTTAGAACTAGTCCAAATGAAACATTTATGAAAGATGTAGGAAATCAAACGTTACTGTATAAAAACCAAGGATTCAAGCTTGAAACCGATCATGATCACATCAATGGAGATCACCAAAGAAAGAAAGGAAAGGAGGCAGTAGTTGAAAACAAGTGGTACGGACACGAAAACGGAGATGGAAATGGAGGTTTGAACTTTTTTCCCATACCTCAATATTCTTATCCAGGATTGTTTCCATACAACCCTTATTCTAATTGGGAACCTTGTTCAAATCTATCAATATCTCAATTTGGAAACCAAGGACTAGTTTCATCTCAACCTTCTTCAATGGCCCTCCCTTCTGCATCCCAGTTATTTGTGGGACATCCTACTGCCATCACACCTTCAGCTTTCCCTCCATTTATCATGCCTAATTTAGGAGATAAACATGATCATCTTGTTAGACAAAATAATCACTTCCGTTTGTTAAACTCAAGTTCTCAACACGTGCCACCAAATTCGCTCATGCCGTTATTTAACCCGAGTGATTCTCAAGCGAATGTACCCTTTGGTTTGGATGCACATCTCAAGGTTTGTTCGAAGAACAATGATGATAGGTGATCTACTTTAATCAAGATGAAAAATAAACCACTTCATAGTTTTCATTACCCAATACACATATATGATTTCTTGTATTTAAAATTAAGGGTGTGTAATAAATAATATATATATATATATATATATATATATATATATATATATATATGGAAACTTTATTTGGTACTTCATTAAGTTATTTGTTTTGGCATCTTGATTTTCAGAAGCCAGGGATCATAACCTCTAAATTTAGTTATTGAAGATTTGGATATTAATAGCTAGCTTCCATCATCTGCAAGACGTACGTTGTACTTCTTCAGTTCTTGTATGTTCAAGTATGGTAATTGCAATCTTATAGTTCTCTTTCAATCATTTAAAATCACAGAAGAAGGTGCCATATATATGCTATATATATGCAAATTAAAATCTTTTAGTAATATCTTTATAATATTGTGGTATACCTAAAACCAATTTCTGCAGGTGTTCGAACTCCTTGTGCTTATATTTATTTGATTCTCACTCAAATTAAATCAATGGCCACTATTTACATTTCAATCAACTGTTATTAGTCATTGGTGAACTTCAAGGGTTATCATGGGTTGGATCATTAGAATACAACGGTATTGCTCTTTGATTTCTAATTGTTGATTAGCCTCCAAGACACGTGAAACATATTAAAATGATGAGGATAGAGTGAAGTTGCTCGAATGTTATGGTAGGAGTTGTTGCCTTTTGAGATTGAATTGAAGAAGAATGTGGAAGATCCTGGCACAGATCGAGGCGGTCCAGTTCAGAATTATTGCCTTCATTCTCCCCTCTAATTTTGAACTGGACCTATTCTTCTTCAATCTGTCACAAATCAAATTTTTGAAAAAGTTCTCATTTTTCAAAGAAACGCTTCTTCTTTCTTCTTCAACCTTTCCAAACGAGGTCCCATGACTTTCACAAATAGGAACACACACAATCACAGAACTCTGAAAAGATAATCAAGTGTTAGAGTCCAGATAAAGTGTCCTAGCTTTAGATTTGTTTAAGGTTTGAATTTGGTACTTATCGGTGTGTTTATGTTTATCACTTTGGTATGTTTGATTTCGTATTAGATTAGAACTGAGATTAGTATTCTAGTATGATTAGGATTCATAGTTTTGTAGTCAATTTTAAGTGTGTCGAGTCTAATAATTAATAAGAAGAAAGAGTCGGATTGCTCGGGTTGAGTTCCAATTATAGTGTCCCTATTCTTCGGGTTTTTATTTGATTTCCAACAGGAGTCAAGTATTCGTTAATATATTCAATGTTAGAACCAAAGATTTGTCATGTGAACATGTTAGCAACAAAAAGCAAGATCTAGCAAATAGAATTGAATACCCATAGAAATTATGAGGAGGTGATTATTAGGTATGAATCTCCTTATAAGAAATTAATAAGGGGCTACTAGTAACTTCTTTCTTTAGTTGGTTATGTTGTTACATGGGTAAGCTTGTTATGTTGAGTCATGTAATCTCATAATCTCCAAATGGATATGCTTTAAAGCGGGAGCGTGAGGGTGTCTGAGCGTCTAAGTGTTCGTCACTTTCAACATTTGTTAATAGTATGTAGTTGTAAAGCCTAAGACAAAATAAACAGGAGACGCATGTCATTCCTTTGGACCGGACCACGTTGTGTTTTGCAGTTTTTTGTACACATTATTTTTTGTGTTGTGTTTGATCCCTATGTGTGTGATCACGTATCCATATGGGATCACTGTTTCATGCAATTTCGTAACATGTTGTTTGAGCTTTGGAGCTAAAAATAGTTTTAGAAAAATGGCTCTTCTAAAGCACTAGTTTGAACACAGAGACAATGATTGTAGATTAAAATTTGGTTCGAGTTTCTTTTTCAGGTTTAACATGGATATTATGATTTTGAACTTCAATTTAGTTTTTTTTATGTGAGTTTGAGGAATACATTAGGAAGTTCAGTGACTGTTAATGACACCCATGTCACATGATCATGATTTATGTTTGATTAAGTAGTTACCGAGACACTAATATTTTACCATACATCATGATTTTATGCAATGTAACATCCCGAATTTCGAAAACAACAGACCGGGCTCGGGATTTACACAAAAATAAGGAAAAAAAACAGAGAAACGAGATGGACCGGGCCTTGGCCCGGGTCGCTGAATGGGCCGAGTAATGAAGGAGAGTGGGCCTTAAAACCCTAACCCTCCTTTTTCCCATCTCATTTTCACACTTCATCCCCCTCCCCATTCTAGAGAGAGAAAGCTCTAGAAAACACCATCAAGTCTTGAATCTTGCTTCCATATTGATTCTCCAGCATCATAGATCGATTCTATACGAAGAGCAACGTGTTTTGAGGTAAGGATCGACCTCAGATCTGTTGTTTTTAATGGAAATGGGTTTCTAGGGTTTAATCACATAAAGATCGAATTTTTACGTATAAAAACACTTGAAAAAGTATAGATCTAGCTTCATGGAAGTTGGAGAAATGATTTGGACGTAAAAAGTTATGGTTTTGGATCGAAAACTGGTTTCTGTGGGATTCTTGTTCTTCGGTCAACACTCGTGTGGCGACACTCGACGAGTAAGAAGACGCTGAGAATCAACCCTCTGCGAGTCGGCCCTCAGTGTCGACACGCTGAGTATCGACCCTACTATAGCTTGACCAAAGTCCTGAACGCAAGTTCAGGCGACACTCGAGAGTGCCCGACCGACACGCAGCCGACACTATCAGTTGACACTAGCAAAGTTTAACGTGTTTCATGTATTGCATTCGCATAGATCACATAGCACTTGTGTAGCCCAAAGCTTTTTAGTTCCCACAGTAGACCGTATAACAGGTGAGTTCTAATCCCCTTTCCTGTCTACTTTTGGGATGATGTACATAGTTAGAAAAAAGTGTTTATTATATATTTTATATTAATAAATGATGGCGAAAGTCATGATTTATAGAAATGTTTGAAAGAGTCAAAAGAAAGTTTTTATGAATGATTTTTATGAAATGTTTACGAACAGTAAAGGTGTTTTTAAAAGAATGAAGATAAAGTTTCCTTCGTGAATAAGTACCAAGTTAAGTTACGGCTTCTTCGGGGACAGATGTTACTAAGTACAGAAAATCAGTTATAGGCTATGTCCCCCTCTATAAGAACCTTTGCGGTTCGCTAACGGTTGATCAACTGGTTTTCAGTGATAAGGAGTAACGACGGTTACTCACAAGGGGCTTTGTGCCTAAGTCAAGGGGCTTTGTGCCTAAGTCAAGGGGCTTTGTGCCTAAGTCATCATCCTAGAGGTAAAGAGCCTTAGGTGACAAATTGTCCTTCTAGAGGTAAAGAGCCTTAGGAGACATAGTGAGTAATGAATCCTAGAGGTAAACAGCCTTACGATACACTGCAGTTACAAATAGAATTGACGGTATGGTGACAATGTCTTGACACTAATCAGGGCTGTTGCAAATGTTTATGGTGATGCATCGTGTTATCTCTCCCTATTCGTCGGCCTTTGGACTTGAGCCATTTGGATAATATGGAAAGAAATGGAAAGTTAAAATATACTATATGTAAAGTTTTGCCATATTGGCAGTAAAAATATGTTCAAGCAAAAACCTTTTTCTTTTAATATACGTATAATGTTTTATGTAAGCGTTAGAACTCACCCAGCGTTGGCTGACTTTTAGTATGCATATCAGTTAAGTGTAGGTGACAGTTTAGATGCTTGGCGAGCTTGAGAAGTTATCTTGAAGAGAAGATCTGGTATCCTATTGTTACGTTCAGTATTTTATGTTTTAAGTTTATGATGTTTTAAGACAAGTTTAAAATTCGTACCAGACAAGAATGTTTAAGACATGATATGTATCCCGTTGCTTATGTTAAAGTTTAAATCGCACTACTAGAAAACATATATATTTTATACAAAAGTTTCCGACAAGTTACCAACAAAAGAAATTTACTACAAATTTGCGACAACTTTCTGACAAAATAAAACAAAAAAAGTAACCACAAGATTTCTACAATTTTCCGACAAACTTATTAAGTAAGTTAACTTATTTATTTAATATAATCGTCGGAATATTGTCGAAAATTGTCGACGAAAGGCTTTTGTCGCTAATTCGTCGAAAAATTAGCCGGGACTTTGTCGAAAAATACATTTCCTACGGGGTTTTTCCAACAAACACTTTTTGTCGGAAACTGCTGTTACAAATTTTTCATTTTTTTAGTAGTGTCGTTTCCGCTGTAACTGTGAATGTCTTATGTTTATAAACTATATATTGATGAGTAAATCCAATAAGTAAGACCTCCCGATTCTGATGCCTTACATGCAATTTTGGTTATTTTGCTTAGGACATTAAAGTTGGACTACTAACTTTTCAGGACAACGTACTCTCGAGATCCGTAATTTTATCATTGATTATTAATAAGATTGATTGCTGTTAAAAATAATTAAAATAAAATAAATAAAATTGCAATTAAGGCATCTAAGCCTCCTTTATTACACACAGTTTTACAAATTAGACATAAAACTAGCTATAAAATATCTATACTTATGATGTGAAGTTACACTCTATTAGCTTGGTGTACGTGGTATTAAGTTCCGGTCTCCCTGATAGAAAAAAAAATCCACCCCCTCTCCCATGCGTTTTTCTTCAAGCTTCACCACCGATTGTTATATCCATCGAATTTTGATGCAAGTTGACACTCCAACTTGATTCCTCAAACTCTATGGGTGAAATTAAAACAATGTACATTATCTTTTGTTGGTCGATCGTATTCATTAAATAATGACAGGGCGCGTTAGACGTCAAATCGTAACAATGTTGTTGGAATCAAATTTTTTAGAACCGGTGTCATTTAAACAATATTCCTTTTTGCTGTCTCTTTAGAGCATCCATAATGATGGATGAGAAAAACACAATCAAACGCGTCACTTCATTTGTCAAATCAGATTTTCACTAATAATTTAAAAACACTTATTTTTACTCCAACACTATATTCTCTTTCAAACACTCACTTTTTTATATATAAAACAATATTAAAAATAGATGTGTGAGAGGTTGGCCCACCAAACGCATTTGCAGATGTTCTGATTTCCGGACAAGACCACCGTCAGATGGCTCCTCCAACTTGTGGCTCGCGTTCGCTTCCTTTGTCTACCTCAAGCGGATGCCTGCTGCAGGTAGGGTGTTAAAAAAAATCGGAATCTGAAACCGAACCCAAATTATCCGATATTCCGAATCTAAATTATCCAAAATTTTGGATTCGGATAGTGATTTTATAAATATTTAGACATTTTGGATATACGAATATCCGAAATTATAAATATATATATTTTTAAATTATTTTTATAATTTAAAAATAAGAAAATTTGAATCTAAATATATATAATTATTTTTATAAGCTTTTTAATTATTTAATAATTTAATAATATTATATTGATATATATAATTTTTAGTTTTTTAATCGTTTCGGATTATTGATTTCACTGTCCGAATCCTCCGAAATCCAATATTTATTCTTTTTATTTTAATATCATGAATGAATTAAATTATTTTTTATATTCTTAATTATATCATTAAACAATTAAATCTTTTTATTTTAGTATCATGAAACAATTAGATCGTCTTTTTGAAACTAAGAAATAAGAAATCATTATCTTTAATAAGATAAACAAAAGACTTTCGGTGACGGACGCATCTGTCGAAAGTCTGTTGTTGAAAGTGGAACGCGGAATTTACTGAGTGATCATCAACATAAAATATCGGCTTAGATTACCGACAAAGTACTTTAGTGGCAGTTACCATGATGGCATCACCGATAGAGTCTTCATCTATGCACTTTTACCGACAGAATAACCATCGGTAATTATTTTTTTTATGAAAACAATAAATTAAAAAAATGACGTTGGTTTCTGTAAATTTAAATAACATGTTCTAGATAATAAAAATGATATCGTAAACCAAAATTTTTTCACTACCATAAAAATTATATACAAATATGACTGGTCAGCGCAACACTTTTTCCATAGTCGTCCAGAGTAGTTATTGGAGCTCCCTCTGCTTAGCGTATATCGCTGCGTCCCGTGCTTCCATATCCATTTGCATTGCATGCATCTCGTAGTTCCATGCATGTTGATTCCTTTATGTTACCTCTGGTTGTTGTTGTAAGACAATAATCTTCAAACATCAAACATATGATTAGTAGTTTGCTGACAATAAAAATAGTAACATTATATAAAAATAACTTCATTACTCCACAAAAGGAAGAAGAGTGTAAGATCTCTCGATATTGGAAGTATCAACGTCACCAATAATAATATAGCTGGGGTCTCAAAGCTAAAGAGGCGACCCTTCATGCAGCCTCCAACACCCTGCTACCACAACATATTTTTTACTATGTAGTTGATTATAAGTCTCTTGTTGTTTACCAAAATAAAAAAGAAATGTAATAATTTATAAGAAATTCAACAACATAATTACTGTAAATCTAACATTTTCACAAATATGTTAAAAAAGTATCCTAAAGCCTTCGCAAGAGTGGCATCACACTAACATAAAACCATGTGAAATCATATACATATTACTTATTGATCGCGTTGTCAAGGTCAATTAAAAACCTACTTCCTAGCTACCTTAGACTACAGTATAGTGCAGTAGGGTGTCGAATACACAGAGAACTCGTGAAGAATGCTATTTAGATTAAAACGATTCAATTGCCACTAAAGTTTAAAACTTTATCACTTAAAAGACTTGGAATTATAAAAAGCAACTAACTTTGGTTTATAAAAACTATTAGAGAAAAACGACCCATCCGAGTTTCAGATTCAACAAAACACACGTTCAATTTTTGTTTCAAATCAGATAGGAGATTACATATACATAACCTTGTTTAAATTGTTCAACCCGATCAAATATTATAAAACTCAAACACACAATCAGATTATTCCCGATGTAAGAAAACCAAGAAACGATGATAAATGCGCAAAAATTAAATAACATGCAATTGTTCATAAATCAAACACACAATTAAGTCCAAAGAACTTAACGGGTTCACAAAACTCAATCCACACTCAGACAAGTACATGCATAAATCGTTCACCCGGAGGGATCACGAAAAGCTTAGCCGCTCATAATCATAGCAAACATCTCTAAAATTAATCTAGAACTTACAAGCATTGTAAAACAAGAACAACTGACCAAGAAAAGCTTGAAATCACCTTAGAACACCTCTGGGACGGCTGAGAAGAAGATTCTTCGAGAATGGGAGTCACCCTAGACTTATAATTGGAATTAGGTTTAAATTGCCGTATTTTCCTTTCTTAGCGTGCCGCGAAACTTCCTGGCCGGGCCTTCGCGTACTGCGAAGGCCAAAATAGTCGCGCCCCCTTTTTCTTACTCTCGTGTATCGCGAACTTCTTCCTCCTGATCTTCGCGAAAAATCAAGGAATTTGACTTTTTGCTTTGAATTTGACTTCTTGACTTTCCGTGCTTTGATACCTTCTTGTTTATGACTCGTATTTCCCGCTCAATATAACTTTTAACATGTAACAACCAAAACTACAAGACACACATAAAACCGACTCAAATACAAAATTAAACTATTAAAACTATAAAAAAACGACACATATATACGAGATATTTGACCCTACATCACATCCCCACACTTAATCTTTTGCGTCCCGAAAAAGAATTATGCATTGGAATCATAATCGAAAAACTTGGTTCACACTTTATATCTCAAAACATACCCATACGTTAATTGTAACAATCGGTATTTCGATCCGATTAAACCCAACCACCGACTCTTGAGCCCCCGATTATGTGACGTACTATCCTATTCATTACCGAGCAACATGTTATCTATGGGTCTCACACTTAGAAAGCTACAGCTCAGCCTATTCCCGCCTCAAGGTCATGTTTAGGCACGGGTTAAACCTTATAGATTTCCCACCACTATATAAACACGAATTTAGAAGTTTTAAAAATCTATATGGTTAATGGAATGATGGAAGAATGATCGAGCTTTGATTAATAATATATGATTAAACTTGACCATTAGTGTTTCAACCAAGTCACTATCCCGGAGGGTAACACATCGACTTAAGTTTTTAAGCAATAAAGAACATAAACTCAACTTAGAGTCGTTTTAACCAGGTCACCATCCCAGATGGTAACACATAAGTCTAATTTAGTCATCTATGATTGATCACGTAAGAATCTGCCTATGGGTGTTTCAACCAAGCTTGTAACCCAGAAGGTAACACGTAGGTAGATCTCAAGCTCTCAATTTAATTAATTAAGCTCATTAAATGGTGGATTATGGCATGCAAGCGCTACCAACTTTCGACTTTATTCTCATAAAGGAAAGCGATGTGCCAAAGATTTTATAAACTTATAAACTCTTGCTTATAGAGGTACCTATCACCTTATGTTGTCAGTTTCGACCTTACCGACACCCCTAAGATGAGAACTCACAAGACGTCCTGAATTAATTATTTATTTAAATCTAGATACACTATCAGGATATTTAAACTCTTAAATCGGCTGGGCCTACCAAAACGTTACAAATTAGACGCATTTTCTATTTTATTATTTCAATTCACATAAGCACAGTTTCCAATTCTACCTATCATTTTCCATATATTTAAAACAATTTTGATTTAGGGACATTTTTGAAAATTTTTAAATTTTTATGGATTTTTTTATTATATGACTCAAACACAGACTCAAATTACAGACCTGGACTAAGGTTTTCCCTCCCCACACTTGAATTCTACATTTCCCTCAATGTAGGAAGAGCGACACTAAAATGAAATAAAAATACAAAAGTAAAAAAACTTAGCTGATAAGATGATCGTATATCATTTCATTCGTGATCGTATTGCACATATGCTAGTAGGTTGCATTGTACAAGATTCATCAAAATCGGACTATCGTCACTCGAATGGAGATTGAGTACGGGTAATTTTAATCCAAACCTGCAAAGATAAGTTTCGAAATAACCCACAAGCTTCATATTGACTCAATGGCAAGACTCAAAACAAAAATAAAAGACCCTACGGACTGACACGACTAAAATATTACAAAAATAAAATTTTGGAAAAATGGCAAAATAGGATCCCCTCGTGTGTCGCGAAGACCAAAGGGACTTCCCTCGCGTCCCGCGACGGACAAAAATGCACCCGACCCCTTCTTTTGTTTCTCGCGTACCGCGAAGACCAGGCAGAAAACTCTCGCGTACCGCGAGGAAGTGTCGGTGACAGAAAGTTAAGACGTATTTTTAAGTTTTTGCCTTAGAAAAATTTTCACATCTTAAAACTCAATTTTTTCAAATTCTTCAAAAACTCATTCCAACACTTAGATTATATGCACACATACCTGGAACGTCATTCTTGATGATTTTTCTCACCAAATGGCCACGAATCCCTGCAAAAACTTAGAAAAACACACAACTATACCGAAAAGACCGAAAAACTGTAAAATTTCTTACAGACTCTACAACGGCATCCTACCCCCCACGGGTTTGTGTATTGCCCTCAATTACACTCATTTCAACCATGATCTCCTAAACACGTCCCCACACTTGGTCAATTTCATACAAATAAAGAAATTAAAGGAATGACAACCTAACTCACTTTCGTAGGAATCATGGATGCATTTAGCGTATGCAACAAGCCTTTTAAACCCTTCGGAAGCTCGAGTGGAAGAGTTTAGTCTCGTGAGGGTTTCTAGAGAACACACCCACAGCGTTCATTTAACTAGACAAGAAAATTAAACTAACCTTAGGCTGCCTCCCAAGAGCGCTAAGATTAACGTCTTCAGCCAGACGCGGTGTACCTTACTTACATCATGGTGGTCGGGTGGGGTGCATGCAGTCCTCCTTCCCCACATTTAAGTTTCGCTCATCATCAAATTTCCTCCATGCTTGCACAAACAATGCAAACAATTCTTGCTCTGCATCCGAAACTTACGGTTTCTTCCCTTTTCGCTTCCTTTTCCTGGCCCTTTTATTCCTTCCCTTTTCTCTGGAGTCTCACCATCCTTATTCTCAACTGCCCTGTCAAAAACAACACCATCTTTCTTTTCCGTGTGATTCACCTTTTCAGGTGATTCACATTTGTTAGCATTCAGGTTCGGCAAGTTTAAAAATATTTTAAGGCTTATTTTCTGAGCACCAAACCTCATTCTTACCGTTCCTTCAGCACAGTTAATAGTTGCCTTAGCAGTGGCCAAGAATGGTCTACCTAGAATAACAGTTGCTTGTGTGTTCTTGACACAGTCCAACACCAAGAAATCCACTGGGTAGTAAAACTCTCCTACCTTCACAATCACATCCTTTACAATCCCTCGAGGATGTGTGGGAGTCTGATTAGGCAACACCACGGTGGTGTGGACTCTCTGTAACGGACCAAAAGCGTACTGCTCGTACAGACTCCCTGGTAAAATACTCACACTTTCTCCAAGATCCAGCAACGCGCTATCCAGTTTAAATTCACCTACTTGTATTGAATTAATAGGTGCTCCTAGATCTTGGATTTTTGGGGGAATGGTACCCAATAACACGGCATTCACACTAGCACTCAACTCAACCTGTTTAGGACATTTGTGTCGTCGTTTTTGGGTACTCAAACCTTTCAAACACTCAACATTATCAGGATTTTCTTTCAGCATATTTAAAAATGGTAAATTAATTTTATGCTTTTCAAACTTTTCCCATCTTTCAGCCTGTGTTGGATCCCTTTCATTTAAAATTGGTTTGATCAAAGCCGAAAGGAATGGAATTTTCAGAGATTTATTCACATTTTTAGTTTTCAATTTATTTTGTGACATAAAATCCTGATTATGGTCAGATTCAGACTCACTGTGCTCCACCACTCTCTCTACAACCGGATGTGGAGTATGTTCAACATCAGGAATTTCAAATGAGGGTTGAAGACTTACAGAATTTAGGTGTGCACTGTTTGTAGTTTGGGAACTTGAAGACTGATGTGAACTACAAGGCTTACCTGGACCTCTGACGATTGCTGCAACAACCTCAGCTAACTAGGCAACTTGTTCTACCAAGGCTCGATGGTCTTTCGCCTGAACCTCCTGATGCTGCACCACCGCTTTGACCAGGCTTGGCAGCTCTTGAATATCTGACCTGATGTCATCCAACTCAGATCTACATGTTTGTTGGTCACCTTGATTCTGCCAGTTCTCTTGATAGTTGCTTTGACCAAGTGAACCTCTTGGGTGGTAGCCTTGTTTGTAATCCTAATGATAGCTTTGATAGTTTGGACCACCACCATGTTGATTGTACCCTTGGACGTTCTGGTTCATCTGGATGTGAGAATCATAATTTGGATAACTAGGAGGCCTCTTTTCATCTTCATATTCCAGCCGGCTCTAGTAATTGTCTTCGAACCTTGAACAATCTTGAGTCCAGTGGCCAGGGTCCCCACATCGCATACATGGATCATCATAATCATAATCATATCCTCTGTCCATGATAAACCTGCACACGTAACACACCCGAGTAGTACTGAACGAAAAATAAAACTAAATAAAAATAAAAAAAATATTTTTGGGTTTTTGTTTTTATATAATAATAATAAACTAAACTAAAACAAAAACTATGCTCACCGATTCCACAGCAACGGCGCCATTTTGATCGAGTTGTCAAGGTCAATAAAAAACAATATTAAAAACCTACTTCCTAGCTACATTAGACTACAATATAGTGCAGTAGGGTGTCGAATTCACACGGAACTCGTGGAGAATGCTATTTAGACTAAAACGATTCAATTGCCACTAAAGTTTAAAACTTTATCACTTAAAAGACTTGGAATTATAAAAAGCAACTAACTTTGGTTTATAAAAACTATTAGAGAAAAAAGACCACTCCGGGTTTCAGATTCAGCAAAACACACGTTCAATTTTTGTTTCAAATCAGATAGAAGATTACATAGACATAACCTTGTTTAAATTGTTTAACCCAATCAAATATAATAAAACTCAAACACACAATCAGATTATTCCCGATGCAATAAAACCAAGAAACGATGATAAATGCGCAAGAATTAAATAACATGCAATTGTTCATAAATCAAACACACAATTAAGTCCAAAGAACTTAACGGGTTCACAAAACTCAATCCATACTGATAATCAACTAAAATCAGACAAGTACATGCATAAATCGTTCACCCGGAGGGATCACGAAGAGCTTAGCCGCTTATAATCGTAGCAAACATCTCTAAAATTAATCATAACTTACAAGTATTGAAAAACAAGAACAATTGACCAAGAAAAGCTTAAAATCGTCTTAGAACACCTCTGGGACGGCTGAGAAGAAGATTCTTCGAGAATGGGAGTCACCCTAGACGTATAATTGAAATTAGGTTTAAATTGTTGTATTTTCCTTTCTTCGCGTACCGCGAAACTTCCTGGTTTAATTTAACTTTTACTTTGACTTCTTGACTTTCCGTACTTTGATACCTTCTTGTTTATGACTCGTATTTCCCGCTCAATAGCACTTTTAACCTGTAACAACCAAAACTACAAGACACACATAAAACCGACTCGAAATACAAAATTAAAATATTAAAACTATACAAAAATGACACATATATACGGGATATTTGACCCTACATCACTTATTTCCATTAAAAATATACCATCACTTGCGGCCCCAAATAAATATACTCTTGGGCAAACATCGATTCCCCCACCTTCTAAGACCCCCTTTTGATGTGTGTCGTCTTAAAAAGCTTAAAACTATTTGGCTCGCGTCCAACTCCATGACATAGAACAAAATGTTAAATTTGTGGTTATTAAAACAAATACAAATGTAAGATAAAGTTTAAAAAACTTACCATCTTCTTCCGATGTTGTGCCATACTAATCAAGCATCCGGTGTGCCGAGAGGATACCTAATCAAACTAGGTGTTCTGATTGATGTTGGCAGCCTGCCACTTAGAGTCCCAACGCCGAAGGGGTGTGCTCGGAGCCAACACCAATGCCAATGTCTTCCAAGCGTGATTGTGGCTTGGTCTGGATCACCCCCATATCATGTTTTCATGCATAATCTCCCCCATATTTTATGTGTCATCATTTATATATGTTTTCATGCTTAGATCACATCGACGTGATGATTATATCACAAAGTGTTAGTGTTGTCATGTTTATGGCTTCTCTTGGCTAGTCTTCTTTTATCACTTGGGCTTGATGAACTTTGATTTAATTTAATTTCTATTTATGAAAACGGTGTGTTTATGTTGCTTGGTTATTATTAACTATAATTTTCCTTTATAGACATGAATACTTAAATTTCAGTCACCAAAGTCTTAAATCTTGTGATTGTCTTAAGCATACATTGTTTGAACATTCCTTCAAAGTTGTACATCTTTGTACAAGTCTTTGATACTATACTAGGCCTTGTTGGTAAAAGGTTTAAACTTTAGTTGGTTAGGGTTGGGTATTCAAGCAAGACATTTTGAGTCTTAGCAGGACCTTGTGTTTTGTGTCGGTATTTCTTCTATCCTTCTGTCTAGACTCATGTAGGACTCTTAGTTTGAGCCATCGGGTTTAAGGCTTAAGTTGGAAGACGTATTTATTTAAAGGTTTTTATTGTCAAAATGTCTTTATTCCGTTATAGCGGTGGTTAGCATGTCTCGTCATTCTAGCTTTCCAATAGATTGAGGGTTGCAGTAACATTAGGTGGGAGCCCTTCAATTTTATTATTAAAGAAAATAAATTAGTAATTTTATTATTATGAAAATAAATTAGATAATTATCCATTCTTAATGAGTGGTTTGGAGGTAGTTGTTTGTGCATCCGACTGTCCAAAGAGACATATGGCTTGGTAACCCTAGCTGAGTGCCAAGTCAGCTCGATAATATTAGTCCGAATAATGACCTAAGGAACCTTTAGCATTTGTGGGAGCGTGTGAGACTTCCGGATAGTCATTAGAACAGTAACCCGACCAAGGAGTTGTTCAACCCCTTTAATTAACCACACATATATTCATAAATAGTTATTATGATTAAACTAAGTGAATTCAAACCGAAGTGATACCCTGTTTAGAATTATAGATTTCTACACTACTATTTATCTTTTATGTTTATTTTATTTTAAACACCTTTTACCCATCTTTTAATTTAGTCAGACAATAGCAATGATAGATTACTGGGAGCCACTGTGTCCATTGGTTCGATACTTAGTTTTTACCTAAACTATATTACGCTACGATAGCTACATTTGTCTACTGTGTAGATAGTTAGCGCAACAGTAGCATTTTCCTTTCAATTGTAATTCTCGTTTCTTTACAATCAATGAAATAGTGTCAATCATGAGTTGTGATTAAAACTAATTTGTCAAAACTTTAATTGTTGTTGTTAATTGTCCCTTTGATCACCAACAACTGGTATCAGAGCGGAGATCGAGTGAAAATGGGTTGTATTCTGATCGCATGTCGGTAGTTTGAAGATTTCTGTTCTAAGGGATCAAAAGGGTAGCGGAGACAAGTTGTGATTCAAGCCAACATCACCAGGCTTGTTAACCAAGTTTTGTTGATCGAAGAACAAAGGGGGATTAAGCAACCAGAAAGTGTTAATCAAAAGTTGTAAAAACAGCGGGTGAAACTCAGCAAAAGGTGTTTACAGGTAGTACTTTCAAGCAGTGTTTTTAATTGGTTATTGATCCTTGGTAGTGCAGTAGATCGCAAGAATGACTCCACCAAAGAATCAAGCAGTGGTCACCATCAAGGAGAACAACACCATATCTCTTCAATGTCCGGTGTTTTCTTCCACAAATTACACGGTATGGGCCATGAGGATGCGGGCTATCTTCAATGTTCACGGGGTGTGGGAGACAATTGATCCAGGAGTCAATGTGGATGCCAAGAAGAATAATGTTGCAACTGCTCTCTTGTTTCAAGCTATACCCCAGGAGCAGGCATTCCAAGTAGGAAATCTCGAAACCGCAAAGGAGACGAGTGATGTTCTCAAAATCCATCATTTGGGTGTGGATCTGATCCGGGAGACAAGACTTCGAACTCTAATGGGAGAGTTTGAAAATCTCAAGATGAAGGACCAAGGTGTTATTGATGATTTTGCTAACAGGTTGTCCGAGTATGCTTCTCAAGCTGCCTCACTTGGCTCGGTTATAGAAGAAACAAAATTGGTTAAGAAACTTCTTAACGAGTTGTCTAAACGTTTAATTCATATGGTGAATTCTACAGAACATGTGGTAGACTTGAACGGTTATGATGATGTTGTGGGCCGGCTTAACGCTTATGAAGAAAGGATCAAGGATAAAGGAGATCCAAACCGAGTAAAATCAACTTTTATTTGTAAATTCGGATGAAAACTCAAAGGAAAAAAGGAGCATAGGTGTGAGCATTGTGGTCGTGGAAACTCGAATCGTGAAAATTATGGGTGTGGCTGAGGTGGAGGTCGGGAGTCCTGGAAAGGTCGAGGAAATGGTCGAGTACAACAGGACAAGAGCCACGTGGAGTGCTACAAGTGCAATGAGTTCGAGCATTACATATTGGAGTGTCCACGGTGGGAGAAAAAGGATGAGCTCAACTTGAACCGTTATAAGGATGATGGACCGGCATTGCTATGATTGGATGGGCTGAAACAACTCGATTAAGGTGGTGATTATTGGGTTTAATCGAGCTAGGTTTTGGGTCATGGGTTCACGGGTTTCAGGTTATGGATGCAGGTCAAGTAAATGAAATCTTGCAGCAAAAGTTTGTTAATTATTCACGTGGTTTTTTTTTCTTGGGAGTAAAAGAGTGGGGTAAAGTCGTGGGTCTTGATGCTGATTTTTAGCATCTTAATTTCCGTTTGTTTTACGTTTTACTTGCTGCACGTATTAGGTTGTTTAAATAGAGGATTAGGGTTGTTTTGTTTTAGCGCATCAGTAGCATTTTCCTTTCAATTGTATTTCTCATTTCTTTACAATCAATGAAATAGTGTCAATTAGGGGTGTTCAAATTTGAATATTTGGAAATTCGGATATCCGAAATTTTCTTATAGTCGATTTCACTATTCGAATTTGTGTCCTAAAGTTTGGATATTTGAAATTTCGGATACAGATTCGGATAGTGAAACGAATATCCGAAAAAATAAAAAAATATATAAATATAATATTTTTAGTATTATAAAAACAATTAAAAAGCTTAAAAACAATTAAAAATATACATATATAGATATATAAATATAATATTTCGATTTTTGATTAAAAATTTTTTATTTTTAAATTATAAAAACAATAAAAAAGAATATATAATATAATATTTCGGATATCCGAAATATCCAATTTTATTTAAAATCACTATCCAAATCCGAATCCAAAAATTCGGATATAATTCGGATTCAGAATTTTGGATAATTCGGGTTCGGATTCGGATTTTTTGAACACCCCTGGTGTCGATCATGAGTTGTGATCAAAACCAATTTTTCAATCTTTAATTGTTGTTGTTAATTGTCCCTTTGATCACCAACATATGTTCAGTCAAATTAAAGCTCTCTATCGTTATCAACTATAATGAGTAGAACTTTAAATTTGGTAGATATATACACTTTTTTGGATGGCTAAATTCTGTTCATATTCATACATTAGTAAGCTGCAGTTAGCACCAGAGGTAGTAAGGGCAGTATGTGTTTGCTGTCTTGAAGAATAGAAGCATATGTCTAGATCCTATTGGGACCGTTTAGTTTCTTCTTAACCTATCTATTATTTTGTCTGCTAAAATTTATATTTGTGGGTTTTTTTAACAGCAAAGGCCCGGACATTCGGGATCGTCCTGGTAAACGGATCACCCTTCCGTCCAAAGAACAGAAGCATGGTGACCCAGCCCCACACCACCCAGGAGGAAACCCACAACTAGGAAAACCCCCTGGCTCAACCTGGAACATTTTGTCCCAAGCGAGACGTGAAACCATGACCTCCCATTTAAAAAGTCATGGGACTGCCACTCAACTAAAGGCTCGATGATAAATATTTTGTGGTATCCCTGTGCATTTATAAGTCTTGAAACTCTCTCTATCTCTCTCTCATGTCACGTCCCTATCTTGGCTAGACTACCTGCATATCACTGAGACAGAGAAGTTAAGAGAAATAATTAAGCCTAGCACCAGCAAAAGCAAACAATACTTTATCATACATATATTATATAAATTTGGATGAATTAGTTTTCTTAACTTTTGTTAGCATGGTATTAGTGTAATATTTCATATGGAAACAAAAAATAATAATAATAATAATATACATATTTAGGTTTTTTAGAACCCGAGTTAGGTTCAAAAGTGATCATACCTTGACTTAGGTAGTACTTTCAAAACACATCTTATATGTTTTGGTCGAAAAATGACACCAAGATTAATTGATCCTGTGATTTCTGTACTTGTTAATTCCACACTTTCATTGAAATGTTAATTGTCGTGCGTCTTTTTGCATTTTTCTTTTTTCAGATTTTCTATAGGGTTTAAAAAAACATGCTATTTCTTTTTTACAAAACTCTTTTGCAATAACCAAAGAAGGTAGCTAGACCACATTCTTAGTACTTTCAAAACACATCTTACAAAATTCTTTTTTTTACGAAATTCTTTTACAAAATTTTCGTTTTTTCAATTGTAAAAGAGCTGCATGGGTTTAAATATAGGCATGATTTGGGCATGATTTGGTTAGGGATGTCCTATGTGATTTTCTTAAGCAGGCAGAAATTTCTGCTAAAAAGGAGTGTCCCCTCTTGTGGGGCTCATGGACAATGGGTTTGTTACGGGCCAGGCTGCGTTGAAGACGGAAACATGCAAAATTGCTAAATACGAGAAAACTTGTTTAGAGAATCAACGCGTGTTTATCACTTTTGGTTTGGTTTCCTAGCCCCGGAGGTTGTGGAATTACTTAACAGAGTTCAGCGGGTCATGCATGGTAATTTTTCGGCCCCTAAGAACCAAAGCTTTGTTTTTAGTAGGATCGATTTTGCTATCTAAAAGGGGGGTTGCGACGCAGCTTGTTGCATGTTTATCTGCCACTTTATTGTAATCGTCCTTCTTGCATTTTAGCCGTGCTAATTTATGAAAAAAAAATCAACTGTAAAAGTTTTTAAGTATGATCAATTCTAGGATCCTTTTCTTTTCTGAAACTATTGGTGTTGTCTACATAGGGTTTCATGCTGATCTAAGTTTGATAAAAAACACCAAAAGCATTCTTGTATAAAAGATTATTAAAGTGAAGTATAAATGATTTTAGGGGTTGACGGGCTCTTCTCCTTTTCTTTTCTGAAACAATTGTTGTTATCTATACAGGGTTTCTTGCTTAATTGAGGGATTAACATTATATGAAGAACATCAAAGACAGTAGAAAAGAATTTACAACCTTTTACTTGCTAGAAATTGTTTTTGTGTGTGGTGTTTGTTGTGTATTCAAGGTTCTCTCTTCTGTCTACAACTAAAGTAGCACCTTAGTTTTATAGTCACCTAAAAAGACAAACTGTCAATCATTTAACCCCATTAAACAAAATAATTAAATTGTATTAACGTCTTTAATAGCAATTTACGTTTTAGCAATTTAAACTAGTTTGATGATTGGTTAAAAACTGATTTAAACGGTTGTTTTAATGACTTGCTATTACACTTTTCAGAACATGTATTCAGAGACTTGTGAGAAGCTTGTGAGTGCTTCTGAACATGCCTTTAGAGACTTGAGAGTGCCTCTGATGCCCATCGCCCCGTCATGTTGTGCGTGGAGGGTCCCCACTTTTCCTTATGACAAGTTCTCACCCATTTTCTTAAAGTGTTTCCATTTTAAACAAACAACTTTGAGTATCGATATCTCATTAACCTTAACTTCATTTTTTTGACACCCTTTGATTCGTTGCAAAGCTCTCATATAGAGAAGAACTTAAACCTATTAAATAAAAAATTATATTACTACTAATTACATATAATTATTTGTGTGTAAAGTTAGTGGAATCATATCTTAGTGTTGCTTAAGTATTGTTTATATATATATATATATATAGTGTGAGATTTCGCTAGAAAGTCAAAAAGTGTAAAAAGTCGTTTAAAACGCTTATAACCGGCCCATACGAACTCCGATTTTACTCATTTCGGCGGCGTTGGAACCGTCTCGTCGAACTCTACGATCTTAGCTTGTAGGGTTTAGATTTTAGGGTTTAGTTTTTGTCTTAGGATTTAACCTTAGGGGTTTAGCATTAGGGTTTAACATTAGGGTTTAGCTTTTAGTATTTAGGCTTTGGGGGGTGGGGGTTTTAGGTTTTTGGGGGTGGGGTGGGGGTTAGGTTTTTGGGGTGGTTGGGTCGGAGGTTTATGTTTTTGGGGGTGGTGGTGGTGTTTTTAGACTACTTTTTTGGCTTTTTAGGGTTTTTTTTGTTAGGATTTAGGTTTTTAGGGGTGGGGGTGAGGGGTTTTAGGTTTTTCGAGGTGGGGTGGGGGGGTTAGGTTTTGGAGGGGTGGGGTGAGGGTTTTAGGCTTTTGGGGAGGGGGGTGGAGGTTTTTAAAAGACTTTTTACACTTTTTACAGTTTTTAGATTTTGTAAAATAACCCTCCCCTATATATATATATATATATATATATATATATATATATATAGGGGAAGTATCATAAGAAAACTAATTGTTCATGAGAAAACCAAAAAGTATTTATTAAAGGTAAAAAAAATAAAAAAAAAATCATAACTCAAAATATAAATCAAAAACTAAAAAACCGTTTCAGAGACCTTGTTCCCCACGTCGTCCTCTTTCAAAAAAAAATTCAGAGTTTTGCTACATATATGTAGCATAGTTAGCTTTTGAGAGTGGTTTTTTGGGTTTAGTTTAGCTTTTAGGTTAGGTTTTTTAGGGGGTGGGGGTGGGTGGGGGGTTTAGGTTTTTTAGGGGTGGGTGGGGTGGGTTTAGGTTTTTGGGTGGGGGTGGGATGGGGGGTTTAGGTTTTTGGGTGGGGGTGAGGCTTTTGGGTGCACTACACATATGCAGCACCTTTAATGAGTAATTTTTTGGTTTTCTTATAAAAATAAGTTTTCTAGTGAACTCACCCATATATATATATATATATATATATATATATATATATATATATATATATATATATATAATTAGGTCCCCAATTTCTTGACCAGTCAATCAAGCAAGAGAGTAGTTAATTACCTCTCAACTTTATTTCCCCCAAAGTAGTCACCTATTTAACCTTAATACCCACCCTTTTAACAAAATATGAACAACTCTTCAACACTAGAGCTCCTTTTACACCTTTTTTTTAATCCAAAATCCCAAACAGGCCAACTACATATTTTCTTTGATACTTGTTAATTAGAAAATATAATTTTAGGTAATTACTTTATATATGTTTATTCACTATCATATCTCACTGTATGCTTATCTCAGGTGGTCCCAGAGCAAAAATTATCAATGTAACAGTGAGATATTTTTGAAATTTCTTATTCCTTTGGTCCCTCCTCTACACATACCGTAGCTGGCTTCGTCTAAGCTGTAATCCTTTTGTGGTTTACACCAGAGCTTTCTCCAAGATCCACATCCTGCAAAACTCATCTAATTAATTAATTACATTTCTTTGCGAAATTGATTGTAAAAGGTTATAAAATTTCTCAAAATTATTTCTAAATATGTTAGGGTTGGGCGTGCTCGCCATACTCCATGCTTAGAGTAAGGGTGTGTGTAGTGGTTGCGTGAAGAGGGAGGCGTGATCCACCTGGCCCTTTCAAGGGCATGGAATGCCGGCCCCAAGGGAGTGAATGTGAGCGTGGGTGTTGGAGCGTGAGTGCTTTCACAGGCAAAGGAGGCAAATCTTAGTCAAACTAGCCGTTTTGTAAACGGCTACATTTATAAAAAAAATAATTAATTTTAATTTTTAATCCATAAACCTTATTCTCTCAACCTATAAATCACTACTCTTTATACCAAAAACTTTCTATTCCCTTAAGCAATAAAATTCTATTCTTTCTTAACCAATTAAAAATGGACTGGTCATCTTCGTCGTCGGGTTCATCGGAAGAAGATGAGGTGATAATTGAAGCGATTCGTTACGCGTACGAACTAGCCGAAGAAGCCGAGAGTTCAGAATGGGTAACACAATGAGTTCAAGTAATGCGGCATCGGGAAGCTGCTAATGAACGTTTAGTACGTGATTAGTTTTTTGAGCATCCCATGTATAATGAAAATAAGTTTCGAATCCGTTTTCATATGAGACGAAAACTTTTCTTACGAATATGTGGTGATTTAGAAAGAGAGTATGAATATTTCCAACAAAGGGAAGATGCGAGACGTAAGCTTGGATTTACTGTTTTACAAAAATGCACGTGTGCAATTCGACAACTAGCGTACGGTACTTCGCATGATTCATGGAATGAATATTTAAAGATGTCGGAAAAAACAGCACGAGATATTCTTCATATGTTTTGTGAAGGTAATAATATTATTATAGTTATTATTATTGTTATTATTATTATTACTACTACTACTTACTTATTATAAGTTTTTAAGTGTGATTAATCTCTATGGCAATAGATATTTTAGAAGACCGACTTTTTGTGACATTCAACAAATATATGAGGCACATGAAGCCGTACATGGCTTTCCCGGGATACTTGACAGTATCGATTGTACACATTGGGAATGGGCAAACTATCTGATTGCTTGGCAAGGTCAACACCAGGGAGGGGACCATCCACATCCGACCATAATACTTGAAGCCGTGACGTCATATGATCTTTGAATTTGGCATGCATTCTTTGGTGTTGCGGAAGCAAACACTGACATCAATGTTTGAGATCAATCGCATATATTCAATGGCATCATAGACAGAGTTGCACATGTTCTTCATTCATTGTCAATGATGTCGAGTACGGGTATTATCTTGCCGATGATATATATCCTGAGTACGCCACGTTTGTCAAAGCATATAGCTCAATTGGTAAGAAAATAGAACTTTTCAAAAAAGCACAAGAATCGGCACAAAAGGATATCGAACGTGCATTGGGAGATCTAAAGAAAAAATAGGCTATGAAATTAACAATCCGTGTCGAATGTGGTCCAAAGATAAAATAAGGAATGTTATGTATACTTGCATAATATTACATAACATGATGTCGGAAGATAAAGGCCTAGCCATTTGCCAAAACTATGATGAAAACCCGCAAACGCCACCGGCACAACTAAGCTCCAAAGAGAATCACACAATTTCGCAACACTATACGCGATATGGAAACACATTTAAGTCTACACGGGGATTTGGCGGAGCATATTTGGAGGAATCGTCCAAGTGACAATTGATTTTTTGTATTTTAATATGTTTGTTTTTTAATTAAATAAATTTGTATTTTGTTTTCTTTATTTTAAATAAATATTTGAATTTTAGTTAATGATTAAAAATTAAATGTTGGGCATGAAACCATTCAAGTGATTGCCCATGTGCTGACATGACAGGGTGTGAAACCACAACGGATGGCCTAAGTTGGGGAATATATTTAAAGAGAGAGAGAGTGGTATTATGTGGTATAAAATGTGAAAAGTAAGTTAATACCTTCCTCCCCTAATTGAGATTTTATAGGGCAAATAGAATGTTGACCATTTCTAGTACTAATTAGAACTAAATGTTTTTGTTGTAGCGTTGTTGTAGCGATGAAAGGTGGGAGGGCCGGGTCGTTACCTTTTATCATACAAACACGCCATCGACACTGTGGTGTTAGAGTGCATTTAAGGATTCTCATGATCATATCTTTACTTTCCAGATCCGACTACCCATGGAGCTCTGGTCACCGGTTACCTAGCGGTCATGAGGGGGTTACCCCATCACTTGCTTATGTATGTATATACATATTATCGACCATCTTTAGCATTTGAGGTCTTTCATGCATATATTTTTTACGCGATTCAACCATTAGTTAAGATCTTACTCTAAGACTGTATTGTTGGAACACCATAAAATTATATAGTGTTCAAACTCAATTTCCTTTTCTCGTGCATGCACATACGATGCTTGTATGTACGTATGTGTGTATGCATGAATGTATCTTTTTGCATTATGTACTTTTGAGTGTGGGTAATCAAGCATTCATATGTACTCCGTAGAATTGACTAAGCTAGATATATGTGGTTGACAATAAAGCATTAAGCTCCTTTTTCTAGATAGGCTAGAATGGTCCATTGTATAGATGAATTTTTGTTACGGAGTTCTCAAAAAGAATATATGTCTAGTCAATTTCCTCAAACTAAACACTGACTTTTCAACTCCCATTAAATAAACATTCCAAATTCATCGAGACATTCACAACAAAATGCGAAAACGTCGGACACATGGACATTTCAGACCTGACACGTGTATTTTGTCAGCGAAAATAAGGACTTCCGAAAAAGTCGTCCACTCTTTCGGCATCACCATACAGATGTTTCTGTGTCACCTCCATATTCTGTACGAATGTTTCGGCGAATTCAACGAGAAACTTGAATTCAAAATTTTTCTAGGTGAAACGCTAACATTTAAAATTTTCTATGCAAAAGTTCAAAATTTTCTAGACGAAACATCGACTTTTAAACTTTTTAGGTGAAAAGTTCAAATTTTTCTACGCGATGCATTAAAGTTTAAACTTTTCTACACGAAAAGTTTAATTTTTTAGGCAAAACGCCGACGTTCAAACTTTTGTAGGCGAAAATGCCGGTGTTTCGTTCTTGGAATTTTAAGAGAAACCGATGTTTCAATATTGGAATTTTAAATAATGTTTTTGAAAAGACCTCTTGCGGATTACTCGGATCGAATCGTGTGTATGAACTATGATCTTGTAGAGGCGGGTGTGTGTGAATGTAATGAACACATAAGATCTTACGGTGTGTTTCTTGTTGGATAACTTCAATATTCCTAAGCATTCTATTACAACATCTTTCATTAAACAAATCCTTACAAATCTAGATCTTACGGTTTTAATTTTAATTATTTTATTTTTGATCTATGAATTTAAGTTTTTTTATTACAAAACATTATTAAAAATTTAAAATAAAAATTTTATTTAAAATTCCCAGAATGAAACGTCGCGTTTTCGCCTAAAAAGTTTGAACGTCGGCGTTGCACCTAGAAAAGTTTGACGCCAAAACATCTGTACCATGAGGCCGAAAGGATGGTCGGCATTTTCTCCTAGAAAAGATTGAACTTTAGCGATTTCGCTTAGATAAATACAAGTGTCGTGACGAATGTTCATTTAATAGGAGTTGAAAAGTCGATGTTTATTTTGAGGTAATTGACTACTCATTGAGTAATTTAATCATGCACCATTATATACGACTTATATATAACTACGTGGTAACTAAAGGGCAGACTAGTAGAAATTTCTTCACTAACCTGAATGTTCACTACAACATTTTTACCCAGATACGTCGGACCTTTCCCGACGACATGATGGCATATGTCGTCGGGATAGGCTATACAGACGACCCGTCGTTGTTGGGACCTTTCTTCAAAAATCCTTTAAATGCCTATGGAGATGATTTGTCGTTGGACAAATGCTTATTCAAAAATTATACCTACATTTGGGCAAAGTTAACCAAAACATCACAAATTTTTGGGTAAAAATTTCACTAAAAGGTGGATATACTTACATTTGGTTGAAAATTAGTAGGGAGGTGGTGGAGATGGCTCACGGTGGCTCATGGTGGAGGTGGACGACGGAATTTGGTGGGAGCATTGAGAGAGCCAAACAAAAGGGGAGAATAGGGAAGAAAGAGGCTTGATTATTGTCGTCGGTATAGGGTAAAATCCCAGATGCTTTATTTTAATTATTATAAATGAAAAATAAAAAATGTAAGGCTATACTGACGACATGTCTTCGGGTATACACGCCACAGAATTTTTTTATTTTGACAAGATAAAAAGAAAAGGGAAAATAAAAATAAACACATATACCGACGAATTGTCGTCGCTATAGCCTATCCAAAGTGCGGGTTAATTTTTACCCTTCCCGCTTAATGTATACCAACGACATGTCATTGGGGAAATGGGGAAAAAAACAATTTGGCACGACTCTGTACCGACAACATGCCGCCGGCACTGGTTGCCTAAGCCGACGACTTCTTGGCGTCGCTATAGCCTCGTCATATCAGACGACTTTTTTGTAGTGGTTCAGTGCAGTGGCGGAGCTTGAAAATCTAAGAAGCGGGAGCCGAAAAAAATAAGCAGGGGCCGGCTCTATACGTAAAAAAAATTTCGGATGAAAACGGAAAAATTAACACTACTAACGGAAAAAACGGCAGGGGCCGGGGCCCTCCCTGGCCCCTTCATAGCTTCGCCCCTGGTTCAGTGTGTGGTATGCACTTGTGAAACTTGCGTGTCTGCTGACAAACACGCCATATGGTTGCAAATTCGACGTTCCTTTTTCTTTACTTTCGTGTGCAACATTTTACGATTCTAAGAAATATTCTCTTTCACATTTACAAAAATAAAATAATACGAATATATTGGGTGTTCAAGAATTATATCTACAGATATGTGACTGAGACATACGATGCTTCCTTTTATTGCAAATAATTGGAAATCAGATTTTTATACAGCTTTTTTGAAGAACTTGCATACAGATTAATCTTAATCAATTCAGTTCCATTTGGAGATGGGAGTTTTGCTTCTAATGACACAAGAAACTTTGCAATTGAACGCTGCTTGATCTGCAGTACCAAAGGCACATAACAGTTTTATCATTTATGATCTATACTTTCAAAGTAATTCCAGTATTAATTAATTTGCAGGTATTAACTAATTAGCCATCACATGGGTATATCTCAATTTTACTTGTTCATTTTGATCTACTAAGCTTTCATCGATTATACATCAACTTCAAGACAATGGGCATGTTTGAAGAATTGTAAGGGTATCTAAGGCTTCTGGAGGGAAAGATATAGGCATAGCAAGGTTTGCACAGTAAAAGGATTGAGAGACTGAAGAATTAGGCTTTCTGTTCCGATGGCTATTCAACTGTATGATCTTCAAGATAGGATAGGGTTAAGCCAACCTAGCAAGGTCATAGATTGGTTATTACTTGATTCAACTAAAGATGACATCGATCAGCTTCCACCACCACCCCCCCCCCCCACCCACAAATACATATACGTGTGTGTGTGTGTATGGTTTTTCTTGTGTTTGATATTAAGGGTGTGTATAGAGAACTGTATTTAGTACTTTATCAAGTTATCTGTTTTGGCATCTTTATTTCCAGAAAGCAGGGATTATAACCTTTAAATTTAGTTATTGAAGATTTGGATATTAATAGCTAGCTTACATCATCTGCAATAATTTGTACCTATGCAATTCTTGTACGTTCAAGTATGGTAATTGCATCCTTATATTTTAGTAGTATTTACTCTCTCTACCCTTGGATCCTAATTCCACTCTCCCCAAACCCTACCAATGTGCTATATCCATTTTACTGTTGGGTGATCAAAGAATGAAAATTGAAAGAACAAGATGAATGATTTACACAGATAGAATTTTTAATTAACAGTTTTGTTCGACTCTGTTCATGCGTATATAAACGCATTCAAACGATGCAATGGTTCGGTCCAACCATTACAACCCTACGCATTCTATAGTTACAAACTTTCATTTGTTGTTACATACTGACCCTCTAACTAGTAACATATACATAATAGACTCCAAACTATACTTATGAATAATAAATCAAAGACCCCTATACTTAAATAACATAATAAGTTTAGTTTAAATCCAATGCTCCCCTTAAACTAAACTTAGTTTAAGCAAGGTCTTCATCTTTTTTTGAGATCCGGTTTGCCATCACAACAGTGTTGGTTCATCGTCCCCATTCAGGATCAGGTTTGCCTCCTCCTTCTTTTCCTAATTTGGACATTCAGTCATGTAATGTCCAAGTTAGTTACACTTATAACACCTTATGTGGCTCTTGTCTCGTTGTACTCGACTATCGCTCCAACCTTTACCGGACTACTGACCTTTTCCTCAGCCACGTCCAAAGTCCTCCCGATTTAAGTTTCCACAACTGCAATGCTCACACTTATGATGTTTGTCTTTCTCTTTTCCTTCTGATTTGGTGAATAAAAGTCTACTAGACACTTTCTCCTTTGTTTGCTTCTTGGTGTGTTCTTCAAAAGCCTTTTATCTCCTCACGGCTTCTTGGAATGGCATTGTGTTAAGATCGGAAAACTGCTCAATTGTAGCAACTATCTGTATGAACTTTTCTCATGCAGAACCGAGTAGTTTCCGAACAAGTCTTTTGTCAACCATTATATGTCCAAGATTCCGCAATTTCACTTATTTTCCCCGCATAGACATCAAGTGACACATTAGTGTCCATTTTTAAAGATTCAAAGTTTGACTCGAGTGTCCATAACCGTGCTTTTTAACCCTATCAACTCCTACGTGTCGAACCTTTAATGCCTCCCAAATGTCTTTGGCTGAAGTAAGGTTACCAATTTGCAGTAACATATTTTCTAGAATTGCTTGGTACAGTAGTGCAATTGCTTGATTGTTCTTCTTTTGATTGACTTTAGTTCCTTTCATTGGTTCTACTGCTTCCCATATTCTATGGACGTTAAACATTGCTCTAATCTTTATAGCCCAGATGGTGTAATTTGTAGAGTTGAGAATCGGGCACCGGAAGGTCATTGACGTCCCTCCTTCCTTTATTGTGATTCTTTGTTCATGTTCTTGGATGAATCCTCTACCATTGACCGTGTCTTTTCCTTCCTTATTCTAATGAACTTTCTCTTCTCACGAGTACTAATCTGATCCTACTTTTATTTATACCTTTATACCGAAAATAAAAGTAATCCTACTGATTATACTTGTATAAGTTTTCTAGAAAACAAGCCTGGTTTCTTTGATCCACTGGTACTGATCAAACCTGCCTCGCTGTTAAAAGTCAAACCTGCCTCACTAATGATAGCCAATCCCGCCTTCTACTAATGACAATCAATCCCGCTTCTCTGTTGTTGACAATCAAACCTACTTCTCTAATGTTGATCTCGATCAATCCCGCTTCATTATTGATAATCAATCCTGCATGTTTAGGCCCGTTTTCAACCTAAGTTCGTAACTTTTAACGTTCAAAACCTTTTTTTACCACTCATAAGCTCATATCTGGGCTTTATACCCCATTTCATACTTAAAAACCATGTCTTTTAATATCAAAACCCTAGTTTTACCACAAAACTCATTTAGACTGAAATCAAAGGTTTTAGGTTGGATTTCTTACCTCAAAACACTAGTTCTTTCTAGATTCTTCTTCCCACACACCGGAGCAACGGATTGGAGCAGATCTTGAACCTCAAAACCTTGATTCTTGGACTTTCTCTCTCTAGAATCCCCCCTCTCTCTCTAGCCGAATTTTGTGTGTTTGAATGCAATGGTGGCTGAAAGAGGGGGCTATTAGGGTTAAGACCCCCTTCCCTTATTCCCCTATTGGGCCTAAGCCCACCCTCATGAGCCCACACTCCCTTTCTTTCTTCCTTTTTGGCCCATTCTTTGGCGGGGTATAAGTGTCGGGTTTTTCGGATGTTACATGAGGGTAGGACGAAACCACTTTATCTTGTCATTTTTCCCCTTTTTGGGTCCGTTTTCGGTCTCATATACGGTTTGGGTCTCATGTACATTTTGGGTCTCATGTACGGTTTAGGTTTCCGGTGGTGTGTCGAATTGTGGTTGGTAGTATTGTTGGGTAGTAGATGATTGTTGTTGTTGCGTTTGGTAGTTCCAAAGACCGCACAGTTACAGGTGTTGTTGTTGGTAGAATTGAGCGGGAGGTAGAGAAGGCAACCAAAACGGATTGGCATTGTTCGGTTGGTTCAGGTCCATTTTTTTGGAGTGGGTAATTTTTTGAAGTAGGTTAACAATCATGTCTGTTGCCACCTCCTCTCCATGTTATGGCTTTCTTCACGAAAAGCATCCACGCCCGTGGACCACCCTAGGGGGGGGGACGATGTTCCATGGGCCACGCTAACCACCTCATCTCCACGGTCTCCCTCCATGATGGTACACTGCTTGATCTTACAGGTAAACAAACACGATATCAGTTTCTATAATTTGAATAGAAACCACCCAATATCAGCCTCATATACTTAAATCATAAACCGTTCAAGAAAAAACTAGATCTTTAAAGATTTATAATTCATCTAATACCTGATCCATCCCTAAATACCCGTCTCATAGACTACACAATTGCGCCGATTTCGATTTCGATTTAGATTTTATTACAGTATAACATGCTACCAAAAGTAATTATATTATGCATTAAAAGATTGTATAACGTGTATCAAAAGTTGTACAACAATCTGTTTTTGAAAACAAATCTAGCATGGAGGATAACCCGATAAACCCGAATGAAATAACGAATCGGGGGTTCGGTTTAAAATTCAAGTTCGATAGATTTGGGCGGCTGGGGGTCACAATATATACACCGACAACAGTTCTTATCCCCCATCTTCGCTCCGATCTAGATCTGATCCAAGACGCACTCCGGTCAGTGGTTTATCTCTTACATTCTAATGTTGCTGCTCCATGTTTGTTTTCGGACTTTCTATTCACCTTTTTATAGAATTGTAGAGAAATTAGACATTTATACAAATGTTAGTATCTGGAATTTGGTGTGTGTTAGAGAAAATGTTGAAATGTAATTGCCAATTTGCCATTATCTGTTATGCGTGTTAAGATCCTAGATAAACATGATTTTTAAATGGATGTAGAATAAAAACTAGTGTTTGCGGTAACATCTTGTTGATGCTTGATTGTTGAATTTTATATGATTCTTACTTATTTATTTATTATTATCATTAGATCATGGGCCGTGGAGTCAGCAGTGGTGGGGGACAGAGTTCACTTGACTACCTCTTCGGAAGTGGTGAGTCAAAGCCCACCACCGGCAAGATAGAGGCGGTGGCTAGAGCTCCGGTGGAGTACGAGCCACCGCCTAAGCCTACCGCCACTGTACCCTAGCCGGACATTACTGGACAAATCCCGGCTGGGATCCATGGTAACCAGACCAACAACTATTTCCGAGCTGATGGTCAGAACACTGGCAACTTCCTTACGGTATGATTTATTGTTGTTAGATTGCGACTTTATGTTGTGTTTTTTGGTGATTGTTTACATGTGTTGGTTATGTGCAGGATTGACCTTCAACTAAGGTTCATGCAGCACCTGGTGGTGGTTCTTCCTTGGGTTACTTGTTTGGTGGTGGTAGCAAATGAAACCATGAATTTTATGAACGGCTGTTTGATGTCAATTTAGACCTTGGTTATGGTTTAAACAAATTCTGCTTTCCATTTCTTGGTACTTGTTGACTTCAGATTTGTAATATATATTATATTACTCATTGCAAAACTCGCATGACCCTATTAATACCTTGTTAACCAATGAGATAGTCTCAAGGCGGTTAAACGTTTTTTTGTTAACGCCAATATTAACTAATTCAGTCCCTTCAAAGTCTGATAGTGAATGCGCACTTCATAATGCAACATAAAAACAGAGGTTGAGATTGTGTTCATATTCATAGAGCTCAAGACATGGCAAGATCAACATAGACAAAGCAACCCACAATTAGAACGGTTTTGCTCATGAACCGGATACAAGGGCTCAATGTATAAGGTGTAACAATCATTTCGATTTGGGAACCAAAGCATGAATAAATAAATGATCATTTGACAGGAGAGAGTTGGTACTACATTTTTGTGAGCTTAGTCCATGCTTCCCCATGCTTTTGGGTTTGGTAATCAGGGGCCACAAGACACGAATGCAAATGAACCACCGCCTGTTCGGCTCAAGCAATGAAGGAAACCAGACGAGGCCAGCATGGAGAATGCAAGCGGATTACACTTTGGTGTTTATTTACTGACATCGACTCTTTGATGACTCCAATGATCACCTACAAGAGAGATACTTGGGTTAGACCATGTTCCTTCAGGTGGGCAAAACTTGCATAAATTAACCCGGTGAATGTTAAAAGAATAAGATGGATATGCCCACAAAATATCAATTGCTTGCTTAGTAGTTGTGCCGGGTTTCGAGTCTGAACTAACCTTAAAAACCAACATTTGATCAGTTTCTGAAAAGGAATCATACTTGCTGTGTTGGAGAACTCAACAGACCATGTTCTCTGGTAGTCAAGGGTTGAGGTTGACCATCTCCAACCAAAAAACACCAATCATATGCAGAAAGCCCCATGAGAGCATATCACAAGAAAACATGTTAAGTTCCCTTTTTTTTCAGAACCGTACCGGCCTGTCGGGCCGGGAACCAGTCATAGAACTTAACATGTTTTCAAAAGGGAACTTAACCAGTCCGGACCGGTGAACCGAATGAACCGAACCGGATGGTCGGACCGGATTTCCAATTTTTTTTTTTCTTTCAAAATCTCATTTTTTTATTAATTTAGTATTCCAAGTTACATGTTTTATTTATTTAAGTCCTCATATGTCATTAAAATTACAAATTGACATAAAAATACAAAATGCTTTATATTTTTTATCTATATACATAGTTTTAATATTTATATTATTTATGACGTCATCCGGTTCTTAAATCCGGTTCAACCAGTCCGACCAGTGGACCTCTAGGGCGGCCGGTTCGTTGTCCGGTCCGGCTCTGAAAACATTGTTTGAAATGTAATTTTATGAGCATAAAAGATCATTATAAAATTGTACAAAGGGAAAAAGGTTCCAATACCATGTCTAGGAATGGAATTGGCAGTATCTTCAGCTGCAGTTGATGTATTCATCATGTTCATCTCCAAAGACGATTTTCCACCACCTGAAACCTGCACATTAATTGCAGAATATTTAAAATAAGCAGCATAGACAACAATAAAGGAATTCAGCTGCATTAAGTTCAAGATTTAACAAAAAAAGTGAAACAAATTTGTGTTTCTCAAATTGTGTCCGCTTCGGTGGATGCAGGTAAAAAAAAGGATAATTTGCAGTGTTTTGACCTTTAAATACTTCAAAACATTACAAATTATCCTTTAAATACTAAACCCTAAACCCTTTTAAGTAACTAATAAATTATAAAACCCTCTAACCCTTAGATTTTCTATTAACTAATCTTTTCTAAAATTTGTTATTAGCCATTGAGCTTCTTAAAGCACCATGATTTTGTTATTAGAGCTGGCCATGAAGCTTCTGAAAGCACCATGAGGTTGTAACTTATGTCTTATGATATTATGTATCATCATCACACTTCAGATAAATTAACATTCCATATTTCCATTGACCCACACCTACAAGATGCATTATAAATCTATGTTTATCATTTAAACATAAAATGTTAAATGTAAACCTCATGGGACGGAGACGCATTAGAGGCTGCTGGAGTCTTCATATCTGAAGCAGCTGAGGTGGCGCCTGGAGTCTGGTGTTCAGGACTTCTTGTGGCATCCATCATAACATGCTCAAAATCCTTTTTCCCACCGTCAACTACAATCCTTTTCCTGTTGTTTATAGAACCCAAGTTAAACTAGATTAAAGGATTATAAAGTGCACTAACTTATCAGGTATATAGGTTTATTTAGCTTATAAGAAAATGACATTTTTGACCTTCTTAAATCATCAGCAGCTGGCTTCTTGGACCCTGGGTTGTTTGAGAACAGAACTCCACGCAGAGGCTTCCCATCTATAACCGTCTCAATTGTATAGCAATTTGTAATGCTTTTTGTGACTTTTGCTTGAAATGTTCTCTTCCCATTTGCATTATCATATTCATTTAAATAAATATTCTGTCTGTCTGCAAATTGAAGCGTACTTCAGATTTCACATTGGTGTATGACATGCCAAAAAGCACATAAAAAGCACCAACAAGACAACTAAAGCCACATGATTCAAAACAATAACATGTTCTAATTCATACTTGGTGAAAATTGAGTATGAGTAGGCATTGCCACGTGTTTATTGGCGTTAGAACTTGTCTCCATGCTAATCATTGGACTATCACAGACGGGAGTCATCGCTTGCTGTTCTTGACTTTTCAATCTTAACTGCTTCCTCAAAGATAACTTCTCCAACTTTCTTTCATCTCGCTCGTTTTCAATTACAAGCCCTAAAATCCACATCACTTAGCATGCATACATACATACATACATATACACATACATAAAGATAATTTAAACCTGTGTGTAGGTAGAACATGTCATCAAGCGCCTCAAGACTCTTATTGCAGCCACCCACGAATATAAGAACACCACCATGATGTGGATGTAAAGTGCTTCCCGCCATAGAAAATCTAGCAGAAGGCCCCACACCTACTGTCATAACCTTGGTCCACTTAAATGTTTCTGCACAGATTTTGTAAAGATCAAGTTCAAACATATATAATTCAAAGGTATTTATATAAATATCAATTTATATTTAAATATATTACCAAGATCAAACATATACAAGTCATCAAATAGGTCTTCAGCATCAGTAAAACCTCCAAAGACAAACAAGTTTTTGCCCAATGCAATGGTTGTATGACCAGCTCTAGGGGGCAACAGCTCGCCATTGGTTACCAACTTTGTCCAAGTAAGCGTATCTATGAAAAAGAAATTACATACTATTAGGTAATTTCAGATCAATCATAAACCTCAGGTCAACAAAGTCAAACTTGAAACCTGTATCAAGCATCTGGACATCAGACAAATAATAGTTTTGAGTATCTTCCCCACCAATGACAATAATTTTGTTTGTCCATGAGACACAAGTATGACTGTTACGCTTGGATGGTGGAATTCCCGTTGTTGCCACTCGTTTCCATACCATTGTCTCTGACAAAAGTGGATAAAATCGTCATTTAAGCTACAACGCTAATATCAAGTAAAGCGAAAAGATAATAAGATATACAAAACACTCACCTGTATTTAATATGTAAAGATCATCAAAATATTCTTCAACAAGCGTATCAAAAGACTTGCCACATCCCCCAAAGATGAAGAGTCGTTTGCCAATAAGTGCAGCACTGTGGCCTTCTCGGGCTTCTGGGCCCTCCCCTCTTACATATGGTGTCATCCATGTATTTGTATCTAAACATATCATATCATATCAGCATTTACATAAGGCATTTGCTTATATGATATTCAACTAATTCGACATTAAACAATTGCAAAAGTAGGAGGAAAGCACCACTCACAGGTTTCCAAAATATGCAAATCTTTAAGAGGTATGTTTCCATCTGTGCCCCCAAAAACAAACAACTTATCACCAATGGTGGTGCAGCTGTGGCTATCTCTAGGTACGGGGAGTGTGCCTTGCATATCGGGTTCACTCCAAGTTCTTGTAGCTTAACAAAGAAAAATTAGCAAGTAAAATGAGCCAATCCTAACATGAGCTCTTGAATCAATTCTATACGCAAACTTGCACATTTGAACAGATGAAAATGAACTTGTACAACAAACAAAACATACCCAGTAAAATGCTACTCATAGCAAAGCTATTTGTAGGGTCTGGGATGGTGGGATGAAAGCAAACCTTACCTCTATCCTAGGGGATAGAGAGGTTGTTCCAAGCGAGACCCCCCGCCTCCAAAAGCCTTTTATTTTCGTGTACAGTGACAATTTACAGTATAGTATAGTATTGAGTAGAAATCCAGGTAATAGAAAATGTCACAAATAAAGTCAGAGTAACAATGATTCATGAATACTAAATTACTAATAGTGATAGAAGTAAAGTATCGCTATCATAAAGTGGTTAGCAAACTATAGTGGCAACAAGATAATCAGAGCCAAGAGACAGGAAGAAGATGTAGCACTAACATAGTTGAAACAACATAATTAGAGCAAAGAGACAGAAGGGAAAAAAAAAGATGTAGCACTTAACCCCCTTACCGTACCTATACACTCCCTTATAAAAATCCATACTATACGTCAAATGCTAAGGCACAGCTAAAGACAAGGTACAGTTAAGGATAAGGAAAAGCTAAGCCTAAAGCAAAAGCTAAAGACAAGTCTAAGACAGATCTATACAATCTCCTAATAGTCTATAACCTTAATCCAACGTCTCCAAGAACTCTTATCCCTGATCATGTCCTCGAAGAGGCGCAAGTCTGATAGATCCCGCCTAATCCGCTCATCCCATGTTAGTTTAGGTCTGCCTCTGCCCCTCTTCCCCACCACTATGAGGGTTTCCACGGTCTTCACCAGCACAGTCATCTGTCTCCTCTTCACATGTCCAAACCATCTCAATCTACCCTCTCTTATCTTATCCGATATAAATGTGACCCTTAGTTTCTCTCGAAAAACTTCAATTCTTATCCGATCCATCCTTGTGTGCCTACACATCAACTTTCGTGTTTGTGTCTTCTTGATGGCCTAACAATCGGTTCCGTATAGTATAGCATAGTCGGTCGAACTACAATCCTATAAAATTTCTCATTTAATCTTGTTGGGAACCGCTTGCCACACAAAACTCTTGTGGCTGCTCGCCACTTGCATCAACCTGCCTGAACATAGTGAGCTACATCACTATCTATATCCCCGTCACTTTGCATAAACGATCCTAAATACTTGAACTTGTTTGCCTGCGGGACCACTAGGCCCAATACTAATTTGAGTGTCCTCATTATTTGTACCACTGAAGTTACAAAGTTACTCGGTTTTAGAGCGACTTATCTTTAAACCTTTGCGCTCTAAGGCCGCTCTCCACTCCTCTAGCCTTTCATTCAGTCTCGATTTACTCTCCGCTACCAACACAATATCATCTACGAATAACATGCACCACGGAATCGCCTCTTGGCTCTTTATATCTTTCCCTCAATCTCACTCAATGCACCTCAACAAGAAAACACAGTTCCATTAGCAACGTATAACTCTGTTTAACTAGATTCGATTTCATTTTCACCATGACAGACAACCATTTTCTACGCCCTAGCATCCCACAACGAACAACACAGCAAAACCCTAATGAAGACTTACAGAGAATGCATATCATAAAAGCACTTATAAATCATAAATTGTACTTAAATCGATGATATCGAGAAGAGAAACTAAAGGGGGAAAACTTACTGGTGTCGTAAACGTGAACTTTATTAGTCTGGGTGTTGTCTTCGCCGTAGCCACCAAAGATGTACAGCAGCTGGCCACCGCGAACGGCGTTGCACGTATGGCCCCATCTCTTCCCTGGCCCTCCGTTCTGTATCTCCGATTTTTCCCACCTCATCGTCTTCTTATCGACCGATCACTGCAAAATGTGATAAATTTTTAGTGAAATTGGGGCTAATGGCAGGGGTTTTCAAGATTTAACGTCGCGATTGAATTGGGGCGGGGATTGTGTTTTGAAGATGTTCTGATTTGGATTTTGGGGAGGGGGGATTTGGGTTTTAAGTTTTAGGTATTTGTTGGACTATGTGAGATCGTGATCATGCGGGGGATAATACAAGCGTCTCTTTCATTTTAAATTGTTAAACTTAAATCCGAGAAAAATGAAAATTAATACATTTGGATAACAGAGAGGAAGAGACATGTTATCGGGTTGGTTTTCGAGTTATTTGAGTTTGAAATTTTTAAAAAACTAATGTGAACTCAAGCAGCGTTTGAATTAGAATTCAACAAATCGATTTGAATTCGGAAACTCAAACTCGGCTTGAACCTGTGTTGATTCGATTAACTCGGATTATGAGAAAAAAATTAATTATATATATAAAAATAGGGTCTGATTATTGTATAAAGGGGTTTTAGCGTACGAAGGCACAGGCATGCGACACATGTTCAGTGGACGAGGGGTAAATGCGTCCGCGTTATAATCACGCATGCCTTATAATAACGTATAATCACGTAATCACACATGTTATATACATGACCATAATCACGTAATCACGCAATCACGCATTTTATACACATGACCATAATCACGTAATCACGCATGGTATACGCACAGCACATCGACATTTAAAAAAAAAGTCATTTTTTAATAAAAGTATAGCAAAACTATACTCAAATTAAAGAGAATAAAATGCTCGATTTTATGGTGTAACTTTAAAAAAAATAATGTCGTATAAAAAAGTTATACTTGTTTTAAAAAAATGGGGGAACTTGTAAAAAGTCAACAAAGCTAGCATACTCCAATTTTATCTTTTTCAGAATCTTTTCACGCTTAAAACAATCATATTTGATATTAACAATTGATTTTCTAGATCAACGATTCAAAATCCTTCTTACGCTTCGCACCAAAAAAATCATTTGTATTCAAAACTTTCTCTATAAAAATATATCTATTATTATGGAAAAATAAAGTTTGTATAATTCAAATTCAAATATTCAGGTTGAATCAGTTCGAAAATCATAAATTAGAATTTAACTCGAAAAGCGAATGTGGAATTCAATTCGGAAGCTAACTCGATTCGAATTTTCGAAAACCCAAATTCGGGCTAGTTTTCGTTATAACGATACTAGGTATGTTACTAATGTAAAAGTTTCTAATAAGATTGATATTGGATGATCTCCAATCTCGTTACCTGAAATTTATATGAACTCGTTTATCTACACTAAAAATGAATTATATTAATATTAAAATATATTATATAATACTTAAAAATATATTAAATATTTGTAATATGAAATATATATGTCGTTTTAGCAGTCTTGGATTCCGTCTTATCATAACTATTGTGATATTATTATTAAGAATTCATGAACTAGTGATATTGCATTACGAACTTTTGACTGGTTCTTTAGATCCCATTTGTGAAGGTTTTATGTCACAAACAATTATTACCAATAAACGACGGATCTCTATAATATGAATACAACTTTGATATGCAGAACAATAACCTAACACAACACTAGAAACGATATAAGAACAAGACCACTGATGTGATGAATCTTGAAGACCAAATGTATGTATAGACGGAACAGTTACACCAACTATGGTTAAACCTTAGAATGCGATCAGAGATGCATTTCGTATCGAAGAGAGAAAATAAAGAGCTTAGATATTTTGATTCTCTTTCTTCCTTTTAGACGGCAGCCAGATCTCACGGGCCAACAAGAGGGAGAGTCGTTGGTCAACAAGTGCAAGTCCAACAAGTCCAAGTCCAGCGCCCAGCCCAAGTAGCAGCGACAAGCCCATTATGCAATCTAGCTTTAAACCCATTATCCGGTCCATCTTCAAGCTCATTATCAAGTCCAACAACATAACAAAAAAATAAAGAAAAACCAATTAATCAAAACCTAAATAATAATAAGTAGTTTGATATTGAATTGTGGTTTGACATTGAATTAGTATTTTTTTTTCAACATCTCCCCTCAATTCAAATAGCAAAAGCATCAAACATATTTAACTCATTACACATGATATCATGTTGATTTCCAAGAAGACCTTTTGTGAAAACATCCACTAACTCACATGAAATATCAAAAGTTTACATAATAACACCAAGTTATTGTTTGTTTAGTCATTAATCACAACTTAAACCTCTATACAAGGTTTAGCCCATAACAATTCACAAGAGTTTAGTCATCCAAAAGAGAAATCCAATTCTAAGCACTTTGACATCTCGAGGCCTAAACCGTAGCTTTTCCTACATCACAAACACCACAAAAATCAATTTAATAATGGTATAAGATTTCCCTAAGACTCTCATGGGTTAAACCCAAGAAAAAACCCAAAAATGGGGTTCGACATAAGAAAAGGGCATAAGCAGAATCAACCCAGTGTAAGGTTACATCAACCCCTGCACAGAACAGCCCATTTTTTTAGATTGCTCTATCAAGGCACCCAGGATCCATATATTATGGCTCTCGTAACTCAATTCTTAGCCCGAGATGTGCTTATTTGAAGTTTTTGGCTTTTCCGGTAACATGTATTAACACCTATACACATATCTTGCCCAAACCAAACATCAATCCCAAATGTAAAAACACGACATTCAAAGGGATTTAAATCATCTATAATGCATGTATAAAACTCCTTATACATGTCCTAACCAAACCAAAGATAAATCCAAATGTAAACACACAACATTTAAGGGATTTTAACCATAATCATACAAATGAGAACAAGTCTCAAGCACCATGAGAACATAGTCTCAAGAAATCACCCATTAGGTCAAGCCTCAAGATACACCCATGAAGATCATACCCTCAAAACACCTATGAAGTAATAACTCCACATAATCACCCATGAAGAACACATCCTCAAAACACCCATGAGGACTTTGTCTCCACATAATCTCCCATGAAGAACACGTCCTCAAAACACCCATGAGGACTATGTCTCCACATAATCACCCATGAAGAACACGTCCTCAAAACACCCATGAGGACTATATCTCCACATTCCAAATGTTTGCAAACAAACACGCACGCACAATGAATCATAAAAGCACACGCTCAATAATGATTCATGTATGCACACCCAAACACATAATTATGCACTCCAATCATGTGTAAATCATAAACTCCGATTTCATCAATCACATAATCATATAGCATAGTATGTGAACTACACTAAATACCAATCACTAAGTAAGTCTAAAACACTTAACTTTAATGTTAGACGAACTCGGTTGATCTTCAACTTTAGCACCCCGATTACATAAACAATTACCCCTATTGTTTAGTAATCTAAAAATCCCAAAAACACCAATGGGTCAAACACCAATGTTATGAGCAAAAGTTCATCACTTATAACTAAAATAGTTTATTCAACTTAAACCAAACCTCAACCTCCCAAAATCACCATCAAAGACCAAAGGTTAATTGAATCAACCCATTTGACCCGTTTGGGTAAAAGTCACATTTCACCCAAAACCCTAAATTCTTAGATCACCAAATTGATTAGGGATTTTCATTAGGTTTTGTATTTATGAACTCCCTAAACACTTACCAACCCTCAATTCACCATTTAAACATCACCAATTCGAAAACCCCATAATAACCTCAAGAACCCTAAGTTTTAAATCATCAAATTATGTGTTAAAACCAAGAAATTCTTGTTTCTCAAACATTATTAACACTAGATTAAAGCTTCTAAACAAGATTTAATCCAAATTATTCCATCAATTGACCAATTTAGGGTTTTCTATCAAAACCCACAAAACTCCATTAATGGAGGTTCAAGAGATGAAAGCAGAGAAGGGAAACTTACTTGATGTTTGATTTAGCCACAAGCACCTTCAATCTTCAACCTTTCATACTCAAAATCCAGAGATTGAATTTGGCTCTCCCCCTCTCCTCTCCCCTCCCTTCGATTTTCACGATCACACACACTCACACACTGAGTGTGTGTGTGTGTGTCGTGACCCCTCCCCCACACATCAGACTTTTTTTTTTATAAAAATTTACACAATACTCCCTACACTTCTCAATTCTCCTTTTTAAATCCAAAAGATTTAGAATTTATTTAAGTATTTAACCCTCATCTTAGCTTTAATCGAATATTCACCCTCACAATATTATTTAGACAATAATATTTTATTTTGAATTTTGGTTTGTTACAACTTTTTGGTGTTCGACCAATCTACATCTTTGTGTAAGTTGGTTTCTCTAGAGCCTTCCGGATCCCATCTGTCATTTTTGTACTCCCATAAACAGTTTTTAAGCAGTTGAGTTTTGTACGTTTACCGGAAAAAGGGGTTATCTTTGCGTAAGTTGGTTTACGATGTGCATTGCTGTTTTCACAGTGACTCTCGTCTTTTGGTGATGGTTGGAGGAAGTTTGTAATAGATAATGGAGCGCAAGAGTTTGACTTTATTGTGTTAAAACATCAAGGAAACATGGTGTTTGACTTTTTGGTGTTAGACCAATATACATGTGAAAGACAATATCCATGTGTGCTCCTTGATTTACATCTTTGTCTTAGGAACGACTTGGCTTCTTATCACATTCAATTAGAGGGATTTAAGCTTTTTCAACCATTATGCTAATAAGATGCCATAGTTGTCAGATTCGTTGTGTTCATTCATATTGTTTGAATCCAACTACAAATTCCATGGGTATGTGTCCAATGCGGATACCATAGATCATGGAGATTTAAATTGTATAAGAAGGTTGAAGTCCAGATATCCCTCCGTCTAGATGACAGAGCACTTGTTTCGATTGATTTCTTTCTGTTTAGGAGGTTCTTCTTACTCCCGCTTTTGTTGATTTTAACAATATCAAACATTGTAGTAATAATTTTATTCGTGTATTATTTAATTAAAAAACAATACGGGTCGTGTAGGATATTACGGCCCGTATAACAATGGACCGTATTCTTCTATACGGCCCGTATGGGATATAAATGACCACTGATAGGGGCGACAACTTTTGTGTTTGACTAAGGGGAATACGGGTCGTATTGCCCAATACGACCCATATTAGATTTGTGCCGATAACAATTTCAGGTGTATCTATAAGAGCCCCATATATCAATTTGTTACTTAAGTTGCAATTTATCATTACTTTTCACATAGTTTTATTCAACCATTTCACACACTAATATGTTTATTCAAACATTATACTTCTGTGTATGGAATAATATGATATTTGGGGTCACTTTTTGAACGAAGATGCATGAATGTTACTAATGGATTTCACAATTATCATGACGATTCATAAATCAATAAATCATCACACTACAACAATCATGGTCGCTTGATTTATGATGACATTCTATTATAAATTATTGTACTTGAGTCCTTTATTATCAACCGTCCTGAGATGATTATGTTTAAAGTATAATATATATCTTTAACTCAACTTAAGGATTGTATTTAACAAGATTTTAAAGTTATTAATTTAATATAAGACTTTAATTAGTTAATCAAATATTTATAGTTATTTTCCTCAACGGCGATTTAACCCGATAGATTTGTTGTCAACCAGGGGAGCAACAAAAACATCAAAGCACGGAAAACCCCAAAAAAGAACGTTGCAATTTGGATGAACACAATAAAAGACCTTAATCGAGGCAAAGAAAGAGGCACCGGTTAATTTTCTTACGGACCCGGCGGAAGGGAGGTCCACCCTACGCCCGGCGGACGTGCTAGTTTTTGGTTGGGAGGGCGGGAAACATGCTTGTGTCGATCTCACAGGTGTATCCCCCCTAGCTGGGTTGCGGGAAAATGGGTTTGTGGCGGGGCAAGCGGTTATGAAAGCAGAGTCAAAGAATGTGGAAAAGCACGCGAAAGCTTGTGAGGATAATCAGCATGCCTTTGTCCCCCTGGCGTTTGACAGGTTCGGCTCCTTGGCGCCGGAGGCGGTTCGGTTCTTGGCTAGAGTTCAGCGTGTGGTCCACATCAACTTTACGACTCCTCAGGGGCGAGGCTTTGTTTTTAGTAGATTAGGGTTTTTCATTCAGAAGGGGATGGCGGCGCAGTTTGTTGCCCGTCTACCTGCTATCCTTATGTAATTTGCCTTGATGATATATAATAAATATCATCTTATTTGAAAAAAAAAATGTTCCTTTGATTAAAACAAAAACTAAGAAAACAGAAAAACATAACATAAAGCTAATGTTGTTATAAATATATATTAGTAGGGGAAGGTTCCGCTAAGAAGTGGTTTTTCGCTAAGAAACGCTAAGAAGTGGGTCAAACGAACTCCGATTGAGCTCATTCGAGCGGCGTTGGAACCGTCTCATCGAACTCTAATCCGGACCCAAAAACCTAAACCCCCCTCCACCCGCACCCCCAAAAACCTAAACCCCCCCTCCAACCCCACCCCGAAAAGCCTAAAACCACCACCCCTACCCCCCAAAAACCCCACCCCCCCCACCCCACCCCCCCCAAAAACCTAAACCCACCCCCAAAAACCTAAACCCCCACCCCCACTCTCCAAAAAAAAACCTAAACCCTAAAAGCTAAGATGGTAGAGTTCGACGATACGGTTCCAACGCCGCTGGAATGAGCTCAATCCGAGTTCGTTTGATATCGTTTCTTAATGTTTTTGTCACTTCTTAGAGTTCTTAGCCGAAAACAACTTCTTATTTGATCCTCCCCCTATATTAGTATGGTTATCAACGCCTAAAATAGATTAGGCTTGTTGCACAAGTTTTCCTCTCATATATATACATATTGTATCTCATTGTATAATACACTTGATTAATTAATATTACATCTCTTTCTCCTACATCTCTTTGTTATATTGCTTTGCTATTAGGCTAGTTCTACAACACTTTATCAGCACGAGCTCGCTTGTTTCTCTGATTACATTTTCACTTACAGTTCATATAGCCCTACCTAGTTACATTTTCCCTTTTATTCCGGCGGCCCATCACTGCCACCCCGATTCATGATTTCGTAGTGGGAAGGAGGTCAAATTCCTGTCTCAAAGAATAGCAACACAAAACATAATCAACTTAATGATCAATTATCTCCAAGAAGAGAGATCTAAATGCGATGTAGTTGGTCCATTTGTTTTATTAAAAGAACAATATGAGGTTTACAAGTATTACACTATATGTCGATGGTATCACTCTATCTCTTGAAGATATAGAACATTTGTATGATGATAATTTTATCCATCAATCAAGTTACATCCAGAAGATGTTAAAACATTTAAACATGGACAAAACTTATCATCTAAGTATGTTAAAAGTTGTCTAATTATTGTCTCTTATCATCTCTTCTAAAAACAAAAGAGAATTTGTTGGTCCTGAAGTATCATAGTTAAATGCAATTGATCATCAATGTTTTCATATTAGTTACGATTAGATATATCATTTATATCGTACTCATTGATGAGATAATGCAATATGGTAAAACCTTTAAGGTGCAGAGGTATGGGTTTATATTTTACTAACACATCGAAACAAGTTTAGTTAGTCTTGCAGATGCAGGTAATGTAACACAACACAATCATGAATCCTGTGGTATTCATGTAAGGCCCTAAACCAGGCACCCTACAGTTGGTTCTCATAACTGGTTATATTCTTTAAAAGTACTTTAACTTTCATTTAAGTAAACAGCGGAAATCTTTCTCAAATTAATGTTATCTTTAAACTCGTTAACTTTTATAACGTTACCTGACGAATGCATGCGCACCAACCCGATTAGCCCCGCTTCCAAGCCAAGATACCTTATCTAGCCGACTAACCTACAAAACAATCTAGCGTACATACAAAGTCAGCTACGCTGAGTGAGTTCTAATATTTTAATTTAAACAAAAGCCAACTCATCTCAATTAATATTTATCTCCACTCAAGACCCTCAGGTCTTTATAAAAATAGTTTTGTGAATTATCCTCATATAGATAACCATGTTATCTTACAATATCCTAGAGGATTCACCAGACTCAACCCACCATTTTAACCCAGTAAGTCTCTCTGACATGGATCGAGCTTACCACTCTGATAACTAAAAGTTTACCACACATATTAACCACACACGATCTCAACCCCCCTCAAGACATCGACTTAACCAGCCCTAACCAAGACTCTCACAAACCAACTGGCATAACAGTTGTAAACACCACATCACAAACCTGACACAACGGTCAATCTAACTCTACTCATCACATTAATACTATCTCATGCATAATAAATACAACTCAACGCTTGTATTCAATTAACACAAATATATAAGCACACAAACACATACCTCATTACTGCACCCTCGTCAGGGCGTTCGACACACCCCGAGCTCATCGTTAACCTGCTGAATAATTGTCACCTTAGGTGACCTCCCGAAGGACTTAGTCCTCCACAATCCCGTTTGCTGTGTCACAAGGACGACGATGCAAACACACTCGTTTGTCGTGCCACAAGGACAACAATGCAAACACAAACACATAGCACATAATAACATCACATTTCACTTACGTGACTAGTTAATTAGACCTGCATCGCATACACATTCCCAGGATAATATATATCCTACACGACTCATAAGATTCTAGCTCATACCCGACTATCTCACAACACATGACATCACACTAGCATTTACACGACCCATTAGCTAAGCATGCACCTCACATACGTACTCTAGATAACACATTCTACTTACACCCATAAGCCGTTTAGCTCATGTCCCGACTCAGCCCAACTAACTCATAACACGACACACGTCATATACTATTTTACCCCTAGCTCCCAAAATCTCATGGACACCCCATAGACCCATCAACTCATTAGTAAATATTATAGTTCATGATCACTTCGGGTTAAAACCCAAAACTCTTAATATGTTTAATTAGACAAACATATCTTGTAAGCATGTACGATAGCCCCAAAACATTAAAAACATTTAAAGAGGGGGATTAGAAACTCACCGGTTATAATGCGTCTCAGTCCTTGCTCTGCAACTTGTCCGTCCACGCTCGAATCCCAAACCTGACAAACGTGTGATCACATGATCAGAACACGTTTTAAAAATACGTTGCATAACGTATAAATAAATAAACCCTAATACTCGGTCTTGACTACTCGCCACCCCAGCTTCTCAAATCCCTCCTACGACGTGATCCAGGTCGTCCTTGACCCGCTTAGAAACTGAATGCTCAACCCGGGTTCCCATGCATGCACGTACGTATGCATGCAAACCCTAACCCGAATTTCTTCTCCATACAACCCTCGCTTGTCATGAACCAGTACCCGATCTCACCCATGCACGCACGTAGACGATGCCATGCATGTCCTTGGTTGGGTAGAACCCTGCTCGGCCATGCTACCACCTTCGTCTCCGCCCCGAGCACCACCCTGCCATCCACCACCATTCTTTTTCTCACCCGACCTCCCTGGACCACCGTCCCCGCCATTCACTGCTGCTCCACCGTCGGGTCATCACCTTCATGCCGCTGCAGCGCTACACACGTCCCTAGCACGTCACAATGGGTATCGGCCATCGCCGATCTTCCCTGGCTACGCGGACAGTAGTCGTACCCACTCTCCGGCCCTCACGCCTTCGTCTTCGTCATCTCTCCGATGCTCCGCCACTGTCACACGCCTTAATCGGCCGCCCCTCGTGCTCCATCGTTTTGCTGGACAGCGTCGCGCACCACCGTCGTACGCCATGGCTAGCCTCCATCGTCGCTTCCACCTTTGCCATCGCTCCCGACCAAGCAACATAAACCCTAGTCGGTTTCCGGCCAAATACAAGTGTAAATGCGTAAAAAGTACAAACGAGGATTACCTTTGTTACGTGTGAAGTCTCTTGCTCGAAGCCACCTTCTAACCACTGTCGCCGGCGTCCTCCGATCTCGACGTGCCTCCTTCCCTCGCGTCTCCTTCCGTCACGCAACTCCTAGGCTGAATGGCCTAGGGTTTCCCTAAACTTGGTATTTAAACCATTAAGTGTTACATTCGGGTCCCTCTACTTCCATCTTGAACGTATCGATCTCAAACCCTCTTTAGGCGGCTAACTGCATCTATTTCGATAGTTAAATGCCCCTACTTGATTAACCCCGCTCATCATTACATTAATTATCTATTCGGGTCGTCCACTAACCCGAACCACTAGATTACGAATTTTCGGGATGTTACAAGTCTACCCTCCTTAAAAGAGGATTCGTCCTCGAATCCTGCGCCGGCACAAACCAACACAACTCGTCCTTTTGTTGCACCTGATGCATCAACACCTATTTCTCATGTCATGCATTCACTTTTGCAAGCGTCATGGTGATCATCACCTTTCAACATGATCACTTCCTTGGTGTTCAAATAAGTCCTTTGCCTTTGCCCGCTTTCAATTTTTAGACTTGTAGGATTACTTACTTATTCCTTTATTACCCGTCTTTCCGGTCATTAGCCAAACGATTCTGTTTCCAACTCTCATTATTCCGACACTCGCTAGAAGTTGTAACATTTCATTCCAGCTCACGGGCACAATTGCCTTTGTCCATCGTATAATCCCTATGGTATCGTCTTTCCGACGGCCACCTCTCCAAGTATGCTTATTACCTTTCACAAATGGATTCATTCGTGCCCCCCCCCCACAAGTGAAGTCGTCAAACCTTTCGTCTCATACCTTAATCGCCATCCTGCGATGATTTCTCAACTCAATCCCACTGCTCTACCCATAATAGTATCACTATAGTCCCTCTCCGATGATCTCCAGGAGCTTGTGCAAGCTACACTGGTCCCCACCAAATTCCGCTACCATAACATCTCTTTTACCTCATTATCACGCGTTCAAAACGCCCTTTAACTAAGCCCATAATACTCTACACTACAGTTACCTTCATCAGCCCTCGAGGTTTCTCACAAGTTCACCTATCATAATCAGGTTTGCTTCCACAGTCAAGCATTCGCTTTAATTAATGTCCCATCGGAACTTGCCTTTAACTAGTCACATGGTTCCAAGTGTAGGCATTTCCTTTCCAAGTACTCATGTGCAATCCTGCACTTGCCCTTTATTCGTCCCACTTTCCTTGTCATTGCTCTATCATTACCACGCGATCACCGATTGTGTCTCATTCATTAAATGTGAACATGAAGTCTGTCTTATCACAAGCCTCGGCCACCCTTGCCTTGTCGAGAGAAAACATTCCCCTTCCCCTTGTATTCTACATTGACAGAACTCCTCATATGGACATATCCCATGGAGACTCTTTCGCCACTTCGTTCACTCCGTGCTAAAGCCCTTAGCGTCGTCATCTCGATCACATCATAACTATCTCCAATTAAGCGTCCACGTAACGCTTTCATCATCAACTCTCATAGCTCCACCCATTGGCTTCGTGCTCCGAATTCCTGAGATATAAGCATAGGCATCTCATAAGAGCACCCCCATCGATCGTCTAAAGAGATTTCAAAACTCCTCGCATCACCTCGATGTATCCACGTCGAGAAAATCGTCAAGATAGAAGTACCATGCTTGAGCACACCGATCACCCGTCTTACGCACGACTAAGCGTGCACTACTAGGACACATAACGTCAGGTCATAATAACCAAACCTATCATGTTCAAAGTATTTACAGGTATAGCATTTCAATTCTCTAACTCGCACCAAAAGCACACATAACAAGCTAGACCTGAGCAAATCTACGTGTATATAATATGACCTCGTCGTTCATAGAGACACAAACTCCTGAACTCTACCTTCTAATCAACACAACGGTAGCTCCTGCCACACGTCATCACATACTCATACAGAGTTCACACGGTCGTACCAACGGTTCAGGATGACACACTACTCAACCAAGACACAATTCCTTACTCTACACATTCGTACACATAATATTTATAATCATAATTTCCCACGGGACCTCGTCCTGAACATTTACACCTACTAAAGATGTATAATCATAACTCCCCACAGGACTCCGTCCTGAATACTCACACAAGGTGCAATGCACCCACTGCACTTCAAGCATCACCTAGACATTAACTGTAACAATTATAGAATTTTCCTATCAAAATAATAAAAATATAAAGTATAAGGACCATAAGTACAATTACATCAAATATCAAGGACTAAAAATGAAAAATTTAGAAATTGGTTAGATATCGGACCGATATCTCCTTTTATATCGGTCCGAAGTGGAACAGGGTTAGATATTGGACCGATATCTCCTTTCATATCGGTCCGAAGCGAAACATGGTCAGATATCGGACTGAAGCGAAACATGATCGGATATCAGATCGATATCCATTCTTATAACGGTCCACAATGGAACGTTGAGTCGGTTATCGGACCGACATCAATCCAAAATGGTCTGACGACGTCCTCTCAGACGCAATTTATGGCGATGACACGTGTCCTGTGACTCAGCGGTAGAATCTGACCCGTGTCATGATGTCGGACTAACATGGACCACATAACGGTCCGACATGAACCAAAAATAGGTGCGGTCCAATCAGATGTTGACATTTAGGGCTGACGTGGGCATGGCTGGATGTCGAACCGACATCCAATTGATATCGGTCCGACGTGGGTCCAGAAATCAGCCTATAAATAGATTTCAGTGGTCGTTCACTTTCAAACCACACAAAAACGAAATCTTAGTTGTTATAAGCTACTTCCACTCTCACAAATCCATTCCCGCTTGTACGTTTAAGTTTCGGAAATACCGGTTCGCTTAGGAGAAAGTCAAGAAGCTAGGAAACGCTCATTTGGAGAAACCAAGCAAGGTTCTTAAGCAGAGACACTGCCCACTAGGGTACTCGCTCTAGAAGATTCCTAAGTCCAACCTCTGTCAAGGTGAATACTTGTATTTTTATAAAATGATTTCAAAACTGAAAATGGTTTTGATTATACTCTGACTTGAATGAATTTATACAACCATTTGTTGCATAAGGTGATTTACTATATAGCAGTCAACCCATAGAGTCACGTATATATACACGTGTTACAGATGAGACGCTGTAACAGGGATAGGGATTGAACCCTTGGTTGTTGTACAGCCCATCGCAGTAAGCATAAGGCAGACAGACCTAAAAATATATCCAAGGTCCCTTGTGTGGCTGGTGGCTAGTCAGTTGACTGTGTAAATTGACCAGAAACTATGGGATAATTGTTCTATTTATTCACGCTTGTCAGATTATGATTCCAATATACTTGTATTCACCAGTTTATACTGATAAAATATTTTCAAACGTTTTTACAGGTAACCAAGGATGAATTGATTTTGATTAGCTATATGATAATAAGGAAAATGATGTCATGAAAAAGGGAACGTCCACCTTAGAAATCAGTTGAAAGAAATGGCTCATGTAAAACCTTGGTTTTGTAAATTAAACGTTTGTGTACAATATGAGGGTTTATCCCTGTTTATGAAATGAAATGAAATGGGAGATTATCCGTCTTTTGAAAAGATCCTGAGTTATGAAAATTATTCCGATGTGTTTATAAATCTCTGATGAGATCAAATAAGATACTGGTACCAGCCGTGAGTCGCGCGGCCAGGTGGGCTAAACCCGAGGTGTGACATTAACACATAGGTGACACTATCTTAAGACCATAGACACACACAAATAATCAAAACTCATGTATATACAAGTCTAGTCACACCATCTACTCAACCATGCTCTAGTATCACAGCAAATATCACATTTAAGGCTAACTCACATCATTTAGAATGCAATCACACAATCTCACCATGCCGCACATATTCCACTACTGTAAACACAATCATACGTCGTCGCAAATGTGACATCCGGGATTTTCAAGTTAACTCCGTTAGCAAAATCAGGTTAAATCTAAACTTAGTTAACCTAACTCAAACCCTAGGGACTAATTCTGCCATTATCTAAACTCAAACTACAAGGACTAATTGTGTAATTAGCCCAAACTCAATTCTAATTGACTTTGTAAAGTCAAAGTTCAATATTTAAGTCATGTTGACTTTTGAAAGTCATCTAACCATGTTTCTAACTCAATTCTAACCACAAGGACCAATTATGTTATACTCCTAAACTTAAGAACATGAAACTACATGGACTAAACCTGATATTAAGCCATTTTTTATTTTGTTTGACTTTTGAAAGTCAAACCGTGTGACTTTGATCAAATTCGAATCCCACGATCGTTTTTGGTTGAAATTGAAACTGAAACTACATGAATTCAGACATTAACGGCCTTAACTACCTAATTAAACATCATCATTAGCGAATTAAACAGATTAATAGCCAATTATGGCATAACCGTCGACCATTATCATAATAGCCATCAAATTCGTTTAAATCCGGTGTTGATTCCACAATTGAACCTTCTACACTCGATAAACGAATCACTCTGAAGCTTCTACATGCATCAACTTGACCGGAATCATAGCAGAAGTTGTCGGGAATCATACCAATTATCGTCGGCATCAGTTTTAGTCGACCACACTCAGTTCGTCATCCATTCTGGTAACTATTTACACCTATAGCTTTGTTTTCATCATTAGAGTAAAATCCCTATGATTAATTGGGCTTATATTATCGTTTGAATCGAAATCCAGAACCTAGGGTTCATATGAAACCGGTTTGGTCAAACCCTAACTTAAACACGATTTGAATCCAGTTAATAAACATTCTCAGCTTTGGAATCCTCTGCTTGATGGAAGCCCTATGCTAATTTAATCTTCCATTATCGGATTCAACTCAATCCAGAATCTAGGGTTTTTTCTTAAAACGAATTGGGGGTTTCGATCCTAGACACAACCAAAATCCAATTAAACTATATGAACAATTTCGCAATACCCTAACTAGTGAAAGTCCTATGATTCTAACAGCTTTTATTATCAGAATCATTCAAATTGAATTGGTGTTCATACCTAGGGTTTCGGCGACTGAATCTACGATAAAACGATTATAAACTTGATGTTTTTCAAATTAATTCCACCTACAGATTCGCAAACCTTCGATTATCGAAACCCCTAATCAATCTTGGTCTATCGCAGTCGAAATCGATGGATCTGGACTGGATTCGAGCTTGTATGTGTATAGGGAGGGACCCACTGTTGTTCTATGTTAAAAGAATATAGACCCGGATTCTATTGCGATACCCTAGCGGGCAGGGATAGTTAAGACTGTGTGCATGTGTGGGAGAGACCCGGGTTCGAGTCTCTCCACACCCTTTTATTTTTAAAACAATTTTTAATTAATATTTTTAAATAAAAATTAATCCCTAAACTATTATATTATTATACTAATATGTTCTAGCCTCGAAAAATCACCCGTGGGCTCGGGTCTAGTTTTATAACCCATTTTAATATTATTTCCTCACTTTTAAAAATAATATATTTATATTAATTTCAAACCACGACTCCGAATAAATAATATATTTATATTATTTTCAACCCATGACTCCGATTTAAAAATAATATATTTATATATTATTTTCACCACGTTTATAAACATTGTGTAAACGTTTCAAACTTATAAATAATATAATTATTTATATTATTTATCCACGTTTATATCCTCAAATAAAAATAAATATACTTATTATTCTTACCACATAAATGATTATTTTATTAATCCTACGAATTTAAAAATAATATATATAGTTATATTATTTTCCTAGCCATAATTTAAATGGTACAAACACACGGATATTTATTTATTAATATTATTCGTAATTAGAAACGTTCGACACGAAACGTATTTATCTTAATACTTATTATATTAAGAAAATCCTCTATTCCCGTGGACAAGTTCGTCTACTCTTTAATCGTTAGTGCGTCTTAGGACGTTCACTCTTCCGTGTCATCGTCACAATATCCCATGTGTCTCTAATTATTATGCTTATAATTCTAGGGCATACGTAGACGGTTCACAGGCAAACTCTTGTGTTTTCTATTGCATCCTTGTGTGGTGCTATGCACTACTAGTACACAACTCAGGTGAGTTTTCATAGCCCCTTTTACTCTTTTTGCTTTTGAGGTGAAACATGTTTACAAATACTTTACTTACACAATTCAATACCTTTGTTCTTATGCTATGGTCTTTATGCTCTATGTCTTAAACTACTCGGTGACCATTACATGTGTTCATGTCAGTGCAATCATTAGCTTGCTACCCAAGCCTAAGGTGGCACCTTTTATGATCATTTATACGGGAAGCCGATACATACCGGTTAACACAAACCTTGGCGGGTTTTGTGTGTACCATATTACAGTTAACACAAAACTTGGCGGGTTTTGTGTGTACATCTTACTACTTTTTCAAAATGGCAATCAGTGGGATTGCGTATCTAGTTTTCCATTACCAGGATTGATTGTACGCTTGGAACCTTGTATGTTTTCACATTTATGCTCTAGACACGCTTTGAACATATTGAATTGTAAACTATACTTAACTTTGTTTGGTGTCAAAACCTATGTTACTCACCAACTACTTGTAGTTGACATTTACTCACATGTTTCAGGTGCACTAGTTTGAGGACACTACATGATCACATAGGACTATGGACCTAGTTAAATTTAATCCAAATAATTGATTATGATATGTTTCTTTTGTACAATGTGTATCTCACTTCCTTGTAATAAATACTTAATATGATGGAATAAATATTGAAACTTATTAAATAGTTGATCATGTGCTTTTGAACAACCGCGTCAACCGCGGCGTATAATCCGTCACCGGCCGGGGTGTGATAGCAAACACAATTATCATTAATCATGTTCAAATCACCATGCGGTAAGGCTTACAATAAATGTCAAAATAAAATAATCAAGGTTTGAACTGAGCATCACCCGACGTAAACGTCTAATCTGTCATAACATCAAATCACCCCGAAATCTCTCGTGATAAATGCCACACTAACTAATCATCAAGCAATTGAGCATCCCGAACACAGCCCACCACATCACTGCTAGACCACGTCAGGTGCATCTGGCGTGTCCTCCTCTCGTTTGTCTTGAAACAGAGCTCTCTTAACTGCCGCAAGTGGTCGATCCCTCAACCATGCAGGTCCATATACTGGAGGAAAATCACGTACAGCTGACACTGCTCTCCTTCTCCATCCCGTCTTTCCAATCATAGTTCCACGCGGTATGTCGCTGACCGAAGCTCTAGTCACACTTGGCACGAGAAGCGCCAACACTACTCCCATTTCACTAGCAGTTTCATTCACCGCAGTCTTCGTCTTGATTGGCCATTCTGCATTCCTCCTAGCAAGAGCTCCACGCTTGACCCTAACCACTAGCTTACGGATTTTCAGGATGTTACAATTCACTTATGAGATGAGGCACCAGGGTTTTACATGAAGATCATACAACATTGCTTAGCATAAAAGGATGGCACATGAAGGGATCAAGAGGTAACTATCAACTACAGAAGCTTTAAGCAAATTTCATAGAAGATCAACACGCATCACTTAAAGGATATATAAATGAGGGGGAGTATTATACATGTTGCACTCATTTTCCCTTCACTAAGTTTTGTCCCATTGGGTTTTCTTGGTAAGGTTTTTAATGAGGCAACATAACTGATCCAGTAACATCAGTTTATCTTATGGTCATGAAGTACCGATTTAACATCATCCTGAAGTATGTTGTTAATTGCGTGTAATGCGCGCTGCACTCTTTTTCCCTTAGCTATGGTTTTGTCCCACTGGGTTTTCCTAGCAAGGTTTTTAACGAGGAAACATCTCCAAGCGTATTAAGCTGATAACCAAGGGGGAGTGTTATAAATATATATTATTATGATTATCAACGCCTAAAATAGATTAGGCTTGTTGCACAAGTTTTCCTCTCCTATATATACACATTGTATCTCATTGTATAATACACTTGATTAATGAATATTACATCTCTTTCTCCTACATCTCTTTATTATATTGCTTTGCTATTAGGCTAGTTCTACAACAAATGTTAAGATAAAATGATCACATGTCTAATATGACCTATTTGGATTAAAAATATAATTTAATTGAAAATGATCAAAATGATTGTTTTTTAGTATATTTATACAAAGGTATGCATGTCTAAGTATTTACCTCTATAATATCAAAAATGCATTAAATAATCATGTATCTTTTTGGCCTGTTATAGGTACACACGAAACTGTTATTCACACAAACTCAATACGGGTCGTATTGTACCATACGACCCGTATAATACAATACGGACTAATGTTATACGGGTCGTCATGTACGATGCAATCCTAATAACGTTAAATACGGGTCGTATTGTACCATACGACCCGTATTGTTGTTGAGTTATTGATTAATTTTTTTTTAAATTATTTGAAGCCATGAAACCAAAAAATTAAAATAACAAGCCTATCGATTTATTTTGAACCGGCAAGAGATGGCTCTGGTGAGATTTGTTCGAGATTTTTCATAGTATTATCTGTTTGTTGCTTGTTTACATCTCTACCTTTTCAAATATCAGGAATAACTAATATCAAAACTACAATTGTACTTTATGCCACGAAACCAAAAAATCAAATTAATGAGCCTATCAATTTATTTTGAAAGATGGCTCTGGTGAGATTCGTTTGAGATCTTTCATAGTGTTTTTTGTTTGTTGCTTGTTTACATCTCTATCTTTTCTAATACCATGAATAACTAAGATAAAAAACGCAGTTGTACTTAATGCCAAGAAACCAAAAAATCAAAATAACGAGCCTATAAATTTATTTTGAACCACCTTGCACTCCACAACAAAATGGTGTAGCTGAATGAAGAAATCGCACGTTGATAGAAGCAGCAAGAACTATGATCGTTGATTATAAGCTTCCTGTCACGTTTTGGGCCGGGGCAGTCAATACTGCATGTTTTGTGCAAAATCGAGTTCTCATCACCAAAATTTGCAACAAGACTCCTTATGAAATTATGTACAAACGCAAGCCTGTTATTAATTTCTTTAGGAAATTTGGGTGTGTTTGCATAATGCTGAATACTTCTGATCAGCTGAACAAGTTTGAAGCCAAAGCGGGTGAGTGCTATTTCGTGGGCTATTCCTCTAACCAAAGAGCTTTTCGTGTTAAAACAAGAGACGAAGGATTGTGTTGGAGTCCATTGATATCAACTGGCATGAAAGCAATCATACGGACGCTGGGGATGGTCCTGATTGGCTTTTTGATGTCGATTCTTTGTTTAAATCATTTAATCTTCATGATTTCACTAACATATCTATCTCAGCTAATCCCCTCATGTCTGTGAATATTTTAGGTACCTCTACTGCTTCAAGCTCCTCTTCGTCAAGTCAGCATATAGATGATCCTCCTATTATAGCTAATGCTGAATCCACTCAGGATTCTTCGGATTCTGTGGCAACAAGTGAAACTGTTGAGGAAGAAACTCCTCAAATAGTGGATGTTGCTCCACAATCATCTAATGAAGGTCCTATCAATGAGGAAGCTGTTATTCCTGACATCAACGTTACCAATCTGGATGACCACTTAGAAGAGGATGAGATTCCACAGTTGAGAATTCACAAGGATCATCCTACCGACAACATCATTGGTCCACTCAATGTGGGAGTCCGAACTCGTAGTGCCACCGAAGCAATGAATGATGGTCTATTCACTTGCTTCATATCTCAAGTTAAACCTAAAAATATCAAAGCTGCTTTGCTTGAGAACAGTTGGATAGAGGCCATGCAGGAAGAATTGCAGCAGTTCAATAAGTTACATGTGTGGAATCTGGTAGACCTTCCAAAGAAAAAAGTTTCAATCGGCACTCGTTGGGTATTTCGTAACAAAAAGGACGAAGGGGGAATCGTGATTCAAAACAAAGCCCGCTTGGTGGTTCAGGGATTTTATCAAGAAGAAGGAATTGACTTTGAGGATGTCTTTACACCAGTGGCTCGCTTGGAAGCCATCAGAATGTTTCTCGCATACGCAGCCTATATGGACTTCACAATTCATCAGATGGATGTCAAAAGCGTATTTCTGTATCGAAAAGTTCAAGAGGAAGTTTATGTCAAGCAGCCACCGGGTTTCATTGATCCAAGTTATCCTGACAGAGTTTACAAACTTGACAAGGCATTGTACGGTCTTCATCAAGCACCTCGTGCGTGGTATGAGATGTTATCTACGCATCTGCTTGATAATGGTTTCACACGAGGGGCAATTGACCAAACTTTGTTCAAATGAAAGGATGGTGCGGATACCATTTTGGTGCAAATCTACGTTGATGACATCATTTTCGGATCCATAAATCCTCGGTTGTGTAAAGAGTTCGAGGATGTGATGCGTTCTAAGTTTGAAATGAGTTCCATGGGAGAAATGAAGTTCTTTCTTGGTTTGCAAGTAGATCAGTCTAAGTCGGGAATTCTTATCAATCAAGAGAAGTATATCAAAGAAATCCTGACTGAGTATCATCCTTACAAGACTCCCGTGAAAGTTAGACACTGTCTGTCTCTTGATTTGGATGGTGAAAGCGTTGATCAGCACCTCTATCGCTCGATAATAGGATCTCTTCTGTATCTCACTGCTAGCAGACCAGACATCATGTTTGTAGTGTGCTTGTGTGCACGCTTTCAGGCTAATCCTAAACTCTCTCATTTAATTGTTGTCAAACATATTTTAAGATATTTGAAGTACAAGCCAAAACTTGGGCTTTGGTATCCCAAAAATAACTTGTTTGATCTTTTGGCTTATTCATATTCAGACTACGGGGGATGCAACTTAGACCGAAAGTCCACTTCTGGGGGTTGTCAGTTCCTTGGTAACCGTCGCGTCTCCTGGCAATGTAAGAAACAAACCACCGTATCCCAATCCACTACCGAAGCCGAATACATTGCCACAGCCCTTTGTTGTTCCCAGGTAAGGTGGATCCACCATCAAATGCTTGATTACGGGATCACCTTCCATGAAACTCCCATCCCGTGTGATAACACTGTTGTTCCCCATATCACCAAAAATCTCGTTCAGCATTCTAAAACCAAACACATTGAGATCAAACACCACTTCATCCATGATTGTGTCGAAAAGAAACACATCAAAATTGTTGAAGTTAAAGCCGAAAAGCAAACCCCGACATCTTTACAAAAGCATTTGATTATGCCAGATTTGAGATATTAGTGGAGATGCTCGGCATGATCAACTTTCAGTAACCTTTGTGCATATTTTTTTATTTAAACTTGTTAATCGGGAAGATTTTCAAAAAGATTTTACTTTTCTGTATATTAGTTTTCTTTATTTACCTTTGAAAGCAAAATTTTTAAGGGAGAAATTGGCATTTGCTGTTAGAAAGAAAAAGATTTGCTTTATTTAGTCAAAAAGAAAAGAAATTTTTTTGTTTTGTGCTTAAGAAAGACTCACCGTAAGTATCATGTTTTGTTTCAGGAAAATCGGATCCGACCTTGTGAGAAATGATAGAGTCTGATCACACTTCTTGAACATGGAATGGACCATAAGCGATGGTGTTTACTAAGGTATAGTCGGTAGGCCCGACATACGGTTATAAATCTTTAGTAGTGTGAAAACCTAATTCTCTATCATACACGTGTGTTTGAACCCATTTTTGACATATGAGTGTTTTTCTTTTACTGTTTTTACTTTTATTTTTCTATATAAATTTTTAAAGCTATTTTTTACTTTGACATATGACATATGTGAAAACCTAATTCTCTAAGCATATATCTGATTGAATCGGTTTTCTTAGCTTTAAAATTTCTTTTACTGTTTTTACTTTTATTTTTCTATATAAATTTCTTAATCTTCCTTATTAGCTTGTTTAAATTTTGTACATATGATTGTTTTTCCTTTGTTTCTGATCAAGTATCTCCTGTTCACCCGAAACAACATTATCATCGAAACTACTCAAACAACTCACATTGAATCCACCCCATCTGAACCAATTCAACCCCCTAAACCAAATTCAGACTATCCCGACCCAAAAAGGCCTTGGATGAGGAGACTGCCTGTAGAGGAGCCTCCCAAGTATTATGAATGGTTCACGGAGTACCAAGAGCTGAAGAGACCCCCCGTGGGATGGAAATATGACAATGAAAGGAGATTATACATTGTCAGGAGGTACAAGGGAGGAGTAGAACACTTCAAAACTTCTCATGAGTTCAGCTCACTTCCTAGATATGATCTTAGGGCACTTGCCAAATTACCCCTACAAAATCCTGGAAAAGTTAACGAGGCACGCAACTTTTAATAGTTTCTGAAACAACAAGCTCCCGCTGACTTCAGGTCAATGAAGACCACTCTTCCAAAGAGGATTATATCCAAAACCAGGATTCATCCAAGAACTCAAAAGCCCTGGGTAAGCCTTCGGTACAAGCCTGCTGAAACTGTCAAATCCATAGTTTTGCCATGATAAGTACCTATACAACTACAAAATTTCAGAAAATGGTTTTACAACTCAACCATCGGAAGTGCTGTGATCGAGTGTGAAAGCAAGGAAGATATTGTGATCTTTGAGCCCATGGAGCTTCTAAAGTTTCAACCTGAAGATCTTGAAGTTTTGTTCAAAAACCCCATCAAGCTCTTTCATGGAGATGATGAAGCTGATGCTAAGGCATATCAGAGAGTGGTGTCGTTGAATGTCAAGCCATTTTTCAAGAAACCAAATCAAGGGCCAACTGCTTAGAGAAGAGTTGAAGACATTGATGCAGCAGCTTAAGGGAGATTGTAGAGTCTTATTATTGTATAAGTTGTTGTCATCAATGTATTTATTTTGAACATTGTTTAGTTAGTTTATTTACTTATATTTTCATTTTAATGTAATTTCCTGTTTTATTTCTAAGTCTAGGCCATCGAAACTACTTAGTTTCGATTGAGGTTTGTTCAATCGAAACTAGTAGTTTCGATAGATAGTTTAGTTTCGACAGGCTTATCTCTTTTGTAAATGTTTCACCGAAACTAGTAGTTTCGGTAAGCATAGTTTCGATGCATATCAACTTGCTATAAATAGCCTAGTTTGAGAATTTCTAGGGTGTGAATAGCGGCTGTAACCTTGAAATTCTCTCTTTCACAGTTTTCTGAATCAATACACATTTGGAGTTATTTCATCTGTTGTTCTTACAATTTCATATCTTATTTGTGTTGATTCCTGTGTGGTTTGCCTGTTTATCTTCACCAATTCTGTTTCTACCCTCTGTTTCACCACCGTACACACAGATTCCGCCTGTGTGTGTATGTGTAATCGATCTGTTGAGTGATTTCCGATTGAAATCTGGACCTACAGTGTTTAATTGGGCCTGAACCAACAGTTACAAGAATGCTCATGCGCTTTAATTTATTTGTTTGTAACATCAGAATAGAAGCATGACAAATAAATTACAAGTGAAAATAGTAGGGATTTTAACGTAAACAAGGAAATTAGTAGGGAATACGTAAACGAAAAATTAGTAGAGATTTTAACGTATGGTGAATCATTTACAAGTGAAATAACCTGCATAAAATACAACTGCACTTTTGATCTTAGTTATTATAGGTATTAGAAAAGGTAGAAATGTAAACAAGCAACAAACAAAAAACACTATGAAAGATCTCGAACAAATCTCACCAGAATTTCCTGTTTTATTTCTAAGTCTGGGCCATCGAAACTACTTAGTTTCGATTGATGTTTGTTCAATCGAAACTAGTAGTTTTGATAGATAGTTTAGTTTTGTTTTGACAGGCTTATCTCTTTTGTAAATGCTTCACCGAAACTAGTAGTTTCGGTAAGCATAGTTTCGATGCCTGTCAACTTGCTATAAATAGCCTAGTTTGAGAATTTCTAGGGTGTGCACAGCGGCTGTAACCTTGAAATTCTCTCTTTCACAGTTTTCTGAATCAATACACATTTAGAGTTATTTCATTTGTTATTCTTACAATTTCATATCTTATGTGTGTTGATTCCAGTGTGGTTTGCCTGTTTATCTTCATCAATTCTGTTTCTACCCTCTGTTTCACCACCATACACACAGATTCCGCATGTGTGTGTGTAATCGATCTGTTGAGTGACTTCCGATTGAAATCTGGCCCTACAATTGGTATCAGAGCTTTAAGCTCTTGATTTCTAAGTATTTTCAGGTTGTTTTGATCGATTTTAGGTGACTTTTAGTTAGAATTTGAAGGTTTTCTAGGTTTGCACTGTTTTGGCACTGTTTCATCGATTTCGGCACTATTTCTTTGAGTTTTTCGGATCTGAATATTGAATTGTGTTCATAAGCTTATTTGGAAGCTTTTCGCTGAATCGGATTGGGAGTTTATCATCTTTGATTTTTGAAGCTTTTCATCAATGGAGTCTGCTGAAGCTTGAAGAAGGAGGTATCGAAACTACTGGGAGACAATTTCTGCTTTTGGTTGGTCATCGAAACTTCTTGTCTGTACTGTTGTCTGGAGAAGGTATCATCGAAACTAGCTATTTGTCCTATTATATCGAAACTAACCTTTGCAGATTGATCACCCGAAACTTATGCACTATCGAAACTAGTTTCAATCGAAACTTGTAGTTTCTACTGAGTTTGCTGGATTTTCTATTAAGTCTTCTTCATCGAAACTTGTTGTTTCTGGATTCTGTTTCTTGTATCGAAACTAGTAGTTTTGATAAGCTTTTTCTCTATCGAAACTAGTTGTTTCGATCATCTCTGTTCACCCGAAACTAGCTATTGTTTGTTCTTTTAACTTCTCTGAGTTATGGCATCTTCAAGCAACAGTGAATATGCTGGAGGAAACAAACCACCTGTCTTGGTGTCCACTAGAGACTTTGATGATTGGACCAAAAAGATGAAGACTTTCTTTCAGTTCCATGACCATACTCTATTGCAGTCAATCACTGATGGTCCACACAAGACAGTTACTACCACTGCAGATATTCAACGTCCCAAGCTTGTGTCTGAATATGATGAAAAGGATATTGCCTTAATTGCTAGAGATAACAAGGCTTATGGATCTATTGCTATGGCTCTTCCTATGTATGTGTTCAACATATTTGCTGAGTATACAACTGCCAAAGATCTTTGGGTTGCTTTATGTACCAGGTATGAGGGAAGTGCTGACGTTAGCGAAAGCAAGAGGGATTTGATCAAGAAGCAATATGAAATGTTTAGCAGTGTCCCTGGAGAAACCATGTCTGAACTGATCAACCGATTCTCAAACATTGTCTCTAAGTTAAAGGTTTTGGGAACTGAGTATCCCACTATTGAGTTAAACAAGAATCTGCTTGATTCACTGCCCGGGGAATGGAATATGTACCGGATTATGATCAAGAAAACTGAAAAACTAAGTGATTTGTCACAGCAAGAACTCTTCAGCATTCTAGAGTCTTATGAGTTGGAGATAAAGAAGGGTGCAGTCACTCTAACAAATCAGTCTGGAAACACAACTCTTCTTGCGGGTCAAGGTTCCTCCACTTCATCCAACAAAACTACAATGGCTTATTTTCAAACTGATGTCCCACCTTCGATTTTTGGAGTTCAGCCTACTACTTCATCCAACTCTCAGAAGCCAACCACTATGATTCCTGATGAGTATCTAACTATCAAACTGCCTTTATGTCGTGCTATGATGCACTGATTTCTGGAAACCTGACACCGGGCAGCTTTCAACCCGATGACTTGGAGCAGATCAACCCGGATGATTTGAAAAAGAACAGATAATTGAAAGCATAAAACACATGATTCTTTCATTGATATGAAAATGAAGCTCCTCACACACTCACAATTAGTCTCACCCCAGGGTGAGCTCCCCCTGGGGTGGTGATTCCCTATACAGACACACACTCCTCCTATGAGATAATCTGATATTTATATAGGAGGCCAAGCACATATGCCTTGTTTTCCAAGCCACCGCCAAATGGGCCTGAAAAACAGGTATCGAAAATACCTAGTTTCGATTGAACAAATGTTCAACCGAAACTAGTAGTTTCGATTGAACAAAAGTTAAACCAAAACTAGTAGTTTCGATACTGTAATTTCGATTGACAGTACCAGTGTCAAAATTATACTCAACAATCTCCCCCTAGATGATGCTATCAATTATTGTCCGACTCTGTCTTTCGTCTTCATAGATTGACTGATGATCCAATGCCTTTCGTTGTGATTCTCCCCATCAAGTGTAGACCCTCCTATCTTGTAGGAAATTGATAAATGTTTGAATCCCAAGTATTTAGCAGTAAATAACCATCATTCTACAAAGATTCTTGACATTCTCGAACACTTGATCAACTTGTGCCTTTTTTTTAAAGCATAAAGCGTATGATTCTTTCATTGATATGAAAATGAAGCTCCTCACACACTCACAATTAGTCTCACCCCAGGATGAGCTCCCCCTGGGGTGGTGATTCCCTCTGCAGACACACACTTCTCCTATGAGATAATTTGATATTTGTATAGGAGGTCAAGCACATATGCCTTGTTTTCCAAGTCATCGCCAAATGGGCCTGATAAACAGGTATCGAAACTAGTAGTTTCGATTGAACAAAAGTTCAACCGAAACTAGTAGTTTCGATACTGTAATTTCGATTGACAGCATCAGTCTCAAAATTATACTCAACAATCTCCCCCTAGACTGATGCTATCAATTCTTGTCCGACTCTATCTTTCGTCTTCATAGATTGACTGATGATCCAATGCCTTTCGTTGTGATTCTCCCCTTGAAGTGTAGACCCTCCTATCTTGTAGGCAATTGATAAAGGTTTGAATCCTAAGTATTTAGCAGTAAATAACCATCTTTCTACAAAGATTCTTGACATTCTCGAATACTTGATCAACTTGTGCCTTCTAAGAAGGCAAGTTGAGAATGTCATTCTAGATTCTTTAAGTGTTTATAGTTTCTTAATCGGCGCAGGTATTTCCAATTCTCCAGTAAAACGAAAATGGTTAAGGGCCACCAAGGTGAACGCGTTAGACTGTACACCCGAGGAACGATTCTCGGCTACAAAAGTTCAAAATCAAACCAGTTCCGAACACATCGTTGATCCAAATTGAAGGAGTTAACATGAAGGAGGAGGTGTCATGGTAACAAGGGAAGCGTATGGCGTACGTATACAAGGCTAAGGTGAAGAAGAACGGATCACACTACAGGTGTATTTGGGGGAAAGTTATCAGGCCTCATGGTAACACTGGTGTTGTTCGTGCTAAGTTCAAGTCCAATCTCCCTCCCAAATCCATGGGATCTAGGGCTAGAGTGTTCATGTATCCAAGTAACATTTGAGTGGAACAAGAAGACAGGAAGTTGTTGTTGCTAGTGTTTCAGATGGTTTTCTTCAACAATTTGGTCGGGCTGAGTGATTAGTGTGAGATGACGAGGGCGGGAGTCATTGTTCTTCAAGAAATAACATAGATCAACTCGAAGAAAACCAGGGAACGGATAGCGTTGACGAGTAACACCAACTATTTAATCAAATTTTCTGGGCAACCCGTTGATGATTATTGAGTATGAGACCATCTTTTTCAGGAACTTCAACATCAATGCCGAGTGCTGACAAGCAGACATGATAATGTCTCACACTAGTACTCTAACATATACGTAACACGTTTCAAATCTTGTTGGCATAACTGTCTCTGTTGTCTCACAATAAAATTTTAGTACTAACCAAAAAAGAGAAATAAACACAAGTTGATCAAGTGTTCGAGAATGTCAAGAATCTTTGTAGAAAGATGGTTATTTACTGCTAAATACTTGGGATTCAAACATTTATCAATTGCCTACAATATAGGAGGGTCTACACTTCAGGGGGAGAATCACAACGAAAGGCATTGGATCATCAGTCAATCTATGAAGAAGAAAGACAGAGTCGGACAAGAATTGATAGCATAGCATCAGTCTAGGGGGAGATTGTTGAGTATAATTTTGACACTGATGTTGTCAATCGAAATTACAGTATCGAAACTAGGTAGTTTCGATACCTGTTTTTCAGGCCCATTTGGCGGTGGCTTCGAAAACAAGGCATATGTGCTTGGCCTCCTATATAAATATCAGATTATCTCATAGGAGGAGTGTGTGTCTGTAGAGGGAATCACCACCCAGGGGGAGCTCACCCTAGGGTGAGACTAATTGTGAGTGTGTGAGGAGCTTCATTTTCATATCAATGAAAGAATCATACGTTTTATGCTTTCAATTATCTGTTCTTTTTCAAATCATCCGGGTTGATCTGCTCCAAGTCATCGGGTTGAGCTAAGTAATTGTGCGGTTATAGTCAAGTAAGGGTATTGAAGGACGAGAGATAAACGCTAGAGATGAGTTCTATGAATCCCTCTTTTAAATGTTTTAATTGTTTTGGGCGGGTACTAGGGGTGTGCAAAGTCGGTTATGGGTCGGTTTTAGCCTCTTCCGTAACCATAACCGCTAGGTCGGTTATGCCCTCTTCCATAACCATAACCATAATCATAACCACTTGATCGGTTAACCGTCTTTCGGTTAACCGACAGTTATGGGTCGGTTTCAGTTAATTTCGGTTAATTAACCACTTTCGTTCCGTAATCACTAATCACATTTAATAATTATCTCGCGTATAAAAAACTACTTGTAGTTAATAATGTCTGAGCCCGTTCTTGATAAAAAGAGTTTATTATGTGTTTAATAATCAAATATCAGTACACAACCATCACTGCTCTTCGATCTTCATCCTCAAATGGACAATTAGGTGGGTATTATGTATTTAGTATCGTGTATTTGTTTGTTTTTTAGGTGATCAACGAGAATGTTGATATTTTCTTGTGTGTATAAGTGTGTATAAGTACAGTGACTTTAAAGATTCAAAAGGACTTATCTATGTTTTTTAATAAGAATATTCAAAATGAATATGAAGAAATATTAAAGACCTCAGGACGGCTTCTAACTTCACAAATATGTGAATAATTGGATTGGGCACACCTGGGCCACACACTAAAAGATGCATACGGAAATCATTTATATTTTGTGCATATATCTTATGCATAGCGTTATATCGGTTAGATTCAGTTAATGTTCGATTATAGCACACCCTTAACCATAACCATAACCGATTGATCGGTTAATCAAAGAACCTTAACCAAAACCGTCGGTTAATTTCAGTAATCGGTTAATTCGGTTCGGTGAGGGTTCGGTTATCGGTTAATTTAGGTTAATGGTTAAGGTTTGCTCACCCCTAGCTGGTACACATGCTATGCAATGTTTTACATGAACACTATAGTCCTGGAAATGATTTGGGAAAGTGTCCATGTTATTGCAAAAGTTTTGAGAAGAATTTATATGAATACCATAAAGTCTTGATTTAAATAAAAAGGGACGGGTATCCATATTAATAGTAAGAAACAGTCTAACACTTAAAGATGTATAACGGTGTATTCATGAAGTATCAAAGGAGTGGTGGGTACGCCGCCGGTACACCCTATATATAAACCTCTTTGGTAGTTCGTGGAGAAATCATTATAAGGATTTAGGTTAAGGGCTGGCTTTGGGAAGAGTAAGTTGGGAAGAGAAATATGTTTTGGCATGGATTTGCCATAATAAAACATTTGAACAGAGAATGATTTTGACATACAAATCATTTTAGAACTAATCATGATTTATCATGATAAGAGATTAGAGAAATAAGTCTAAGACCTAATACCCCTGGATAGGTATGCCTACGGTGTATCGAATGAGTGGTGGATACGCCGCTGGTACTTCCTATATATAAACCCATTCGATATAACGTAAACAAACCTATATAAGTGTCTTAGGGTAAGGGCTTGATTTTAAGTATTGGTTTAAATACCTCGACAGAGAAGAAGTCTTAACAAATATTGTTTTGACATAAAAAGAGATGTTTTGACCACAAGGGTCTGTAAGAGAAGATTTTGCCAGATTTGGCTTAATGTCATATTTTAACTGGTAAAAGTTATGGGTAAGAGTTGTAGTCAGAACCCTAACCCATAAACAAATGAGTTCACGATGTATCGAATGAGTGGTGGATACGCTGTTCGTACTTGCTATATATAAGCTCATTCTATACAACGTGAATAACCTTGGTTATGATTTAAGGTAATGACTATAATGCGAGACGAGATTCCCGATCTATGGACGTAGTGCCATTCGGGAAAGATAAAGAAAGAATGTTTTGTTTTAGATCTTATAATGGTGTGCCCTGATAAGTAAAATGGGAAAAAGGATAGAAAGAGTAAAGATTTTAAGAAAGAAAATGTTTTAGAAACTTAAAACGTTTTTAGAACTTATCATGGTGTGCCCTGATAAAAAATGGGAGAGAGGTCATGAACCTTGACCGAACAGAGGTCTAGACATTTAATGTCTTGACAAAAAGAAAGAGACAGACTTTTGGCATGCTTGCCATGTCAAATATTTTAGAACGTAATGGTTTGTAGAGAAAAGAGTTTCTGCCACTTTGGCATAAGATGTCATGCATGCTCTAAGATAGAACGAGTCTTGGAACTATGTTAAATCCTTGTGATTAAGCATACGAATAGCTGTGGTAATAAATGATCGAGAGGGTCAGATATTACCATCAGAACAACATAGGTAGTGTCTCTGTGGCCTGTCAATGGAAGGGTTGTACAATTCATGAGTAGACGAGTGGTGACGACCACTCAAGGGGTAATCGTGACCCTTGTAGAGAAAGACTAAGGTTGTTATGGTTAATCCATACAATCAGTGGAAAGATACTTTAAGACATGCACTAACAAAAGAGTCTATACTCTTACACTGGTGTACAGGGTTCGTTTGCAATATATCGAATAGGTGGTGTATACGCCGCTGGTACTTTCTATATATAAACTTATTCGAATATATTGGAGATTATCCTGGACATGGGTTTTAGGGGATAGGCAGGGTTTTTGGACGAAAGATTAAAAGTCTTTTTAAACTTCGGTTTTAAATCTTATGAAAGATTTAATAATGCATATTTTGTGCTTTATATAATGTTACGATAAAGGAAACGGATTAGTATGATGTTTTGAAATATTTAAAGAAAGTGATTTAAAACTTAGAACTTACCAGCGTTAGCTGATACACTTGAGCATGTGTATTCAGGGAAAAAGTATAGCTTTGAGCAAGAATAGGAAAGGCATCGAGCAGGATATCTGTAACACCTGCCACAAAAATGTCCAAGATTTGACAAAGGTACAAACCACAAGGACTACAAGTGTATTTAACCTATAGATCAAAGTTCAAAAAAATAGAAATCATGAAAATTCAACGGTAACGGACCGTCACAAACGGTAACAGACCGTCACAGACGGTAACGGTCCGTTACTACAGATGGAGTAAAGAAGAAACAAATCACTTGTTTTGAGTGTGGTAAAGAACCGTTATCCACTCCCCAGAATCGATGATCTCTTTGATAAACTCTAGGGAGCTCGATGTTTTTCAAAAATTGATCTTCGTTCTAGATATCATCAATTGAAAGTCCAGGAAGAAGATATTCCCAAAACTACCTTCAGAACTCGGTATGGTCATTATGAGTTCACAGTAATGCCGTTTGGACTTACTAATGCACCATCAGCTTTCATGGATATGATGAATCGAGTTTGCAAACCTTACTTGGACAAATTCATTATCATATTTATTGACGATATCCTTATCTATTCCAAGAGTAAAGAAAATCATGCTAATCATTTTAATCTTGCTTAAACTCTTGAGAAACGAAAACCTTTATGCTAAATTATCAAAATGCGAATTATGGTTATCAGAAGTTCAGTTCCTTGGACATGTCATTAACGCTGATGGCATCCAAGTTGACCTAGTTAAAATTGAGGCTATATCTAAATGGGAAATCCCAAAATCTCCAACAGAAGTCTGTAGTTTTCTCGGATTAGCCGGTTACTATCGGAGATTTATCCAAGATTTCTCCCGAATTGTTGTACCATTAACTTCTCTAACTCGTAAGCCAGTTAAGTATGAATGGGGTCCTAAACAATCTGAATCTTTTGAAACTCTAAAACAGAAACTGACACAAGCACCCATACTGGCCTTGTTAGATGGAAATGAAGGCTTTTTAGTATATTGTGATGCTTCGCACACCGGTTTTGGTTGTGTGTTAATGAAAGGAAGCAAAGTTATTGCTTATACTTCCCGTCAATTGAAAACTCATGAAAAGAATTATACGACTCATGATTTAGAATTAGGCGCCATAATCTTCACGCTGAAATTATGGAGACACTATCTATACGGAGTCAAATTCACCATATTCACTGATCATAAAAGCCTAAAGTATATATTTAGTCAGAAAGAACTAAATATGAGGCAAAGGCGTTGGATGGAAGTCCTGAATGATTATGATTGCGAAATCTGTTATCATGAAGGAAAATCTAATGTTGTAGCTGACGCCTTGAGTAGAAAAGAACATGAGAAACCTAAACGAGTTCGTGCTTTAAGACTCGATCTCCAAATCGATCTTATCACTCGTATTAAGGAATCTCAGAAACTTGCTTTACAAGAACTCAACCTTAAAAAGGAAGGATTGGGAGGTATGATCAACCAATTGGTCAATGGAATTGAGGGAATTCTTAGAATGAATAAAAGAATTTGGGTTCCTATCTATGAAAACGTTCGTGAAGAAATTCTTGAAGAAGCCCAAAATCTAAATACACCATGCATTCTGGAAGCGATAAAATATACAAAAACCTAAAATCCAATTATTGGTGGATAGGAATGAAGAAACAAATCGCTGTCTACGTTGCAAAATGTTTAACCTGTTCTCAAGTTAAAGTTGAACATCAAAAACCGTCTGGCTTGTTACAGCAACTTGAAATTTCTGTCTGGAAATGGGAGATGATAACCATGGATTTCATTACTAAACTTCCCCGAACCAGTAGTGGGAATGATACAATCTGGGTTATTATTGATAGACTTACTAAGTCTGCTCATTTTCTTCCCATGAAAGAAACGTTCAACATTGATAAGCTGGCACAATTGTACGTTAATGAAATTGTATCATTACACGGTGTGCCACTATTTATTGTCTCAGATAGAGATAGTAGATTTACTTCTCGATTCTGGAAAATTTTCCAAAAAGCTTTAGGTACAAAATTTAATATTAACACTGCATACCATCCTCAAGCGGACGGGCAGAGTGAAAGAACCATTCAAACCCTTGAAGACATGTTAAGGGCTAGTGTTATTGATCTTGGAGGAAGTTGGGATGACCAAGGACTACAAGTATAGCTATCATACGAGTATACAGGCCGCTCCTTTTGAGGCCTTATACGGTCGTAAATGTCGAAATCCTATCTGTTGGTCCGAAATAGGAGAAAATTAGTTATCCGGACCTGAAATAGTCCTGGAAACGACTGACAAAGTTACTCAAATAAAAGATAGATTGAAAGCAGCTCATGATCGTCAAAAGAGTTATGCTGATAAGAGACGAAAGTCGTTAGAATTCAACGTCGGTGATAACGTTCTGTTGAAAGTTTTACCATGGAAAGGCGTTGTAGGATTTGGAAAGAAAGGAAAATTAAGTCCTAGATTCGTAGGACCGTTCAAAATCTTGAAAAGAGTTGGGCTTGTGGCCTATCAACTCGAATTACCAGAAGAAATGAATGGAGTACAAGATGTATTCCATGTGTCAAGTTTAAGCAAGTGTTTGGCAGATAAATCTCTGGTAATGCCCCTACAAGATGTAGAGGTAGATGAAAAGTTAAGATTCATGGAACAATCTCTACAAATCGAGGACATGCAGGAAACAAATTGAAAAGAAAAAAATGGATGATCATAAAAGTGAAATGGAACTCCAGACGTGGCCCTGAGTACACGTGGGAACTGGAGTCTGAAATGAAAAAGAAATATCCTCACTTGTTCGAATGATCTCGAGGACGAGATTAAAACAGATTGGGGATGATGTAACACCTGCCACAAAAATGTACAAGATTTGACAAAGGTACAAACCATAAGGACTACAAGTGTATTTAACCTATAGATCAAAGTTCAAAAAAATAGAAATCATGAAAATTCAACGGTAACGGACCGTCACGGACGGTAACGGACACAGACGGTAACGGTCCGTTACGAGCTAGGCATGCGAACCCTGATGAACGCGCCACGTGTCCGGTGACTAAGGAACAAATTCTGACGCGTGGAAACCCTATAACGGACCGTCACGCCTGGTAACGGTCCGTCACAGCCCTAGATTCACCCTGGTGCACCACGTATCACTCCGTAACGGACCGTCATGCCTGGTAACGGTCCGTCACTCCTCAATTTGACCAGAGGGCGACATGTGCCTGATGACTCACGAAACCTAATATGGTGACGGACCGTCACCACCCGTAACGGTTCGTCACCGGTCCAGAAGTTGCCCTATAAATCGTTTGACAATCTCATTCGTTTTTCTCACATTCAAACCTATCTTCACACATAAAAATCATTCAAGAGACCATCTAGCTCGCTCCCGACGATCCCGGTTCGGTTCCCGCTCGTTGTAGTGCCCGGTTAAGCAAGAAACGCTCGTAGAAAGGTCGAGACACTAGAGAAAACAAGTTAAGAAGATAGTCTATAAGCTTTCGACTTAGAGGCTCATTCCTATAAACCAAGGTGAATACTTTATTTCTCTGAAAACTTGTGTCAAACATTTTATTTACGAAAATGACCAAATAAAGGTTAAGGGAATAATGCTCAACGTTCTTCTACGAACAAAGCATTCAGGCCATAGGTATGCGTAAAACTTGCAAGGGATACATGGGTCTAGGATGAAATTCCCGGACTGCGGTCGGTGCTTGTCTTATAACAACTTCGGAGGCAAACCTGTCCATTGTTATAAGACATGACGCCAGTGTATACTGTGGTGCGATCGAACAGGACGGGCCTGCTGAATGTGTGGATTAAACATAAAGTTGTGATTATAAAATTAATACTTGTTTGTGCCAAATGATTTTATCATCCAGATAATTGTATTCACCGGCATTCGCGCTGACGTTTTATTTTCAAAATATTTTCAGGAAATGAATAAATTGAAATAAGAATGGGGTATGGGCAGACATCATATCTGACCCAAAATTAGAAAATGTGAGAGGCAGAGATCAAATCTGACCTATGAAAAAGGATAACTTGCACGTTGGATTCTCAGACCTCGTGTATAGAAAATCCTAAACAAAAGAAAAGGAGATAGAACCAGGGGATTGATCAACCCTGGATAGTACTATTTCCGGTGGATATAGACGTATTTGATTTCAAACCCTGTTTTGTAATCAAAATGAAAAGGGTATTTAAATCCCTATGTTTATAAAGTAAATATAAAACTTTTGTCTTCCAACTGAGTTTTGATATTTACAAATACAACCCTTGAGGTTGAATGAATGTTGAAACGATCCTTTTGAAAAAGACTTCCACTATATTTATAAAAACTCTGAAATTAAAGTTCAAAGGTGATACCAATCGGGCTCGCACACGTCCAGGGGGTGCCCGGGGTGGGGTGTGACAAGGTTGGTATCAGAGCCTCAGGTTTTAGCGAATTAGATACTTGGATCTAGTATCTAGGCTTCAACCATTAATATTTTAAAATTAAGATAAGAAAACAAGATAACCTTCTGACCGGTGTATAAATCTCTCCTAGACCCGTCGCTCTTACGTGGGAACATATCTGTTGGAGGTACTACTCTGGAAAGATAACCATCCTTGTAGAGCTTTAGTTAAGATAAGGATACTGGCTTTACTATCTAAGTCTTGACCAAAATAAAATAAGTACTAATATTTTAAGATTACAGATGTCTGGAGATAATTCTGTACCTGTTTATTATAACCCCAATCGTTCAATCAAACAAGAATCACCTGAGTATCATCCCTTAGGATCTCGAATGAACCCTATCTCTTCGCCCTACTATAACGACGATCCGTTCGCCATTTTCACTGATAACAACTCTCCCGAATACCACCCTCAATCTTATAACTCTTCTAGTCAATGGATGGAGGCTGGTTCTAACTTCAGTAACCGAAATACGAATGTCCCGCAACTGCAAGGAAGCAATGAAACTGAATCAAGCTATGTTCAGCCAAATGCATAGGCAGAAGAGGATCCATCAATATGAACCTGCTTCTGAAAATCCTGAAGACTATCTGTTTAATAATTCTGTTTCAAATAGTTCCGACTATCAATCTTATAATTCTGAAACTCCTGTTTTATATAACCCCTATATGTTTCCTGAACCTCCATATGATGGCCCTTTCAAAGAGTATTTCCAAGCTCCTCTGGAATAACAAAATGTTTATAATGAAATTATAATGGGACTCCGTAAGCCCCCACCTAAATATGGTTATGCAGAAAGTATGTCCTCTTCTTCTATTGAATGTTTAGACCGTTCTTTGCGTCAAACGGACGAAGTAACAAGAAAGAAGATAATGGACAAAGCAAGAACCAAATTCTATGAAAAACAAGTCTATGAGTATGAAGACTTGATGACTTTTGGAAAAGAACTTATGAAAGATTAAAATCGTTTTTTTTTTGTATTTTGTAATGTATTTTCTATAATAATAAAATATTGTTTTGTTTATTTTTCAGAATGGTCGAAAAAGACAAGGGTCCTAGCTTTATTCGTAAATTTGCTCCGGCTAGTTATAACGAACGAAAAACCAATGAAACAACTATAGAAAATAACGAGGAAATTGAAAGTTCAACTTTTAGAAGACTCGGAGAAATAGTAAACCTTAGTGTTCCCTATAATCTTTCTATAAGTTTTCATTCTGCTCCTACCGCCGAAAACCCTACACTACATCTTTTGTGTTATACCTATTGGTAGCTGCTAATTTGTAATTTTTATATGTATCTATCTAGTTTTATTGAGTTAACAATAGAAAAAAAAAATTAAAAGTTAAAAAGATATAGTGCATACGGGTCGTATTGCATCATACGACTCGTATGTACTCAGCCGTATTGTACCATACTACACGTAATAGAGCATGATTTGACTGTTTTGAAGGCATACGGTCGTATGGTACAATACGATATACGACGCAATGATTGTGTAGATAACAGGTGAGGATGTATGTATAACGAAAACCATCTTTTTTATGTTTATGTATCGTTATAAATGTTTTGAAATGTACTAAATTGATTTACTTTTTAGTAGTTATTTTATTGATACCTGAATTTTTTTACTGAACATCTATTTTTTTCACGTAATCATCTTTATTTTCTTAAAGAAATGAATAATGTTTATATATTTTAAAACATCGGAAATAATAGGTATACATGAAGTGGATACACAAAATAAAGTGAGTTGTTCATGTATTTCTAATTATATAAATATAATTTTATTTAAGTGTTTTATATCATATAACCAAAGAAGAAAAAATTATCATTCTTTTTGCTTTTCACATAATTTAATTATATTTCTCATTATTATTATGTAAATAGTAATAATACGGCCGTAACATTGGAAAAGTAGAAATGAAAGATGAGCCATGAGGTACCATGTACTAGAGGTGCACAAATCGGTTTTTTAACCCAAACCGGTTCAAACCGACCCGAACCGGTTTGGTCAACGAAAAGTCAAAACCGGTTTGGTCAACGAAAAGTCAAAACCGGTTTGGACCCAAACCGGTTCGGGTTAAACCGGTTTCAGAGAGGGAAATATGTAAACCGGTCAAACCGGTTCGGGTAGGTTTTAAACCGGTTTGCCCCTTAAACCGGTTTAAACCGGTTTTTATTAAAAAAAAAAAATCAAATAAATTTTATGTTTTTAATATAAAATCCAAAATAAAATATAACAAAATTAAAACATAAAGTTCAACGTTTATTAATATTTGGATAGTTCGGAAATTAAAAAACATAACAAGATAAAATTGTAAAACATTACAAAAAGTATAACAAATATAAAACATTAAGTTTAACGTTTTATTTTTTTGAATATTGATTGATTATTCTTGTGCGTTGTCTTCGGAACTAGAGCTTCGTAGCCTTGCATCTTCGGCTAGTTCTTCATCCGTGACTGGTTCGGATATTCCAAGATCAACCTCGTTGTTGTGTATGACTTCTTCGGCTTGAATTTCATCTTCGAGAGAAGTTTGGTCTTGTATCCTATCCATCGCATCCAAATGGTCCTTCAAACAAATGCACATTTCCATCGCTAGGGGTGTGAGTCTAGTCCTTCGTATCGATAATACCCTGCCACTAAAAGAAAACGCAGATTCCGAAGCTACCGTGGAAGCTTGGACGGTTAGTACATCACGGGCCATGGCGGAAAGAATCGGAAACGAAGCTTCGTTTTGTTTCCACCATGCCAAAATATCAAACTCCTCAAAAACGGTAGGAGGCATAAACGCTAAAAAGTTTGTGCCAACATACCTTCCGAGTTCGCTACTCGGGGTGGTACCTCGAGCACGTTTATTAAATTCATTTAACATTTCGTTATATAAATTCAAGTTAACATCTCTCGAGCTACCACTTGATGATGTACCCATTGTATCATGTGGAGTCGGAGTTGTACCATATTTATGTAAATAAACATCAAATAAATCTTGTAAACATTTGTTAAAATATGTTTTTGTGCCTTGTGCAAAATGGATGTCTTCGCTATCCAAATTCAAAGCGTAAGTAATTCTATCAATCAAGGTTTCAACCCCGTAAACATTTATGGTAGGGTTTAACGCGGCGGCGCAAGTTATAACGGGAGGGATTTCTTTAAAATATTTCACTAATTTTTCTTTCATCGGTTCTATCATTTTTGTAAAAAAATCGCTTTTATTTTCAAGCTCAGACAACTTGTTAGCCATTAAATATATTTGTTTTAGTGTTAATGGACTTGTGGGATAATAAACACCGGATAAAAAAGTTGTGGCGGTTTTGAAAACTTCAAGCAATTCGGTTACGTCTTTTAAAATGTTCCAATTTGTAGACGGAAAGTTTTGAATTTTACGACGAGGTTTTGAGGAAAGCATATCATGAAATATTTCTAAAGTTTCTCTTTGTCGTAAAGCGCTATAAAACATAATATAAGTCGAGTTCCATCTTGTCTCGACGTCCCAATTCGGGCCTAAGCAAAGATTATTCGTATCACGACAAAATTTAATATAATCATGGTATCTTTTTCTGTTACTAAAAATATCTTTAAGCATTTGTCGAAAACTATATGTTAAGTTTGAAACCTCTTCAATTGCAAGCCCGGCTTGCACCGCCAAGTTAATGATGTGTGCGACACATCGACTATGGAAAAAAACGCCGTTGCAAACGGGTTTATATTTAATTTTTAGTTTTTGAACCGCATTTGTATTATTAGATGCATTATCAAAAGACATTGAAAAAAGTTTATTTTGTAATTTAAATTCGTTAATAACACCATCCAATATATAAAATAAATTTTCGCCGGTGTGTGGATATTCAAACAAGTCAAAAGCGATTGTACGCTTCATCATTTGCCACGTATTGGGATCAACCCAATGCGCGGTAACGCAAAGGTACGAATCGGGTATACCATGTGGAGCCGACCAAACATCGGTGGTTAAGTTTACACCGGTTTGCAAATTTTCAAAACCTAAAATTAATTCTTTTTTTGCTTTTTTCCACATTTTTATACAATCTCGTCTAAGGGTTGTGCGACTTACTTGGTGATAACGAGGTTGGAGTGTCTCTTGAATCATCTTTGTCAAGCGCGGATTGTCAAAGTGGTTGAACGGCAATCCTTCTTGAATCACTAACCTCGCCATTCGATCTCGAACAATATTTGGATCAAAGTTCCAAATTCCTCCTTCGCTTATCATCGAGGCTTGACCTTCACTTGGAATTCCCTTCAATGACGGGCAAGATTTTTCCATATGCGTTTTCAAAGTAGTGTTTGAATCTTTCCCCAAAAACGCACCACACAACTTGCAACGAGCACGTTCCTTTCCGTTTGACAACAAACATAAATCGTAATTGCACCAGATTGCCGGATTTCTCGTTGTTGCTAGAATTTGCACAACGGTAACTTCGTTTGAGGAACCACTAACACCAAAACTTGCCATGTTTTTTTTTTGAGTTTAGAGAGCGTTTTTGAGCGGTTAAAGAGCGGTTTTAGAGATTAGAGAGTGTAAAGAGAAGTGTGATTAACCCTAAACACCCCCCACCTATTTATAGTGTTTTATGGGTCCAAAAAACTCCAAAAAAACGGCCAAAATCGACCCCAACGGCTAGAACTCGCCCAACGGTTCAAATCGGTTCAAACCGGTTTGAAAACCGGTTTCCTAACCCGGTTTAGCCAAAACCGGTCCCAACCCAAATTTTTTTCAGAAATCCTCAAACCGGTTTGAAACCGGCGGTTTTTGGGCAACCCGAACCGGTTTGGTCCAAACCGGTTTAATCCAAACCGGTTTGCCGGTTTGAACCGGGTTAAAAAAAAAACCGGTTTTTTTGTGCACCACTACCATGTACTTTTGACAGGTAACGTCATAGTCATATGCCTTTTGCAGTCGTCTCGTGGTACCAAAATCAACACCCGCCCTTCATTTTTCTCGTCACAAAGACCATCCTATAACCAGATTAGAAATATGAATTGCTTTTAATAATAAAATATTTATATAATATAATTTGTTGTTTTATGTAACATCCAAAAATCTAATCCAATTTAAACTTTTAAAAAGAAGTGGAACTTAGGTCTCAAAACAACATTTAACGTATCCACACGTTAAGTTTTTCAAACATGAATTAAACTAACATAATTTCCACAAAACTAGTTTAAACAAAGAACACCAACAAGTTACCCATGACTTGTGACAACCCCAAAGAGTTTGTAAATACTCCATACAAGAATATAAACAAAAACCAATTACAAAACTTGACCACGAGAATCCAATCCACATGATGCGAGACCCGAGATCACTCTGGAGCTTTTTTCTACATTCAAAACATCAATTTAAACATGGTTAGTAAAGATAAGTAGCCCTAAGGATGTACGGCCCCAAACCCGGGAGACCTCACTTATTGGATTTACTCATCAACACATAGCACATAAACATGAGACATTCAAAACATCGCAGCGGAAAACGATTAAAACTTTAACATAACAGCGAAAGCATAACATGTCTAGACTTTTCAACCTCCTTTCCTTTCTCGGTGCCTGCAACTTTGGGTTTGCGACAGTCCTTGGCCACGTGACCAGGTATCCCGCAGTTATTGCAAGACTGTGCCCCGGGACACTCTTGAGAGTAGTGTCGGGTCTTTCCACACCTATAGCAAATATTCAACCCAACTCGGCACTCGCCAGAGTGCTTCCTACCACACTTAGCACAATCAAACCCATCCTTAATTCTCAGCTTCTTCGTCTCCAGCCACGCCCACTCTTTAGATGGCCGTTTAAAGGCATTGGTCACTTTCTTCTCAGTAAGCAACGGGTCTGCGGATTCGAAGTCATCATAAACTATTCCAGCAAGTGATACCACAGATTCAAAGCTCATAGGAGCATTAGCTTTCACGTGTACACGGACCCTCTGTAGTAGTCCCTTGATGTAATACTTGATCCTCTTTTCCTCAGTACCCACTAGATGTGAAACCAACTGAGCCAACTCTTGGTATTTGGAGGTGTACTGGCGATGAGTCATACTGCCAGCGATGAGTCATACTGCCAGCATTGAGCCTCAGAAATTCTCTCTCAACTCTGTCAATCTCGTTCTGCGGGCAGAACTTAGTGATTAGTAGCTTTTTCATGTCATCCCATTTCATCTTTTTCATCTCAGCAGAAGACTTGATACTTTCAATCGATCTCCACCAACTCAACGCCTCATTAGTGAATGAGTGAGCGGCAAACTTGACCGCTTGGTCATACACTCACTAATGTTGATCACCCCGTTCATCCTCTCTATCCACTCGAAAGTGGCAATAACATCTTTCCGTCCATCATACTTCTTCAAGATTGAAGTAACCTCTGCCGCGATATCTTCCTTCACAATCGGTTCCAACTCAAGCGCCTCATTATGGGCATCGTCATGAAGCGACACATGGTTCCCACTGTCATTATGCTCCACGTGCACCGATTAAGTCTCGTTGTGGGAGTGTTCACTTTCCTCATGACGATTTCGGTTACCGGGCGGTCAGCCTTTACGACCCGTACGACCCCAGTGCGACCACCTCTCTTTCCTCTAGCCATTTGTGTCTACTGCGAACAAAGAACGCTTGTGTTATCATGATAGGTAATAATTTAGAACACCTCGAGTAAGGTAAATTATTAATTATAGAGACCGGTATGTGTGACAACCCGACATTTCAGGTCAATATCCGTACACATTATAAACAAGTTTACATAATAATTATTTTTGTGATTTATTTAATTTCACAAACAAGGACTTTAAAGTCTAACAAAAACCGAGCATTGTCTCAGTTCACATTTGGTAATTCTAGGAGTTACCGGATCACGTGTTATATACACCGACAAATTCGAACAATAGTGGATAAATTAAATATCCAGGCATATATATATTACACAAATTTTAAGTTGGTCAATAAATCATTTTTAGAATAAAATTATAATACTGTGGGGAAAATAAACCGAATTAAACTACCCCTTTAAAACTCTAATAGATGTTAATACCATTAATAAATTAGTGGTAAAAACAAATTGTTTGATTTAATTTGACCCAAACCACCCACCCTTGACTATTCGGCCGAAATGCAGAGAAAACCATTTCCCCCCCCCCCCCCCCCCATTCTCACGTCCCATTTTACCATATTTTCAGATATAACCCATACCCTCTCACTCAAAACTCTCACAAACCTTTTATCTCTCTCATTTTCGTACGAAAATCTTCTCATTTCTCTTCAAAATCGAAGCCAAGTTTTAAGGTAAAAATCCACCACAATCTAGTGTTTTAAGAAGATTTCAAGTGTTTCTAAAGAAAGTTCAACAGAAGATTCGAGACCATTCTCTGTTTTCTCTCATCATCTTCATCACTGTTTTTAAGGTAAAAACTCGATATTTTTCATATTATGTTCTTTAAAATCGTAACTAAACTTACATCTTAGTTAAACGCA